>JAGQAX010000024.1:3883530-5083530 GCA_019142605.1 Cephalopholis sonnerati
AACTGCTGTCTGTCATCGTGGCGGTGGCTTTCTCTGTCACTGTGATTTTTCGCCGGTATCCCCTGTTAATTTGCCATCTCACCTCCGTGCATGCGTATGTACGTGCCATCTGTTTATTTTGGCTTTGTTGGGACACGCTTCCTTCCTCTCCTTCCCTTCTTGCAATCTTTATTTCCTCTCCTCCTTTCCCCTAATCGCCTTTATACTTTTTCTTCATCTGTTCCCGTCTCTTGCTTTTATTTTCTCCCTCAAACCTCCTCCTTTGCTCCTCCACACCTCCTCCTCTCCCTCCCACCTCCCCGTGACTCGGCAGAATTGGGACGAGGGAGGGGGTGATCCAGAAGAACCTGAGCGGCTTGCTGCCGGTGCGTGACTTCCGGCTGGACCCCAGCCTCCTGTACTCGCTGCCGCTGCTGGCCTTCAGCCCCAACCTCCTGGTGGTGTGGATCTTCCTCAGCGTGGCTTATTTCCTGGCCAAACTCCGCTGCAGCTGAACAGCCGCGAGCTGCTCCCTCTGTTCAGAGTGACTGAGGAGGGGTGGGAATAGTCCACACTGACTCCCGAGGGTGTTTCTGAAACTGTGCCACTGTCCTGTGAGTGTGTATGTAAATCATGCACACTGATGCTGTACAGCATGTACACACTGTCCTACCCTGACTAAGGGCTTTACACGACCGACGCCCCATTTATCAACGGCAAAACACAGCTTCTTAGTTTTGTTTTGTTTATGGACACTTCCTGTTTGTTGTTTTTCCTTTTTTTTAAGCTTCAAAAAAGCTGCACATGGTCGGCGAGTCTGGAAAAGTATCAGCAAGTTAAGGTCTACTTTTTGAGGCTTCACATGAAGTTTAGACCGCACTTGATGTCCACACTAAGCCTGCTTCATCTGAAAACAGATTGTGTGCGTGTGTGATCAACACTAGTGTTTTCAGGACGATCTCCAGCCACACCTCAATCCGTGTTTCCCAAACCTCTCCTAGAGTAGGTCATTCCTATGTTCTCAGTGTCCTATGTTCTTAATAAACTAACTAAGAAATGTCTTTGTAGTTCTAAGTGCAAATGCATGATGGGAGATGGAGTTTTCAAAGGCAGTTTGACTGGTAAATATCACTGACTACCTTTACATGCACAAAATATTCCAGTTTCAGCCATTATTCTGGAAAAGTCTATAGCCTACTGAGCTGTTTACATAGCCAGAAAACAACTTTGTAAAATGATTATTCGATGATTGAAGTAATTTTCTGTTGATCAATTAAGCGTCCAATCATTACAGCTCTTAAGCCCAGTTTAGACCACAGATTCGCAGCGAGAGAAAACCGTTGTAGAACGTTGCAGCAGTGTGAACTGGCCGGTCTGAGCTCGACTCGAGCCGGCTGACAGTGTCACCTGCAACTCAGCTGGTTAAATCGTTGGTTCACCCCCCCAAAAATTAATTAACTAACATGTCATTTATCTAGTCAATGTGATCACTGTGTGATTTTTTTTTCAGTTTTCCGCTGGTGGCGGACTTGTTGTGCCGTGCAAACACAGCCTCCCTCTTCCATTCCCTCATCCACCTTCTTACAAAGGTCGGCGTTGTGATATTTACTCATATCCAAATACCTGTTCATATTTGAGTCTTTACCAGTGTTTAAAGTAGGTGTGGGTGTTTCTCATGGGCACGCATCTTGACTCCAGCCCTGCAAACTGTTGGCTGGTCTGTTTGTGTTAAACACACGAAGCCGTGTGTCACAAACTGCAGTAAAAACCCCAGCTGAGATGATTATTCTGACTGTGAACACTGGCATATCCCATGTCTTTATCAGAAAATGCTGCGTTCAGAAAAAGGCCTAATGCAGATTATCCAGGGGGAGTATGCTGTGTACATGACCCATATCAAATTCAGAATATTGTCATATTCTGAATAACACTGGAATATAAGTGTGCATTTAAACTTAGTCAGTGTAGGTTTTAAGGAGTGTAGCATCAGTCGGATGTTGCAGGTGTGTGATTTCAACATATTGACCCAGGGAAACATTGCTGAGTCCCCTTTTAAAGGTCTTGTTAATGATTGGAAGCTGGGATACATAGAGAAACAGCCCTTGTCCTGCATGATTTAGATCTCTCCCTGCTCCAACACAGCTGATGTCGACGATCATCTTGTCATCAAGCAGCCATAGATGTAACGAGTTGATCATTTGAATCAGCTGTGTTGGAGCAGGGAGAAAACGTGCAAGATAGGAGGTTCTCCAGGAGAGATTTGGGAAACACTGGCTTAAGTGTTACAGTAAAATACCAAAATGAGTTTTTTTGGCCAGGATTATGATGGCAGACAGTTGTGTTGCTGGATAAACTTCACCATCATCACACGTGGTGTGTTGAACAAGCATTAACTCTATTGTAAATCAGCATTTCATGGTCACAAAGACATCTGATGAGGCACCTATATGGTGTGAATGGTTGTACTGACATTTGAAATGAGTGACCACGGAGACTATAACGGTGACAAACTGTTTTCTTTTTGATCCTGGACCCAAAACTCGATTGAGCAGCACCCAGACTGCATCATCATCAAGTTTTTACCCACTCAGGAGACCATTTTAGGTCCATTTTTGGCAGCCCAGTCACCAGAAGAAAATGTTGACGTGTGCTTCTGCAAACCAAAGTTTTGTCACATTTGTATGTTTCATACGTGTCATATTAATGTTTATCAAGTGATGACGGATATGAGCTGACTCCTGCCAGGCAGCAGAGACCAACAAACAACTAAATCAGGGGTTGCGTGTCAACACAGCGTCTTCCAGCCACCAAACTTGGCCAATTTCGCTGTGTTTCTTGCCAGGGTAGTGCCACAAAAAGCTGTTTTTTTTGCCAAGACATAGCTGCATTTCCAGCTGCTTTTTAGTCACCAAACCTGGGTGTTTTTTTTATTGACACTTGGCTGTGTTTTCAGAAGGGATAGTTCCACAAAAAGCACTTTTTTTTTCACCCAAATGACGCTGCATTTCCTACCAGGATATGCTTCAAAAAGCTGTTGTTTTTTACCCAGACATTGCTGCCTTTCCAGCGTTTTTTTAGCCACCACATTTGGGTGTTTTTTAGCAACACTTGGCTGTGTTTCCACCTGAGATAGTGCCACAAAAAGCACTTGTTTTTCACCTGGACTTAGCTGCATTTCCTACCAGGATATGCTTCAAAAAGCGGTTGTTTTTTCCCAAACATAGCTGCATTTCCAGCAGCATTTTAGTCACCAAACTTGGGTGTTTTTTAGCAACACTAGGCTGTGTTTCCACCCAAGATAGTGCCACAAAGCACATTTTTTCATCCAGATGAAGCTGCATTTCCTGCCAGGTCATGCTTCAAAAAGCTGTTGTTTTTTCCCAAATATAGCTGCATTTCCGGCTGCATTTTAGTCACCAAACTTGGATGTTTTTTAGCAACGTGTCGCCGAGTTACCACCAGGTTCAGTGCCACGAATAGCTGTTGTTTTTCACACAGATGTAGCTATGTTTCCTGCCAGGATATGCCACAAAATGTGGTTGTTTTTTACCAACACATCGTTGCATTTCCAGCTGCTTTCTAGCCACCAGATCTGGATGTTTTCTAGCAACGTGTCGCTGCATTTCCACTGGGGACAGTGACATAAAAAGCGGTTGTTTTTTCCCCTAGACATTGCTGTTTTTCCTGTCGAGGTAGAGCCACTAAAAACCAGGTATTTTAAGCCGTAACATGATCCTTTGTGCCTAAACATAACCACACACTAATCACAGCATCATTGAAAGATAAAGTGTCCACCACATAATAACGTACAAATGTGAGTTATCTGTGGTTTGCAGAAATGTACAAATCTAACATATATTCTGGCAATTAGGTTGTCCTGGGGTGAGAGAAAAGGCTTCACATGATGATTGGTGTGTAAAAAAGCTGAACAGAACAAATTCAGCAGGCTTAGTGTGAACACAGAATCGTAGCTGTAAAACGTGTGTGAAGCATCTGTTTAACGTCTTTAAATCCAGTCCAGAAATAGAAAACATCTGGATAGTTTTACCAGAGTACAAATGGTTTATATGTAGGATTTAGAAAAATGGTCTCATCAGTGCATCTTCATCTAAAACACACTGATACATTTGCAGTACTTAGCGCCCTCTAATGGACAGATCAATGACCTGTGTGACTGTCAGTGAGTTGCTCTGCCTTATTCTTCATTCACACTCTCACTGACAACAAAATGGATAGAAAACAAACTGACAGGCCAGACGTGACACCTGAGTTGTGAATATGTATAAAAATATGCAGATTATATATGAATATTTGCTTTCAGGAAAGAGTTATTGTTGATAGTAGCTATCATAAACAAAAATCTATTTATCTTATTTCATTTGTGCAATATGTTCAGCTCATTGTCTTCCGTGTGCTTTTGCACCCTACAAGCTGAAGTGGAGGAAACAAAAGCTTTTATTTGATGCCAAAATGAAGTAAGCTTACTCTGGCTTATATAGTATTGTTTTCTGCTCATTTTATTTTTTTTAGGTCTTCCTGCTTTTAGTAGAAGGAGCTTGTTTGCTTCTACTTCAGCCTGTGCACTTTGCAGCAGATCTGGGTCAGTTATGACTCTGTTTACATGCCGTTTAATATGATTTTAGCCTTTATTGGCTTAAGAATGAGTCAATCTATGTAGTGAATTGTCTTTTTAACCATATCTCAGAATAGTGGTTACATTTAGGATCGAAGAGTGTGAGACTCTGTATTTACAGCCCTGTTTATTAATGAACTGAACTCATGGAAACACTTCAGCCAGACTAAGATGATGACAACAGGTACAATTCAGGGATTGTTGCATAACAGACAAACATCTTTTATTTGGCCCAGAATATTTTAAATACCTTTCATAAAGCTTTGTGACTACATGCATTTCCTAAAGATAAGGAGCCATGTGCACGTGTCCTGTGTATCAACTTTGTAGTGAAACAAATGCGCCCTTTCAGCTGATTTACCAAGGTGGGAACTCTGCACCAACCCTTTTTAATTCTGAAGTTGTCAAGTATCGCCACTCAGTCAGGATTTCCACATCAGACACAGGCAAGAAAAACCATCCTTGAATCGCGGCTAGTGGATGTGTGTTTATAACGCCACCAGACATAACTTAAGGGTGTGGAAATCTCTTTAGGGCGGGTAGGAATGGTGATGGATGGGTCCAACAAACCCTGGACTTTCACCCAGAGGCCTGTTGTATGCTTCCCATATGAATGTAGAGCCAAACCATGATGTTTGTTCCTAAACCTAACCACGTGCGTTTGCTGCATAAGGACAGAAACACAAATACGAGGTGTTTTACAGACCTAAGTTTGTTTTGAAAAAGACCGTTTGCATCTAAAGAGCAGAAACTGTACATTTCCTGTGAAAACAAAAGTGTATTTTGAAAAGACAAAATGCATGTAACAGATGTAAATTAAAGCGGTGTCCCAGAACGTCAACAACAGACACATCCAGGATACCTGGTGCGTCATCTGTAGACATCAAAAGTCCACTGAACAAGCAGCCTTATGTGAACAGTTGGGAGTTGACATTTTCCGTAGATCTTCCATAGAAATATTCCTCTGCAGCAAAATATCCCACAAAAGATAATCGATAAAAAGTGTGTTGGAACAAACAACACGTGCTGACAGTGTCCATGAACATGTCCACAAGTTGGTGCGAACTCCCGTGATCTCGATTGTTAGGTGCGATGGAGTGCTCACACCAAACGCAAAGCAATTGTTCCCTTTGCGTTACTTGTGTGTGTATACGGCCGCCAGAGTGCTTTTTGGAGTAGTTTGCAACTGGCGAATATTCTCCCCCAGCTGCGCTAACAGTTGTGCTCATAGGGGGAGGTAGCTTAAGGCTAACTAGTTGCAGTGTCAAGTACAACTGATAGCTGGAACAAAGTGATGTAAACACAGAGGCTGGCGTAAACCAAGACCGCAAAACTGTCTGTTATTTTTGTCACGGCAGCACATTATCACGTCATTCCTTCCAATGTTTCCTCTCCACAATAAAAGACCAACTTAACATACTCTGAGAATTTTGCTAAGAAGCAACTTAACAAAACGACTCACAGAAGTCACAAATCCATATTTTCAGAGCTTATCATGTTGTCCCACGGCTTTGCTGACTAATCTCTGAGCCCTCTCCTTTTCAGTTCTCTCTCTGTACACTTTGACATTGAGTCATAGAGCTGTGGGTGCCCGCTGACCATTTTGGTTCTCAGTAACATCAGGAATCTCAGCTAGATCTTAACTCTGATGGGCTTTCAGAACACAGCGTCATGCAAAGTTCTTGCTCAAAAATTTCAGCACGCCCATGTACCCAAATATGCGTATTTCACGTTGTCCTGTCATATATGGAGACTGGTGCAAATTTGCATCCATTTATGTCTTTGCATCGACTTTGCTCTTGCTGCACGAAACACTTGCATCCCGTTCGGTGTGAAAACACCCTAATTTGGACAAGGCTCTTTCTTGTCTTGACATGCTGATAAATTCAAATATATTGTCCTAAGCTTTTAGTCTTCGCTCACACAAATACTTAAGTTCAGAGGTGAGAACGTTGTCGACAATCAATAGCTGTGCTCAGAAAGCAGCAAACCAGGTAGACAGTAAACATGGAGGGAACTCCAGGGAG
Source organism: Cephalopholis sonnerati (assembly GCA_019142605.1). Lineage (NCBI taxonomy): Eukaryota > Metazoa > Chordata > Actinopteri > Perciformes > Serranidae > Cephalopholis > Cephalopholis sonnerati. The sequence continues at coordinate 3,890,170 of JAGQAX010000024.1, forward strand.
GCGCAAGAACGTGAACAAGGTCTCACTTCTCGTTCTGTGGAAAAAGAGGAGAAACGGTGGACTTGTGAGGTGAACAAGAGTCTGTGTTTAATTCAGGGTGTATTTGATACACCAACCGGCACTTACGGTCGTGAGTAATATCAATTTATGACATTTTTCTCCTCTCATTCTCACAGTCTCTCACGAAAATAGCGCAGCTAACCAACGGAGACTGGCAGTGAGTTGAGGCGACAAAATCCAAAAAGTTTTTACGCAAATATAGTTTAAAATTCTGTCGATATGTTAGGCCTTTTATGTTGTGTTCTAGAGTTATGTGTTTTTATGGGTACAAAAGGCATTCTTAATATGTCATATTTTTAAAGAGGTGGATGGAAAAGAGGCCAAAATATAGAGAAAAATATCAGTTTTTCTTTTTCTACAAATAGTATAAGTGTGCATGGACAGAGGTATTTTTGTTTTGTCTGTTTTGTTTTTGCTCTCAAAAAAGTCCCATGTCCCATTATCCCTGAATGCACACTATTATTCGAGCTGCTCTAGTCTGGCTGAGGTGTTATTTATGGATTCATTTCATTTTACAAAAGCATTGACATGTTTGATGTCATCAGTGCTTTTACACTCTTCACTCTCAACTGAGGTTGAGTGTTTTACTTTCACCTGTCTTGAGGACCAGCGATGGCACTTTTCACACACTTAAATTGGTCCCAGTGTGCCGCGCCGGATACAGCAAGTCAGTGACTCAACCCACATCTGCTCTGCAGCTTTTCACGCCAATGCAGCAAAGATCAGCTCCGTCTCCAGTTGAATCTTTGTGTTTTAGGGATGCAGTTGCTAACTGGCTGATGTTGGAATGTACTGATCATAGGATCTTCAGGGGTTTGATTATGCAGTGTAGCGCTGTAGGCTCTACACACTTTAGAGCATTTATGTGTGCCAGTTTACATTTATTCAGATGTTGACTTTGTCTTTATAACAAACTGGTACAGGTTGCAGCTATAACAGTCAATATTAGCTTTATAGAGTCGAGTTGTGTCGGGTGGTGGAGTTTTATTTGTAGTCGAGCTGTAAGATGAATGAGTGAGGAATGTATCCATGCTTGTGCCAAATGCTTCAGTCAGGTTCTTAACAGGTTCAGGTCTATGTATCTGTGTTTGCAAAGAGATTAAAGAGATAGTTTGGATTTTTTGAAGTGGGGTTGTATGAGTCAGTGTCTTAGGGTGCTTTCAGACCTGTCGTTGTCTCCTTTGGTCTGAATTAGGGACTTATTTTGTTACAAAGTTGCATAATTGCCGAGAGTTAGTTCATGTTCTCACGGCAGCATTTACAAGCGGACCAGATCGAGTACAGGAGGAGGCGCACATTAATAATCCTCCAGGACTGTAACATGCTCATGTTTAACCCAAACAATGTGTCATGTGACTGCAGTTGGGTCAGATCCAGGTCGAAACACGTTCTCACCACAAACGAACCACACTAAGTTTATTTGTAACCAGACTGAGACCACCTCTTCAAGAAGGTCTCAGTCCGGTTGTTTTGGTGCACAGCTGAGTGTGATTGCTGTGTTCACACCTGCCCAAACGAACCACACTGAGGGGGCAAACGAATTTGAGTTTGATTGAACTGAACCAAACAGGGCAGGTGTGACTTCAGCTTCGCATTTATGCTCTCGTCAAAACCACTAGACTCCATTGACGAAAACAGTAATTTTACCTCGCTGAACATAGGAGTTGCTGACCTGTCGCTGCCTCGATCAGTTAGTTAGTTTGTGTTATTGTGTGACTTTGGTGAATCTGAACTAACTCTCGTAAACACCAAAGTCACACAGTAACACAAACAATCTAACCGACCAAGGCAGCGGTAGACCAGCAGCTCCTGTGTTCAGAGATGTTAAATCACTGTTTTTCTTAATGGAGTCTGGCTTTGAAGAAAGCAGTGTAAAAGCTCTAGTTTCCTGTCAAAAATCGCTGTCTGACAGCAAAGTTAAATAGTCTAAGTATTCTAAATATAGTGTACACTTAAACAGATTGTTTTAGCTGGCTAAAATATATTTTACTGCTTTCGCCGTCCACAGCAGCACATTTCTTATCTCCAGTGTCAGACTACAGGTGTGCCGACATCTGCTGTAGGTAATAAACTGACTGTGGATAAGTACCTCATACAACCCCACTTCAAAAGATCCAAACAGTCCCTTTAAGACAGAGAAGATGCAGTGTCTTTGTCTGAACGCCGTCTGCCTCCATGTAAGTTCATGCGTCTTAGAAATTAGAGGAAAATACGTTAGGAAATTTGTCAAGTTTGTCTTGTTTTGAGGTTTTCAAGACATTTTATTGGGAAATAAATTGGAATAATCTGCAGCTAACCAGCAGATATTTGCATTTTTGGTTAAAAAATGACTAAACTAATTAAGCGATTATCAAATTAGCTGATTAGCTTTCTGTCAGTCCACTAATTAGCATATAGATTGGACTCTTTGAGCTCTAATCTCTCTCCAACTTCAATTTCTTTCTCTTGTTTGAAGAGAAAAGAGTTCAAGATGCTTTTGCTTACAAATCATGCACTTTTCATAGAGCTTCCTAGAAAGTTTTTGTGATGCTGTATACCCTGCAGCTTTATTTATGTTGTTGTGGAAAACAATATTTATACACATCTGCACCAATGCTGTGCGTCCTCCGCTGCTATTTTTAGACAAAGAATAAAAATCAGAGGTTAAATACTGTTTAAAAGCAGCTGTTGGCATTGACTATAGGAAATGTCTATTTAGGAAATAATTTGGATTAAAATAATGTTTTAAGCACTCTTCAAAGTTAGGATGAGAAACCAAGAGTGTTCAGGTTGCTTCAGACGTTGCAAACCTGCATTGTAAAAATCAATATCTTCACCTGTGAAGCTAAATGAAAGCGCCAGTCTCATCCCCAGAGCTCGGAGGCTCTGTCTCATTAACATCGACCCAGTAAGGAAATGGATCAGACCAAAAATAGCCCCTCCTGGGAGTTAACTGTGCTCCTGTGACCCCTAAACACTCAGATACCACAGTGTAATGATCCATGTGGTCGGACATACGGCAGTGTCTCTCTTTTATTCTACGTGTGTGCTGAGAAAGGAGGGATTGACATATTAAATTGTATTTATCGGTCAGTAGAAATGTATCTGCACTCCTTATCAGGAATATTACTGAAGGGACAGCTCACCCCAAAATCAAAAATACATGTCTCCTTTCCTCTTAAGCGCTTAAACCTAAAAGGCTCCCTGATACACAGCAGAATATACGATCAAAAACATCTTACTGTATTGTGCTTTGTATTTAAATTTGGGAATTATTCGCGTTATTTACTATTTATCTTGTTTTTTTTTTACTATTTATTTTCAGAAATGTGTGTATCTCGTCTCTCCAGTTTAGATCTACCTCTGTGAGACAGAAGTTATACATTGAGTTTATTTACATGAAGTAAAAACGAATATATAAATGCATCTAATATACAAATATATAATCACATAATCACTCAGCAGCAGGGATATTGTTTTATGTGAAAATTAGTTTTGAAATGAAGTAATATTTTCAATTAATGATATACTTATTATTAATTCCCCATACGTATACGTTTAATTACACTAAACTTCTTACTAAAAACATCAATTAAAAATCGTTATATTCCGTTTTTTATTGTTTTCTTTGTTTCTCTAAATGTATCAGAGAGTATATTTGTATCCCTGTACATAAATTGTATTTATGCATTGCCTAAAATGTTTGCTTTATATTGTCTTAAGTTATTCCAAAGCAGAGAATATATATAGGTGTGTGTGTGTATGTATGTATGTATACACACACACACACAAATGCACAGTGTGATTATGATATGCTTGTGCCATAACTGTCATGCTGTCACTTTATATTAATATGTCTTGTTATAATATGCAGATATATATATATATACATACATACATATATATATATGTTTGTTTATAATGACTGTTAATTTATTTGTGCTAATGCTAAACTGTTGACTTAATAACAACTTGCACTTTGAAACCTCTGAGCCCTCCTGCAACTGTAAACAACGTACAGTAAACCAGCTCCTCCAGGATTTTGCAGGCTTTTTTTGGGATTGTTGCAGCCGAAAATTTCAGATTTCACAGCAGCTTTCTTAAAAACTTGTGATGCATGTTGCAGTGTTTTTTGGCTGTTTTGTTTTGTTTGTTGTTGTTTTTGTTTGTTTGTATTATTTTTGCAATGAAATTTCCAAATTTAAAAATAAATATATATATGTTATTTATTAAAAACTGGGGGTAACTTGTTCCAGTGAGAATAAACTGCGTCGTTCTGCTCTGAGTGGTCTCAGTAACGTCACCAACGAGGCAGAATAAAGCTCTCACTCCATGTTTAAACATTTTATTTGAGACTTTTTAATCTTTAACGGTTTTTTTTTTTTTTTTTTTCAATCACACACATGACTCCGTCAGACTGCAGGCGTTTTTTAAATGCCTGATTTCCCCAAAAAACGCTATTTTTACAGGCTTTTTTCTTTGGTTGGTTGGTTGGTTGGTTTTTTGCTGGACCAAGTAAAATTTGCAAAAATCACTATGATACTTTGACTGATTCAGAGTTTGAAGGAGAAGTCCAGTATTTTGCACTTTGAGCCCCATTCCTGGTTGTTTATGATGAAATAGAGTGGTTAAGACCAAAATCTTGATGATTGCTCCTTCTCTGAGAATTTGAGAGAATTTGTCTTTCCCCTGCCTCAAACTTCCGCCTGATCGTTTGTTTGACCCTGAAGCGTTATACACTCCAGCCCACTTGATGGCGATAATGCTCCTTTACGTGAGTGTCGCCAACCGGCAGGAAACCATTGCAATGTAATGGGACACAGAAAGAAGCAGAAGAAGAAGGTTGGCATTGTGTTCAAAGGCATCGTACTGCGAAGGTTGTTTACAAGCCAGTAATAATGGGCAAGTTTTGTGTGGTCAGCGACCGCAGGAGAATTCCTCCGAAGAGGAGGAGCACACACAGCACTGTCGAGCCGGCACTTTCGCTGAGCTAAAAGACTACAATGACTACAACCTTGTCGTAAACAACCCCCTTTCTGTTTCCAGTGGTGGATTACTACCAACGGACAATGAGGCTTCCTATAGGAAATCAATGCATGGACAAAATGTCAAATAAATCATCACAGAAACCACAGTTTGCTACGATTTTTATGTGGGAACATCAAGGAACACCACTGACCAGTGGGTGAGTTTCATGGCTTTGAAAACCAACGTTTAAGGTGGTTTTAGCACAGATTTACACATGGCCATAGACAGCATTGTTAAGCCAGGCAGGGGAAAGACAAATTCTCTCAGATTCTCAGAGAAGGAGCAATCGTCAAGATTTTGGTCTTAACCACTCTATTTCATCATAAACAACCAGGAATGGGGCTCAAAGTGCAAAATACTGGACTTCTCCTTTAATAGTATTCAGTGTTTCCTACAGTATTAGAATCTATCTGTTTGTGATGCTGGGGGGGCAGCGACAACTGATTGCCGACAATCAGTTGTTGCTGCTGAAGAGCTGTCTCTTTATGACAGGCTCTTCTCATGCTCTCTCTGCCCAGATAACGTGACCTAACACAGGACAAAGTGATCTCATCCCTGCTCGTCATATTTTACTGCTTGAACAGAAGCCTCGTTGCAGCAGTTATCATCCAAAACCAGGCCGTTAATCTCACTGACACTGAAATGGCTTGACTCTGATGTTGAACCTGTTAATAACCGTGAGCCTTGTGATGCTAACCGTTAGCCCTGCAATGTCACACAGAATTCACCGCAATTACCTGAAGTTGCATTAGTTGTTGCGATTGCAGCATCAACATCGGGACACCCTGGAGGGATGTTCGATGACACTAACCCTGTATATTTAATCTAATTCACATTCTGTTGTCTGTTGTCCACACGTCTCAGTCATTCTCCTTGCAGTAAAAAATGACTTTCATTTCTGTTCCACCACAACTTCCGTGCAGAGCATCAGGAAATTGCTTGGCACGGTCCTCCGCGGCAATTTTTTGTGGTAAATATCAGATGTTCGTCTGCATCTTCACAACCAGAAACAAAAAAGTGAGTTTAGTGTTTCATGGGAAACTATGATGATTGAGAAATTTGCAAAAAAGTTCAGACGATTGGACAAAATTGCAAGGTCTTGCAGAATCCATGGAGATTGGTTGAATTTGCTTTAATTACTGTGATTGCAACATCCTGGAGGAGCTGCTAAACCACATTTAACATATTATTTGAAAAGAATTGTGCTACTATGACTATAAATACTGACTGCAAAGTGTTATTATGTTAAAAGGAAGTTATTTTTAGGAAGTTTTCCTTCAGTATTTACCAAAAAAATGGATTTTGGGTCAGAATTTAGATTTTAATTTTTTTTAAAATGCTTCGTATTTTCTTTGTTTTCTTGTTGTTTTGTACAGAAAGTGTCTTTAGGAATGGTTTGTATGGGTATATTTTTATTGACTTACGTTGGCTCTGGCTTTTTGGTGTTAAATGTAACCCTGCTCAGACAGATCCCAGGTCAGCAGACAACAAAATCTGTGCTGTTGAATCGTCTTTATTTGTTTTCTTTTTTCCACATTTGGCAATCAGTGCTTTTCCTCCAACACTCAGTAGCAGTTAAATGTTCAAAAGCTTTAGCCTTGCTGCGTCCCATGTTGCTCTAACTGTACCACAAACCCAAGAAAGTGTGTCCCTGAACACCACACTCCTGCTGTAATAAACGTTTTTCTGCCTCCACCTGCAGAATATAACCAGACTCTCATGATACTTTGTGGTCTTTAAGGTAGATTTATTCATGCATGCTCTGCATATTAGAAACATCTTTTTCCTTGTCTTACTTCAGGTGTGCTGTCACTCAGCTTTTCTTCCATGTTTGTCGATGTGTGTGTGAATGGTGTTGCATGTTATTTTGGTTTCTTTGCACTGTTTTTTTCCAATGTTGTCTTTCTCATTCACCCTGAAGGAAGAATGATATGTTACTGGCGTCTGCTGGTGGAATGACATCATAGGTAGCAAATGATCTGCCCGCTGGTCACTTTTAAACAAAAAATATGATCATTACTTTGTTTATTTGGTCGTCTAAGTTGGAAAGACTGTGTTTTTATCATCTGACTTTATGGATTTTATGGATTGCCTCAAGGTCTACCCTGGAAATAACCGATTGTAAATAAGTCACTCACCCTGTGTTACACTATATTTGTGAAGAAAGATTTTTCTGGCATGCCTCCATGGTGAACAAAGAATCCAAAAAGCAGGAAAAATGGGGGTCCACGTCTAACAACAAAACGACACTGAAATCAACCTCGGCAGAAGACAATGACGGTCAGAGGGGCCCTTCACAGCAGTACGATACACACCGGGCAGCAACAACAATTGTTTCTGGCGCAGCGGGATACTATCGTAGAATGAGAACATGTTGGGTATGAAGGAGTGGAAGTGGATGGGTTAAAAAAGCCTCTGGACTTTGACCGGGGAGTTCACTGTTTGTTTCCGGTGTGAAACCAGAAGTCAACGAAGTTATTTAAATAACAACGTACTGTAGTGTGCTAGTTAGGGTTGCAGTGATATACGGGTTTCAAGGTATACTGTGATATAAACGTTGACAGTTATACCGTGTACATTGGCTTATCTACAATATTGAAAAAACGGACGGAGAATCACGTCTTTATTTTAGTTATTTTCATTTAGGGGAAACTTTTTTTATCAACCTTCCGTAAACAAAATGATTTCAAGTGTGAGTTATAGTCATAAAATGTTTGTTCAACCAACAGTAACCCCTCTGTTTTCATTCCTTTAAGGGTCATTCAGACTGACAGCATAAATTCTATAATAGAGTGAAACTGCAATGTGTAGCATGCTAAGCTAGTGTCATCTTATGATGCTGCATTACATTAGTAATAGCCATACTTATCTCAAGACAAACCATGATGTTTATTCCTAAACTTAGTCATGTACTTTTGTTGCTTAAACTTAAGAAAGGAGACCTAAAGACAAAGCGTTTTACTGTTGTTGTAAGTTTATTTTGAAGAAGACTGTTTATGTTTAATGAGCAGAAACATTTCCTGTGAAAAGGTTAAGTTATTTTGAAAAGACACAATGCATGTAATGGACGAAAACTGATATACTGTCTCTTAATATCCAAAAATGATGCAGGAGGTTGCGTAGTGTGTCATATTTAGACATGCGGTGGTATTTGACGAGTTGGAACATGTTGTCTCTTCAAAGCCAGACTTCATTGACAAAAACATTATTTTAACTCGCTGAACCTGGGAGCTGCTGGTCTACCGCTGCCTCCTTCAGTTAGTTTGTTTGTGTTATTGTGAGAATTTGGTGTTTTGAAGGGTTAGTTTAGATTTTCTGGATAAATGAGACGTGGATTCTACTGCACAAGTCATGTAAGGGTTTTTATGGCCGTTCATCATGAAGGCATACGAGAAAAACACAGATTTTTTAACGTATTCAATGTAACATGGGGTGAGTAACCAATACACAAATGGTCAGTTAGGGATGAAGTATTCCTTTAATCTTGTTCAATAGTTTATTGTCAATAAAAAGAAACCTCAGCCCTCAACAGAGTAAGTATCATTTTCTGTTAAAGGACAATAAAAACAAAGCAACCTTTTTAATCATCACTCACACCAGCTATCATTTCTATCATTTCGCCCTCATTCATAACCTCACTGTGTCTCCTCAGCGAGGGCTGCCGACGAGAAAACACCGTGAAGAACGTCGGATGCCGAAAGTACGCGTTTAACTCTCTGCAACTCAAGGCCTTCCCCAAACACTACCGACCACCTGACGGCACCTTCGGGAAAGTGGAAACCTGATCGGACCACAGGGAGCTGTGTGTCCGGGACATTATTGGACAGTACGACATCAGACTGGGTACAATCAAGACACTGTGTTCAGACCATCATGTCAGATTTGTACCACCTTAGTATAATAACTGTTTTTAGGTACTGTATTAGTATGCCATGTTATGCATAACACGCTGAACACAAGACTGTTCTTCCTGGTAGCAGAAGTGACCAGATTTTAGGTTTTTATTTCTTATTATAAAAATGGACATGAACGGCACTGCCTCACCCCTGATCAAGCACTGATGTAATCAATATTAACCACACAGACCTTTACAATGTGAATCAAGAGATACATCATTAAAACCATGTTTAAATTCAGTTATATAGAAATAAAAGAGACCGTTATCCAATGTCGACCTGCAGTATTTGGACAGATTTGTTCTTTACACCAGCCAGTATCCGTCTGCAGTTAGCTTTTCTTCTACAGACGCCTTATATGATATGATCTTAATATTTGGGGAGAAAAAAGCTGCATTCAAAGGACGAGGTTTGTGTTATTACATATATATATATTTTTATGTGTCCATACCGCTGATAGCTGTGGCCAGAGGCATTATGTTTTCAGGTTGTACATCCGTCTGTCTCATTCTTGTGAACGGGATATCTCAAGAACGCCTTGGTGGAATTTCTTCAAATTTGGCACAAACATCCACTTTCTATGAAGGATGAACGGATAAGAATTTGGTGGTAGAGAGTCAAAGGTCAAAGTCACTGTGACCTTGTTTGTCGCATTCTCGTGAACGCAGTATCTTAAGAGCATAATGAGGGAATTTCTTCATATTAGGCACAAACATACACTTGGACTTGAAGATGAACTCATCTGAATTTGGTGGCTGAAGGTCAAAGGTCAAGGTTGTGACCTCACAATACATGATATTTGACCATAACTCAATAATTCATACGTTAATTCTGACAGAATTTCACACAAATGTCTAATAGGATGATGTGATGTCACTTTTATATCCAAAAGGTCTAAGGTCAACTTCACAATGACAAGTAGGGTAGAGGGTACGTACATCCAAATATCTTTACAAGGTGCTGGATTAAAAGAAATCAAACTAAAGCAAGAACCAGACAGGATCGGCACACTGTATTAAAAGTTCCTAGTAGTTGTAATTGTGCAAAGATCTTTGTCAGGATTTCAAAATGGCTGACGAAGACTGAAATGTTGCACAATTAAAACTACTAGGAGCTTTAAATACAATGTAGGATCTCCTTTCTGGTTTCAACTTCACTGTGACATCATAATGTTCTGCAAAAAAAAAAAAAAATCCGACCATTATTCAACGTCATATCTCAGGAACAGAAGGGGAGACATTTGGTCAGATACTGAATTGGTGACTCTAATCTCGGGTGTTCACCTTGACACTGTGCTGATTGTATAGATCATCTGCTGCCGGGGGGAAGGTGTTTGTCAAGCATCCATGTTCTCACAGACATGTATGTAAACTGTAAGAGAAACTTGACTGGTGTGTGAAGGCCGACAACTGCAAAGCGATAATTCAGATAATAACATATAGAATATTGATGGCCTTATCCTTGTAGGAGCTGCCACTCCAGACTGAAATGTTGATAGAAAACTTCCTGCTCCTCAGTTATCCTCACATTTTCCTTTCCATAGCCTGGAAACACACTGATCTAAAAGATATAGCACCATCTACATCAAGCAAAAAACCACTGGAAAGCTACAGACCCTGGAGGAGCAAAACATTGAATCAGGAAGTGATGTCACACAGTTGATGGCGATCATGAAACATTACAGTTTGTTTTAGGGAAAGAGGATCGCTGTAGGAGCTGCAGACTGGACTGAAATTCAGAATAATGTCAAAATATTCTTTGAAAGTCTGTAAGAGTGCTGAGGACAAGCCTCCAAATGTAAAACTAAAGGGTAAAATAAACTTGACTGATCCCAATTGGAGAAACAGTGTGACCTAAATAAATAAATAAATAGAGTATCTTAAGTACGTGATATTAAAAGGAGAGTTTCCAGGCTCTTTATTCCATTTTTGTGTGCAATTTGCTTTCACGTATTATAATTGTGACCACCTGGCATTTTTATTTTCTAATTTAAGATAGGAAGCACGTGGCATTGATGAAAAATGGTTTAAGAGCATTAATCAGATCTACTTGAGGCTCGGTGGGCAAAGGGGAACATTTGTTTGCATTGTAGCACTTGTTTGCTGTTATTCTCCTCACACTCCCTTTACTGCCACGTATACTTGCAGTTACCTCTTTGCACCACACAGGGGAGTCACCGCTCTTCACTTAATATGAATCCTCTACTGTAAAACCATTAATGCATCACAGCTGATGGCAATCCGAAAAACTATTCTTCTGCTGTATTTACATGTTTTATTCATTCATCTTATAAGTACTTTTTGTCCTGTCAACATGCTGTGTCATATATTTGGCATTTTATTAAAGATTGCAATACTTTCTGAGAGCATCTGTGAAGGTTTGAATGTTGCTGTGTATCATAACGTGTCCATATCTGATGCTGAAATAAATACAAATTGGATTTGTTCCTTTGTTTTTTCAAAGGATGTTTTTTTTTTCAAGTCATATTTTTTTGTGTGGGACTGTCATTGATAACCTGTTACATGAAGATAAAGGAAGAAAAATAGGAAGAGATTTGTTAATATGGGCAGAACCAAAGAGAAAAAAGGAGTGTATGTTTTGTTTATCAATACAGCTAATATTTTACCTTTCCTACACTTATGTTTTTCGCTGTGTCCAGTCTGTATGCAGCGCCCTGGTCAGGCCCTCAGCGATGTGGACAACAAAGTCCTCTCCACCGTGAACCCACTGATATTAAAGGAGCACTTCACCCCTCACATGATCATTTGTATGTCAATTACTCATCCTGTGTTATGCTGAATTCCTGAAGAAAACTGTTTTTCTGGCTTTATGAATTAAAGTCATGGGGGTCCACATATAAGAACAGCAAAACTATATCAGAACATCCGTTTACAAGCTCTTACCAAACTTGTCCAGTATAATCCTAGTCTCATTTATCCAGTTATATGCTCAGTAATTCCCAAACAGACAGCCCTTTCCAGTGGGTAACTGAACTAAAAGTGAAACCCTGTTGACAAAAACAACAATTTTACCTCTCTGAACACAGGAGCTGCCGGCGCTATTACACATCTTGTGAAACAGAACAGCATGGCCACGTCCACAAACAAAGAAGAAGATCCACTGGAAACTGGAAGAAGATTGTCAACGATGGATTGTCGACAATTCCTGTTTTGATGAACATTCTGATCTGACTTGAACGAAGACGCAGCTCTGTGGGACGAAACTGGATGTCCATGAAGGTGACAATGACACATGGACAAGACGACCTCTTAAGAGAGGGAGACAACAATGTTGACACTGAACATGACAACATGTTCCACTTGACCTCAGACAGAATATTATATTCGTTATTATTATTAGTTTTATTTTCATTTATAAAATACAAATTGACATCGGGAAATGAGAAAAAAAAATGTAAATGTGAAATTGAGGCCACTGATTAAGTCTCCCCTTCAGTTCAGTTCCCCGTGGAACGTTGTGTGTTTGGGAAGTGCTGAGTATACGACTGGATAAACGAGACTTGGATTACACTGCACGAGAACAGTTTTGATATAGTTTTGCTGTTGTTGAATATGGACCCCTATGACTTCAATTCATCAAGAATTCTCTGGTTTATTTTTAGTTTGTATTCACCATGGAGCAGGAAAAAAAAAGTTTTCTTCACAAATGAGTAACTAATATACAAATGGTCATTTGAGGGGTGAAATAATCCTTAAATGGGGCCATACGTCTCTCCAGCGTCTTTCCAAATTCGACTATCACCTCCATGTTCTTGCTGAAATTCAGGAGTAGGGTGTTGTCCTGACACCAGTGGGTTACATGTGATCAGACCCACCACAGCTGCATCATCAGCAAACTTTATGATGTTGTTGGAAGTGGCTACACAGTCATGTGTGTACAGGGAGTACAGCAGGGGACCCAAAACACAGCCCTGGGGTGCTCCTTAGTTACGGATGAGGGTGGAAGAGCTGTGTCCTCCTGCTCTCACCACCTGGGGCCTGCCTTTCAGGATGTCAAGGATCCACATGCACAGTGAGGTGAGCTTTGTGACCAGTCTGGAGGGAACTGTGGTGCTAAATGCTGAACAGAAATCTCTCATAATAAATCCGTTTCTTTTCCAAGTGAGACAGGGTGGTGTGGAGGATGTGTGCTATGGTGTCTTCTGTAGATCAGTTGGGACAGTAAACTTTGGTAGGCCCAGTGTGCAAGTTAGTGAGGAGCAGATGTAATCCTTAACCAAAGCACTTTATCGCTGCACTCATTTGGGCAGGTTGGTTTGGTTTTCTTGAGCACAGGCATGATGGTGGGACTTCTTGACAGACTGAGCCAGTGACTGCTTCAATATTGTTGTGAACACCAGTGCCAGTTGGTCCACACAGTTTGAGGACCTGATCACTGATACCATCTGGTCCTGCTGCTCTCTAACATCTGCTTTAGCTGTTTTTACTTGTTGGCTGCCGAAGGCCTCAAAGTGAAGGAGGGGGTTGTAATTTGTCATAGTTATTAAACTTTGACACATGCCACTTTCTTCCTGTTGTACCTCGTTGCCCGCTGTTTCATAATTACCCAGACTGCAGCCCCGAGCTGTCAGATGCAGGGTGTACAGTATTTATAGCATCTCAGATGGTTCTGCATGTTGATTGATTTATTTGCAGTTATGGGCAAAGTTGTCTGCATTGATGTCATCAGTGACGTGGACAGTCCTTTGCTGACTGTGATCCAGACAAGCCCTCGGGAGCACAGCTGAGCTTAGCAATTTGACATAGCAGTCAAACTGTGTAATTAAGCGAAGCCCCTTTTTTTTTATTTCTATGGGTGATGATGTTTATCATGCCATCTGAGCGGTTGTTTGTTAGGTGTGAAACCCAACAAACTGGCAGTGTTTTGATGCACGTAATCGTTACAAAACAGCAGCGGCTTGACCTTGCAGTGTGACCTGTCACCAGGTAGAGCAGGCACAGTTCACCTCCAGCCCACAGCCCTCTGCGCCTCAGGACAACAGAGTCATCGTTAAGTACACATATGACACAACCATCCTGGGCCTTGTCAGGGGTGGGGACAAGTCAGGGTACGGGCATATGGTCAGCAACATTCTTGTCTATGGTGAGCAGAATGACCTTATTTTTAACAGAGACAAGACAAAGGAATAAATAACTTACCTGAAGAAGACAGCTCCCCCTCTGCAGCCTCTCAACATCAGGGGGACTGAGGTGGAGAGTATGAACAGCCACAGGTGTCAGTGAACCTAAGCTGGACTGTAAACCCCACTGCCATGGAAAAAACAAAAGCCCAGCACTGGCTTCATGTCATCAGGCCGCTTACCAAGGCTGGTCTGAGCAGCTGTCCCCTCACCCAAGCCTACGAGGGACTTGTGGAGAGCATCCTCACCGCTGGCATCACTGTCTGGTATGGTAACACCACCCAGGCAGAGAGGAAGGCTCTTCAGAGGCCCACCACACAGTGATAATGTACTTTAAAAAGGGTCGTAAAGACTACAGAGAGGATCACTTCCATCTATAGACACTAACTGCACACTATGCTGCATTGTTAGACACATACCACCCAGCTCAAACCCTCCTCAGGCACAAACATTCTGCATACAGCCTGAGACACAGCAGAGCAGGCAGCATAATCACACATGAAACACGATTCTATAACAGCTTTTTCCCTGCCACACTGAGACTTATCTTATCTCGTCTCGTCTCGTCTCGTCACATCTCGTCTCGTCTCGTCTCGTCTCGTCTACTGCCTGGCCTCTCCCTTCTCAACCTGGCCTTCTTCCTGCTATGTACACCTGTGCAGGTAAGGGCACACAATATTGTCTGGTACTGGGACCTTTAGTTCATTCAGAGCTTTCTTTTTTCTTACATCTGAGGGGTCTTTTTATTTTTTTATTTAACCTTTATTTAACCAGGAAGTCCCATTGAGATTCAAAATGTCTTTTAGAAGAGAGACCTGGCCAAGGTAGCAGCCAATCACAACATATTAAGATGCAACAAATACAACATATTAAACAGGGGAAAGAAAAAGAAAAAAAAAAAAAAACACATAGAAAATTTCACAATAAAACAACTAGAACAACTATTAAAACATAGTGGACCTCTCAAGAAAAACAAGCACATGTCTCCATCACCATATTCTTTATGATGCCCTTAAATTTATTAATTGATATGAGTGTTTCTAATCTAAGATCTTTCTGCAGATTATTCCAAGCCCATGGGGCATAGTAGGAAAATGCCGTTTTCCCCAAATCAGTTAAAACCCGGGGTATGTTGAAAAGTAACCACTTGGAGGAGCGTAGCTGGTAACTACCAGAGCTGATACAGAGAAGGTTACAAAGGTACGCTGGAAGTTTGCCCAATATTGCTTTATAAATGAAAATATACCAGTGCTGGTGCCTGCGAATAGTCAGTGATGTCCAACCTACCAGATCATAAAGAATGTCTTATGTCGTGATCCTCAACGAAGGCGGACGCTTTTCTCTCGCTCCCTCCCTGCCCTTATCTGCCCTGCTTACTGCTCTTTGTCTTGTGCTGTCTCTGTCTGATCTATTGGAGCCTCTCTCTGCATTTCTCTCCGAAACCTAAATCATGGATTTGATCAGCTGGTCTCATTCAACAGAGTAAATTGATAGTTTAATACATGTGTTAGACATTGAATAGCTCCACCCAAATGCACAGATTTATTTGATGGGATGTGTGTAAACCAATCACAGCATTCCACGTCATCTAAAATGGACTACAGTCAAGCCACGCCCCCTTTTAGCCATGAGGCCAGGAGAAGGAAGGGTAAGGTAAGTTTTCAAAAATTTGATTTGATTTTCTAATACAGTGTTCCTTCAGCGGACACGCCCCCAGCAACTCAGAGCAGATAACACTCATTTTACACACAATGTGGTTTTTTTTTTTTTTTAAATCAATAGGCAATGGGCAGTCCCCTGTAAGTACCTCTCTCAGCAGGAGGATGCACCACGCCACTGCAAAAACTGGAAAACTGGAAAAAGGAATGGCCTGAGGAACGTGACAAAGAGCTCAAGGCATCGACCTGGACTCCAAAGTCTCCAGAACCCAAACTGATCAAGCATCCATGGGACATGCTGGTACCCCACCTCAACCCACAGGACGCAAAAGATCCGCCACCACCTCCCTGGTGCCACCCAGCACAAGACACCCCCACAGGTTCTGTGTCAACGCCTCAACAGGTCAGAGTTAGGTCTGATCCAAAGTGACCCCTCCATGATTCGGGGGTACCTCTGGGGCACCAGCAAGTCCCACGGATCCTCAATCACATTGGGATCTGGGAAATTTTGAGGCGAGGTCGAGCACTTGAGCTCTTTGTCACGTTCCTCGGGCCATTCCTGAACAGGTTTTGCGGTGTGGCATGGTGCGTCATCCCAGCGCTGTTGCCATGAGGGAGTGTGCTTGGTCTCTAACAGTGTTTGAGAGGATGGTGCACGTGAAGTGGTATCCACATGTCAGGACCCAAGACTTCCCAACAGAACACTGTATTGTAAGGAGACGATCAGTGTTCGTCACTTCACTTTCACCAATCCCTACTATTTGTAGTGTGAACATTTGTTGCTCGTGTCTGATTTCAACCTCTGATTCATTTGAAAATGTTGCCTGGCACTCTTTAGTTGGGCATCATGGGGGTTCATTTCCCTGTGTTAGTACCATGTCATTTTTTGGTCAGGCCACGGCACTCTGTCCTCAAATAGCCCTGTGATCTTAAGTAAATACTTCTAATATCAGCCTTAAAAAATGGATTAGTAACCGGCTTAAAAGGCATGATTGTTTGCCTTCTAAATTTTTCCAAGAAAGTAAACCGCTCCAGGCGTGCTCATGGTGATAGTTTCTGCTAAAATCAGTGTTTTACATTTCCAGTAAGTAGCTTTTCCCAACATTTCCAGTAAAATAGAGCACAGGGTCAACACGTTCACTTGTGTCGAGGGCTCCAGCTCAAAATGTTTTCTCAAAAGCCCAGAATCAATACTTAAAATACGTTCAACTTTGTGTCATTCAGATAATCATCATCATCAGTGTATGTTCACTAAAAGTGTTTGTGTTTACCACTCACAGGCTCAGATTGTTATTCTAAATGTCTGACACCATTACTGAAAGGATCCCTAGAGAGAGACCTTTGTGTTAAAGAGAAAGACCTTTTTTGTTCCACCAGAAACAGCCCTGGTTTGGTAGAAATAAACCCTTAAGTCACAAGGCACAAGGCCCCACCTCCTGTCCTACACTGGAGCCAGGTGGACAGATTTTATTGTCTTTTGGCTGCTTTTTGATGTTGTTTTGCACCTCTTTGTAGATTATTTGCATCTCTGTGGTTTTGTGTCTTTTCTCTGTTTATGGTTGTTTTGCTGTATTTTGAAAACTTCTTGTGTCTCTGTTGTTATTTTGAGTCTCTTTAAAGCTGTTGTCCATCATATGAAGATATTTTGTGTCTCTGATATTATTGTGAGTCTATTTAAAATTGCTTTCTGTCTCTTTAAGGTTATTTTGAGTCTCTTTGAAGTTTTTTTCTGTCCCTATGAAGTGATTTTGTGTCTCTTTAAAGTTGTTTTTCACCTTGATGAAGTTATTTTGTGTCTCTGTCGTGGTTTTTAGTCACTTTAAAGTTGTTTTTTGCCCCTATGAAGTTATTTTGAGTTTCTTTGAAGTAGTTTTTTGTCACTATGAAGTTATTTTGAGTCTTTTTAAAGTTGTTTTCCATCTCGTCAAGGTTATTTTGAGTCTCTTGTCAGTTGTTTTTGTCCCTATGAAGTTATTTGGTGTCTCTTTGTTGTTATTTTGACTGTCTTTCAAGTTGTTTTCCATCTCCTTAATGTCCCTGTCTTAGAGTCCCTTCAAAGTTGTTGTTTGTCCTTATGAAGTTATTTTGTGTCTCTGACATCATTTCAAGTCTCTTTAAAGTTGTTTCCATCTCTTTAATGTTATTTTGAGTCTCCTTAAAGTTGTTTCTCATCTCTATTAAGTTGTTTTGAGTCTCTCTGTCCCTATGAAGTTATCCACTTCAGGCCCCTGGGCCTGTTTTCAGTAGGCCTGTTCATTAATCCATCCATGCCTCCAAGGAACTGTAGTTCTTGAGGTCCCTGCACGCTGACATCCTCTGAGCATTGACTAATAGCATTGAGTTATGTTCACACTGCTATACTGTCTCAAAACGTGCATGGAATTCACTGAAACATGATCATCTTTTACAGTGGTTCCCAACTGGTCGAGCCACGGGGTCCAGATTTCTTCTTAGTCCTTATTTCAAGGTCCACACAGTTTGATATATTCAGCATCATACTTGTGTTTGGCCATGTAGTCTCTGTCAATAAGCTGTCCATAGTCACTCACTCTACAGCAGGAAATGGCACTTCAGCATAAAAGCTCTGTGCAGGCAATTTACTGTACTTCAAAATAAAGTGTTTTTTACAGACTTGACACGTTCGTGAGTCAATTGGGGTCCATTCAGCATTGACCCGAGACCCACTTTAGGATCATGAGCCAATGGTCCTAATTAATAAAGTAAACAAACAAAAACCAGCATTTACCAACTGCATTCTAACCATGACTAGATATTGACTGTAATATTATTGAGTAAATGTTTGTCTGTCGGACTAATACTCCGTTCAGGATATTAAAGACCACATGTTCTTGGCATTGTTGGGAATCCTTGATTTGCAATTAGAGCGGCTCAGATTATTATGGCATGGATTTAAATGTAGATTTGTTACTCTGTTTCAGCACAGTATAACAAATATAGGTTTTAAGATTAGTAATGCTGTTTATGCCAAATTGTTTCCTTACCTATGTTACGAAACTTTGAAATAGTAACAAACCGTATTTGCCTTTGTTTAAGTAGCAGGGATGAACGTGAGTCACCCTCAGTATGTGGTGCTCTGGTTTCATAAGGACGAAGACACTTGGGGGTAAATTATAAAACAGGATGTGGGCTCAATATTTTTTTTTTAATGTATCAACTCTTGTGTTTTTCAGGTTGAGCCCTGAAATTTAAGTCCGGCTCCGGCCCTGAGCATCCTGGACAACAGTGGTGTCTTTTAAGTCACATGAAAACCTGAACAAATTGTCTGTCGAGAGAAATAAAAACAGCCCTTGCAATGAACTGTTGCAGTGTTATGAAGAGGGATATACTGTGCTGTAGGCAGTGCTATCAGACACCCCTCTGACACTGCGGTTCACAGACGCTTCAACCAGCATGAACACCATTTTCATCATCGGCCATATCATCGGCATCGTCCCCATGTCCGTCCTGCTCCTCTTCTTCCTGGCCAAGCTGGTTTCCCGCCAACACAGCAGCCATGTGCAGAATGGTTACGGCTATGCTGTGCTGATAACGGGCTGCGACAGCGGCTTCGGATACCAGCTGGCTCGCTCTTTGGACCACAGAGGGTTTGTGGTCTTTGCCGGGTGTTTGTCTCCAGAAGGAGTCGGTGCCCAGAGTCTGGCCAGACAGAGCTCCAGTAATCTGAAAATCCTCAAGCTGGACGTCACCAGAGATGAAGATGTGCAGCAGGCGAAGAAGACGGTCCAGGAGAACCTGCCAGAGAAAGGTGAGCGTTTAGCACACTGTACAAAATGCCCTAGTTTCTCCTGTATGCAGCTTTAATGGGTATGGAGGCTCATTTCTGCAAAAGAATTAAAAAAATAGCTTAAATGTTTGGACAGTTGTTGTTTTTACATAGTCTTTATATTTATAATATCTTAAAGTTATGTGTATCTGTATCTCAGAATTCTGACTTAATTTTGATCAGTTATTGATCATCTTTTATTTTCCAGTTTCAGACATATGACTTGATATCTCATAATTTTGACTTAAAATTTTGACCCTTCTTTTCCTTGTGGTCGCAATCATGAGATATTATCAGTAATGAGAAACTTCAGACTTAGTTTCTATAAATTTAATTCACCAATATTTTTTATAATTCCTGAACTTTTCATCCTTTTCTGTCTTTTTCCAAGTGAAAATGGGTTTCCATAAATAAATGTGAGTCACATGAACATTTAAGTAACAAGATACTAAGTACAATTTTTAAATACTAACATAGTGGTCAAAAGTATGACGCAATTTTTTTTATTATTCCTAAAATTGGTCTGTAAATGTACAAATGAAGGTCAAAAATATAGGATACAAAATTGTAATTTTGAACTAGCATACTAACTTAGAAATTGGGTATGTAACTAAAAATTTAGATTTGAATCATGGCTTGTTTTTATGACTTATCATTTCATATTTTGATTTACCGTGAGTGTTTTTATTACTCCTAAACTCGTCAACTCAACCGTGAGCTCCCATAAATAAATGTAAGAAGAAATAACTGAATACAATAATACTTATCACTAAGTTTTTTGATTAAATGTAATTATATTCTTCCCAAAATTATTCCTAAAATATACAAATGAATGTCAAAAATGTAAGGTACTAAATCCAAATTTTGAGATCAAAATAAGTATCTCAAAATTTAGACTTACTTGCATGAGTTACCATGTAAATGTATTATTCCCAATTTTGTCATCCTTGGGCTTCCATAAGTAAATGTAAGTATGAATTAAAAAATACGAAGTCCTAATTTTGAGATACTAAGGCAACAAGAAAAATATATTTACTTAGTATTTTAAAAACTTCAGAAGCCTAAACTTGTCTAAAGGAGTAACAATAAGACTGTGTCACATCTTTTTGACTGTAATTCAGTTTGGTTTCATGCTTGAGTTTAGCGTCACGCAACCGTGTCCCAAAGAGTGTTAGAACAAGACGATAACATCAGATCAGATTTACTTGGTATTATAAAAGCTTAAGAAGCTTAAACTTGTCATGGTAAGTAAAAATAGGACTGTATCACATCATCTTGACTGGAAATCACAGTTTGCTTTCTTGCTTAATGTTCAAAAAGTTTGGCGTCATGCTCAGTAATTCATATTTGACTCTTCAAATTCAACTTTTTTTTTTTGTCGTCAGGGTTGTGGGCAGTTGTGAACAACGCCGGCATCTCCGACTGGGCCGAGATCGAATGGAGCACCATCGACGATTACCGCAACATGCTCGACATCAACCTGTTTGGCTCCATCAGGACCTCTTTTGCATTCCTACCTTTGGTTCGTGCCGCCAAAGGTTAGCTCAGAGATGTACATTTCACTGTGGCCTCACATTCTTATTGTCGTGCTGTGAAATATAAAAATGTTGCTTTATGTTTCAGGCCGGATGGTTTACATGTCGAGCATCTTTGCCTTCTTCAACTGCCTGAACATGGGAGCTTACAGTGTGTCAAAGAGAGGCCTGGAGGCGTTTGCAGATTGCCTACGGGTGGAAATGGCCAGTTTCGGTGTGAAGGTACAGTAATGCTGCCAAACCACACACAAACCCTGTGACACATTGTGAAGCACTGAGGCGTATCACTGTGGGAAGTTTGTGGTAAATGAGATTTGTTGCCTGTGGGAAGTTTGCAGGCTTTTGTTCACTCTTTGAAAGGACAACATTAATAAAGCAAAATAGCTTTAGTTTGTCAGCTGTTGATTTTTTTCAACCTATTTTTGACCAGATTAAAGTAATAGTTTGACATGGATTTGTTTTTTGCAGAGAGGTGGATAAAAGTATTGATGACACTCTCATATATTAGCTTAGCATGTTATGTTAGCTTAGCTTAGCATTAAGAGTGGAAACAGGAGAACGATGAGCCTGGCTCTGTCCAAAGGTGGAAAACTTGTTGTTTAATTATAAAGGAAAGCATTGTTTAATTTAATAGGTACAGAAGCTCATTTCTAACTCACTTCACCTTGTCACATTTCGATGTTTGGTCATGGACTTTCCACGTCCATATACAACGTGCAAGGTACCCATGTCAACTTCTGCCTGTTACGTGCATTGTCTTCTTTCAAATTACACCTCCGTTTTCACAGGAAATTTACCGTTTACACACGGTCTCTTTCAAAATAAAAGCACAACATCGGTATAACACCGCAAATTGACTTTATTTCCCTTTAACAGTAAAAGCACGCGGTTAGTTTTAGGAAAAAGGAACTGGGTTTGGCTTTATAGTGTTAAAGGACGCAAACACCGCTTTCCCAGGTAAAAATCGATGTTTGTTGGACCCATCCACCATCTCTCCTACCTGCCCCCTTCGGACTTTCTTCATCTTAAACTTTAACCAGTTGCCATTAAACTATAATGGTGATCAGCCACATATTATGCCACGGTGAAAGGACAGCTTTGTTCGTTAGTGTCTAACGCTACAAGTCACTGCCCAAGCGCCAGATTTCAATGGCATTGGTGTGAAACCAGGTTGTAACTGTAACTTAAAAATGACCCCCCAAAAAAATTTATATTCATGTGTGCAGCGGCGTAAGGTAATCGCAGCGGCACCCACGACTGGTCCTAGTGCATGCCATTGTGCACATACTGTCTCATCACATGATACGTACATTGACAGTGTTGAAACCCAATTTATTGTTTTTCTACTTTTAGGTCAGCATCATCCAGCCGGGTAATTTCGGCCAAGCCACCAGCATCCTGAGGATGAAAACAGGGACAGATATTTGGGAGAAGTTGGACGACGAAAAAAAGCAAATCTTCAACCGACAGTACATCGATCTGGCCAACGAGTACTTCATGTCCACGTGCCGGACGGGGTTCAAGAACCCCGACATGGTCATTGACGCCTTGCTGCATGCCATCACGTCCGGTCAGCCCAAGCACAGATACCTGTTGGCCTCTGCGATGGATTCGTTTTTCTTCCAGCTCTTCCCTTATCTCCCCAGCGCCCTCACCGACGCTGTGTTTTCTCTTAGCTCCATGTACACTAAAAGAAAAGAATTGCTTTACTCTAACAAGTAAAGGAGAAACGTGTTTCAGGTGGAAGGGAATGGAAGAATCTGCATGAATATAATAATAATGTTAAAGTAAACCTTATTTCTATAGTACTGTTCAAAACATAGTGATAGTATGCTTTACAGAACAACATAAAATATACACTGTATACTTTAATAACGCCTCTCTGAAAAGTAGATGTATATGATGATTGTGTTTTAAGTCTCTACTCTTTGTCTCTGTTGGAATAAAAATCAGATTTTTTTTTCATGAGCCATCTTTTGTGTTTATTTCTTATCATTTATTCACTTTTAGAATTAAATTTTTTCTTACTGCACATACCCTCTGAGCTGCAGATTTTTATGTAGACACATGTATTAGCTATACAGCGCCCTCATAAAGAATGGGATTAGCACAGCTTTTACTTGTTGCTTTAAAGTGCAGACTTTTAAATTTGAGATCATGAGATATGAGGATATGAAACATAGACAAGAATCTCAGTTTTTATCCCCTGGTATTTGTTTGAAGAGAGATATCTGCACATCCACCTGTCTCGGATGCAGGTGCGTCAGAAAATATCACTTGAAGAGAAAATCCCGTACACTGCTCTTGCTCAGCTTTACAATTTATTAGCAACACTAACATTTCGATCCTCCTTGACCTTCGTCAAGAGTGTTCAACACCATTATTTACAACACTGAGTGTAAATGGAAACTGCTTCACCCACAGGTGTGCAAATTAACCAACTGTGGGTGTGTTCCTCAATAATTGACAGCAACATGTGCCCGATATGTCACACAGTGCGTGAAAGTTGACCAAGAAAAGTCATCTCCTTTAAACAACAGTATGGGTATTCCCCAAGGTTCAGTCTTTGGCCCACTGCTGTTCAGTCTATTCATAAATGACCTACCTGCAAGCTGCTTAAATGCTGTTTGCCAGCTTTGTGCAGATGACACAGTCATATATGCACCAGCTAAGTCACCTCGTAAAGCTGCAAAGATCTTAAATGCATGCTCAGGTGACATACATCATACATTCATTCCTCATTTTTCTGTTGGCACTTCTTTAGACAAAAATGAAAAAAAATCTAGTCAAAACTTCTAAAGACCTGATTGCTTGTTTCTCTTGTGAGATCTGGCAACACTGGTGTGCCTGCATGGTGAGATGTGACTGAACATTTCACAGGTGTTGCTTGTAGCCCAGGTGCTTCCTGTTGCCTTGATTGCTTACCTATAAAAAAGCTGTGAATGTGTAGTCCTGGTTTTAGTTGTGGTCTGAAATATTAAACCAACTGCAAGCACTCTGGAAGCTGAGACCAGAAAATGTATTTGGATCATTGCAGAGAAATCAGGAATATCAGACACAGAAATCTGGCAAGTCTTAAAAAATAAAGACAAAGATGAGCCAGACAACTTCTGGACATAAAGTTTTATGGACAGATAATATCAAAATAAATATTTACCAAAGCAAAAGGAAAGATTGGCACATGATTCGAAGCCCACATGCTCATCCATTGAGCATAATGGAGGTTACGTCATGGCTTGCACGGCTGCTTCTGGAGCTGACTGATGATATCTGGCAGCAGCAGAATGGATTCAGAAGTCTGCCAAAGCATGTTGTCTGCCCATGTACAAAGACATGCTTCAAAACTCATAGCAAGGCACTTCACTTTACAGCAAGACAATAACCTCAAGTATACTGCCAACAAAGCCAGAGAGTTCATCAGGGGGAAGAAGAGCAAGGTTTTAGATTTGCTGAGAATGTATCTCACTTGTTGAGAAAACCTTAAGGAGAAGACTAAGGGTGTTTTCACACTTGATCCTTTTCAGCCCTGTAAGAAGACTCAGAGCAGTGACTCAGAATTTTTTGCACATATGTGAACACTCCAAGAGAACTCAGACCAATGTTGCCAGGTGTACAATAATTATCATATTTGTTAGATTATTTGGCCCTCTGTACGATGTTCAATCAATAATCCCAAAAAAGGCCAAACGTATGATAGTTTGACCATTTCGTGAATGTGTGGTTGTAATCAGTATGCCAGAGTTTTTTTGTGAACCCTGAAGGCATCTGTTCCAATGTGACATGTTTCATGAGATACGGGTGACGTTTGTCTCAGAACAATGAGCACGATTGGCTGAATGGTCAGCTGCGCCCATCCCACAAGACGCTAGGACCCGTGAAGAAGTCGAGTGAGAATGAGATTCAAAACAGAAGAAGAGGAAAACAGAAGCAAGGAAAATGAGTGCCACTGTCACTTATCATGATACGGTTTCTCTATGACAAAAAAAAGGAAACCAAAAAAGTAAACACTACAGTGACTATACTTGCCTATAGCGCATCAGTAGGCTTGTTATTTTGGTTATGACAGGTGTACAATAATTTCCCTCAAAATACGATGATTTTGAGTCTCTGGTACGATAATCCTACATTTCCCACCTGGCAACACTGACTCAGACCCCTCTCACTTCAAGTCCGCGGTGCAGTTCAGTTAACCTGTGCCTTGTGAACACAAAATGCTCCGGGGTCTGCTTTGCTATCGCAACTTTAAATAGCCATGGCCTCATAACTATCATTATTCAATAAAGACACAATTGTAGAGATTCTAATCAGAGCTTTATTGGTCATGTAGGTCATGACATAATGCTACACATAAATAGACACACCCATGATGGAGCATTTAAAGCATCACTTTATGACTCTCCAAACGCTGCAGGACATGTCCAAAATCCTCATTGAAATTATACAAACATAGCCGGGAATGTCCCGACTTCTAGTTAAAAAATATTCACCTCTGACTCTACAACCGCCGCTGGGAATGCCCTGAATTTTTATTACAAAATATCTGCCTATCTCACCACAAACATGACTAGAAATGTTTCAAACCCTTATTCAAAAATACCCACTTTTGTTGCTATAAATATTAAGTCATCACTTCATGGGAAAATCCAAAAAACATCACTAAATCAGGTCACAAAAAGTAAGATATTGTATCAAAGTGAAGGTCAATGCTTTCCAATGCCAGACACTGCACTGGATGTTGGAATAACAAGTTAAGATTACTACAGCATACTCATGAGTGTGTACAGTGAATTATTATGTAGCCGATATGATGTTGATATTATGCTGCAAATGATGCTGTGGTAGGTACTGTGGTAATGTTCTGGCACTAAATCAACTTGCTTAGGGTTAGTACAACATCCTGTTTGTACTTAAAGTGCCTGGTTTTGTCACTATAATCATGTCTAGAAATATCTGAAACTTTCCTGAAAAAAATGCCCACTTTAATTGCTACAAACGGCTTGAAATATCCCCGACTCTCATGAAAAAATATCTGCTAGTATCGCTACCAACACAGCTGGAAATGTCCCAGACTCTTGATAAAATACCAACTTTTGTTGCTACAATCATGACTTAGGAATGTCCTGCCCTCTGACGTACAAAAAATGTCATCATAAACATAGCTTGAAATGTCCAGACCTCTCGTTAAAATGTACCTGCTTTTGTTGCCACAAACACAGCCAGACATGTCCCAAACTCTTTTTAAAAGAAATACTGGCTTTTGGCGCTACAATTACGGCTAATGTCCTTCAAAAACATTGGCTTTTGTTGCTACAAACACACCTGGACATGTCCCAAATGTTGTTGCAATTACAGCCGGAAATATCTCAAATTCTTGTTTAAAAAAAAATGCCTGGATTTGTTGCTACAAACATGACCTGGAAATGTCCTCACCTCTGACCTAAAAAATACTCACTTTTGAATCCACAAACACGGCGAATCATGTCCCGAATTCTTGTTAAAAAACAAAACACTCTAGCTGCTAAAACATAGCTTGAAATGTCCCGACCTCTCATTTAAAAAAAATACCAGCTTTTGTCGCAACAATTACAGCTGGAAATGTCCCAAACTCTTGTTTGAAAAGATACCCTCTTTTGTCTCTACAAACACGAACAGACATGTCCCAAACTCTCATTAAAAAAAACCTGCTTTTAGCTCTACAATTACAGCTGGAAATGTCCTCAACTGTCCTTCAAAAACATTGGCTTTTGTTGCTACAAACACACCTGATCTTTATTGTCATTGCACATGTTACAGAGCAACGAAATTTGTTTCAGTTTCAGCCTGTCCAAGACACATAAAAAGACAGTGATACATAACGGGGAGGACAGGAGCGGGGAGAACTGTGGGTCGCCATGTCCCAAACATGTCCCAAACATTATTGCAATCACAGCTGGACATGTCTCAAACTCTTTTTTTCCCAAAAAAAAAAGCCCGCTTTTGTTGCTACAAACATGACCTGGAAATGTCCTGACCTCTGACCTGAAAAATACCCCCTTTTGACTCTACAAATACGGCTAAACATGTTCCGAATTCTTGTTAAAAAACTGCTCAAACATAGCTTGAAATGTCCCGACCTATTGTTAAAAAAATACCAGCTTTTGTCGCAACAATTACAGCTGGAAATGTTTCGAACTCTTGTTTAAAAAAATACCATCTTATGTTACTACAAACACAGCCAGACATGTCCCAAACACAAAAAATACCCAAACACGGCTGGAAGTGCTCTGACCTTTCCTTAAAAAATGCCCTGGTGTGTTGTTACACTTAAAGCTGGACATAACCCAAGTTCTTGTTAAAAAGCACCCACTTTTGACTCCACAAACACCGCCTGACTTTTCCCAAATCCTCATTAAAAATATCTAATTTTGTCACTACAAACATGGCTGGGAATGTCCCAACTTCTTGTTAAAAATGACTCACTTATGACTCTACAACCACCACTGGGAATGTCCTGAATTCTCTTTACAAAACACCTGCCCCTCCTTCTCATGAGAAACTCAGCTCATATACACATTATGCAAAATATGTCACTTCAGAAACAGAAACATACAATGCCAACATTTCTCCTGCCGACTGGGTCGTCAATATGTAATTTGTAATGAGCATAACATGCATAAACACTGGTGTTTGCTTGGAGCAGTCTCATGGGATCAAGCTGATGTTTTGAAATATCTCACCATGAAATGTGGAGCAAAAATTCATTTTAACTTTAATTCAGTGCCACCATCTTGCAAAAATGTAACATTAAGGAGCAAATAACGCTAACATGACAAGCACTGTACCAGCTGAACACCAGACTGTTAGCACTGTAAGCATGCTAAAACCTTAACTTTTGCTTTGTCACACATTCGTGTGTTATTTGTAGAAAAATGAGCATAAACCGGAATAAAAATCTGACATGCTATTACACTTCCTGGGTACGTCTTTAGATGCTGAGCATGTGATAACATTGGTTCAAACTATACACAGTGCCCGAAGTCACAAAGAACAACGAGTGCATTTGTTGTCACGAGTATCTTGAATTCAGCAGCCAAAATACTGATAACAGTACATATGGTGCATGCTTTTTTTTTCTTAATTTTGTCTAATTTAGAAGGAGCTGCACTTTGAACACACTCACGATATCAGCCTTTGAGTATTCAGAGTCAGAGTCAGATGACAAGCAGTGAAAAAAGAAACTGACTGTTTGTGTTCTGGTTTTATTTTATCTCTTCCTCTTCAACTAAGACGCTTTATATTTCCGTTTATTGTACCATCATAAAAATATTATCATCCTTTCTGAATAATTGTTACACAAAGTGTCATTGAAAACAGCATAACTATGTTGTGTGTGTATGTGTGTGTGTATCACATCCTGTTGTCATAACAGTTTCCTGTTTTTACTGGATTTTAACGAACCCTACAACAAGGCACTGACTTATGTTACTTATCTCATCATCGCTAAACCACACTTCAGATAGATTCCTGTCACGGCCAACACATTTATTAGTCACACGTCTGCCCATTTGACATGGAGAGGCTGTTATACAATACGTCTCTGTAGGAGTAGTTTGATGCATTTGTAGCCTTATGGATTTTGGTGACTGCATTTTTGTTGATGCGGCCAAGATATCTTTTCATGCTCCTGTACTCCGGATATAACACCTTTTATCTCTGCAAGATATTGGATGAACGTAATCTTATGACTCACATTTGTGTCATGTGTATAAAAGCTGTAATGATCCCTCTGATCCGAAAACATCACAAAATCCCACTTAAATTCCAGAACAACACTTCTGCTTTACTTTTCACTCGTGATGGCCAAATGAAGCCTCATGAAGCATTTTCCTTATTTTCTGAATCCACTAGATGGCGCTCTTGGTTTAAACAGAGAGGCTCAAAAAATAGCAATTCAGTGTGCTTTCAACCATTTGTTGAACAAAAAGCTTCATGCTTCATGAGGCTTCACTTGGCCATCACTACTTTGTACTCACTGTAAAAACTTGATCAATGTTAAATGAACTAATATTGTACAACTTTTTATGATTGAAGAAGTTTGAACGCTAGCATATTTTGTGTATGCTTGAAATCGGTAAATCGATGAATGAACTTCCGTTGGAACGTCCTCAGCGTCATACGTCTAATCACATCTTTACATTGACTTTGCGTGTAATATACTTGTGTGAATGGTTTTATTGCCCGGCTGGAACAATAGGCAATGGGCATTTTTCTCATGCTGTCGAGCTAAGGTATCCTCATACGACAGTTTGTATGATATCCTACAAATTTGTCCTCTAAATATGACATTGTGTACGTAGTGTCAGACACCAGGGCCATAAGCCACTTTTTGCAGCAGTATGATACGCCCGTCTGCGTCAGTTTGTAATGCAGCTGGACAGAACCTTTTGCCATGTCATGGTACGCCGCTGGCTGGCTCGATGGCACCTGTAGAGAGCAGTGTGATTCACAGACAGGTGGCAACAAAACAACAAAAGTAGTAGGATTCCTAGTGCGTAAAATGTAGACGTAAAAGGCACTGACCAAGCGGCACTATGTGATGAGTTGGGATTACAACAGGTAACGTGGTTCCACACACCAGCGAACATCGTGTCTCCTGGGGAAAGTCCTGTGTTTTGCGACCCATCCATCACCCCAGCCTCCCATCTTGAGGGAGTGCTTTCTTCCTTATTCCCATCAGCATCTTGGTCTCATGATCGCAACCTTCCAAATTAATGGCCCATGAAAACGTGTGATCATGTTTTGGGTGTGTTACTTCTCACATGAAAACAAACAAACAGTGCATGAGAACAGCCTCTGCTAGCTCAGAATGCTAACGGCATTAAGAGTCAATTATACCTTAGCATCAAAGCAATGTCCCTTTAGCAGTTATGATTTTATCTTATAGACTGTATAATTATGATGAATGAGACCCATTGGAGGCAGCGTTTTGCTATTTTTGAAATGCACTTTTTAAAGCGGTGCAGGTGGTTATGGGGTGTTCCTGGGGTTGCAACTGGCAACTTTTGGAGATTTAACCTTCCCGGGAAGCTGATTTTTAAACTCTTCCAGCATTGTCAGCTCACACATATCGTCCAAAGTTTTAACCTCACTGGCTTGGCACCATTTGCTTCAGACCAAGGACTCGTCTCTGTACTTGTTTTACTAGATCTTAGTGCCGAATTTGACACAATTGACCATCAAATTCTGCTACAGAGACTGGAACATTCAATTGGCCTTAAAGGTTCTGCACTAAGCTGGTTTAAATCTTACTTATCCGATCGTTTTCAGTTTGTTCACGTTCATAATGAATCATCTTCACGTACTAAAGTTTGTTTTGGAGTACCTCAAGGTTCACTGCTCAGCCCAATTCTATTCACTCAATATATGCTTCCCTTAGGTAACATCATTAGAAATCACTCTATAAATTTCCATTGTTATGCGGATGATACACAGTTGTATTTATCAATAAAGCCAGAAGAAACAGATCAATTAACCAAACTTCAGAAATGCCTTAAAGATATAAAAACCTGGATGAGCTCCAATTTCCAATGTCTAGTTGACAGTTTTGTTGCAATTTGTAAATTTTTTGCCTGTAAGCTTCTGGCACCAATTCATAAAAACGGAGGACGGTGGCTTTCACTGTGAAATAATTCAGGCTTTCCTCAACTGTCGAAGAAGTGCACCCTTCTTGAATTATTCCTGCCAATTTGCACTGCATCAAAGACTCCACACACTCTTGGGCCAATGCACTGTAGCAGCGATGTGTTCAAATGCAGTGAAATATGAATCTATTTCAGATTCTCCGATAGGAGGGAAGCTGTGATCAAAGCTGTGATGACATAGCAGCTACAACGGCTTACTCTATCTCTGTCTCCAGTATTCTTACCCTTAAATGCATGGCTTCCACCTCCAAATCCCACTTTCTTTCTTTTTTTTTTAGATTTTTTTAACTTGGCTTTTTGCCTTTATTAGATAGGACAGTCTAAGCATGAGGGGAGGGGGCAGGGGGTGGCATGCAGCGCTGTGGCATGGACACTGCCTTCGTATATGGGACACGAGGTGCCCCCCAACTCCTGCTTTCTCTCACTAACCTCAGGGTAAGCTTCAGCTCACATGCTCACGTGATCCCGAAGAATGTTTGTTCATAAATGCAGTGTTTTGTTAAGTCTTATAAGTCCAACTAAAATGTTCTCGTCTTCAGTGCGTCTTTTTGCCGTTCTAACTGTACCCACCTCTTGTTGTATGACATACAAGTATGAGAGTTTAAAAAGTCTTCTGTCACCCACTGGACCAATCCAGTGAGTCCAGTCTCTTCGAATGAGCCAATCAGCAATCACCACCCACCTTGCCTCATCCACCAAACTCAAACACATGCACACAATCTGAGGTCATATGACGGATCACAGCAGAAATATCCAAGCACAATACAAAAATGCTGTAGTGCTGTGTTGTTGACCTGAATATATCATGTGGATGATAATGAAAAGATCTAAGAGAGGGCATTGTATCTTATAATTGACAGCTACTTTCAGTCAGTGTAATTAGCCCACTAGGGCCTTATAGTTATATATTGAGGGACTTATTATCTCCTCTCTCATCTTCTCTGCTTCATTGATAATTGGATGTTTTCAAGTGTCCTCATGCCTTATTTTTCCTTTATGTGGTGGAAATTAGTTGTTTTCTAGTCACTGTGAAAATCCTCTCATCTTGCGTTAGTGACACAAAGATTAGTTACATCATATACTTCCTTCTTATCAGGTTTCTACAAACCTTTTGTCAGCTTATCACTCCGTTTTGTCCTCAGTGAATATCAGCTGATTGGCTTTGACATCACCTGTTCGCACGATAATGTCATAAGAGGCAAAGCAAATTCAGTCAGACTCAAAAAAAAACTGTATTCTGCTGAAATCAAAAGACACACACAGTGTAAGAAAGCACACAAAGGACAATTTAATCCACTTGTTTGAAAGTGCCGGTAGTTCATTTCTCAATCAGCTTTAATTACTTCTTGAGCGTTTCAAAGATTTTGTTGTAGAACTGAAAAGATTAGCAACAATTTAGATAATCACTTAATCACTTGAGGCATTATCAAGCAAAAAGGCAGATTCATTGACTATGAAATTTCTAAATGAGGGGAAATCAGGCTGAAAATGTTTTCTTACTTCTTAGGAGAGTTCTTGTAACACTTTAATTTCTTTTTATGTGCTATTTAAGTATTAATTTTAACTGTGTTATTAATTTTTTTTTAACTCCCAGTTTGGGTCTAAAACATCCCAGAGAGCCACGGAGGCAGGAAGAGTCCGACTGTCCCCAGCAGACACACGATAATGAACATCCACAGGAAGATCCGATCTACAACCATGGCGACATACTTCCAGTCCTCCTTCACCTGCGGAAACAGAAAAGACAAGACAGAAGAGGAGACATTAGACGGGACCAAAAACAAATCACTTCCTGTCATCAAAAAACAAAAACGCCTCAGCACTCACTGAGAAATCTGCATCCTCGGCTCTGAGATGCTCTGCGATGTAGGTCACCCCCTCCAGGGCCGACAGCACCGCAGGAGACAGAACAGAGGCCAACGGGCTCTGGTTCGAATCCACAGAAGGGGTGTCCCAGGCCAGGCTGAATGTCGAGTCTCTCTGTGGGAGGAGGATGTAACCGAGAGATGGAGGGAAAGGAGGAGAGAGGGGAGAAATCCGCGGCCGACCAGCTACCCTCACCCCAAACCTCCCCAAATGATCTGCGTTTATGTAACCGTGAAGGTCGCAGTAGTGGATTACATCTCCGGTATCCAAGGAGTTGAGCTGGTGGCTGCTGTGGCAACCGTTGTCGTCATCCTGGTAACCGTGGAGATCGATGTCAGACTCCTGGGTGAGCCAGGTGGATGAGCTGTGGGAGGGGCCTGGAGTCCGGACAGGGAGGAGTTTATCAGTGAGGTGGCGCCGCCTGAGATGACAAAGAGAGTTTGGGGACAACAAAAGTGAGCCTGTTATGTCAGTGAGCAAGTTTTCCTACAAGGAATTTATTTTTTACTCAACAAAAGAAGCTAAAGTACAACAGTTTTGTGTCACAGCTATGGACATACACCTGCAGGCCAGGTGTTTCTTGTCTTTCCCTCTCCCCTGTGTTTTCCAGTACTCCCCTGATGGTCCAATCCGTTCTTATCCCAACTCCTTAAATACAGCCACTTTGTCAGTGGGCCTAAACATCAAAATATGCGCTAGGTAGCCTGCTGCATCTGTTTAGGACGTTTATAGGCGTCTAAAATGTCGAAGTTAAGGCAGTAAAAGTCCAAGTAGGGTGGGTGAGAGTGGTGGTGGATCCAACAAACACTGCCTTTTACCCAAACCCTGTTCTTTTTTACTAAACCTAACCATGTGCTTTTATTGTTGAAGGGAAAAAAACATTAATTCGTAGTGTTGGACTGACAAAGTGTGTTTATTTTGACAGTTACAGTATCTAAACGGTAAATTTCCTGTGACAGCAGAAGTGTATTTGAAAGAAGGCAATGCATGTAACAGGCAGAACTTGACACGGCGTCCAAGAGCGTCAGCAACCAACAAATCCAGGGTACCTTGCACGTCATATCCAGACATGGAAAGTCCATGACCAAACGTCAGTTTTTGACGAGGTTGGAGTGAGAATGTGTTGACCCCACCCTATGTGGATTTAATCGCCACAAAGA
The DNA here is from genome assembly GCA_019142605.1 of Cephalopholis sonnerati. Lineage (NCBI taxonomy): Eukaryota > Metazoa > Chordata > Actinopteri > Perciformes > Serranidae > Cephalopholis > Cephalopholis sonnerati. Next base: position 3,923,956 of record JAGQAX010000024.1, read on the forward strand.
GTGTCATCCACTGACAAAGCAGGGGTATTTCACAAGTTCAGTTGTGGCCATCAATGTCAGAAATAGTTGCCGGGAAATGCTTATCATGATGCCATGACAAGTGCCCCTGTGCGTCGGTACCTGATGCTGTGATCACTGACAAAGCAGCGGTATTGGATGAGTTGGGAGTGAGAACGGTGTGATCTGTCTGTCTGGTACTAACACGGATTTCGGTGATCTGAACACAACTGAACAGCCGAGACACGTCGCTGTTCACACCTGTGCCTATCATGCATGTCCTGCTGACCATGTGTTCAGATGTTGTTACTGCCCACACATGGTTATTAGGTCCACACTCTGTAGCATGCTCACTAGTCCCATTAGCAGTTGTGTTGTTGCAGGTGGAGGTATCACTGTCAGCACTGTCTCCTCCCATAAGGCAAAATGGGACGGTCACGCAACATGTTGTCTAGCTTGACATAAAATGATGCAGCATTAGCGCACTGTCAGCAAAATGACCACCATTTTAACACCAGGAATAAACAGGCTCTGCCTCTGGCTCCCAGCTGTACCCACACACCTGGTTACAATCTGCTCATCACTCACCTGCCATCCATCAGCTCATCAGCCTTTCAGTATTTCAACCCCTGCTCTTCACCTACTCAGGGTTAGGTCACTCTGTCAGCTACTGTGGTGATAGATGTTTCAGGCTGCTCCAGTGAAACTAGTCGTCTTGCGTGTTTTTGCCCTGTCTGATAGTATTTCTTTGTGTTTCAGGATCACACTCATCAGCCTGACTGCTCACTTCCTGCCGGCGTGTGCCAGTAAACTACACTGCTCCCCACTCACTCACCCACAACAGCTTAAAATGACAGTTTGCAAATGGCAAGTTTTGACTTGAGGCTGCTGTAATCAATACTTTTGATCAAGTGATGACCTAACAGGAGAAATTTCTGTTGCCTCTAAAGCATATAAGTGTCTCTCGGATTTTTATTTTGGCTTCCTGACTTGCAAATTTCTCTTAAAAGGTTCTACAAACTCAGGCGGCAGCTGTTTTAAAGCTCTAAAAAATCTGGTGAACAAGAGAGTAAACATTAGACATGAGATGAATTGAAATATTGCTCCATAACTGTTAAGTTTGGCATATAAAGTTGAAGGTTATGATGTGTCAGTGTTGTGTTTACAGCTTGTTTCTGCTGCTCTCAAGTGGACAAGAACCGTGAATGCAGCTTTGAATTGGTATATGTTTCCTACTAAACAATGTTGGTGTGTTTGAACAGGTAAAATGAGATAAAACAAAGCTCCATTTTTGGCTTTAAGAAAATAAAAACAAGGAAAAGACTATGTGTCCAAACCATAGGCTGTATATAAAGACGGATAACGCATCTCTGTCTCCTCCCACTGCACATAAGTAGCCTAAATACCCGGGATACAGCTGCTGGTATCTTGTGCTGCTGACGTCATTTGGAGCCACAGTCTACTTGAATTCCCGCCCAATCTGAAGCTCTGACACGCATCCTTCACTTTGAGATGACTCTGTGATGTATTGACTATGTATCTATGGTGTTTTCATGCAGTAAACATGGCGGTCTTCTCACCTCACAGGCCTGACACCATGTTCTGGTCGCTTCATGCACAGCCAGCGTGGCACCGCCGACAGAAAAAGCCTCCGAACCCATCGAGGCATGGTGTGAGTCGCTGACGAGCGGTGGTGCACGTTCAGCACAAAGACGGTGATGACGATGGACAGCGTGACGAAAATCATCGTGAAGAGCAGATACTCCCCGATCAGCGGTATGACCAGCGACGTGGACGGGATGATCTCCGTGATGAGCAGCAGGAAGACGGTGAGCGACAGCAGCACGGAGATGCACAGGGTGATCTTCTCACCGCAGTCTGACGGGAGGTAGAAGACCAGGACGGTGAGGCAGGAGATGAGGAGGCAGGGGATAATGAGGTTGATGGTGTAGAACAGCGGGAGGCGGCGGATGACAAAGTAGTAGGTGATGTCGGGGTAGATCTCGTGGCAGCAGTCGTACTTCTTGGTGTTGTAGGTGCCCACGGCGTTGACAATTGCCCACTCTCCGCTCTCCCAGTAATCCTGTAAATTAGATTGTTTTAGTTATGAAAATGTTTGATCCAGACTGAAATATATCACCGCAAGTCGCTAGGCTAATTTATACAATGTAAAATGCCATAGGCTTGTGCTAACAACGTTAGCATGTTGTATTTGTGGGGAAAATGTGTCCAGATAAAGACAAGTGTCTGTCTGTGAATGCTGCGAGTTATAGTGACGCTGATTTGTGTACTTGTGTTTGTGTTTAATGTGTGTTTTGAATCAACTAAACTTTACAGCACTTCACAGAAACCCCAACACCGACGAGCGTTTTGGAGGTGTAGCTGCAGAGTGACACAGACACACCACCACACAAGACAAACTTTAAAAGTAGTAACTATCTCAAAGTGATGACAAACTTGCTCAAATTAAGTTCAAATTGAGTTAGTATCTCAAAATAATGAGAAACATTCTCAAAATAGTGAGCTCGTATTTCAAAATAGTGACTTAATACCTCAAAATGAGAAACTTGTATCTCAAAATAATGAGCCACTTATCATAAAACAATAAGTTAGCATTTCAAAATAATTAGTATCACAATATAATGAGAAACTTTCTTAAAATGACTTAGTATGGTTCTATTTATTTTGTAATATTAAGTCATTTTTTAGATGAGTACATCTTTATTTTGAGTTTCTCATGACTTACAGGATATTTTTGTTCATCACACTGACAGAAATTGGCGTCCCATATTATAGAAATGTGAAACTCCAACCCAAAAATTAAGTGCAAAGCAGCATGTTGATAAAACTGCTTCATCGGGCTAATGTAGATTCAACTTCTTTGCTTTGAAAGTCAGAACATCATTAAGAAAACCTCAGCACTTTAAACCTCAGAAATCTCTCCAGGATTAGACATTCTGTCTCTTGAAAAACTAATTCATGCATTTTGTTTTCCCCAGAAGTTAATGCTGCTATGCAACAGCAACACGCTGTTAATTAAAAAGTAAGCCACCGCAGTGTTCAGCTGGCATACTTCTGCAGACAAAACGTTGACAAAGAGCGCGTGTGAAGCGTTGATAAGAGGAGGTAAAGAGGCAGAGCTGGCAAATCACACGAGAACAGAGGCGCCAATTGTGGCTAGATGGCACCAACTCAAAATCAAAAGGAACCTTCAGGTCCACCGTGTTCTCAAAGGGCTCCAGGTCGATCTTGGCGCGGTCGTACGTCCAGGAGCCAAACTTCATCTTGCAGCTCTGCTGGTCGAATGGGAAGAAGGTGACGTCGATGGAGCAGGAGGACTTGTAGATGGCTGGTGGCACCCAGCGGATACGACCAGTGTGAAAGAGATGGGCCTTGGTCATGTGGGTGACGGCGAACTCTCCATCTGCACTGGAAAAAGAAGAAGATGAGGGGCGGAAGCAGACAGGAAGAAAGGCGAGAAAATATTGAAAATTGATAAGAAAGAGAAAGGACACCAACACTGAAGTATTATCTGGATAATAAGGGATGATATTTCAGTCGTTCTTTAGTTCAGCAAAGTTCCCAAGTTTCTGTCTGACTATGTTTTAAACTCAAATCAATAAACCCGGAGCCATGCCCCCTTCACACAGGCAGTGTTTAATAATTAATCACTGAATGTTCATGATGCAAGCTCATTTACACAAATGCTGAAGGAGGAGAAAGTTTCGTCTCCATCCAGACAAATTTAAGGATTAATACTTCCTCTGGGTCCTGAGGGGAGGAAACCAGACTTTGACTTAAAACCGGGTGATGCAACGTCGCTGCACTGACGCAATCAGGGTCATTTATTCAACAGGGTAATTTGCATGTTTCACCAATTGGTATGCAGGAATATGCAGAAATGCTGTGGTATCATCAAGATGTTTGGCTCCATGGAAGTGACCTTCGCCTCCTCGTAGGCTCTCAGCAGATGAGGACATTGTTATGGATCAAGCGGGTAATTGATCACTACAGATAATTTGCAGCTCCACCTACAGAGATTCAAAGTCGAGTCTGTTTATAATGTGTCCTTGGATGTCTGTATGTGTGTGAGGACAGAAACACAACTTACAAATAGGATTTCCTCAGAGTAAAGAGTGCCCTGTGTTTTATTTTACTTTGTTTCACTTCAGTGTTTTGTCTTTTTTTTGTTGTTGTTCAAAGTCTAGCTTATCTACAGGTGTGAGGTTAAACTTGTGACTGTGTATGTTTTTTACTTGTTGTACAGCACAATGTCGGGCACCCAGATGAGCTCAGAGGGGACTCTGATGGACGTGACGTTGTCAAAGTCGGACGGACTCCACTGCAGCTTGTAGTCGGTCCATTCCTGCCAACACACACACACTTTTAAAGACACAAATCTTGATTAAAGCCACTTTCATTTTCATCGCTTTCATACAAAATTGGCCGAATGGAAATATCCGTAGAAAGGATCGGCAATCAGCTTCGTAACTTGAAGGGTACCTTTAGTAACCCTTTTAACCTGGACCCCATTATCCCCTGTTTTGTATCGAAAGCCCTGATGAAGCCCACTTGAAGATCCACTCATTACTACAAGTGTATGGCATTAAAACTAAAGTGATGGTCAAAGTTATCACAGTGATTTTCTGTGACAAAGTCGTGACAAACCAGTTGGTGATCGTTGAAATAACATAAAAGATGAACCAAGACAGTTTTTGTGAGTTTTATTTTATTTTTCGACTTTGAATGAAGTGTTTTTTATAATGATTAAATTACTGTTTATGTAAATGGAGTCTGGTGGGTTTGGCGATAATGATTTCAGGGCTGTTTCTTTTCCATAATGTTGTCTGACACTTACAATAACTTTTGTCATGAGTCTAGGTTTTTATTTTAGTTTGTTTCCAGTTTTATTTTGAAAGTCAAGCTCCTCACGTGTCATGCCTTGTTTTACCTCCTGCCTTTGTGTGTTTTCCCGCCCCTAATCAGTTCCAAAAGCCTCTCCAAAACTGGACCCTACCAACTCCCACGTTGTCGTGATTGTAACTCTATTGTATTCACGTCACCTTCACAGCTAAATAAAGCTCCCTACATCAAGGTGCAGGGTGTAAACACAGCGGGACACACTTCCCTCTCAAGGAGCAAGGAGCTGTTGTTATATTTGGTAACTGTGGAGAAAATTAAAATTATTCCCATTTTATGTTTTGTTTTTTTTTAATTTGTGCTGCTGTGTACCAAATTTTCTGTGCCATTTATGATCCTTTTGCCATTAAAATCAATAAATAAGTAAATATATAATGCAGAAAAGGGAATTAAACATATCCCTGAAATTCACTGGTGACATTTCTTGTCCTTTACTTTTATAAACATCTTCTCGTTTTTCACTCTAATGTTTATAAGCTGCTTGTTTTTGAAACACTTCCTGATACAAAATAAACGCGACTACCTTTTCACGACCGTTTTACGAACACAGGTCTGCGTTGCACATGGTCAGTAAGTCAGCATTGGAGCAGGCTCGAAAGGGTTTTGTAGCTCACTAACACTCCTCGCTAGTTGGTTTGGGACTGCACTCAAAATGGTGAACGCTTTGCATGAATATGGAAAGGGAGTGGAAGTGGATCGTGAGAGGGTATAGGGGATAGTTTGGGAAAGGCCCCACTTGTCCCTTAGCTTTGCTTTCACCTGTCTTTTGTTTACAACCTCCTTCCCTTGTGTATTTAGACTGTTTGTTTCTGTTTTCAGTGTCAGGTCATCTGTTTTTGTTCCCTGTTTTCAGCCTCATTTCCAGTGTACTGTTTTCTTCTTGTGGTCCTCAGGCAATCCCAGTTTATACCTAGTTTAGTTTTTTTGTATTCATGCTTGCTTTTGGATTTTGTTTCAGCAACTACTTCAGTTTTTGTTGCCTCTCTTGAGTGCTGCATTTTGGTTCCCTTTTAAACTGTATTGTGACAACTTTTAGAGGATGTAAAATGACAACGCAAAGTTGCAGCCTGTTTTGCTGCTGCCGCCTGCTGCTCTCTCACTCAGACTGGACCAGTTTGTGGTTCCCATTAGTTGCTTAAAGACAAAAACATGGGAAAATGGGGTCCATGTTGGAAATTAATTAACTTCTCAGTTAATATCAAAATGTGTCCAGTTGTTTGGGTTGAGTTGGTGCTTTCACTGATCACACTCACACAATCACAGGTCAGTTTTCTTCCATACCTGTTTCAGCCACACGTTGGTCGTCATCATCTGATTTTTCTCATCCTGTTTTGGAGCCAAAAATTGACAAGAAGAAGACAAAATTGTTACTATTAGACTCTTACATGTTGGACTGACCACTTATAAACTGCAAATCTTAAGAAAGCTAAGAGTTCTGGTGTGTGTGTTCCCACCACATCTATCAGCTGTGCGATCGAGAGCCCGAACTTGACAATAACCACGTCGGTGATGTTTCGCGCCGGACGCGTCCACTTGCTGTAGCCCCCAAACAAGCTCCTGAAGAGCTCGTCCTCGGTGTGAACACGAGTCCAGTCTTCAGCCAGCACTGACAGAGAGTCAGAGACAAGAGATCACTCATCTGATTGTAAAGACAAGGATAACAATGTAGTAGAGAGCAGGGACAGTTTCAAGAGATTAAACTCACTTTGATTGTCTTCTTGCTTACAAAAAAGAAGACACATCTGAAACTCCCAGTAAAAGTTACCAGCAAAATATTTTTTTCTTTTTACTTTACTTTGAATTTTTTTCTTTTCCAGCAGATGTATTTTTTGGATATTCATCTGTGATCAAATGTCTAGGAATTCAAAAAAAGGTGTTGTGTCAGCAAAAATTAAAATGTGTTGTTTCTTAATTCCACGTGGGATTAACATGTTGTATCTCCTTTGTAGCAATCATGTAAAACTGCTAATTGTCTTCTTTACAGTTTGTTGGTTGTACGGATTAAACAAATGACATATTCTCCTGAGACCCTGTGTCCTCATATAAGGACATCACATTTTGGGTTTACTTGACTTTATACTTCATTTTGCTTAACTTAGACTTGTTGTCCTCATTTGTGGACACTTTTTTTGTCCTTTCAGTAAGACCACAATACATAATCTATGTAAAAACAAGATGGCAGCCATCTTTGTCAAGTCAGTCTGCAGCTGACCCCGACACAAAAGTGGACAAGGTCCAAAACCTGATCACATTTGACGGTTGAAACTTGTTTATTTGTGATTAACAATGTTTGTAGTTCGATATGGCAACAAATTTGACCAATTTTAGCAACAGTAACAAGCTAAGACACTGTTGATTAGGAGGTACTCATTTGAAGATATTTGGACTTAATTATCATCCTGTTTGAGGACACTGGGACGTGTTTTTTGTACGTATCGAGTCCTAGTGATCCCAAATAGCTAGGAGAAATTAGAAATACATGCCAAACAAAGGCTTGGGGTCTCAGGATGATATAACTCTCTACCTAGTGAGCTTTCGAGGTGCTGCTAGCTCAAATGCTACCTGTTTCCAGCCTTAATGCTAAGCTAAGCTAACCAGCTGCTGGATATGTAGCTTCATATATACCACACAGACACTGAAGTGGTTTTAAAATTCTTATTTACTTAATTTAATCATAAAAATGATTGCTCAGTTAAGCATTTCTAAATGAGCTAATAACCATTAGTAAAGCTGATCGTTACAGCTCATAAACCCTTAATAAAGGCTGTCTTTGAGGGAGTAGTGCTGAGATTTTCCTAAAATAACTGTGTTAGTAATCCAGGAAAACCAGTCAGTTCTTTACACAAATGCAACTTTATTTTGTTTTTATTTACTTTTTATGTTAGAAAGTGGATGAGGTCTAAAAATATTCTCTTTCTTAAGCACTCAAACTTGCCTTTCTGTTCTCCTCCATGCTGTTGTCGTTCATTTTTAACCCACATACATATTTCTGATTTACTGTATCTCATCTCCATCCTTTCCTTCCAAGGTTTTAAAGAGCTATTCAATTCATATCCTCTTCTTTTTTGCTTAAACCAAAGCCATTACATTTGAGAAAGTAAGAGGAAATATGTATCCTCAGTGTGTGGAAAAAAAGCAATTACCTTAGCTTTATTGTTTTCACAGGTTTAGACTGCGATCTCCTGCACTTTGATTTAATTTTATGTCACGCTGCAAAGTCATTAAAGATAATTGAACTTAAAAATCAACACTATAAGCCAAGTTTTCTGACAGTAATCATTCATGAGAGTCATAATTTCATGCTTGAAATAAACCTCTCTAATTCCGAGTGTTTGACCTTTTGTGTCGGACGTGATTTGATTTGTCTCGCGGGTTAAATGAACAGCGGCAGAGTCAGCGTGCGGTAAAAATATCTTCTTTTCCTGTTCACTTCAGGACCAGCAATCTCTCCCTCCCTCCGTCTCCTCTGAACACACATCTTTGAACTCTGGCAAGCAATCTGGCATCAGCGGCAAGCAATTTGGGATTAGCCAGTGCAAGAAACTGCGAGCCAAGAGCACAAACTGTGCAAATGTGTGTGACGCCAGTTTTTGTGATTATATTGGCTATTTATAACTGACAAAATGATGTTTCAGGTGAGGCTCTGCCAGCAGAGGAGAAACGGATAACATGTTGTTGTATTACGCTGCAGTTTGTGTCCCAGGACTCAGACTTTCTCCAGCACTAATGTCTGCACACCAGCTCCCTGTTTTCTAACGTCTGCCCTGTTATATCTTCTTCACAACAGATTACGCTGGTGGTTGTTCAAGTGGATCCCAACCCAATGTCCAGAAAAAATGTTGATATTGTACAATTCTGCAAACCACGGATTACATACATTTGCATGTTATTGTGTAACATTTCAATAATTCTGTGATTGATGTGTGGTTATGTTTAAGCACAAAAACCACTTGGTTCTGGTCAGTGCTTAGCAGGAAAAGCAGCAGTGTCTCTGTAAAACACAACCATTTTTTGTGCACATTTCATGCCAGTATTCTGGCTGGAAACACACTGATGTCATCGTAAACAAAAAAAACTACCCCAGCAGGAAATGCAGCAATGTCTTGGTACAGAACAAACACTTTTTATGGCACTATCCTGGCAGGAAATGCAGCGATGTCTTTGTATGAAACAACCACTTTTCATGCCGCTACCCCCACAGGAAAGGCGGCGTTGTTTTTGTAAAAACCAACTGCTTTTCATGGCACATTCCCAGCAGGAAACAGAGCTACGTGTTGTTACAAAACAACTGCTTTTTACGGCACTAACTCAGCAGGAAACGCATCAATGTCTTTGTAAAAAAACAACCACTTTTAGTGGCACTATCCCCACAGGAAACGCAGCAATGTGTCGGTAACAAACAACCACTTTTTACATTGCTATCCTCACAGGAAATGCAGTGATGTCTTTGTAGAAAACAACTGCTTTTCGTGGCACAATCCCAGCAGGAAACACAGCGATATCTTTTTTAAAAACAATACCTTTTCATGGCACTATCTCAGCAGGAAATGCAGCTATGTCTCTGTACAAAACAACTGCTTTTTATGGCACTATCCTGGCAGGAAACGCAGCGATGTCTTTGTATGAAACAACAGCTTTTCTTGGCACTATCCCCAAAGGAATGGCAGCAATGTATCGGTACAAAACTACTGCTTTTTACGCTGCTATCCCCACAGGAAATGCAGGAATGTCTCTGTACAAAAAGACTGCTTTTTATGGCACTATCCCCTCAGGAAACGCAGCAATGTGTCGGTACAAAACAACCGCTTTTTACACCTCTATCCCCACAGGAAATGCAGCTATGTCTTTGTAAAAAACAACCGCTTTTTGTCGCACCATCCCAGCAGGAAATGCAGCAATGTCTTGGTAGAGAACAAACACTTTTTACGGCACTATCCCCACAGGAAACGCAGCACTGTATCGGTACAAAACAATTGCTTTTTATGGCACTAACTTGGCAGGAAACACAGCAATGTCTTTGTATAAGACAATTGCTTTTTGTGGCGCTATTCAAGAAGGAAATGCATTAATGTATCAGTACAAAACTGCTTTTTACGCTGCTATCCCCACAGGAACTGGGCAATGTCTCTGTACAAAACAACTGCTTTTTATGGCACTATCCCGACAGGAAACGCAGCAATGTCTTTGTATACAACCGCTTTTTGTGGCTATATCCCCACAGGAAACGCAGCATTGTGTCGGTACAAAACAATTGCTTTTTTCGCCGCTATCCCCACAGGAAATGCGGTGATGTCTTGTAAACAACAACTGCTTTTCATGGCACTATCTGTCATGATCTTGAGTTTTTTCATATTCTGTTACACTATGGTTTTTGTTTTCCTTGTTTGTATTCCTTGTTTTATGCTCTTCATTCATGTTTATCTGTTTCCTGTTTTATTTCGTAGATTCTCTCTTGTCTCGTGTCTGATTTTACTTCCTGTCTTTGTGTGTTTTCCCGCCTGTTTTCTGTCACACCTGCCTCGTTAGTCCTTCCCTGTTCCCAGAGTCTTCCATTCACACCTGTTGTATATTAGTCTTGTTCACTCCACCCTAGTGTTCCCCATCACACCCTTGTTATAGGCCAATCCCTATTTTCCTCCTTTTGCCTGTGTCCTCCTGATCCAGCTGTGTCTTGTTCTTGTGACTAGTTTTCTGTGTATATATCTGTGTGTTTTGCTTTCTTCCTTGTCAGTTCGTCTGCGTTTGTTCGTGCACTCATCTCTGTGTCATTCCCTGCTCCGTTTATTACCTGTTGTCTGGTGTTCTGTTTGGATTTTACTTGAGTTCATTGAAATATCCCCGGTAGTTGTCTTGTTAGCTTCCTGTTCTGGATGTTTTTCATCTTCTATATTAAAGCTTACTTTCTGTTTAACCTCAAACCGGCCTGCTGCTGAGCATTTGGGTCTTTCCTGAACTGATTCCTGACACTATCCCCACATCACGATACAAAACCAATGGTTTTTCATTCACATAGTTCCTATGTGATACAACAGGAGGTAAAAAACACAATTTAAGCACTATAAAGTCAGGTGCCAAATCTTATAAAGTCACTGCGAAGTTACCATTAAGTTGTCCCTGCTCACTGACAAGAGGTCATCGCCTTTTCCTCTCTATTAGCTAGATGCTTAATTCTATTTAAATGGAAGGATGTTGCTGCTCCATCTCACAGCCAATGGATCAAAGATGTGATGCAGAAAATCAAGCTGGAAAAAACAGATGCAGCAACATTAAAAGATTTTATAAAACCTGGGACCCATTAATAAACTCTATGAGTAGTCTACCTGGTCTAGGACCTAGGACCTCTACAGATGGTCTGTCCTATATGTATATGATCCATCAGCAACAAAATGTTGTTTAGCCACCTAAAACATCGGTATCAGTTTAAGTGTGTGCTATAATTGAGAGTATTTTCACTGCTCCACCCTGCCCTCAGACAGTGATTTCCAATGGGAAAATAAAGCTGCTCCATCGCTCTCTTCAAAGCCAGACTCCATTGAGAAATACAGTGATTTAACGTCGCTGAACGCAGTAGCCGCTGGTCTACTGCTGCCTCGATGAGTTATTTTGTTTGTGATATTATGTGCAGGGGCGTAAATACAGACAGTGCAGGCAGTTGTACATGGACCCAAGGGGCTGGACGGGGGGGCTTGCAAATGATTTAGGCTGCCACCTCAGAACTACACCTGAGTTCAAAGAACTCAGAAGAACTCAGGTTAAATTAAAAATGTTGCCATTTGCTACAGGCTAAATCCCTCAAAATATAAACACATCTCCGTCATGATTTTCTTTTCTTCTCTTCTCTTTTCTTTTTCGTAAAATATTCAGTGGCAATCTGTTAAAAATGATATGCTTCACTAACAAAGGCCACACCAATAAGATAATTTCGAATGGTTTATTGCATATGATGAATTATGGGATCAGAGGAAAGGGTGAAGGGGTGAGAATCTAGGGATTAGAGAATGAAAGGATGAGGATGGAGGGATGAAGGGTTGTGGGTCAAGGGTCGAATGGATGAGGGATGAAGGGTTGAGGGATGAATGGTTGAGGGTCAAGAGTCAAATGGATGAAGGGATGAAAAAATGAGGGTCAAGGGTTGAATGGATGAAGGATGAGGGTCAAATGGATGAAGGGATGAGGGTCGAATGGATGAGGGAAGAAGGGATGAGGGTCAAATGGATGAGGGATGAAAGGTTGAGGGTCGAATGGATGAGGGATGAAGGGTTGAGAGATGAAGGGATGAGGTTGAGAGTTGAATGGATGAGGGATGAAGGGTTGAGGGATGTAGGGATGAGGGTTGAGGGTCAAATGGATGAGGGAGGGTCAAGGCTCGAATGGATGAGGGTCAAGGGTCAAATGGATGAGGGATGAAGGGATGAGGGATGTAGGGATGAGGGTCGTATGGATTAGGGATGTGATGAAGGGATGAGGGTTGAGAGTCTAATGGATGAGGGATGAAGGGTTGAGGGATGTAGGGATGAGGGTCGAATGGATGAGGGATGAAGGGTTGAGAGATGAAGGGATGAGGCTTGAGAGTCGAATGGATGTAGGGATGAGGGTTGAGGGTCAAATGGATGAGGGATGACGGGTTGAGGGTCAAATGATGAGGAATGAAGGTTTGAGGGCTAAATGGATGAGGGATGACAGGTTGAGGGATGTAGGGATGAGGGTTGAGGGTCAAATGGATGAGGGATGACGGGTTGAGGGTCAAATGGATGAGGTTGAGAGTTGAATGGATGAGGGATGAAGGTTTTAGGGATGTAGGGATGAAGGGATGAGGGATGAAGGGTTGAGGGATGTAGGGATGAGGGTCGAGGTTGAATGGATGAGGAATGAAGGGTTGAGGGCTAGATGGATGAAAGGTTAGGGATGACAGGGTAAGGATCAAGGGATGAAGAGATGAAAGACTGAGGGTTGAAGGATGAAGGCTGGGTTTCTGGGTAGCAGGCGAGCGTGATGATGAGTGTGTTGGGTCAAAGGCAGGAACACAGGAGGGAGTTCTTGTAATACTGTAAAGCCAAACCCTGCTCTTTTTTCCTAAACCCAACCACGTGCTTTCATTGTTGAAGGAAAATTCATGTCAATTCATGGTGTTGTGGGCGAAGTGCTTTTATTTTGAAAGAGACTGTATGCAAACTGTACATTTCCTGTGAAAACAGAGGTGTATTTTGAAGGTAGACAATACATGTAACAGGAAAACTTGACATGGCCAACAACCAATACACCCAGGGTACCTTGCACGTCATATCTCAGCATGAAAAATCCATGACCTAATGTCGATATGTGACGAGGTCGGAGTGAGAATGTGTTGCTACTGTAAGTGATACACTAACAATGGATAAATACACCATACAACCCCACTTTTAAAAAAAATTTTTTTTAATTGAACTGTCCCTTTAATGTCTTGTCTGATACATGGAAAATAAATTTTGAAAAATCACCATTAAGTGACAGAATCATTATAAGAACACTGTAGAGTAACATCATGTTAGTTTATGACTTAATACACCCAGGAGAAAATAAAATACTCTCAATTTGGATTTTAGATACTGTAAAAAATATGACGATAAGATTCCCGAGTACCACACAGAAGCGTCAGGCGGCATAAAGTCCCAAATTACAGACTTAAGTCCTCATAATAATATTATTATAAGAACATCAGCTATACATTCAGTGTTTTGTTATATTCTGAATTTTAGTACAAGTTCAAATTCATCATGATTGAAATCCCATCACTGAGCAGATTTCACCGTCTCACTCACCGGAGTTGCAGATGCAGATCCAGCAGCAGTAAAGCGCTGAAGTCGCGCTGAAATCTCTTTTCAGATCCATTTAAATCCACACAAACAGATCCCAGTTTTGTTTGAGAGGGAAAAAAATAATGAAACTCAGGTTGTTTTAAAAGTGTTCCGCCTTTTGTTTCCCTCCATCGTTCATCTCCAGATCAGTGTGTCCTGCTGGTGTGTTGTAAACAGCTGGATGGATCAAACCCATCACTTACTGTCATCGGCATGCGATCACATCACAAGGTCCAACACGGGGCTGGGCTCAGTCCTGAGGAGAGGGCTCATGCTCACATTATTATTCTTTATGGAATAAAATCTTAGAATATTCATTTAAAGAAAATACATTTTACCAGCATTTTAGGAGCTGTCACAAAACATTATAGTGATACGAGTTTTTCCAACAATGAACCTAAAGCAAAGGGGAGTAAAAAGAGTGGCAAATACCCTTATAACATAAATAAATAAACAGTAATAAATAAAATTAAAATACATTAAATGAAAAAAATAGAATAAAACAAAATAAAATAAAAACGTACATATACGTTTTTTATACCCAGGTGGTTATTTAAAATCTTTAAAAATAAATATATATATATCATTTAAAATAATTAATATTTATTTACATTTTTGTCATGATTTGCAGATAAAAAGAGTGACAAATACACTTAAAACAAAAATAAATAAACAATAATAAAGAGATTTATTTAATCTGTTGATTAATCTGGTGACCTTGAGTGTCTTGAAAGGTGCCTATAAATTAAATATATTATTATCATTGTTGCTGTATGTCTGCTTTATTTGAAGCCGGTTGTATTTTTGTAATTGATGATCAAATGTATACACAATGGAATTAACTGTTGGGTTGGGCATCTGGGTTCTTGTTGCACCACTTTTATTCAAGTACAATTTCCTTCATTGAGGACAAAGGGGGACATTTGTTTGTATTTTATCACTTTAGTAATAAACCTGCCACATCTATCTGCAATGACCCATCTGTACCACACTGGGAAGCCTTCACCTCCTGTAAACCCAAATCACAGCTCCACTATTTGAGACAGCAGGGATGGACAGATACTGTACACAGGTAGTTAGTTTAAAGAAGTTTGACTCAAGTATCAATACCTGTGTGATATCCACATGTGTCCCAGTCTCACAAACATAAAATGTGGACAAGATCAGGACATCTGCTGTTTTAGTAAATTTTTTGGGCCTAGTCAGATGACTTATTGAGATGTTTTTGAAGATATCTCAGACAAAAAAATAATCATATAATATATTGTAATAATAATGATAAAAAATAATATATGAATATTAACATATTGTATTGGTTCTGTTTAAATCGTTTAGACACTATCAGTGCCAGTCACTTCAGTATACATTTTTTGTCTGGAGTGAATTTATGTGAGGACAGTAGGAAACCACAGCTGCAGCCACAGACATGCATATTAAAGACGTATTTAACTGCTGGAAGACAGATGCAGACTTGTGCGCATTGTTGCTTACAATGAAGGAATCCTTTTTGGACAAATTTGCTTATAGTTTTCGATGTACAGTCATCTAAATCACTCTGTCAGTTCAACTTAACTCAGCCAACAGGTCAATTCACAGTTCAGTCCTTATTTCTGTATATGCAGGCAATGTCTATATTGCAAATGTACTGGTGTAATATGTTTTCTATGCAGTGGCATCCTCAGAAACTTTTCATGAGGGTGAAACCATTTTTAAAAATGTCCCTGTCACAATACATTTTTTGATGTTGCCCAGAAGTGAATTATTTCTTGCTTTAAACATGATTATTGCAGTTCTAAACTTGACCAGATCTCTAAAAATGTCTATGCATGTGACTTTAAAAGCAGTGTGTTGCTGTGTTGTCTTTTAAAGGATATAAAATGGTTGTAAGTTGCTTTTATTAAGTGTGGCTCCAAACCTCCTCACAGTTTTTAATGTGCTGCACAGCTTTGGCCACCAGGTGGTGCCATTCAGCAGCAGGTTTCAAAGCAGAAGTAGTAGAAGAAGACGAGTTCGGAGAGGAGGTAAACATTAAGAGGGCCCACTCTGCTGCTGTTTTGGTGAACAGCAGAGTGGCTTGGATACACAGAAAGTACCGTCTCGCCGCCGAGTGAGGCTTCCTGTTTATAGACGATCTTGGACTTTAGCGGCGCCTCTCTGTGTCAACATCAAGAGATGAACAACAACCAGCGGCGTTTAGCTGCTAAACAACTCCACTGACGTGTGTTTTTCTTGCCTGTCTGAGTAAGCACATCAAGGAGCGTTGTGTGGAGCCAGCTGGTAAGACATAAGAGGCGTTTAGTCTTCGTAAATCAAGAAAAGACACCTGTGGTTTGAGCTAGCGGTTTGGCTAGGTAGCGATGCTGGTTAGCTAATGTTAGCTACAAAGATTAACGGTAACAGTTATGCTATCAAGCTAATACAGCTAGTGACAGGTGGAAACACCTGCCAGAGGTTGTGCGCAATGACTGCTGTTTTTTGGGAGTACATTTAAAATGTTGTTTTAAAAGAAAAAGAAACCATAGCTGCTTTCTTTTTGGCATCTCACCTGGCTGCCTTGTGTTTCCAGTTGAGTGGGTTTTCCCCTAAAACTCTTTGGGACTTTGTTTGCTTTGACAGCAACATGACAGCTAGCAGGACTGTTTACCAGCTGTCAGCTAATGGGGTGTGTTTTGTGTGACAGCAGCAGCATCAGACACTGACATCCCGATGGAGACATAAACTCCACTGATGGAAACCCAGAGGAAGAGGTAAGTCCCTCCAAAGTCCTGCTAAAGAGGATTATTCTGCTCAACTGTTGCTTTCACATTTTGTGGCTTGGCAGGCTGGATGTGATCACCATGTGACACCGCCTACGGATGGAGTTGTGTTCACTTCTGCTTTCACCCACAAAACATCTGTTGTTCAGATGTATTGCTGCACAGGAGGGGGGTGAAACGCTGGCTCAGGCTGAAAACTAAGGACCTGCTGGGTGTTTGTTTGCTTTGTCAGCCACCTACAATCCTCTGTCTCTAATCTCTTCCCTCTCCACATCTTATAAGTGCTGTTTTTCTGTACTTTTGATTTGTCCATCATAACATCCTGCCATGTGTCTGGTCAAAAGAACATTGTGTTCCCATGATGCTTGTAATGTCTCATGTAATTAGTGCTGGCAGCCCCCAGGGTAACTTTTCCACTTTTAAAAAAAAAAATGTCGACTCAGTTTACAAAAGATAATACTGAGCAAACAGTTTGGGAGGATCCTCCATTATTTTGGCACCAGGCTTTTAGTCTTTCTTCCTGCTTTTGACGGCTTATCCAGAGCTTGTTTTTTCTACTTCCTGGGATTTATTGATTTTAAGAAAATCTATAATACCACCAGTGAGTGATTAACCTTTCCAACCCTGCTTATTATGTTTCTGATGGATCGATCGCTCAGCTCTGGGGATGACGGCGGTGGAGAGCGAGGCCTGCTCCACACCTGGAAGGGCTACTCCTGCAGTGTCACTCCAGAGAGGCTGCTCCTCCCTGTGCCTGTGCTTCAGGTCGCCCTGGGCACACGGCACGGCGTTCTGCTGGTAGAAGGTAACACTTAGTCCTTTTTTAAATATAAGTTCAGTTCTGTTAAGGACTAGATGTTTAAATCCCTGATGCTCATACTTGAGAGACTATGAGTGGAGGTAATAGGGCCGCAGGGGGTGTGAGTGGGAGCCAAAGCAGGAGAGAGCAAAGGTAGATAGAAATGTAAAGACCATAGGGAAGGCAGAGCCAAGGAGAGACATCGAGCAGACTGAACTCTCTCTCTACTCCCGCATTTTGATGAGGGAAGAGAGAAGAAATTGACAGGAAAAAAAAACGTAACGAACTTTAATCGAGCTGGAGTTTAACTGGTTGATTGTTGTCGCACATACTTGCAATTGTGGCTCAGACTTGGAGCCATTCTGGGGGAGGGTAAAAGCTTTGTTGGGGTCAACAGATGTGTACCCTCCTTCATTGGTGTTTGGATGATAGGCCCACAACCTCACCAAAGGTGCGCCCCCGTCTACGTTTACTCCCTCTCACCCTGCTGTTGTTGGTGGTATTTCGGGGCCCAACTGGCATCTTTCTTCTTGTCAGCAGATGGCCTGATGCTGGGCTTGGCCTCGCATTCCTATTTCCGTAAACAGCTTGTTCGTTGACTTACCTATGAAGCCTCTCCAGCCCATTTTGACTGGGCAAACCTCTGCTTTCTAGCCACATATTCATTTGAATATAAGTGTTTTATGAAGGTACTTGTAGAGGGATGTGAGGTAAACGAGGATGAGAACTGGGGATGCCATTTGGGTTGACTTTTTTTATTGCTTAGCGGGGAGGAAATATGAATACGAAAACTCAATTGTCCAAGATGTGGAAATTTCCCACAATTAATACATAGTCAGTTGGATATTTTTAACATTCATTAAGTTGAAAATATCATAATAATAATCAGTGGTGGTTACACCTGCATAAATGCAAAAAGTGACCCTTTTTCTCTTGAGTCCGTCTCATTCTCATGAACGCAATATCAATTCAGTGGTCGAATTTCAAAGATCAAGGTCACTGTCCTCACAAAACATGTTTTTGCAGAGGCATGCAACCATAAGGCGGTAATTCCAGTTGATTAATATGCTGTTGTTTCTCCCAATTTAGGAGGACAGGTGTACAGTTTTGGGGAGTTGCCATGGAAGCAGAGTCAAGTGCCCGAGCCGGCAAAACCCACGCTGGAGAGCGCGCTCAGCGGCCAGCGGGTAGTCGCTGTTGCAGCTGGAAGCTTCCACAGCGGGGCAGTGACAGAGGACGGTGGTGTCCACATGTGGGGGGACAACAGCTCAGGACAATGTGGCTTGTCGGGCCTCACCACCGTCCCCAACCCGACTCCAGTCGCTCTGGTGGACTCTGACACCAGCCCGCCACAGACAGTCCCAGTGCTGGAGCTGGCTTGTGGCGAGCAGCACACCCTGGCGCTGTCGGTCCAGCGGGAGGTGTGGGCGTGGGGCAGCGGTTGCCAGCTGGGCCTCAACGTCACCGCCTTCCCTGTCTGGAAGCCACAAAAGGTTGAGCACTTAGCAGGCAGGTATGTATTACAGGTGGCATGTGGGGCTTCACACAGCTTGGCTCTGGTGCGCTGCCTGGGGCCTCAGGACATCCACCGCCCCCCCGTAGATAAATGCAGACAGTGTAACCAGCTGCTGTACACGATGACGGACAAAGAGGACCACGTCATTATCTCTGACGGTCACTACTGCCCCCTTGGTGTGGAGCTAACTGAGGATGACGGCAGGCTGGAGACACCTGCTCTGACGCAGGTCCTCAAAACATCCCCGTCTGAGCCGGTCCTCCCCTCCCAGATCTCCAACTCAAACTCCCCAGCACCTATTCAAGGTGGTGACCCCTTTTCTGACCCCACTCAGGGCGTGGACAAAGAGGAATCAGCTTTGGCTAACGGAGCGCTGCCAGCGTCAGATTCTGATCCCTCAGCTCAGTCCAAAGGTGGTGGTGCTGTAGGGGTCAAGAGTTCACCGTATCCAGATGAGCAGGCTGTCAAAGACTACCTGAAGAAACTGTCAGACAACACGCAGACTGAGCAGGCGGCTAAGATGGCGGCTGGGGGGGCGCACACTCTGCTGGTGAGTTGGACTGTGTCACAGTTATAATGACAGGATTCTGACCCCGGCACAGTCATTCTAACACCCGACCCGTATGTTAATGCGTGCCTCTGCTTTGTTTCTCTTCCAGCCGTCAGCGGGAGGGCCCAGCTCCACGCTCAACAGCCTCGTGGCCTCCTGCGCCTCTGCCGTGGGCGAGCGGGTCGCCTCCACCTACGAGGCCCTGTCCCTCAAAAAGATGATGAACTTCTACCTTCCCTCGGGGATGGCGAGGCCAGGTGGGCCGGTGGGGCTCACGGGCGTTGTGGGCGACAACACCGCGGAGCGCGTCCGCCAGGAGGACTCCATGCAGGCCAAGAAGAGCTCCAGCACAGGGGACATCCGCGAGGAGGAGGCCGAGGGTCTCCGGCGCCGCCTCTCGCTCCCGGGACTCCTCTCTCAGGGTAGATACGCTGTTCACCTCTTATCCTCCTCCTATGCCCTGCTGCGTAAGTACTTCTTGCGCATGTGCAGGTTGATGTGTGCGTGTTTGTCTTCGCTTCAGGCTTCATCATGCAGCGTGTAAGCACGGCCAAGGTTTGTCCTCGTGTCGTACTCTGTGCACAGTTTAGTCTTTTATATTCTGTGTGTGTCACCTCCATGTAGCTGGACACAGGAAGCTGTACAGTATGTTGTATTTCTGCTTTTAGAAAATGTGAGTCATAATGCTCCAAAAAGATCTATTTTGACAAACTGCTGTGTTGTCAGCCTCTCAGACTTCCTCCTTGATAAATCTGATTCCGGCTTAATGCAAATTGCCTCTTGTTTCTGAGTCCAGTTTGAGCGAGCCTCTCTGAATGGGCGCCTTTGTGCGATCAAAAACACTCAGGAATGCAGATTGATTTTTAGTCTCCAACTTGACAGGGGTTTTTTCAGTGATCAAGGAAACATTGGAGGGATTTAGCAGGTTTAATGGAGCAGAATGAAGTTGTTGGGTGTGATTAAAGAGAGAGTGAGGGGAGTTTGGTGCATTGTGGGAAAGCATCTGTGTGACCCCGAACAGAAATAAGCTGGTGTAGAGAACAGATAGATGGATGGACTTTCCCCCGTCTATCATCATATCTCTCTGTCCTCGTAGTTAGCCCAGATAGAGATTATTTGCTGTGGATTTCATCATCTGTGTTTTGGCGTCGTCGTGTGAGTTATACAGTATGGAGGTCAGGTTTAAAGGCTGAAAGATCAGATTTGATTGAGATATTAGGAGACAAATCTTGAGAGGAACACTTTGAGATCATAGATTTAGACATACGAGAAGACAAAGCAGCAAAAATCTTCACATCCCGCAAAGAAATTACAGCCTGGATAAGTGATTATCTTCAGGTATTTTATTACAACACTCTGGTTTATCAGTGTTTTACCGCCAGGCTAAAAAAAGTATTTTTTAATGCCAAAAATAACATCAGATATTGATTCCAGCGACCATGAACGAGGCTAGAATCTGTAATGACAGCAGGACAGTCGAGCGTCTGTCCTGCTAAAGACAGTTGAACAAGTAAAGTGATGCCCTTTAGCCCTCATTGTTATCGGAGGTAACCATAATAAGGCGAAGCAGCCTTTAGGGCCCACACACACCATACTGACATCAAAGATCTGGTGGCGACAAAGGCCGACTGATGTGTTGCCTCATGTCGCCTGTGTCTCAGCCAAGAAGTTGTGCTTCAAAACACTGCAAAGACTACAGCCAACCATTGACTGTGTAAAATAGTGGACATAACCAGCGTCACGTCACCTTTTTCTGTGTGAACTCTCATTTTAAAGTCTTGAGTTTGACATTTTGGCTGCCAAAAGTGATCATATTTGGAGAAGAGAGTGGAATTGTGGAGAAGCGAGGGGTGGATCTGACGCCACCCAGACATATATAACTTAAAGCCTTAATAAAATATAAACAAATGAGTTATATGAAATATTATCCCCTCTACAGTTGTCATCAGTGTTGAAATAAGCTGTAAAGCCCAGTGAGACTAACAAAGTGGGCATATCGGTAGAGGATTTGTGGGTTACAGTAGAGCCCATTTTCATTCAGATGTCCTCAGGTGAGAGGCCAAGGGACCGCTATGACAGAAGCCATGCCCATTTTTTCCTCACCAAAATGTATCACTCACTTAAACTCAGCCAACTACAACCTCTTAAAGTCAGGAATGTCAGCCTGGATCGCTGGCGGCGGCGTGTGTCTTTTTGGAGTTTGGGATTGTCAGAATTAGTCTAAATCAGTGGTTCTTAATCTTTTTTTCCGGTCATGCTCCTCCTGAGAAGCAGAAATAATTTAATTCCTCGCCTGTGATTATTAATCATTCATCAGTGTTTGTTGTATTTGCTGCCTGCAGGCTTCTTCTCATTGTTTGTGTGCCGTACGACAGCATGACCTGGCTGATGTGAGCTGAATGTCACTGCTGTCTGTGTGCGGCCATGTTTTTGTTTTGATAACAACACGTTGATTTCTCCTGCTGAACTTTGCACCTGAGATTCTTTTAGACTGAGGTTCTTTCCATCAAAATGAAAACATGTCAACATTTTTAACATCGTACACAGATGAAATAAAGGAATATCTCACTTTACACATGTTAATGTAGTTAATGTCACTCAGCCTGGAGATAAAAAAAGGAAAGGACATGTAGGAGTACAGTATTTGTGTCGTGCATCCACAGTGTCCCCACGGCTGCTGAGGAAAGCAGGACGTCCCAGGATGCGTGCAGTCGCCCTCACCCCGCTGGGAGGGGCGGTCCCTGAGGCCCAGGAGGTGTTTCCCACCCTGCAGACGGAGGTGTGGAGCTGGGGCAACGGCGAGCACGGACAACTTGGACATGGAGACAGTCTGGCCAGGTAGGAGGAAGTTCTCAGATAAACTTATAGGAAAAGAATAAACGCTCGAAACAGCAGCACACTGAGAAGATAAGAGGAGAAATGAGAGAGCAAGAGACCCACGAAGAAAAAAATTAGGCTAACTAACTTAGGCAGATTTGACAACAACAAAAACAAAGGTTGTCTTTGTCTACCAGTTGAAAATAATTTATTTACGAGATGGAAACGTTATAAACCATAGAGCAAAAATTTCAAAGCATCATTGACTCATCTTTTTATTTTTAGTCTGTAAATGATAAATGTGATTACTGTGGCCAGTTATGTAGTACCATACTGGTGCCCAGTCCTGGGGCCGTGTTCACAAAGCTTCCTTGTGCCAAGAGTCGCTCCTAGTGACAAACTTCTAAGAAAACTCTTAGAATTGTGACGTTTTCTTAGAATTTCCCCTTAAAGTTAAGACTAGGTCAGAGGAGAAAATGACAGAAACACAAAGAGGTCGGAGAAATAGTCTCCAAACGCTGGATGACTGCGTAAATGAAATGCTACAGATGAGATCATACAGGAATAATATGTGTGGTTGATGTCACTATGGATACGCACACATTTCCCACCTAACGCTATAAAACCAGAAATAAAATGATCACAATTTTAGGCTAAGTTAGGAGCTCTCTTAGAGTGTTCTCAGAATGTTGGCCCCTGTGGGAAAGTTTCCCAGAGATACTATAAATCCAAGGAAAAGGATACGTAAAAGAGAAACGTAAAATATTTCTGATAACACATTTTACACTTGCACAGTCTAAATCAGGCTCAAAACTTCTCGGGCTAATTGACTCTATAAGATTCACTTGTCTCCTGCCTGTAGGCAAATAGCAAAATAAGGGGGACAGTGGAGTGTTCCTCTGTGTTTTTATTGCCGTCCCCAGACGTGGAGAGCAGCCTCTCTGCTGCACAGTAGCTTCGGGAAGAGCCAAGATGCTGAGCAGGCCAGGCGAAGGTGTTTTTTAGGTGAAACAGACTGAACGTAGAGTTTTTTTTCCTCAACAGAGTTGGTTTAAGTTGTTTAATGCGTGTCAGTCAGTGGATCTTGTTTGTTGATTGCCACTCCGCTCCGGTAACGTTAGTCTCTGGGTGACAGTGAAGGTAGTATTCACAATGGACTTCACTTTCGTCTCCCAAATGTAATTATTTAGACATTTAATTAAAATGTACTTGCAGCTGCTGACCGTTGGAGATAAATACACAAGTTATACAAGTTAACTGTAGCAAGTTAACTGTGGGGTCCGCAAAGCGATGCATCCAAGAATCAATTCTTTCCCCACCTCTAATCAAAATATCCGTGTACAAACTTTTACACAACTTGTGTGTACAGCATAATTCAGATCTCATGTATCCAGTTTAACACACATTCTCGCTAAACATTATGATTTAAAACAATTCCGCCTACATGTAGCGCACCCTGAGTGTGCCGGGGCATGTGCATGGGTATGAGAGAGCAGGAACGCACGCACATGCCAAGACGTGCTTCTCAGCCGTGCATGAGACTGTTTGACTGAAGTGGTTTTTTGCCCTTGTCTAATGATATTAAAATAGCCTATTACAGTCTGTCGTCACTCTCTTTCCTCCTCCGTCATAGTCCGTTTATCAAAGAGTGCAGCTCCTTTCATTTTATTTCTGGAAATTAAATTTTAAGTTATTGCATTACTTTAGACATCAGCAACAAACAGCTGCGTTTACTTCAAGGGCTGCTTATTGTTTGAAAGTTTTGGATGCTACTGTTAGAGGCAGATGTGCGTTTTGCTGCGGCACGAACCACGGTTACCACAGTAAGGAAATGCTGCTGTGCGTGCGACATATTTTTAAAAGTATACATGCTATCATAATGTGTTATTGTTATAATTATTCTCAAAAAAAATGACTTAGCCTGTGAGTTAGGGAAAACCTTGTTATAATGCAACACTTTATGTAGTAGCCTGTGTTACGTGTAGTTCTTGAAAGTAAAACAACATAATTCCCAGGGAAATATTGTCTTATATTCAGGCCAGTGCAGTAGTATTTTTCCTGAAACTTCAGCTTTTTTTTGCAGCTTATATAATTGAAAACAACTTACTTTGGCTGAATCCCTCTCACTGGCTTCACTTACAGACACAGGCAGAGTCCAGATTTTAAAGTTCAGAGTTTGTTTTGAAAATGAATATAGGCAGGAGGATACAGCACAGGCAAACAAATGATGTCGTTGTCCACAGGTAATAAGCGTAAAAGGTAAATATGATAGATGATTGATCTGACGGACAAATGGTTTCTGAAAAACAATAGAAAAATAAAGGAATGAAAGCAAATGCGTTAACCATAAATGTAGCCTTGATGGCGCAAATGAATGGTTGCAACACAGTAATTAAAGGCTGGAAACGAGGTGCTAGAAATGCATCAATAGGCAGCAATTGTTGCGATTAACATTTGCGAATGTTAGATAGATAAAAAAAAATCACATTTTATTTCTCCTGACTTGCAATTTTGTCATTTGCCGCAATTTCCCGCAAAAAATCACATAAAAATGCCGCAATTTTATCGCATTTTTGACAAAATTGGCCACAAATTCAAGGGGTTTTTTGCCGCAAGATCCTGGAGGGACTGTTTATTGATCCCAAACTGGGAAATTCGTGTGTTACAGCAGCAAGTAAACAACTATGTCAAGACAAAAACAGATCCAAAAAGA
This sequence comes from Cephalopholis sonnerati, assembly GCA_019142605.1. Taxonomy (NCBI): domain Eukaryota; kingdom Metazoa; phylum Chordata; class Actinopteri; order Perciformes; family Serranidae; genus Cephalopholis; species Cephalopholis sonnerati. The sequence goes on from JAGQAX010000024.1 coordinate 3,948,858, forward strand.
ATATTTGAGAATATATAAATATAAAATATTTACAAAAATAAGTAGTACTAACATTTAAAATATACAAGAGAAATATACAGGAAAAACACATGGTTGTAACAGCGGTTCCCAACTTTGGGGGCGACACCGCCTTATGTGTTATGTGTCAAAAACAATTAAATTTAAGGGTTATACTAAATTATTCAGTCTATTAGTCTCACCAGCTCTGACCCTGCGCCCCCAACAGACGACAGCGAAGTAAAGTGCACAGGCCACAACAGACATATGAATTCAATACACAAAGAACAAACAAAGCAGATCAATTTCTAACGACTGCTGAAGTTTTTCTACACTTCACAACATGAATAGTAACAAATCATAACACACAGCGTCACAAGCAAATGAATAAAATGAAGAAATGGTGACCTGGCACACAAATCCTTGTTTCCAAGGGCAAACACGACAATTAAAGTGGACTCACATGGGGAATCACTCATCAGGTCGGTCATTATGTTTGGAGGATTGGTTGAGATAGAATAACATGAATCGCAGCCGTCCGATGCTTCCTCCTCAGACATGGCTGTGTTCACCGCGCCCTGTGCATCTGGGCGGTTCATATAGCGAGCACAATGAACAGGAGCACGCCGTGAGACAGCCGAGGTCAGAGGAGATGGAGGGAATTCTTCACAATCATCTTTGTTTGCACAACGAAACAAAAAAAGCGGTGTAATGATAATTTTGATGTGTTGTTTCTGACAGTGCGTCTGTTTGCAGGTTACAGCCGCTGTGCATCAAGAGTCTGAACAATAAGGAGGTGGTGCGGGTGGCAGCCGGCGCTCATCATTCCCTCGCTCTGACCGCTCAGTCTCAGGTGGGTCAGTGACCTACAAGACTTCCTGCAGAAGAAGTTTCTGTCTTTACACTTCAAAAACAACCTACTTCTCTGTCCATGTGCAGGTGTTTTCATGGGGCAGTAACAGCTCTGGTCAGCTTGGACACATGGAGTCACCCAGCACCGTACCCCGCCTTGCAAAGGTACAGAAACCACCTCCTATACAAACACACACACACACACACACACACAGAAAGCCTCGATGTTCATGTTGCTCTCTGCTTCTCCTCCCAGCTGTCAGAGGGGATCAGGGTCTGGGACGTGAGCGCTGGAGAGAGACACACCCTCCTGCTCGCAGACGGAGACTGCTTCCGTCCTATTATTTATTACAGCGGACAGCAGGTCAAAGAGGGGGCGGAGGAGAGCAACGCCAAGGAGCTGGGTCAACAGGAAGAAGGAGAGGAAGAGGAGGGACGGGCGGGGGGCTACACACAGCAGCCTGTACTACTCCCCTTCTGCATGGACGTAAGCACAAAGTAGCTGGTCATTTTTTAGCGGGTTCTTAAGTTCATACTTGCTGATGCTCAGTGTTGTTAACAGATTTAAAGAGTTAAATTAGTCAGTGATCTTGAAGCCTGAGGTCAGGTGTGATCAAATAAACTGGACACTCTTTTTTGAGATCTCCGTAAATATCTGGTGATTTCGAGGAGAAAGAAGTCGTTTTCTCGTTCTTCAGAAACTTGGCTGTTGTTTGCTCTCCAATCAAAATAAATTAACTAGAGCCTAAAATGAGCAGTGTTGTCTCGTGTTCAAAAGATAAAAATTGCAGGCATGGGCGCTCTCGGCCTCCGTGGCTGTTCGTCTGTGTGTTCTCATCACATCGTCTCCCTCGTCTTACAGCTCGGTTATGTGAGCAATGTGTTTGCGGGCGGCCAGCGGTGCGCGGCGCTGTGGGACAGGAACGTGATGGGCTTCATCGCCAGCCTCCACGAGCTGGCCTCAGCCGAGAGGAAGTTCTACTGCAAGCTGTGCAACATCAAGACACAGATAATACGCCCCCTGCTGGAGCTGGGTAACAGTGACACATCAGGGAAAAAAACATTTTTTGTAATTTTATTTTTCGCTTTGTCTGACTTTTTTCTGTTTGTGTGCCATCCTTCTCCAGAGTCTCTGAGTTCGGCCCTTGGCCAGGTGAACCTCGGGCTCCTGCAGATTCTGGCAGGCAGATTTAGCCTCTTGTGTCACCTAACCGGGCAGCATGCCGCCAGCCTCACTGCCAACCTGCGCCGCGTCCGTGATGTTAAGAGCCTGCTTGTCCTCGACCACGCCAGTATCTTCCTCGACTCTTACAATGAGTATGTGATTACCATCACGGTCATTTGATTATTTGTATGTCTTAAAACACTAGATTGAATTAATAAAAACTAAATTCTGCCTCTCGTTAAAGGTACTGCAGCACTGTGGGCAACTTCCATGTGATGGGAGGTTTCCAGTCCCTGACCAAACCCTCACTGTGAGCACACACACACACACACACACACACAGACACACATACATACTCTGTCATCCATTAAACCCAAGTTGTGTTTTAAATGCTTTAAAAAGGAAATGAAAAGGATAATTAATAACTAGCGATGCTTTTCTCTAAAGAGATTTCTTCGGGAAGAGTCCAGAGCTGCTTAAGAGGCTGTCGGAGTGCAGTGAGGAGAACCCCACCATGGCCGACCTCCTGGTGGCGCTCTTCTACCTCCCAACTCGCCATCTTCACGAGTACGGCCGGCTGCTGCTCAAACTGGCAACCTGCTTTGAAGTGGTGGGTGAAACACACGCAAGTTACAGTCGTCCTTAACTTTTGTTTTTAATTACTTTTGTGTTATTCATTTATTTACTGTTGTTGACCGCTAATTGAAGATGATTCGGGTATGTCAGTTTTTATTTATTTATTTTTTTGGCTTTGAAGATTACTAGACAGGGAAAAATGTTTATTTTATTATAGCATTATTTTAAATTTGATTTCATTTTGTTTTATTATTTATTTTATATTTTAGTTTTATTTTGTCTAAAGTGTCACTGTTTCTTTTTATTGCGTTTAATAATTATTAATTAATAATTTCTAGTCATGTTCTTATTCGTCTTGAACAGCAACTCTTTGCTTTTATAGTTACATTGTATTTAAAAAAATATTTCTTAGCGTACCAATTGAGCAACATCTTCATTTTCATTATAACTGGTAATTCTTTTACAAATTACATCCTTTTAAGGAATTTATAAAAATACTGGAGACTGGTAAAAAAATATCATCCAATATTTTACATTTATTTATGTATTATATTTTTATTTATTTATTATTTAGATTTTTCTTGTTTTTGGTACAATAAGAAACAGGGGTGTAACATATGAAATAATAATCATAATAATTATAACGTGTTGCAGTTAGTGTGACTAGTTAATCACCCACTGTTTTAAGGGGAAATCTGTTTTATTAAATATGGCATGTGTGGTTTTTTTTTTTTTTTGTACAATTGTGTGTGTAAGGGGGGAGTAATTAAATAAATAACAATTTAAAAAACAGTATCTCGATAGCAATTTTTATTTTATGCATTAAATTTTCTATTAAGGTTTATTTTTGTAAAAAAAAAAAAAAAAAATTAGATACTCAATGTACGGACATTTCTTTTGCCAGTATCATCAGAGTGAGAATCATAATGCTTATTTCATGTTAAATATTTATGCGTGTATGTTTGTGTTGTCAGTGCTCCAGTGACTACCAGAGGCTGCAGGACAGCTGCTCCAGGTTTGAAGCTTTGGCCCTCCAGCTGAAGAGAAGAAGGAAGGACGCAGAGTACACGTTTCATTTCTGGAAGAGCTTCCCCGGCAAAATGACGGTAAACTTCCTTAGTGTGTGTGTGCGTGTGTGTGTGTGTGTGTGTGTGTGTGTGTGTGTGTGTGTGTGTGTGTGTGTGTGTGTGTGTGTGTGTGTGTGTGTGTGCGCGCGTGTGTGTGTGCGCGTGTGTGCGTGTGTCCTTCATACTGAGTCCTCGGGTTGTCACATGGTGTCTCATACAGCTGAATGTTGTCATTGTGTGTGGTCAGGACTCCCTGCGGAAGCCTCACCGCCGGCTGATCTGCGAGAGCAGCAACAAAGCTCTGACGCTGCAGAACGCCGGGAGGTTCTCCGTCAACTGGTTCATCGTTTTCAACGACGCTTTGGTCCACGCACAGGTCAGCTCCGATCACGCGCACGCACACTTTTCATTACGTCCTTGAACTTTTTTGAAGCCCTCCATGTTTCAGACACTAAAACTTGGTGTGTCTCAAGCGTTTGTGTGTGCTTGCCTCCGTGCTGTCAGGGCGTGGCGCCTTATAAGAATCTTGTAAGTATGCAGCCAGAAGCAAATGTCGGCACAGCGACCTGTCTCCACTGTCCCCACTCCCCACCTTTTCTTCTTCAGTGTGTATGTGTGAGTGTGTGAGTGTGTGTAGGGCTTAGGGCTATGTGTCATGGGATTCAGCCCGTAAACATATGACAAACACTCCTATAAAACAGGCGAGGTCATAGCTGGGTTTCACAGGGCACCAATACATGAATGAGGTTTTGTTAGTGATGTACAAATGCTAATACAGATATGTGAACTGTACATTCTGACAGCCATCACAGATAGCTCAGTGTTTGGTCAGTAGCGTGGGTCTCACAGTCTCGCCACTCAAACACAAGATAAATTTGTGGAAGTTTCTCCTGATTGTTTCAAGTTTTGCAAGAAATTAGTAATAAAAAAAATATAAATAAACAAACAAACATATGACCCAGAAAAAGTGCTTAAAAATTATAATAATTCTGTAAAATGTTTTTTAAAAATATAGTAATTATAAATATAGTTCTTCTAAATCTTTTTTTTTTTTGCAGTTGCTCAGTGCCTTTTCTCCCATATTTTTTTAAAGAAGTAGCACCAATTTGTTCAGGGTTCAAAGGTTTAAATCGCGGCAAAAAACCTTGAATTTGCAGCCAATTTTGTCAAAAATTGCAATGAAAATTACTATTTTTTAATTAAATTTTTATTTTATTTTTTTATTTTTAAGTTGAAATCATGTTTGTATCTTTTTCCTGATCCTGCAGGTTGTGTATGTTTTATCTCCAGTTTTTTGTCACCAGTAACGAACAAACCTGCATACAACTACCAGGATGCATCTCTACACTGTAGCTCAGCAAGGAAACACAAAAGGAAAATTTCTAACTTAAAAAGAGCATAACTTTGAAATATATTTGCTTGAAGCCTGATATGAGCTTAGTTTATGATGCGTTTTTGCACAGAAGGAGGACTCTGTTTTTTTAACTTGCTTTGAAACACTATCAGCACAAGTGTAGGTGCATTATGACGTAAATATGTCCGGTGATACGCAGCCCTATCCCCACCCTCACCCTCTGCCTGCTCTCTACCTGAGGGAGACTGCATGGAAGGATGAACTGACTGTAACCAAGGCTTTTAATTCTCTTTTTAAACACTTCTGAAATCCCCAAACTCAAAGTAAACCTGTATAAATATTACATACATCAGTGTTTCCTGTTGAAGCCTTGGTTCTTACTGTTGGTTCATATATAATCTGAAAAGGTACCAACAGCTTCTGGTTCTCGTCTCCATAGCAATTTCCTTCCCTCTCTCCCCGTTTGTCTCCTTTTTCTCCGAGTTTTTCTCCTCCTATTTGCACCTCTTTCCATGCCTCCCTGTCTCTTAAAGTCTGCACCAGTCCCGTGGTTGTCCTGCATATTTCAGCCCCCCCACCCAACCCCCCACTTCCTGATTGTCTGCCTCGACTCACTCGTTCTGTCACTGTTTGACAAAAGAGATGTCTGTTTTTGAATTCCTGAAGCGGGTTGTAAAATTGAGGCTGAGAACTAACAGTATCCGACAGCAGTAGACTGTGGTGTGTTGTGATGTGAATCGCAGGGTGTCAGTGAGAGCATGCATGCTTACTTCTTAACCTCCTCCTCAAAAACATGTGCTACACATGTTGTCTTGCATGACTGATCCTGGCATCCCTTCGGTTAATCTTATACACAATGTATCATTCTACTTAATCTCCTCAGAGTTTGAATGTGCAGAAATACTGATTAGTCAGCATTTTAAATTTAGGGTCAATATTCCTTTGTACCTCCCTCTCCTTCCTTTTAGCAGCTTCCATGCAAATGAAATAGGATTTATATATTAATCCCTATTGAAAGTTGGCTGTAATGTAAAACAAACTAAACTGGAGCAATTTTCCTGCTCCATGCGTGAGTCTCTCCAGATAGCAGCCATCTATATAGTATAAGCCTTTGAATGCGGTAGTTCATCTCCTGTTGGCGTTAGAGGTCCACACACATCTTATTGGCCTATTTGTAGCCCTTAGGCTCGTGTCACTGTCTCTTTAATGTGGTCAAAAATGTTAAAAAGATTAATTATGTTTGCTGTTTTTTTCTTCTCTAAACACTCACGTTTCCCTTCTCTCTTTCCCCCTCTTTCCTCCCTCTTCTCCATTCCTCGTGCCTCCAGTTCTCCACCCATCATGTCTTCCCCTTGGCCACACTTTGGGTGGAGCCGATCCCAGAGGAGAACACTGGCATGTAAGTCCGCTTAATCACATTCTAACATCTTTACAGTTTTTCTGGTGGAATAATACTGAAAAACTGCATGTGTTGTGTGTGTGCAGATATGGCCTGAAGGTGATCACGCCAGAGGAGACGTTCACCCTGTTGGCCTCCTCTCCCATGGAGAAGGTAAATCTTCTAATGCGACTGATGGACAAAAACTGCATTTCCATTTGTTACAGCTCAAATAAACTGGATCAGTGTGTGATGTCCTTCATAAAAGTGAGCGTGTATTCATTTCTAGGCCAAGTGGCTTCGCTCCATCAACCAGGCGGTGGACCAGGCCCTTAATGGGGCGGGGCAGGACACCGCTTCCGTCGGCTCGGGGTCGGGGCAAAAGTTGGAGCCTCCCATCTCCAGGACAGCCTCATACACCTTTTATAAGGATGGACGGCTGAAAGAGGCGACGTACGAAGGACGCTGGCTTGCCGGGAAGCCCAACGGCAGGTTGGACCACCATGCTGTCTGTCTGCATTTTATTTATTTATTTATTTAATTTTTTTTGTTTGTTTGTTTCTTGACATTTTCGTTTAAATGTTTTTTTTATTGTGAAGCATTATATTAAAGGATAGCAAAACATTGCAATTTCCATAAACAAACATAATGTCATTAGTCGTAGGAAAAACATATTAAAAAAAGAAAGAATAATAAAAAGAAAAAATATATAAACAAAAAATAAAATAATCCAAAAATAAAGAAATTAAATATCTAAAAAATAGGTAAATAAAATACATAAAAAATTAATGGAAAATTATTTTTATGGTAAAACATTGTCTGTTTGTCTGAATTTTAATAAGTATAAATATTGATTTTTAATTATGATATGAACTGATTTTTTCCAGGGGAGTGTTAAAATGGCCTGATGGGAGGATTTACACTGGGACATTCAAGAACGGACTGGAAGATGGGTGAGAGCATGTATACAGTGTGTCATTATTTCACTTATAAAGTGATTTTTAAGCTTCTATTTCTTTATCCTACTCATAAATATACGTGTGTGTGCAGCTTTGGTGAATTTGTGGCTCCCAATAAGACGCTCAATAAGAGCGATCACTATCAGGGTCAGTGGAAAGATGGCAAGATGCACGGCCTCGGGACGTACAGGTGAGTGAACAGAAAGTTACTCGCTGCACACATTTTTGGTGGCTTTCACTTGTCTATAGAAGAGTGTTAACATCCTCCCGTCTGTGCGCAGGTACGCCAGCGGTGAGGTTTACGACGGATCCTTCCAGGACAGCATGCGACACGGCCACGGCATGCTGCGCAGCGGCAAGCTCAACACCTCCTCCCCCAGTGTCTTCATTGGCCAGTGGCTGCAGGACAAGAAGACCGGCTACGGAGTCTTTGATGATATCACAAAGTACGATCATTAATATGTCCACTTTATGTTTAAAGAAATATTTTTCTGCACGAGTTACAGCAGCAGTCAGACTTCAGTGCAGTCACGTTAACAGAAAAGCTGCTGTTGTTTGTCTGTTTCCTGTCCAGAGGAGAAAAGTACATGGGCATGTGGCAGGACCACCTGCGGCAGGGCACCGGGGTCGTCGTCACTCAGTTCGGCCTGTACTATGAAGGTGCCTTCAAAGATAATAAGATGATGGTAAGCACTTCTCTTTAAGGTGTCATTCGCATTTTGTGTGCATGTGGTGGGAAGTTAAAGAAGCCAAGGTGGGATTTTGTTTCTTGAGTTCTTGCACAGACAGGTGCATCAGACCATTAACTGTGACTGTGGAAAAAAATCCTGCACACTTTTCACTACTTGTGCAAACTTAATTGGTGATATTTTGATCCACACACCATCGTCAGATAACGCTCATGATGATTAGGAAGGAAAGGTGTGGGGTATGGAGGAAAGGAGATGCCAAAATCAAAACTAACTAAAGAAATGATGCAATATATCTTATTTATTTATCAATTTCCCCATTATTTTTTTATTGTTTCACAATTATTTTCAGTTATTTATTTTATTTTTTATTCATTTATTTATTTATTTCAATTAATTTTTCAGTTCATTTTATTTTATTTAAGTCATTCTTTCTTCATTTTTTAGTTTTCTGTAAAATTTTCCACTTTATTTAAATGTCACAAACTTAAGATCTGAGATGAACTGTATCAGTCAATCACTGTAAAACTTTTTACATTAAAATCACAATAAGTGCAGCTACTTTATGTATATGAGCTGTTTTGTACTTTACATTTACTCCTTGTGGGTCTGTTCAGGATTATAACAGCTTCAGTTTCACCTCCTCAACACTGCAGTTTAAGACAAGAAAAGTAGGAGAGGAATTTAGAGAAATCAGGAGAAAAGAACTGACTGGAGGTGTTTTTTGTCTTTTAGGGCACTGGGATCCTCGTGTCAGAGGACGACACCACGTACGAGGGGGAATTCTCTGACGACTGGACCCTCAATGGAAAGGTAATTAATGAACACAAATATCTTAACTAACAGAATGTTTAGTGGCCAATATTTATTTCATCTCTTCATTTATTGTGTTCATGTTTTAAAATGTTTGTACTCCCTCTTATATATTCTAGTTCTTATTATCTTTTTCATGTTTTGATGTATTTTATCTAATTTGTTAAATTATTATTAATTTGTATCATTGCTATTTCTTGTGTGGATTAGTCTGAAATTGTTCTTTTATTATCGGCTTAATGGATTTTTTTCTGTACAGATATAATACTGGTGATGATTATGGAATGCAGTTTAAGTTACAACTAGATAATCAAGTAGATAAACAAACATTGCTTTTTAAATTATCCTACAATAAATAAATGAGGCAATAGATAAATATAAGAATAATCTAAATATATAAATGAGTCAATATAGTTCAATAAATAAATAAATGAATATATTTTTATTTAAAAAGGACTATTTTTATTTATTTATTAAACTGTGTCATTTATATGTTAATATTTATTTATACATTCATGTCAGGATTTATTGCACATTCATATTCATTTTTGAAATGAATGAAATGAAATGAAATAAAATACTTAACATGTTCAATCAGAAATGAAAATAATATTAAAATTATAAGACATGTTGGAGACACAACTGTGTGCTAGCATTAATAAGGAGCGCTTTTTGTGCCTACATTGATTTATAACACACTCAAATCTACTATATCACTAAATGTGGCAATAGTACAATAAAAAATATGTAAAAATAGTGAAGTATTTGCAGTGAATCTGTGTCGTTTAATGAACTGATTGGCTGTTTCCTCAGGGTGTGCTCACTATGGCAAACGGTGACTACCTGGAGGGCTCCTTCAATGGCGAGTGGGGCTCTGGCCTCAAAGTAGCGGGGTCATACTTCAAACCGCACCTGTTTGACACCGACAAGGAGAAGACCCGTACTGTGTAAGCTCACAGAATGTCTGAAGTTTACAGAAAAATTCAGTTTTATTGGAATTAATTTACTGAAATTGTTATATACCTTTGTGTGTGATGTGGCAGGAAGCTGGGGCGTCTGTGTGTGAGCCCCGAGGACAAGTGGCAGGCGGTGTTTGAGGAGTGCTGGAGCCAGCTTGGCTGCGAGGCGCCGGGCCAAGGGGAGAACTGGAAGGCGTGGGAGAACATCGCTGTGGCCCTCACCACCAGCCGACGACACATCGAGGACAGGTACATTTATAGCGTGGGGTTTGTTGTAGGCTTTAAGAGGGGATGGGAAGTGTTTCATTCATATTCAGTTTCTAATGTTTATGTTTCGTGTGTGTCCCAGTCCGGAGATGTTGTCTCGAAGTCACAGCAGGACCCTGGAGAGTCTGGAGGTCATCCCGCAGCACGCAGGGCCGATCACAATGGAGAGGTATCACACCATCCGCCTCTACCTCATCAAGGTGAGCCCAGCGACCACTCCTCACTTCCAAAACCACATTCAAAACACAACAAACACATTCACTCAGGTCAGTGTGAACTTGGCTGAAGCATTTCTTTACTTCCTGTAGGCGTGTGACACCCCGCTCCACCCGCTGGGCCGCCTGGTGGAAACCCTGGTGGCAGTCTACAGGATGACCTACGTGGGTGTTGGAGCGAACCGTCGGCTGCTGCCTCAGGCTGTCAACGAGATCAAGTCTTACCTGAACCGCATCTTCCAGATTGTCAGGTAGTTCACATTCAGTACAGCAACTTTTTTTAACATTTGAACTTTATTTTTTTATTTTTAATATCTATATTTTAATTTGTTTATTTATTTCCCCATTGATTTTTTTATTTATTTTACAGTTATTTAAAATTATTTTTATTTTATTTTTATTTTTTTATTTTATTTTGTTTTTTTATTTTACTTATTTTATGTAATTTTATGTAATTTTGTGATGGCAGCTTCCATTCTCCACATTGAGAAGGACTGAACTTGGTAAACAAAGGCAGTACCAGCACTGACTTTTCTTATCAGTTATTCAGGTTGATGGTTGTTCTTCATGAAAGTGACTCAGTAATTTTGTGGATCACCATTATTTTTGTGTGCTCTTGAACGCTCTGCAGGTTTCTTTTCCCGGACCTGCCAGAAGAGGGCGGCCTAATTCCAGAGCCGACCACCAACCTCCAGGACAAGAAGGAGCCAGGCTCGACTGAAGCCCCGCTAGAGTCACCAAAACCTGGGTAAAGATGGGGCAACATCTCCTCCTTGAAGCTTTGGTAGTCCTCAGATGGATCCTGTTAAACTCTCCTGTGTGTCTCCTCAGCCGTGTGGTGAGCAGCTCGGCTCTGCTGCTTCCCGTCCTGCTGCCTCGTCTCTACCCGCCGCTCTTCACCCTCTACGCCCTGGACAAGGAGAGAGAGGACGATGTGTACTGGGAGTGTGTGCTCCGCCTCAACAAGCAGCCAGACCTGGCCCTGCTCGCCTTCTTGGGTGTTCAGCAGTACGTCACATGCTGGCTGCGACAATACAGAGTCCTTATTTAATTATTTTAATGTAAATCCTAAATTTTTTTTGTCCCCTCTCAGGAAGTTTTGGCCTGTTTCCATTCCTGTCTCCGTGCCTGCACTGGGGGAGAAGCAGCAGGTTTGGTTTAGATGTTCATCTTAGGTTTGAGACACACTTTTGTTTTTTAGGGCAGGCATGAGTCAGTGTCTCAGTGTCAATGTGTCTCCTCCAGGTCCTGTCCAGCACCAAGGACGCCTGCTTTGCCTCTGCAGTGGAAACACTACAACAGATCAGGTACGGCTCTAATCAACAATTTTAAATGAACAGACTAAATAAAATAAATAAACACGAAATGAAACAGACAAACAGTTGAGTGTGATATCACCTGAATCAAGTTCCTTGTCTGTTTGCAGCACAACATTCACCCCGTCAGACAAGCTGCAGGTGATCCAGCTCACCTTTGAGGAGATCACACAGGAGGTTCAGTCGCTGCTGAAGCAGGACTTCCTGTGGTCCATGGACGACCTCTTCCCCGTCTTCCTCTACGTGGTGCTGCGTGCACGGTCAGCCCCAAACCAAATTATTTTCTGACAATAACAATCGATGTTATGTCGACTGTATCGTGAGATGAAGGTGGAAGCTGTTGGAGAAACACATTTTTTAATGAATTTTTATTATTCATATATCGTTTATATTTATTTAATTCCTCTAATCTAATAAAGAAAGTTGAAAAAATAAAGCAAATGAATGACCGAATGCAGATAAATAGTTGCAGCAATTCAGAACAAATAAAAAAGGAGATTGTTGTTCATTTCGGGAATAAATCGTCAACGTGTTTGAACTGTTTGCAGACCCCTTATCAGAGCGAATAACACAACATGGATTCCCTTCAGCTGACCTTTATACTGGTTCTAAGCTTTTATAATTTGTGTTGTCCAAAAACATGTTCAAAATTCCTAACTTGTGTGACACTTACGATGTTTCGTCCTCCAGAATCAGGAACTTGGGCTCAGAAGTCAGCCTGATTGAAGACCTGATGGACCCCTGCGTGCAGCACGGAGAGCATGGAATCATGTTCACCACCCTCAAGGTAACACACACACAAACACACACACACATTTTTCAGTAAGCATATATACTTTTTTTGTCTCTATTTAAACGTATAGGGTAAATACCTCTACGCTTATAAAGATAGAGATAGTGATAGTAAAAGTTCAACTCCGTTAAAAACAAAAACAACACCAAAATTAACAACAATACTTTTAAAAATAAATGTGAAAAATTGAAGTGAAATAGATGAACACATAAAGTTGAAAATCAAATTAAACTGAGAAATTGTGATAGTAATACAAAAATCTAAATAAAACTTAATTGAAAATAACAAATAAAAATAAAATATATTTTATTAATTTATAGTAAAATAGTTATTGTGATAATAAAAAATTTAGTAAAAATGATTTTATTAAAAAATAAAATATTTAATTACTACAATGATAACTATGATGACAAGAATAGTGATAGTGATGATAAAATATTTTTCAAAAATTGAAATAAAGATAAAGATGAAATTAAATGGAGAGAAAGTAATCATACGAAAATCAAAGTACCAAATTTATTAAAACCAAAAGAATTAATAAAAATACAGTTTACATGATAAAAAAAAATTAACAAAGGATACACACATGGAGAAATAGCCATAGGGACGATAAATTTAAGTAAAAAAGGCTTCAATAAGTAATACAACAGCAATGATAACATAAATGAATAAATAAAGATGAAAATTAAATAAAATGGAGAAATAGTAATAGCTAAACAAAAATCATAGTAAATCATTAATCAATTACAAACAAAACAAATAAATATTACAATAAAAGATACACACATGGAGTGATAGAGAAATAGTAATAATGATAATAAAAATTAAGTAAAAAAAAGACTTAAGAAAAAAATTACAGATACTAATTAAATCCAAGAATAAAGAAATAGAAATAAAAAATAAATAAACATAAAATGCAATAAAAATAGAGAGATGGTAATAGTGGTAAAAAAAATCCAGAAAAAAGGTAAAAAATAAATTACAAGAAAAAAATTGAGGATAAAAGTATTTAAAATCAACAAATAATTATTTGACTGCGCTGTTCTTTATGTGTCTTATTCCTCTCTTCCACCTCCAGGCTTGTTACTACCAGATCCAGCATGAGAAGATCACTTAAGACAAGCGTGGCGTTACTTCCTGTTATCTTCACAGCCAATCTCTGGTCCAGGATCAGCGCGGCTTCAGGATGACAGATGTGAGCAGCAGCCAATGGGAAGCATCGGATCATATGAACAGGTTGCCAACAGCTCCATCTGCTGCTGTCATGGAGACAACACTTCCCCCTCTGTGGTACACACACAGACACACTCTTTCCCCTTTGTAGTGACCTCAGCAGCTTCGTACCTGCTGATCATGCAGGTGCACGTGTGAATATTGTCTGCCAGAGATGAGCCACTTCATACCGTCCAGTGTAAAACAGCCCACAGCTGAAAGACTGACTTCCTGTGGGAGGTCCTGACGCAGGTTGTTACGTGTGCGAAGACTCAAGGTTCATACTTATATTTTTCTTTTAGTGCCAATGGGAGCGGTTTGTCAGTACTGTGGGATACTGGACCTCTTTTTCTCCCTTCAGAAGAATTTTTCAGCATGAAAATCAATTTTTGGCGACAGAAAACTTGTTCAGTGTTTCAGGTCATTTCGCTTCTCGTTGTTCGACTGACACCTACATGAAGGAAATAATCTCCTGAGGGCATGTCGCTCTGTTAAACTGACAAACTTAACATCTGAGACAGCTGTGTGTTTACAGCCAGCTCACTTTGGGACTCCACCAATCTAAAACAAACTGACACATTGGTGAGATCCATGTTTCATCTGAAGTGTTTCCAAACAGTATTTCCTGATTTGACTTCAACAGTAAACACTAACTGGTCGGTTGAGCAAATGCACATCTGGTTAAGTTTCTAACCTCAGAAAAACAGCAGCTCACAGCTTCACTGAGCGAAACACTGGTTTACAGCTAGGTTTAATACTGAATCACAAATGCAAACTGACGTGGCTATAACTCTTTTCTTTCCTCATCGTTTTGTTCATTGACATTCTCAGGTCATGCTTGAATCGGCAGTTCAGTGTCTAAGTTTCAGTGCCCATTTTCAGACAATAAACTACATGTAGGTAAATACCTCTATCATTGGAAAGGTAGAGAGATAGTAATGCCAATAATAAAAATAAAGTAAAATAGACTTGACTAAAATAAACAATTAATAATGACAACAAACATACAAATAATTATTAATTAAAAAGGAATAAATAGAAATAAAAAAAAAATAAAAATAGATGGTAATAGTAAAGCAAGAAAAACTCGTTCAAATTAATTAAAAAAAAATAAAGTAGTTAATAAAAAGCAAAATAAAAATACAATCTACATAAAAAAAAAAATTAAAGGGAAAATTTACCTTGGCTATAACTCTAAATGATGCTACTACTCTTCTGTTACATCAGCTGGCAGTGGAATACAGTTTAACTTAGTTAGCGGCTAATTTAGCCGGCTCTAACATCATCTTTGTTATCTGTGAGACAGATCATCACTAGCGACAGGCATTTTATGTAACGTCCGTATTCGAGTACTCACATTAAATTCTTATTAGTGTACTCAAATAATAAAAAGAATAAACTAACATAAGAATAGGAATGTAAATTGGCCGACAACGGAAAACAAGTGCAATTTAAATGTATTTATTGAGCAACCAGGCTTTAATTAGCCTGTTAAAGACAGTGTCCAGAGTCCGCAGCCACTCTTCCTGGTCAGGTCTACCTTCCTCCCTTCGTTTCTCTGCTCATGCGCTGAGCTGAACTGCCAATCAGAGTGATTTCTTTCAATTCAACATGTTGAGTCGGCCCAAAAACAGCCAACAAAGGACCGACTTGTGTAAACGGGGCTGGACACACCACAAAAACTAGAGCGTCAGACGCTCACTGACGGCCCGACATTGGCGAACGGCTAACCGGCAGCTCGGTGTATCCGGGCCTCTAACAGTTTAGAAACTGACATAAAGACGAAAACTGAATCAAAACATTTTGCTCTTCAGCTTCATCATGCGTCAGCACTCTTTAGTAACAATTACTTGTCTCCAAAGTGCACCATCTTGAATTTTCCGGATAGATATGACTCAAAAATGACCCTTCTTCTCAAGCTAAACAAACCGTTGAAATGTCAGAAAGCCTGAAAACAGGGCTGCTTTTCTTTGGTCATGTTTTAGGTCATGTTTCTTTCCTAATGTACTCATGTTGTCGTATCTCATGTTGTAAACTGGAATCATTTCTTATTTTAACAGTGTGTGGACGGAGTACTGCAGGCTCCCCTCCCCACTGACCTCTAATAGAAAGTTTTGGGAGACACTCAGCAAGCTAAAAATAATCTTAAGAGTTTGTATTAATCGTCTTGTTCTGAACAACACAGTGTTCATTGCAGGCAGGGAGAGAAGTCAGCACATCTTTCATGAGTCTAACCATCTCAGTACACCTGTATATGTGTAAAATAATGAACAATGTAGATTAAATTTTGGACTTTTTTTCCTGCTGCAGGTGGCGTCTCAGCAGAGAGCCGGCTTCATGCAAACAGTTTTTATCGATGTGACGTTCAAAGCTGATTCTGTGCGCCATCTGTTAATGCTAACTGTTCTTTTTTTAAACCATTTACAGCACTAACTGTCAGACATTGTTGCTTATTTGTGATTTGCGTCACACATGCCAGTTTATAAAAGGGCTTAAGAGGGGATTCAGAGGATGACCGAGCCTTTTTTTTTTTTCTTCTTTTTTAAACATCATGGCTTTTGTTTTCTCTGCTGGTTTAACAATAGAAAAGCAAAGTGGATCAGAGGCCTCTTTTTGGAGGGGCTAAATTTGGGTGAAGCTGCAGGATTTAGGAAGTCTAGCAACAGAAAACGGGCGTCAAACTGTCTCATTTCGAAGCTGTCAGACTAAAACTGGTGTAAGGTTTTTATTTGGAAATGTGGTACAAGGCAAACATAGTAGTAAACATCTCAGTGTATGGGCTTCTCTCTTACTTTTTGTGACTTTAAAATGATTGTCGTAACGCTCTTCCATCCCTGGTTGTGAGCTCTCGTTTCTGCTGAGACCGTATGTGCCTGACACTAAAAGAAATGATGCAATATCATCTTTGTGACTAAGGAGTTCATTCCCAAAACACCTTTATTTTTCAACCAGAGACTGTAAGTGTTGTGCTGCTCTTTAAAAAAAATTGACTGACATAACAAGGCTTTGTGTTCGGTATGTTGTGAAGATGTGATCTGTGATTCAGCTGACATTTTCTCTGACTTGCAAACCAAACTACAGTCACAGAACGGGACATTTAGTGTAATGGTTGTACCCTTAACTGACTCTCTTACATGAAGTGTAAATCCAAACTGAACGGTCCTAAATATAAACTGAAGATAATGTTCACAAGCTCATGTTGGGTTCATGTCCTCAACGCCTGTTTACCATGACAGCGCCCCACACAGGTCATGCTGTTGCATTGTGTGTAAAATGACTGTTTTATCAATGGACTTTGGTGTTAACGAGTTGACGTTTTGTGTCTCAGCTGGCTGACATGACTCCCACCTGTGTGTCTTTTAAATGATGTCAAATGTATTGTACCTTTTAAATAATAATAATGGAGGGCAATAAACTCATTTGATGGACGTTGCTAACTGATCTGATCCGACAGTTTTATATGGTTGGATGCTAAATCTGTTTAAAACATTTTCTGGTTCCAGCTTCTCAAATGTGAGGATTTGATTCTTTTGTCTCATTTGTGTAATTGTAAACAGAATATTTGGGGGTTTTGGAAGTTGTGATGGAACATTTTTCACTGTTTTTGGACATTTCATAGACAAAATTATCAATCAGTTAACTGTTTCTGTTTGTTTGCTTTTTCTTCGGTAAATTAATACTGAAATATTTGCAGACTTGAAGATGTTTTGCAGTTCAAAAACAAAAAAGAAAAGATATATTTTTCATTGCAGTACAAAAATAGCTAATAATGTACATAAGTTAATGTTTAATGAGATGAAAACTGATGAATTGATCCCAGAAGAACCACAAAAAAAGTCAGATTTCTTCAGATTAAAACAAAAGCTCAGGATTTTAACACAACATAAAGACCTGTGTCTTTGTCTTTTTGCCTTTAGACATTTGTAAAGGCAAAAAGACAGGCTTAATTTGACTGTACACGTTCCTCCTGCAGCCGTATCCCTCCCACCAGGCGACCATGGGTGTATGCACAAGTGTTTCCCATACCTTGATTTAATTCATCTGATTTCACTGTGGAGTTCTCTCTCTGTTTTTCAGACCACAAATGAGACAGGAAGTAGCTAGCTAACATTAACTACCCCCAGGCTACTTTGCTTCACTCCCCGCAGCTGTGTGCTGCTTCCCCTGGAGGAAAAGCTGGCAGCAGCTCAGGAGCCAGACCCTCAGTCAGTGACTGTAGTGACTCCAACTTGGTCAGCACAACCCCCTCAGCATCTTGTGTCACAGCAGGTTGGTGGTGTTGTATCAAAATGTGCTTCCCTAATCGATGGTGTCTCCCCACCCTAACGCATCATGCTCACCTTGCTGGTCAGGCTTGAAGCTAAGGGTTTGGTTCAGGTTAACACATATTGACGGGGAAACATCTTCAACACAACACTGGGTCAAACCTGTGTAACAGCAGCAACAGAAAGTTTGCTGATCTAGCAGGGAGTCAGGGCTCTCTGGTCCCCAGGAGCTGGGGTTCACACTGATTGCTGGTTGCTGCGGCCTCTGACTGGGGGGCCATCTCTGGAGCTGCTGCCTGTTCTCCTCCCGGCGCTCTAGGTAACGTTAGCTACATATATGTGAACACAGAGCCGCAGCTGTGAGCCTTTAGCACTGGTTAGCAGAATGCTAAACTATTAGCAATATTTTCTCTCCATCTCTGAAACACTTTGTTGATGTTGACATGTTTTATTGTCTCTTTTTTTATGAGTCCGTTTTCCTTTTTTAAGTTGCTTCGCAGTGTAGGCAGTTGTCGTCAATACTGGAATAACAACTATCTCTGCAGGAGCACCCTCTCTCTGAAATGACCCATGATCGGCCAAAGTTTCCCATTAAAGCCTGAAAACAGAGCCAAGAGGAGTTAAAGAAGTCTAGTTTTCTCTCAGACCACTTGAATTACAGTAAGCTCAATGGTTACTATGGGATATTTGCCAAGTGACGCCAAAATTAAACTGCCTATCCCAGCTTTAAACGTTTAACTAGTGAGGGGTAATGTACAGCAAGTACTGCACATCTAGTAACTAAAGAAATCAATCATGTAGCACAAAATATTGATTTAAAAATGACTGAATTGCTTCTGCTAAGTGCCTACGATTAGAAGCGTAGAATCATAATTAATGAATCTGACTCAAGTATCTAACAAAGTTAAGCGATATTATCAACCTTTTCCTACATCTTGGGGTATTTAAAGTGGTTACACATGTAACTTAGGTAAAGAAATGTCCTCCAGATGAGAGTTAAAGGGAAAATATTCACACGTTTGTGTATATGTCACTTTTGGGCCTCCGTAGCTGGAAGGCATTTAATTGCTTCTCTTTGCAGGTCATAAGGAGCTCTCGTGTTTTACTGCCAAATCTCAGCGCTGCACTTTTCTGAGACCTGAGGGTGAGAATTAGCCAACAAAGACATGTTTTTTATCAAATGCTGGGGGATAATCTCAGTGTTTTGGGTACAATAAGGTGTTTTAAGGCTTTTCGGGTGGAGGGAGGAGAGATTTTGTTGCATTTCCTTGGGAATAAGATTACCAATCAGGAGATTAACCCCATTCCTGACAGATTTTTGAGTTTGAGTAAGGAGATGGTTTATCTGCACTCTCCATTAACTCCAGCTGTTGAGGCAGATTAGCAGATCTTTTAATTACAGACTAAACTTTGTTAAATTACACATCTCCCTAACTCTGTTTCTTTCCAAGAGCTGAAATCGTTAAACATTTCTCTAAACTGTGAGAGCAAACTGCTGAGGAACCTCTTCATCATCTCCCGACACCTGAATTCTCTCCTCCTTTGTCAGACCGTGGAGTCGCCTCCTCTTCACACAGCTCCTCCTGCGTGCTGCTGAAAGCTGAAAGAGTTAAGAAGATTTGGCAGCTCCGCGGCAGCCAGCCAGCCGGTGAGGGAGGAACTGGCTTCCGGTGGCTAGAGGCAGGAGGCTCACTTGCCCGGGATTAAGTGGGATCGGGAGAGATTACAGCCCTCTCTCTGTCTCTCTCTCTCTCTCTCTCTCTCTCTCTCTCTCCCTGTTGTTCCCTGCAGCTTGATGAAAGTGTAGAGCTCCGTCCAGTCTCCGGGGAATATTTTCCCATCGTGTATGAGCATTTTCCTGCACAAGTGCTGGTGCAAAAACCTGCAGGAGCTGGAGGAGGAAAGCTTGTGGCATCCTTAAGGATTCAGACATACAGGTAAGATGCTTTTTGTTTGAGGATCTTGAAGGAAGGCCACAGGGTCATCCTCTTCTAACTACATCTTGAGGAGCTCCCTCTGTTTTATTTCATACAAGCAACCAATTTTTAACAGTTGTTTGGCTCAAATACATCATGTGTGGTTGTGATGGTTTATTTACAGTCATGATTAGTTACATAGAGGTAGTAAAAGCCGCCTTAAATTACTTTTCAGCCTGTTTTGGTCTAACACAGCGTCTTCCTCAATGTCACATTGACCTCATGTTGGTTAAAATACTATCAAAGCTGTATTTCTTCCTAAAAATATCAGTTTTCTGTAGATACTGGTGTTTGCGTTCTCCTGATGGTTCACCAGCCGGAGATTAGGGTCTGCACATCACTGTGTTTACATCACTGTCTCTCTTACGAGCCGCCGTGAAGTGTGCCATTAACCCCTGACCCCATTCACACTAACCACTCATGGAGCTGTGGCTGCACCTCCCTTACCTGATCCCACTGCGTGCTCACGGCTGGATTACCAACCAGGCAAAGTGGGCAACTGATGCAAGAGAGGAGGCCCAAGAGTTCTGTGGGGAAAAAAAACAACAGATCCTGTTTCATAAAATAATCCTGCAGCCCTGTCTTGGACTTTTATTTTCTACCCAATCAGCAGAATACATTATAGAATTGTACATTTCTGCAAACCACATTGCGTTTGCATGTTATTATGCGGTAGATGTGTTGAAACTTTGTTTCTATAACGCTATGGTTAATGTGTGGTTATGTTTAGGCACAAAAACCACTTGGTTGTTGTTGGGGAAAGATCATGTTTTGGCTTAAAACTCCCTGATTTGGTGGCACAATCTCCGCTGGAAAAGCAACAGTGTCTCTGTAAAAACACAGCCGCTTTTCATGGCACTTTCCTGGCAGAAAACGCAGCAATGACTCTGGAAAAAACAACCACTTTTCATGGCACTATTCCAACAGGAAATGCAGCAGTGACTCTGTAAAAAACAACTATACCCTGTGGCACTATCCTGGCAGGAAACAAATCAATGCCCTGGAAAAAAAACATTTTTTTATGGCACAATCCCGGCAAGAAACGCAGCAATGTCATGGTAAAAAACAACCACTTTTTGTGGCACTCTCCTGACAGGAAACGCACTAATGTCCTGGGAGAAAACAACATTTTTTGCGGCAATTTCTTGGCAGGAAACACAGCATTGACTCTGTAAAAAAACAACTGCTTTTTGTCAGACAAACCCGGCAAGAAACACAGCAATGATTTGGTAAAAACACAATCACTTTTCGTGGCACAATCCTGGCAGGAAATGCATTGATGTCCTGGGAAAACTCCCCGATTTGGTGGCACAATCTCCGCTGGAAAAGCAACAGTGTCTCTGTAAAAACACAGCCGCTTTTCATGGCACTTTCCTGGCAGAAAACGCAGCATTGTCTCTGTAAAAAACAACCACTTTTCGCGGCACTATTCCAACAGGAAATGCAGCAATAACTCTTTTAAAAAAACAACCATTTCTTGTGGCACTATCCCAGCAGGAAACAAATAAATGCCCTGGAAAAAAACAAGGAACGCAGCAAAGTCATGGTAAAAACAAGTCTTATTCGTGGCACTTTAATGGCAGGAAAAGCATTGATGTCTTGGGAAAAAACAACATTTTTTGTGGCACTTTGCTTGCAGGAAACACAGCAATGTCTCTGTAAAAACAACCATTTCTTGTGGCCAAGTCTTGGCAGGCAACAAATTGATGCCCAGGGAAAAAACAACATTTTTTCATGGCACAATCCCGACAAGAAACGCAGCAATGTCCCTGTAAAAAACAACCATTTTTTGTGGCACTATCCTGGCAGGCGACGCATCGATTCTGGGGGAGAAAAAATTTCGTGGCATTGTTTTCTGGCAGGAAATGCATTGATGGCTCAGTAAAAAAACAGCCACATTTCATGGCACTATGCTGGCAGGAAATGCAGTGATAGGTCTTGAACAGTGGTCTGTAGCTTGGCAGGTGTCTCACCTGGGTGACACACCATCCCTCCTTGTTGTTGTTGTTGACACCATGGAAATAGACCCCTCATATAATGCTGTCATGGATCTATATCACCATTTAATTCTATCCTGCCTTTCTTTTTGCTAGGAATTATTTTATTGTCCTCTAGTCTGTTGATTTTTTTCCACAATAAATTGGTTAACTGTTTGGTTCATGGAGTGTCAGGAAATACTGAAAAATGACCTTTACAATTTCCTCACAGGCGATGTCTTCACGTTGTTTGTTTTGTTCTACCAACAGTATAAAACCTAAAGATACTACTCTATATAATAGAGATCTACTGTATGTAATTCACTATGGATAAGTACCTCATTCACCCTACTTTAGCATTTGTATTGAATCAACATTAACTAAATAACACTCTTTGTTGTGTTTGCTTCAATGCTTCAGATTTTTCCAGTCCTTGTAAACAGTGAGCAGGTGGTTGGGGTCAAAGGTCGGGGGTCCAGTGACCATGAGGCAGGCGGTGGAGGCTCAGGTGTTGAACCCCCACTGTGAACTCGGAGAACAAGGTCAGTAGAGACATCACTGCTACATTTAGTGATGCACTACTTCAGCTCTACTTCAGCTCTCTGTTTACACTCTTCTGTCGGTGTGTGTGTGTCTGTGTGTTGCAGGCCTGCGTCAGATCCTGACCGATGTGATCGAGGAGGTGAGGCAGTCGGTAAATCAGGACATCGACGGAGCGGAGATCCTCCACAGTCTGCTGAACGCCGCGTGGCTGCAGTCGCTGCTCAAGGTCTGAAAACACTTTGGGGGTGTGCTTTTTGGGGGTGCCAAGTAGCTCACCTGGTAGAGCAGGCGCCACATGTACAGGGGCTACATCCTTGTGCACATTAGAGAATAAAATGCTTTTTTTAAAGATTATTTTTTGGGGCTTTTTGGCCTTTATTGAATGGGACAGTGGTAGTTGGGGGCGCCCACGTGCTCACCTGTTAGAGCGCACACCCCATGTACAAAAGGCTATGTCCTTGCTGCAGCAGCCGTGTATAAACAAAGATGATGTCAAAAGAAATGGAAAGAACACACTTTTTAAAAATGAATTTTAAAAAGGTTTTTAAAAATAAACATTAAAAAAAGACAAACACACAAAAAC
This sequence comes from Cephalopholis sonnerati, assembly GCA_019142605.1. Lineage (NCBI taxonomy): Eukaryota > Metazoa > Chordata > Actinopteri > Perciformes > Serranidae > Cephalopholis > Cephalopholis sonnerati. Next base: position 3,971,813 of record JAGQAX010000024.1, read on the forward strand.
ACACTTAAAAATAGATAAATAAAATAAAAGTTTAATCAAAAATAATTATAAAAAGACATAGGAAGAACACATTCAAATAGAAATAAATACAATTAAATTGTAAATAAATAAAGACATAGGAAGATCACACATAAAAAGATATTAAAATAAAATAGAAATTAAACTGAAAAAATAAACCAAACAAAAAAAGTCAGGAAGAACACACATAAAAAATAAAATTAGAACACATTTAAATAAAAATAAATACAATCATAAATACAATAATTAAAAAATAATAATAAAAAAAGACATTAGAAGAACACATTTAAATAAAAATAAATACAATAAATAAATAAAGACAGGAGAATCACACTTGAAAAAATAGTAAAACAAAATAAAAATAAAATCGAAAAAATAAACCAAACAAAAAGGTCAGGAAGGACACACATGAAACAATGAAATTAGAACACATTTAAATAAAAATAAATACAATAAATAAATAAATAAAGACATAGGAAGACCACACTTAAAAAATTCTTAAAATAAGCACATCATCCCCTCTCTCTCCTTTCAGGCTAACACTGTCCTTTGTTTTGATGATATTTTTGGGGCCTTTTGCCTTTATTGGATGGGGACGGGGATGGGGTTAGGGGCAGAGAGGGGGGGATGACATGCAGCAGAGGGCTGTGGGTAGGAATTGAACCCACGGCTGCTGCAGCAAGGACATGGCCTTATGTACGTGAGGTGTGCGTTGAAGCCAAAAAAATCTCAGTTTTGCGCATAATAAAATCACGCACAAAGTGATTTCGCCAAGTAGTACATGTTCCTGGACCAACATCCCACATCGCGTTCCTGGACCAACATTGCAGTCAGCCAATCACAGTCCTCTGACATCAGCCATACCTCCATGCTCCTGCGCTTCCTTGAAAATTCCTTTGTGCTTTGTCTGAGCTAGTTTTCAAAATTGAAGTTGGTACATGTAAAAAAAGGACCAGAATCATGAGCAGGGTTAGGGTCAAATAAAAAAAAATACAGTAAGAACACACTTAAAAAATGTATAGATAAATTAAATTTGATTAGATTTTTAAAAATATAATTTGTGCCTTTAACTGTTTTTGTTATAAATCAGTTGACGACATTGTTTTTCAGGTGTATGAGTGTCTTCAGAGGTACCTGAGGAATTCTCCAGCACCAGCTCTCGACTACGCTTCAGGACTTTCACTTCAGGTTTAACTTTACATTGTGTTTTATTTATTTTTTGTTGCTTGTATTCATCGTGTGGAAGACTTTTAAAGTAGTGAATGTGTGGTTTGTCGTAGCTGCTGATCGACATCAGAGCGTTGCCGGGCTGCTCTGAAGAGGCCAAAGAGCTCTACCGCCTCCTGAGACAGCCGCACCTGCAGGTAACAAAAAATTATTATAATATTATTAATAAATTGAAATGACTACATGTAAATAGACTGTTCTATAGTTAACTTTTTTTTCTAATGTATTTGTGTGTAGAAATAGTAAAACAATATTTTTTACCGCCTTGAACTGTTCTATAAAATAATTAAAAAATTTTAAATGTATAAAATATAAAAAATATGTAAAATAGAAACAGAATGAATAAATAATATATATATATATATATATATATATATAAACAAAAAATATAATTATATATATATAAAATATATACTCACAAATAAATGCAAAATATGAAAAAAATAAAATATAAAGCATAAAAATAAATAATATAAAAATAATAAATAGAATACATTAAAACATTTGAAAGTGTGTATAAAGTCAGCTAAATTAACCTGAACTACACTGTTATTTTGACCACCAGCACAGCAGTTATCAATAAAAACATGTTCGATCCTTATGTTTTATAGGCTCTGCTCTCAGCTCATGATACGGTGGCCCAGAAGGACTATGAGCCGGTGCTGCCACCAATGCCCGACGACCTGCCGGACGATGAGGAGGCCACCAGGATCGTCTGCCTGGTCAAGAACAAGCAGCCTCTGGTGAGCTACGCAGTGAGACTCTCGTTAAAATATAAGAACTGTTAATGAAGTTCTGATTTGAGACATTTCAGCTTACGTGGTGTAACAGTCACCGTACCTGAGGGCTGAGTCGACTCAGCAGTTAGGTACGACTGACCTGAAAATGAGGTCACGTTTTGATGGGATCACCCCCACTGCTCATGTTTAATCCTTCTTTGCAAAAACAGGTTTTGTGGGATCAGAGAAACTCATCAGACAAACTTCTCTGAGTGTGAAAATGGCCGCAGACCATGAAATCCTGCTCCAGAAAAAGTAAATGGTACAAAAACAGCTTCCTGGGAATCTGTTTCAATCTGTTTTTATTGAAAAGCATCAGTTTCAAAGATAACAAAACATGGTATTGCTGTGCTTTTTCATATAAACTAACATAATGTCAAAATAAATAGACTTAAAAAAGATGAATTAAAAAAATTATAAATAGATAAAAAAAAACTGATTTAAAAATAAATGAATAAAAAAATGATAGGAACATCACACTTATCAAATTATCAAAATAAAATAAATCTTAAATTCAAAAATTAAACAAAACAAAAAAAGACATAAGAACAAACTTAAAGAAAATACAAATTAAATAAAAGCTAAATCGATTAAAAAAAGACAGTAAGAACACACTGAAAAATTAATACATGATCAGAATAAAATTAAATTTATAAAAAAAAAATAAATAAATTAACTAACAACACATTGGAAGAACAAACTTTGACAAATGAATAAATGAAATAAAGATTAGCTTTAAAGAATAAAATAAAAATACATAGGAATAAATAAAAAAAGAAATTAAAGTAAAATAAACTCAACCTAAAAGACATAGGAAGAACACACCTAAAAAATCAAATTAAATAAAAAAGACAGTAAGAATACAGTGAAAAATTAATACATGAATAAAATAAAATGTATTTAAAAAAATAAATTAACTAACAACACATTGGAATAACAAACTTAAAAAATGAGTGAATGACATAAAAATTAGATTTTAAAAATTAAATCAAAAAGACATAGGAATAAATGAAAAAAGTAAATAAAATAAAAAAGAAATTTACATAACATAAACATACAGACATAGGAAGAACATGCCTACAAAATAAAATTAAATAAAAAAGACAGTAAGAATACACTTAAAAATGAATTTAAAAAATTAAGTTGAATTTAATTTTTTTTAAAAATTAGTTAACTAACAACACATTGGAAGAACTTGCAAATAAATATATAAATATTATAAATAATTATATATATATAATATAATATAAATAAATAAAATAAGATAAAAAAGATCAATATTATACATAAGGTAAGATAAAAATGTGTTAAAATAATTCAATGAAAAAGACACAAGAGGAACACAATTAAAAATAGATAAAATGAAGACTGAAAAAAAAATACAGGAAGAACACATTTTAAATTATAGCTGCTGCGCAGCGATGGGTCGGGTCCGGGTTAACTTTAATGGAAAGTGAGCGTCGCGAGAGTCAGGAAATGGAGAGACAGAGAGGGGGATAACACACTGGAAAGGGTCTTCCAACCCAGGATTCAATCTGCAGCCGCCTGCATTGAGGGCTGTATTTTCTTTCATGGAGCGGCTGCTCTACCAACTGAGCTAAACACCGCCTCCATGTTTGATTTTTAAGAATGATTGATTTGCTTCATAAGTAAATAACTGTTGTTTAAAATACCATTCTTGCATTGATTCTGATATGTATTGGTCAACAGCATCTACCATGACTCTAAAATTATACACATTTGTTTCTCAAAGACTCTTTGTAGTTTTGATGTGTCATACTCATCCCCCTTGTTGGGTCTTGAACCCAGAGTCCTTGGCACTGTGATCCAGCTCCTAACTCACTGAGCTAATTGTCTGGAAGTGACACCTGCTGTGTGGCTTCTCAAATAGACTCAGGAAGTCACCGACCGGGCTGCGGTTGTTGTGGCAGGTTTCAAAAATAGTCAAAATGTCACAAATTCTATTATCTAAACAAAAACCTGACAATACATAAATTGCATGTAGACAGCATGGACATGTTGGTGATTTGTTTTTAATGATAAGTGTTTTGCTTCACAAGAGAAAATGTGATGTTTAAAAATGCCACTTTTACATTGACTCCAGCTGTTCCCATGAGAGCAGAATTCAAAATGTTCTAGAAAATTCAGTTTTGGAGATAAAATTCTGATATTTGCCAAACTTCATCAACCACGACTCCAAAATATTGTCAATTTGTTTCAGGAAGATTGAAAATGTATTTAGCAAGAATTGGATGGTATATGTTTACAGTAGTGTTTACAGTCAAACGTTTTCATGCACTGTAGACTCAATTTTCGATCAATCAAAAATCCAAGAAACAAGTTTTGTGGAGGACAGTCTGGAGATGCTCTCTAGCAAGTTTGGTGACAATTGAGCAAAAATTGTGGGAGGAGATACGTTTTATAAGTTTTACAGTTTCTGAAAAAAACAGAGTGATGGACTTCATAATTTGTAATGAGTCTAAATGGACAAAAGTTTCTGCAGTACTGGGGCTACACTGTGGTGAAGTTTCAAAAGTGTAGCATGTATCGTTGGTTTGGTAGGAATTTATAAAGTTTTTAAATTTAAACCCCCCAGGAGGGCGGGGGCACATGTCCTTGGAGTTGAGTAAACCTGGCATGGGGTCGGACATTTCTGTAAAGTTTGGTGAGTTTTTGCCCATGGGAAGTATGATTTCCTCGGAAGAAGAAAGAAAGAAAGAAAGAAAGAAAGAAAGCTTAGCAGCCAAGGACCCTAAAAATAAAACAAAAAATCTGATCAAAAATAAATAATGAATAATAACAATGATGATATACAGTTATTATTAATACAATTGCTTGTATTACCTCGTCTGCAAAAAGGTCTTGCCAGATTTCTAGTTATCCTTTTTCAGATTTCAGTCGTAGCCCGTTTCCTTCCTCAACAACAACCAGAAAGTCTGTGGTGCTGCTGAACTGTGTTGTGTGAAGCTGATCAGTGTTTCCATTATTCTGTCCATCACATTTACACAGAAAGAGGTGTCTGCATACTTTTGGCCAGATCGTGGATATTTTAATATATTTAATTTTTTTCCCCCAAATATAAATGAAGCAGCTGACTGCGTCCAACAGAGACCAGATGTTTGAATTTTATAATCTGTCATTTGAGTAATTGTGCTACAGATTTCCTCACAGCAGAGGCCGCTGAAAAAGAAGGATTTATTTATTATTAATGTCTGTAAAATACTTCAATGCAAGTCTTCTGTTTGTCGTAAGTATGTCTGTTTAATATGGAGTATTGATATGAGGAGGTTCTTAATCTCTACTCCCTGTATTGAGCATGTCCCTCTGCCTTTGAGTGACTCTGTTGTCTCACAGCTTTGTAACCAGGGGCTTCCCAGTGCCGCCTCCCCCTGTGCAAAAAGCTCCAGAGCGGGGATCCGCAGTCACTGGGACACCCTGAGGCGTCTGACCCGGCAGAGGCTTCATCGTGGTGCTGCGTTCGGGGTCCAGAGCCCTGCTGTCAGGAGCCCAGACACCAAGGACTGGTGTAGCGTTCGCAGAGGCAGCTACCCGCCGACTGAGCCGCAGTGTCACGCTGCAGCAGCTCGGCCGTACCCTCCACCTCGCTGTAAGCCGACGAGTCAGTGTCACACGTGCTGCAGCAAGTCGCTGAGCCGGTGTAGAGTTTGTTACTCCAACTTCCTGTGGGAGCAAAGTGTGAACCGCTCGGCGCCGTCCGTCTACAGCTCCGTTCTGATCGGTAAGAATCACCCGTCTTGTTCCATCATTCATCACAGCTGCGTGCGTGGATTAATAGTGTCTGTTTTCTCGTTGGAGACAACATCATCGAAGAGCTGGGCAGCGGGGATGAAGATGAAGCAGGAGAGCCAAGCAACGCGTCACTGTCACTTCCCACAGCACGGCGGTGGACTGTGTCTCCCCCGTGTCTCACCGTGCCGTACTACTCCAACTCAGACGACTACCTCCAGCCAGGCCTGCCCCCCAGGCTTCGGAGCCAAAGCCCCCGCATCCGCACAGCTCCCCCGAGCCCCATGCGCCCTCGCAGAGTGGTGGATCTACCCCCGGTGTCCCCCGTGGAGCTCGCCAAGCAGGAGAGCCTAGACGAGCTGAGGACGACGGTGCAGCTGGCCGCCTGCTCCATGGAGAACAGCACCAAAGACATCAAGCTCCTCGGGGAGAAGATGGCAGCGGCGACTGAGCGCATGTCAGAGACGGTGCAGGACAACTCCCAGGCTTTGGCGCTTCTCACTCAGGTGGTGGACCGGCTGCAGACGCTCCTCGCCGCCACCAGGACAACTGAGATCACCGCCCCCAAACCTGCTGAGCAAGATGTCACGACCGAGAGCCAAACTCCAAAGAGCAGAGGGCAGCGTCCGTCCCTGACACACCAATCCAGATGTTCCTTCCCCTCGCTTCCCTCGTCGTCCTCCTCCTCCCTCAGCAGCTCCGTGGACGCTCCATCCACCTCTCAGGGGACCAGCTGTCTGTCTGTGTCCTGCCGTGGGTCCCCCCGAACCACCCCGAAGACAAAGAACTCGCCTTTGCCACAGAAGAAGCACACCGAGCATCAAGCGCCCAAGCAGCCTCTGACTAACGGGCTGCTGAATGAGCCCAAGGAGACGTCCCACGCTGTGAAAGGAGGTCGTTCAAACCAGCGGAAGAAGAGGAGGAAGAAGGCGACATGAGAGGCGCTGAAGAGTGTCCAGAGAGTGGACTTCTTGGGTCCTTTCAAGCCGTCTCCGCAGAGTGGCTGACCTGCAAACACACGCAGTGGTAGCTGACTTTTATTGTTGCATTTCTCGTCGTCTTCGTCCGTCGTGTTGTGGATCATTTCATCATTTCATATTTCCACTTTCAGGAACTTCATCAACATTCATTTGTGTCCTCGCCATTTTGTTTTTGTCCAAGCTGTCATGAATTAAACCTTCCCGTCTCCTCCTCCAGTCTTTACATCCTGTCGCGGCCTTCATCAGACTCCATCAGCTTCATTTGTCTTGATGTGTGCGATTCGATTTGACCTCACCTGCCCGCTACAGCAGTTTTATTTACCCGCTGTTTTCATCTGTTCTGTTCCAGGGAGCGACCATAAAGAGAAACGAGATCACAGGGGAGATTTTTGTGGCTCGGGTGATTCACGGAGGGCTGGCTGATCGGAGCGGTGAGCTCTTTCTCTCAAGGATAATGTCCTCAGTTTACTGCATTACCCAGCTTTGTGTCGTTAACCAGGAGCTGAAATTCTTGTAGTTTATTAACGATATGACCGAAACATCTGAGAGAGGACGACCATTTAGAACAAAATAATCCAAATTCAAAGATAAATTTACCAGCTTTCATTTGAGCGTTTAGTTTTTTTCACACACGTCCCAAAGGTCGAGATCCAGGTGTGTGTGTCCCAATAATTAGGCACATTTTTTATCTTTTTTATACTCTCGGCCTTATTTATGTTATATCATATGATATGTAAGTTAAAGGATTGTATAGGAAAAGACAAAATATTTAGAGTTGGCTGTATTTATTCTGTAAATGTAAAAATAACCAGGTTTTCGTGACTTCAAAGACTCGCACACTTTAATAATCACTTTAAAGTTAACTGCATTACAGGAAATGTAAAGTTAATACCTTAATTTTTACATATTTATTTTATTATTATATATTAATATTTGCATACACTTAAGGCTGCATAAATTCCAGATAATGAAAAATAAAAAATGTGTCAGGAGAGGCCATACAACAGACCTTCCATCGACTTAAAGAGACAAACAGACAATAACAAAAAATATATATATAATAAGCAATACAGAGAAAATCAGGAATAAAATTTAATTTAAAAAATCAAAAATAAAATCAGTAATAAAAATGATGATGTCAAAAGAAATAGAGAGAACAGGCAAAATTAATAAAAAAAATTAAAAAATAAATAGATAAAATAGACATCAGATAAAGACACTGAAATTAAATACATAAATAAATACAAGTTTGATTTTAAAAAGGAAATACAATAAAATATAAAGACATGAGATCACATTAAAAAAATTATTAAAATAGAATGAAAATTAAATTATTTAAATCATTTAAATAATTAAATGAAAAAGATAGGAATAAAATGAAATTAAAATAAAATAAAAACATGAATTAAATTCAATAAAAAAGACAGAAAAACACAAAAAAGTAAAAGTTGATAAGTAAATTAGATTAAATTTAAAGAAACTTAACAACACATTGGAAAAACACACGTTGAAAAAAAAAAAACAAATAATGAATAATGAGCTCCTGATAAAGTGAGCTTTGGCATTTTCATTTGTATTTATGTGTGTGTGTGTGTAGGTCTGCTCCATGCGGGGGACAGGATCATTGAGGTGAATGGTTTTCCCGTTGATGGGATGGAACCTGAACAAGTCATCCAAGTTGTGGTGCGTCACTTTGTGTGGATACAAACTGTAAAATCAGATTATTGTTTTTATATTTGTACTATAAACGTTACATCACTTTCCCTCCTCTAAATTTATAACCAATCAGCAAGCAAGGTCACAAGGCACCATCATGTTCAAGGTCGTCCCCATCACAGAGAGGCCGGTCCACAACCAGACGATGGTAAATCATGATCTGTATATCTATCTGTACATGTTAAACACCAACATATCATAAACACATGTCTTTAATTTACTGTTAGCTCTACGTGAGGGCCATGGCCGACTACAGCCCCCAGCAGGACCCCGCCATCCCCTGCGCCGACGCCGGTATGTATGACGTGTCATTCAAGTCAGTCGTGAATAAATTAAAAAATATGGCTGTGAAATAAATCCTGAAATATATACATTAAAAATAATGTAATGTTATATAAACATATAAAATATAAATGAATAGTTTTTTTTTTTTTTAAAGGGCTACTTTTTATTATTTCAGGGGAATTTTATTTCTTAATGCCACATTTATTTTCCCGCTTTTTTATTTCAACTTCTCATAATCAAATATTCAAATAAAAGTAGTTCATAGTTGTTTTATATACATATATATATATATATATATATATATATATATATATATATATATATATATATAAACCTATTTATTTTACTATATTGACTCATTTTTTATTTTTTATTTACATTTATGTATATATTTATTGGCTCATTATTCATTTCAGGATTTATTTCATAGCCATGTGTATTTATTACATAAGCGTTATTATTTATTTATTAATTTGTATATTTATTTAATGTTGACTTAAATTGTATTTTACATGTTTATATATTTCATAGGCTTTTTTATTTTTTATATATTTATTTATTTAATGTTGACTTAAATTATATTTTACATGTTTATATATTTCATAGGCTTTTTTATTTTTTATATATTTATTTATTTAATGTTGACTTAAATTATATTTTACATGTTTATATATTTCATGGGCTTTTTTATTTTTTATTTATTTATTTATTTAATGTTGACTTATATTTTACATGTTTATATATTTCATAGGCTTTTTTATTTTTTATTTATTTATTTATTTAATGTTGACTTAAATTGTATTTTACATGTTTATATATTTCATAGGCTTTTTTATTTTTTATTTATTTATTTATTTAATGTTGACTTAAATTTTATTTGACATGTTTATATATTTCATAGGCTTTTTTATTTTATTTTATTTTTTTATTGATGACTTAAATGGTATTTGACATGCTTATGTATTTCATAGGCTTTTTTATTATGTATTTATTCATTTAATGTTGACTTGAATAATATTTTACAGGTATGAGCTTCAGGAAAGGTGACGTCCTGGAGATCGTGGACCAGACGGACGCCCTCTGGTGGCAGGCCAAGAAACTGCCCAGCAACACAGCGTGCGCCGGCCTCATCCCCTCCACCAACCTGCTGAAACGGTCAGGTTCACTGATGTTTTTGTTTACTTGAACATTTTTTCATGATTCAATAATTGTAATATTTAATAAGCAGAAACTTTTGATTTAATTTTTTACAAAGGTTTCTGTAGGTTAATCTCTGAGTGGTTGCAACAGGAAATTGATTGTTAAGTATTTCCATGTCAAGTCATATAACTTGTATAATCCACAGTGTGTGATGTGATTTGGCACCAGTTAAACCAGAACCTTAATGTTGTAACAGGAAGCAGAGGGAGTTCTGGTGGTCTCAGCCATATCAGCCACATGCCTGCATACAGACGTGTAAGTTCACCATCATCTCCTTTCATTTATTTAAAAGTCAGAACATTTTCAGAATTTACAGCCTCTGCACAACCTGGTTTCACATTTGAGTTTTCATTGTGTTTTACCCCACACTTACTGAAGTGAGCACTGTAGAGGAAGGTAAGGAGATTACACTTCATGTTGTACTGTCATAGTTTATTTCTATTTTGTACATTATATTATATTATTCTTTTTTATTTTTTATTGTGGTATTTTATTTTTTATTTTATTATACTTTTTATTATAATATTTTTAAATATTTTATATTTTTGTATTTGTATTGTATTTTATTTTATTCATTATATTATATTTTACCTATACTTATTTGTTTTATTTTTTATTGTATTACATTATATGTTTATTTTTTATTATTTTATTTATTTTATTACTTTTTTCTTTATCAGTCAGTCACTTTTTCCTTTGTTTTTGACTCATGTGCTGTCTATTTTTATTTGCCATTTAGCTTTAAAACAAAATGATTTATTTCTATGTTGTATTGCAGATATAACTTTTTCTATCCATTTTTCACCCACAGAGGAAGACCTGATGGCCATCGATGACAGATGTGTGGAGGCAGGTAAACCTGTCCCTTATATAATCTTTTATAAACAAACTTACTGTGTGTCTTTGCTGCTTTTGTTTCTGTACACTTTCTTAATTAGATTTCCAAGAAACATAAATGATACATAACTGTATTATTTAATTTTTAATAAAATGTTTAATTTCCCCCGTGTGTTTTTATTTGTCAGATGAGGAGGCATTTGAATCTGGTAGGTAAGTCTTTGTTGATTTAATCTGGTTTGGACGATGAATCCAGCGACTCTGTCTCTCGTCCTTCATCTGAAACATGTGTCATTGTTTCTTTTCCAAACTCTCCCGCTGTCTGACGTGGAAATATCAGACGAGCTCAGAGAAGGTGAGAAAGCTTCTGATGTTTGTAGTTTCATCTGCCTGTGGAGACCAAAGTGCAAAGGACCTGCATTAAACAGTCATAAATTATACATAATATTACATAAATAATCAGTGTGTGGTTAAACTTGGAGAGCACAGATTCAAATAAAAGGTATATGTGTTAGACTCGGTGCAGTGCATCATGGGAATTGTAGGATTCAGACTTTTTTCAGCTTTACTCAAACAAGACGTGAAAAGTCGGGATATCTCTGCTGGTTCAGACTCACAACTTTATTTAAGTTCAGAACTAAATTGCTGGCATAAATATTTAATGTATTTATTATTAATGTTAATTTAGGATATACATTTAAAAACTATACCGTAACTTTGACAAAAAGTATGGTATTTTTTCTCTTATCCGTTAGTTAATTTTTTTTACTGTACATGGTATTTTAATTTTATTTATTTTTTAGTTTATTTTTATTTAAATGTTTTGTATTAGTATTACAATCTCTGTTTTATGTATTTATTTATATAGAACTAATTAATTATTATTTGTATAATTACTTATTTGTTTTATTTATTATACATTATTTTTTATTATTTTTTTTATACACAAAAAAGATAATACATTATTTTATCCTAATTTTTTCCCTTCAAATCTGCATTTTTTTTAAATTCATTTTTTCATTTTATTTTTTTCTGGTCAAATCTGTTTTTTTTTCCTTCACATCTGTATTTTTTATTTATTTTAATTTTAATTTATTTATTTATTTATTTATGGGATCCTTGAAAAAAAAATTATATTATGCTAAATAACTATTATCAGTTTATTTATTATCATTAGATTGTTGATATTTGCCTAAATCTAGCAGTCAAGCTCTATATAAAATAGTGTCACATTATTTATAATAGCTCACAAATATTGAATTTTACGTCATTATCTGGCTCTAATTTGAGCTGCTAATTCTTATGAGATATTTGGAGAAGACATTTGAAGGCCGCTGCAGTCATTACTGGAATTGAGAATATTTTCTAGTATCTGTATTTATATCTGTGTTTATGTCTTTTATTCTTCCTCACTTTCTTTTGCATCCTTGTTATCCACTCTGCTTCTCCTCACATCAAACAGAGGAGGATGACTTCAGCAGCAACATTGAAGGGATCTACGTAGGTACGTCTGAAATCTCTGTGGTAATGTGACTGCACTGATATCTGCACATTTAAAGCCATTTATATCAGTCATGTTCAGTGTAACCTTTGCATGAGTGCCCAGTTCCCCCAAACATTAAGGTTAACTTTGATTTCCTCTCAGCGGGCTTCAGGCGCAGCATGCGTCTGTGTCGGCGGCGGTCTCACAGCACCGTTCAGCCGTCCTGCCACACCCGCTGCCCCAGCAGCTGCTACAGCGCCCTCAACAGCCCCTACGAGGAGGTGGTGCGCTACCAGCGCCACCCACAGGACGCACACCGCCTCATCGCCCTCTTAGGTACAGTAAGGCTTACATTTTTCAAGTGACGTCAGAATTTAAAAGTCACACTGTTTGATGTTTGCCCAAAGTATGTCGGTACCAGAACAAACGTGGCATTTTTCTTTATCATACTTAATATTTTAAAGTCAAGTTACGTCCCCAGATCGCTGCCATCTTCGTCTGGGGGAAAGGTGTTGTGTATTCTCTGGTCTGTACGCTGCTAATTATTGAATTAGCTTGTTCATCCTCTCTGGTTAATGTCACAACCTTGAGTCACATTTCGGCTGAAGACTTTCACCCTTCTGGTGATCTATGGTTCAATATGAGAGTAAACTCACCCTGATCGGCCTTAAATCATGCTTGAGGTCAGTGGTTCCCAACTTGTGGGTTGCGGTCCAAAAGTGGGTCACATGTCCATTCTGAATGGACTGCAGGTGACTTGCAGTCATGTCATGACAGCAAACTAGCTTGATGACATGGTCAAACACAGGTTTGAGGCTTCATGTATTAAACTGTGTGGACCTTGAACTGATGACTAAGGAGAGATCTGGACCCTGTGGTGGGACCAGTTGGGAACCAGTGCCTTAGGTTGTCTTACATGATACAACTACCTTTGCACTAGCTTAACCCTTAAAAACCTGGAGCAACTTTACTTTTCTTGTGCTGCTCTTAGATGCCTTTCACATGCATTTAAACCTTAGAAGCCCAAACAGATTGGTGTGATTTCTCTAAAGAAAAAAAAAAAAAAAAAGGGATAAAAGGCAACGAGGAAGTTGGTCAGCTACATCCCACAAATTGAAAAAAAAAAAAAATTAAGAAAATTATTTAAAAAAAAAAAACTGGAAGATAAAAGGCTAAAGAAAAATTCTGTTTATCATTATTATTAGATATTAAAAATTACAATTTTATTTTTTTACTAATTTTCTTGAAAGAAACCAAGCCAGTGTCTTCAGGTTTCAAAGGGTTAATAAGTCAGTAAAGTACGAGAGGAAATTACGTGGAAACTGTTCAGGCCTGGGCTTTTAATGACCACCAAGACCAAACACGCAGGCTCAGAGTATCACTATTATACCATCTTTACATGACGTATTAGAAGGAGATTTGTTTATTATTCCCACCTGTTATGAAATGGGTCATGTGATATGACTTGGGAGACCAGGATCTGTCTTGGTCGCCACTTTTTCCTTCACAATTCCTCAACTGGTGTGATATAAAACTGGAGACTTGGCTTTGTCTAGTCTTTTCAGTTATAGCAGCTCTTTGGCATGTTGGCGTGTTGATGTCACGAAGAAAACAATCTTAATTTGTCGTTTAGTTGTGTTGCAATAACGACCTGAAGTCGACTTTGAAAGTCGTCTTTGGAGACTAGTGGGATTTTAAAGTCTTTATCCAACCAATCTTTGAGATTAACTCCCAAAATATGATATAAATGAATGATTATGATAAAGTTTGTCTTTTTTTCTCAGGTCCGTCCGGTGTGGGTGTGAATGAACTTCGGAGGCGTCTGGTTGAAATGAACCCCAACATCTTCCAGGGAGCTGTGCCTCGTACGTACAACTCATCATCATCCACCAAATTTAGAATCAGCTAAATGAAGCTGAGCTTTTTTCCTTCTTGAAGCTGTTTTTGTCTTTTTGTATATATGAGTTTTTGTCGGCCATTAAATAATTGACTCTCTCACAAAGATGTTTTTTTTTTTTTCTTGGCAGACACCACGAGAGCGCCCAAAGGATACGAGGAGTCTGGCAGGGAATATTACTTCACCAGCCGAGAGATCTTTGACAACATGGTGTATAACAACAGGTACGACTGTCTCTGCTGTGAACCCTTCAATAATGAATGAACACCTCAAGTCCAAACACAACATAGTCATGCTCTTTTATGAAACATAGCAGTTTTTTCTTCCTTATTCTGTCGGTGTCATTACATACCAACACAATACAACTTTCAAAATAACTTGTGCAGGTGTAACTCGCCTCTGATGTGGCACTAGTCGAGAGGCAAACGTGTTTTTCTCACATGTGCCTTTTAAACCCCCTGAAATGTTGCTATATGTATAAAATATTCAGAAACTAATGTTTTCATTCTGTCCTGCAGGTTTCTGGAGTACGGCGAGCACAAGGGGAATCTGTACGGCACCAGCGTCGAGTCTGTGAAGGAAGTTTTAAACAGCGGAAAGATCTGCGTCATCGACATCGAGCCAAATGTAAGAGCTTCAAAATACCACCAACACATGTAGTTTCTGTGCCTCCAGTGACTTTAATGATCTGTTTCATCTCTTCATTTAGGCCATTCAGGCAGTGAGGACCCACGAGCTGAGGGCCTACATCATCTACGTGAAGCCTCCGCCACTGGAGCGCCTGAGGGAGACCAGACAGGACGCGTACATCACCACCAACTACTACGTCAACCGACCGTTCAAAGTAAACTCCCCCTGAATTCAATTATTTACTTTGTATCACTTTATTTTAAACCTATTTATTTCATCTTCCCACAACACCAAAGTTCAGATATTTTAGTATCAAATCAGTTCTGACTTTTGTTTCCTCCATCAGGACGAAGACTTCCAGGAGATGGAAGACGCCGCCCGCAAGATCGAGTCTCACTTCTGGCAGTTCTTTGACTACGTGATCATCAACGATGAGCTGCAAGACTCGTGTGTCCAGCTGCTGACGGCGGTGAGGAAGGCGCAGGACGAGCCGCAGTGGGTCCCCGCCAGCTGGATACGACCCACCACCGAGTCGTAAGACAGGACGGAGGAGAAGGAGAGGGGGCAGGAGAGACGTGACCCCTGTTATCATGGCAGCATATCTTTTTCTTTTT
This sequence comes from Cephalopholis sonnerati, assembly GCA_019142605.1. Taxonomy (NCBI): domain Eukaryota; kingdom Metazoa; phylum Chordata; class Actinopteri; order Perciformes; family Serranidae; genus Cephalopholis; species Cephalopholis sonnerati. Next base: position 3,987,226 of record JAGQAX010000024.1, read on the forward strand.
ACAGATTTCTCACTGTAAAATCTTAACATGTGAATTGATTTTTATGTTTTCGGGGAGCAGGGCAGGAAAGAAACCGAAATATTTAGATCTTGTAACTTGGGTGCTTGATCTGTTTTTTAAGTCCTCTGTTTAAACCAACTGAAGTGCACCTTCTTCTGTGCTTTTGGGAGCAGCACAGATGTCACAGTCTCTGAAGTGAGCAGAGCATCAAAGCCATTTCTCTCTCAGTGAGTGTTTCTATTAGGATGATTATTATTATAGGTGCAGATTTCTCACAGAAAACTTTAATTTAACACGATGTAAACTGTTGCACAAGAGCAAAACAAGCTAATTTCCTGCCCTGCTCCCTACTCTTTTACACAAACCTGCAATAAAGAATGTGAAAACTGATCCAAATGATGTTTACATTACTAGAAAACAAAGTGGGTTCTTGTGATATGTTTTTTTTTTCATTCTGAATTTGTGTGAATTTTGTTTTGTGGTTTGCTATAGCCCAAAATGTGTCATTGCCTGCCAAAAAATGTACAAAACATCAACAAAAAAAAGCTGTTTGGCACAAAAATTACACTTTGTGACCTTATTTAATTTAAAATAATGTGAAAATATGCAAACATGCAAGCATGTACCTGTTTGTGACGTTAATAAACCACTTCTGATAGTAATTTATTCATTGTTTGCTTGTTCAGTCTTTTTCTTGTGTGTGGGAGCTTTTATTTTGAAGGTACAGGAAGTCGTGTGTGCTGAGTCTAAACACATCCGGGTTACCAGGTTGCCGCTCTCCGCTCGCTGAGTATAAATAAAGAAAATGTTCATAACAAGTAGCCGTTTATTCACTTCTTAACGGTTGTAGTCGTCAAAATATACTCATGAATTAAAGCTGATTTAATTAGTTGAACATTTAAAGGCGCATTTTGAGGAGAAATCGTTGGAATATGGATAAGGGAGGCTCAAAGGTAACTTATATTCATAAATAACGGTCAGTCCTAAAGTGGCTAGCAGTTACGGTGCTAGCTTAAAACTTATTTTGACCAAAATCGTAATATTTCTGAATTTGTCGAGTGTATTTATTTTCTGCATTATTTGTTTCAGCCTCAAACTGTAAACTAAAACCTTCAGACTGCTTTGTGATAAGTTGCAATTGTGACACTTACAGAAAGCTAACGGCTGTTAGCATACCTGTAAATATTGCTCATAATTTGTGTTTTGCCGCAATAGAAAACGCGTCCCAGGGAGCTCCCGCCTCTCCCTCGGGTAAGTCACACAACCGCAGGTGTTAATTCCTTTATCTTATGTTCTTACACTGCATTATGTTTATTTAATATTAAATTAATGTTAAAATAATGGCCTCCATTACACTTAATGCAAGCTACCTGACTTCTAAGTGAATTTAACACCGTGCTAAAGTTAGCTAAAACCCAAACTACACACACATGATTATATGGGGCTGAGGGAAGCAGGGGACTTGACTTTTGACCCAATAATTTCACCAGAGTAATTTATTTCTAGCATAAAAAAAGCAATAGTAAAATGAAACGGAATATATTGCAGGAAAAAACCCTGCAAAACAGAGACACACAATAAAATATGAACAGTATAGATAATGGTTGTAGGGTGGTTTTGTTAGTGTTTCCCTACACCTCAACACAACCATTAAAATTCAGCAATATCAGAGAACAGTACAGAGTATACAGTGTTCTGTAATCCACTGTGTGTCTGGCTTTGCCCAAAACTGCAACAGTCCTTGTCAGCTTTGTTCTTACACATGAGAGATGTGGTTTCCAGCAGATTCTGTGGTCTATTATCACACTAGGAAATGTGTTTTTGTATACTCTTTCAACAATAACATTGTTAATCTTCATAAATACTTGTGCATTTATTTTTTATAAAGTTTATAAAATTATAATAATGATATTTATTTGTATGGCACTAATCTGCAGTTTTAATTATAGATTTAAGTGTAAAATAACTTATCAAGCAGATTTTAAACTATCGGATTGTGTTTTACATTAGTGTAAATTAAATATCTTTGATTTTTCACTGTTGACTAGACAAAACAAACTATTTCACATTTTTCTGATAGTTTCAAACTTGAAGAATTAATTTGTTCATTGAAAAAGTTGACAACAGATTCACTGATGACGAAGCAAATGTTAGTTGCAGTTTTAAAGTACACAGTAAAGACAATGAAAACACTTTTAAATCTTTCTGACTTTGGAAAACTTTACTAACCTTGGAGATTTGTAAAAGTTTTGGGATTTGCACAGACCAAAGCAAGGTCTTAAAAGTGTTTAAAAATAACTCAATTACAGAGATTGTGTACTTAAATTTGGGCTGGAAGATAAGACCTCTGTGATGTCTGGTTAAACTCATGTCTTACTCAAAGTGAAATAACTCGTATACGTTAATTGTCATCTAACAAAAGCTGAAAAGTCATGGAAAATGTCCTTTGGAAGTTGTCTGAATGTGTATCAAAGTAAACTCTGTTGTTGTTTATATCAAGCAGCGTCAGAGAGATTAAACCAGATTTCACAGACACTTCTTGGACGTTTCACTCACCCACACACAAGAGTCTGAGTTGGTCTGAATCGTCCGATCTCTGCCCTGAGTAATCCTCAGTCCTGGCGGATGTATGAACACAGATTTAGCCGAGGATTTAAGAGTCAACCAGGATGTTATGTGTAGCTTCTCTCCACTCTTACTCAGTTCTTGAGTGGAATGGCCAGGAAGACGACGGTAAGGGCTTTTATTTCGGCTCGTCTAATCTGACTGTGACTGAAAATCTTAGAGGAGCTCGCACAATGTTCGTCTAGATTTTAAAAGAAACTCTTTGTTTGCGTCTGCGCTCACTGTGTCTGAGGAGAGGTGATTTGTTAATGTGTTTACGCTACGTTTGATGAGACCTTCTCAGTCCAATTTCACTCACTGTTAAGTGTCAGATTTGTTGTGATAGTTGGTTGTAGAAGTTTAATAGATCAACCTGTAACATTTTGCACAAAACTTAAATTATTCCTGGATGTTTTTTTGTTTTGTTTTTTTAACAAAAGTTTTAGAAAACAGGCTTAAATGACCTCCTCTTAATTACCTCCCTTAATTAAAAAGCCAATCCTCAGATATTTTAAAGCAAAAAAAAAATCTTCAGAGGAATTTAAAAGTCTTATAGTTTATTTTGTCTTCAATATAAGTTATAAAATGTTTTTGCATATGATTTAAGGGGAAAAAACTGTCTGTAAAATGCCAGGATCCACATTCAGACCTTAAATAATTATTTTTTTAATCAGTAAATGCATCTTTACATGTTCAGCCGCTCAATCCACACCATGGTTCATAATGAATAATGATATTATTTTGAATTATTGTCATATACTGCAGGGAAACACTGACAGAAATGTGATATAAGTATCCGTAAATTCATGCATATGGTCACAAAATTCTGTGGCCTGTCGACGCTACAATATTTGTTATACTTTGGCGGGAATGACCGTGAAACAGACATTAAATTGCTTTCAATGTGTTGTTAAACACGTGTAATGAAGTGTTAAATTAACCTTGCAAACCTGAGATTTAATCCCACGAGTAGGAGTTTAAGTCATGCTTCTCTTTTTGTCTTTTAAGCGAGGACAGCGAGCTCTTCCCACCATGCCAAGGTAGGTGAACGTGTCTTCTACTGTGATATAGTGTCTTCATCTATTGTATTCATGCTGAAAATTCAAACCACAATTCTTCTTCTCTCTTTTGTGGAACGTGCGGAAACATAAAGTCAAGACACAGCTGGTGAGTCAAGATTTGAAATATTAAAATTATGAGATACAGATGGAACGTTTGCATCTAATATTACCAGCCAATGTAACTTGATTTATTCTTGACCTTGTGCAGGAGAAGTCGCAGCACCGAAACATAAGAAGAAGAGGGTGAGAAAGAGACGAATGGAGTCGATGATGTGGACGGTACGTAACGTGTGCACTGGTATAACTGTCACACCTTAAACTTTTAGTTCACCTGGATTTAAAGGGCTAGTTCGCCACAACATGAAGGCTCACATGGCGTTAGAGACTTTTAAAAGAATGCTAAGATGTAAAATAATCTCTGACTTAAAAACCTAAATCAAGAGAGAAAATGAAGTTGGTTTTATTGCAAAACAGAAATCAAAATAGTTCACCTGATCTGTCCTGTTAATTCCGTAAGCACCAAATTTCAGTCTCATTTAATGTGAGATATTTTCTTTTAGGATAAAACAAGACTTTCTTGCTTTTTAAAGTAATATTTTTTACCTAAAGACAGACACACATGATGCTCTGAGGTCAGTTTGTAGACATGTGATCAGGAGGCTGATGGTTTGAATCACTTCTCCGTTAAAAGCTGTGTCTTGTTCATAGTTTCCATTGAAAAAAACTTCAGTTTCTGCATTTAAAAAGCAAAAAATGAATCCCTCATAGCATCGCTTTGTTGTGTGAAAGCATGAGCATCCCTCCATTCCCTCTGCTGTTTCCTGTTTAGATCATGGGATGGAAATGGGAGGCCTGGGCAGCCGGAGGGAATCTGAGATCGGAGAGCAGCTTACCCTTGAAGCCACGTCGGACGCTCCGCCTCAGAGGAGGAAGAAGAAGAAGAAAGTTGCCACTATTGGTAAAATCTGACAACAATAGTCTCCCTGTAGATGCTGCATTTCCACATTCTACTTTAACTAACCTTCAAATGTTGTAGTTTCATCATGAAATTAAAATTTTAAAGGCTATGTCAGCATCAGAAGAAAACAGTTTCACTTTAAAAAAGAAGTTTGATGTGTGCACTGGTACCAGTGTTTTACTACGATCAGCATGGAGGTTCATAGGGACATTTACACATGTATAAATTCATGGTTGCTGATCTGTCAGACGACCAGGCCGAGCTGGTGAATGGAGATGCAGCAGATCAGACCACTGATGGAGAGGAAGTCGTCAGGAAACCCAAAAAGAAGAAGTAAGAATACAACATAACGCAACACGTTGTTATATCAGCAGGTTTAATAAAAGTCAGTCTGTCACATTTACTGCAAATGTTTGTCCCTGCACCATTTATTATTGAAATAATATACATGTTATTGAGTATTTAAAGTACGCAGGATCTATTGTCTGTGGGACATTTTCCTCTCTAACTTTTGTTCCTGTGATTTCAGGAAGTCAAAAGTCGTTGAATCGCAGCCTTCTGATGAGCTGGACGTAGACGAGGACGATATAATCACAGACGCCCCTTCTCCGATCCCCCAGCATGCCGTGTTCATGGCGCCGCAGAGTCAGAGCCAGCCGGTGGGGAAAGTCTTTGTAGAGAGGAACAGTGAGTAACGAGAGACGGACGTGGTTGAGTCATTCTTTTTTTTTCCAGATTTTTACATAAAAACTATTATAAATTATTATTACATGTATATTAGTAAATATACCTCTATACAAGAAGAAATACAGAAATAGTAGTAGTTATATGAGAAAAAAGGCTTGATAAAATAATAATAATAACAGTAATGATAATAATGATGATATAAATAAATTCATAGATATAAGAAGGAATAATAAAACTGTAACAAATAAACACATTAATAAATGAATAAAGGTAATCATAACAAAATAATAAATAACAGAAATAATAATATATTCTATGTAATAAATAATAATAAATAGAAATAATACTATTACTACAGAAATAATAGAATAGAATAAAAGAAATAACAGAAATAATGATAAATAAATAATGAATAAATAAACATATAAGAAAATAAATAAAAGTAATCATAACAATATAATAAATAACAGAAATAAAAATAAATGAATGAGAAATAAAAATAAATTCTATATGATAAAAAATAATAAATACAAATAATAATACAGAAATAATAGAATAGAATAATAGAAATAATATTAAATAAATAAAGATTTTTTGAAAAATAGCAATAGAGATACAAAGTCAGGGGTCAGAGTTAAAACGCTCAGTAGGAGGACAGCACAGTTCCCAAAGCAGGCTTTTCTCGGTCATGACAAGGCACATCAGGTGGGCGAGGGGGTTTAAATGGAACGAGGAACACTACTGGGAGGCTTTTTTTTGTTTATTTTATCCTTATCTAAACACAAGGTAGATATAAATATACACATGCAGGTATAAACTGAACACAGAGGGGAGCATTCATGTGTGAAGTGCCTGTAGGTTAGCTCCAAGTCGTGGAAATCAGGTGTGTGAAACAGTTTTTGACGGTGTTATGGACGCATGTCGTGTAAGCATGAAGTATCAGTGTGGAGGACTGAATTTGCTGAGTAATAAAATGTGGACAATACTGTTGTTCTTCTGTGTTACTGTGAGCATGTGTTTATTGTATTGAGAATAAATTAATCGCAGCATTTGTTTTTGAAACAGGAAGTGAAAACCAACCTCTTGCCGCATGCCTAGTATTAATTATACGATCATTAGTACTATTGAAAAAATGACGGTAAAGGATATTTGGGGTTTTAGACAATAAAATATTTCTCATAAAACAGAGCAGAGAAATAACCATCTTGTCCTTCACCAGTGGCCGACCTGACGTTGTTTCTGTTCTGATGATGTCAGCTTTTCTGTTACAGTGCAGGGCAGGTCCTGCAGCGCTATTCTGGACTAACTGTAGTTTTTTAGGTCTATATTTGATGCACTCGACCACACTGCTGAACTGATGCTTGAAGAACGTGAGAGGTTATATTCATTATCAATTAATCTGTCCATTTTGTTCTTGATTTATCATTTTTCTCAATAAAGTGCGAAACATGTCCTGTGAAAACGCTGCAAATGGTTTGTTTTATCCGACTAACAGTCCAAAAATCCAAAGCTATTCAGTTTATTATCTTGTATGACAACGATAAGTGTAGTAAAGCATCAAATTCTCACGTTTAAGAAACAAAAACCAGCAAATGTTTGCCGTTTTTGCTTAAAGAAATGACTATAAAGAGTGTTTCATTATCAAAATGGTTGCTAAATATTTTTATTCAATGGATTTATCAACTAATTGACCAATATTTGCAGCTCTAGAAAATATACAGGCAAACAAGTCACTGTTTTAATGTCAATAAAAGACCCAATTTCAGCTATAGCAGCTAAGCTTAAACTCAAAGCCACTTTCTTCTTCTTCTTATTTGATGCATATTTGTCACTGCTGACACCTGACACCCATCTAGCTACACCTGTCTCCTTTATTAACGGACACCCATGACAATACAGCGACCCCTACAGGACAAATTAACATCTGAGGATGACTCCTATATCAGCAAACCTCTGTTTTATGTTCACGCGATGTTCACACAGCTCGATCTGAAGGGGTTAAAGTCAGTGCTTTGATTTTGACCTCTCTTTTTAAACTCCCCCACCTCTCCTAAAGTTGAGTACATACTCACAGTGCAGCTGCTCTGTAAAGTGTGTGTGTGTGTGTGTGTGTGTGTGTGGACGTATGGAAAGGAATGCAGCTGAAAAAGATGCACTCTTGTGTTGTCAGAGTGAACATGGCCAAAGGCTCCGTGGCTCTGCGGGAGTTCCTCACACTGGAGCCCGTCGCTCTCGCCTCTTTCTGTGAGTCCACATGATTTATTATCCAACCAAGTGAACCTCAACTCTGGTTTTTATGCATATTGATGCTTCTCCTCTCCTCTGTGTTTTCTTTATTGTTTCTTCGTGTTTCTGTCTCCTTCCAGTGGATTTCTCAGCGCTGGTCCTCTCTCTGAGTCAGCAGATGACCAGCGATCGAATCAACCTGTACCCGGCCTATAACTCTACGTTATGGTGAGCTCGCTGGAATCATTTTGTTTCTGTCTTAGGTCGCAGCCTGGGTGTGACTCTCTTTCTCCCCCAGGCCACCGGGCTCAGAGCACCAGATTCTCCACCCGTGGGTGACCGTCAACCTGGTGGTGGCTCTGCTGGTGGGGCTGGCCTGGATCCTCATCGCCACCCATCCAGATATAGACAGAACTACCGGTAAGAAAGAACAGTCCATCAAGTCCACCTTAAACACTTTAATAAAACAGGTTTTATTGTGTTGTCTTTCTTCCTCAGAATATCTGGAGGCCATGGACATCGAGCCTCCCAAGCTGGAGGACAAATCAGAGATGAGCGCCTGAGGGAATCTGCAGCGACACACACACTGTACAGGTCTGTTGTCTTTTTGCACATTTTTTCTTTCACTGTGTTTTTGCAGTAAACACTGAATGTGTTGGAGTTTATTTTTGTATTTCTGAAATGTAAATGTGTTCATCTCTTTTTAAATATTTATGAAAATATCCAACAGTGCCTCCTCTTTACATTTAAGTTCTTTATTTATCATATTATCATATGCAGACATAAAATACAGTGCTATTCAAAATGTACACTGGAAAAACAAGAACACTACTTTAACTTAGGTTACATGTAAAACACACAGCACTTATTTTTATGTAACATTTTCAAAGAAAACTGTAAAATTCATCCCACTTTAATGGGCTTGGATGATGGTCTCCCCACGACAGTCCAGACAATAGCCAAAACCATGGCAAATTTAACCTATTTCAACTAATTAAAGTCACATAATTAACCCTTTGAAACCTGGAGTGACATCATTTATCTTGTGCTGCTTTCAGACGCCTTTCGCATGTATTTAAACCCTTGAACTCTGAGCTCACTGGTGTGATTTCTTTCAGAAACGTGAAGGAAAAGGCAATGAGAAACTTGGTAAGAAATGTCACACATATTGCAAAACATAAAAAGAGATTTAGAAAATTGTTAAAAAAAAAAACTAGGGGAATAGATGAGGTATAATAAAAAAAACAACTAGGAAAATAGATTTAGAGAAATATTTTTAAAAACTAGGGAAATAGATTTAGAATTTTAGTTAAAAAAACAACTAGAAAATAATTTTAAAAACCTAGGGAATTAGATTTAGATTTTTTTTTAAAACTAGGGAACTAGATTTAGGGTTTTGTTTTTAAACTAGGGATATAGATTCAGAAAATAATTTTAAAAACTAGGGAAATATATTTTAAAATTTATTTTGGGAAAAAAAAGGAAATAGACTTAGAAAAATATTTTTCAAAGACTGAGAAAACAGATTTAGAATTTTTTTTTTTTTTTTTTAAATAGGGAAATAAATTTAGAAAATTATTTCTACAAGAAGGGAAACTGATTTAGAAAATGATTTTTTTTTTTTTTTAATAAGGAACTAGATTTAGAAGATTAGTTCAAAAAAAGACTTGTTGAGGACTCTCATTTCAAAGTTTAGGACTTGAGTGCAAAGACTTGAGACTTTCTTGGTCTCCCAAAAATCTTCATTAAATACAATAATTCAATTCACAATTGCAGAAAGTACATGTACATACAGACACACTCACATAATATATATGTGCATGATAGAAAAATGATTTAAAAAACTAAAATGTTATAATAATTATAGTAGTTTTATACATGTATATACATATAATTATTATACCATAAATAATATTTTCTAAATTATAAACACATTTTAAATCATTTCAGAAATTAATGTAATATCATTAATATTATATATTATTTTTTATATATGTATGTATGATTAACAGTTGTTTGGCTCAAATACATCATGTGTGGTTGTGATGGTTTATTTACAGTCATGATTAGTTACATAGAGGTAGTAAAAGCCGCCTTAAATTACTTTTCAGCCTGTTTTGGTCTAACACAGCGTCCTCCTCAATGTCACATTGACCTCATGTTGGTTAAAATACTACCAAACCTGTATTTCTTCCTAAAAATATCAGTTTTTTGTAGATACTGGTGTTTGCGTTCTCCTGATGGTTCACCAGCCGGAGATTAGGGTCTGCACATCACTGTGTTTACATCACTGTCTCTCTTACGAGCCGCCGTGAAGTGTGCCATTAACCCCTGACCCCATTCACACTAACCACTCATGGAGCTGTGGCTGCACCTCCCTTACCTGATCCCACTGCGTGCTCACGGCTGGATTACCAACCAGGCAAAGTGGGCAACTGATGCAAGAGAGAAGGCCCAAGAGTTCTGTGGGGAAAAAAACAACAGATCCTGTTTCATAAAATAATCCTGCAGCCCTGTCTTGGACTTTTATTTTCTACCCAATCAGCAGAATACATTATAGAATTGTACATTTCTGCAAACCACATTACGTTTGCATGTTATTATGCGGTAGATGTGTTGAAACTTTGTTTCTATAACGCTGTGGTTAATGTGTGGTTATGTTTAGGCACAAAAACCACTTGGTTGTTGTTGGGGAAAGATCATGTTTTGGCTTAAAACTCCCCGATTTGGTGGCACAATCTCCGCTGGAAAAGCAACAGTGTCTCTGTAAAAACAAAGCCGCTTTTCATGGCACTTTCCTGGCAGAAAACGCAGCAATGACTCTGGAAAAAACAACCACTTTTCATGGCACTATTCCAACAGGAAATGCAGCAATAACTCTTTAAAAAAACAACTATACCCTGTGGCACTATCCTGGCAGGAAACAAATCAATGCCCTGGAAAAAAAACATTTTTTTATGGCACAATCCCGGCAAGAAACGCAGCAATGTCATGGTAAAAAACAACCATTTTTGTGGCACAATCCCGGCAGGAAATGCGTCGATGTCCTGATAAAAAAATAACATTTTTTGTGGCACTCTCCGAAGGCGAGGACACTACTGTTATTGCTGTGTTTATTATTTAGGGACCGAGCCAGAGGCAAGGGCTCCTCTCAAGTCATCAGACACTACTGTTGTTGCTGTTCAGATTTCTTTCTTCCGCCGCCACTTCAAACCCAAATTTGACCCCCTAAACCTGCTCAAAACTCACCAAAATTGTCACGCATATCAGGACTGGTGAAAAATTATATAAAATGAAAAAATTAACCCCAAAAATGCCAAGATGGGTTCTCTAGCGCCACCTAGGCACACAAAAATGCACGCTACGGTCCGTAGGAATGTTGTAGAAAGATCAAACAAAAACTGGCTTCACATTAGCATGGTTAATTGTGAGATTCCTTCATTAAACACAGTTCAGATTCCCCACACATTGTTTGCTCAAAGGCACAGTAGAAAAGTGTAGTTAAATGACTTCAATCCTGCTGGTCGTTTCCTCACCCTCCAGGGATCTTCAGGAATGAGAGAGGGGCATCATGAGCAACACAGTGGCCCCAGACAAGTGTGACTGCAACAGAACAGGGAGTTCCTGGGTCTGGAGATGTGTTCATTTTCAGGTGTAACTATTAAATGAATGTAATAATAATAATTAGATTTTCCTACTGTCAGTATTCTGTGAATTCTATTTTATTTCTGGAATACAGTTAAACACAACATTACACTATCATGCTGGCAACATTAAGAACTTGACTTGGACTTCTCTTTTTCGTGATAAACATTTTATTGCGTTCCATCTCCAAATCTTCCAACATCGAAAAACAAACACACAAAGAAATGAAATCAAAAATAAGGGAAAAGTATGAACAACATTTGAGAGGAGCAAATGAAACTGAACATGAAACAATGAAAAAAAAAAAAAACAATAAAACAACAAAATTTTTAAGTTAAATCAGGCTCCCACTGGCCATCATGATCTCTGCCTGCAGTCGGGTAACGCCTTCTTCTTCCAGGATTTTGATTCTATCTCTTTGTATCTTCCTATCATCTTCGATCTATCATCTGGACGTACCGTAAAGACAGAGCGCCGAATAAGTAACAAGATACACGAAGAAGACCAACTTCCGTTTGTTACCTCCGGTATGGAGTAGAGCTATGGCGGCGTCCTTGTCCGCCATCTTCCCTGCAGATGGGGTCCTCTTGAAATATATGTGGAATTGCAATTGGAGTCTTCTAACGGAGTGCCGTCCGGAGGTCCTTATTTCCATAAGCGATATAGCTCATTTTCACTGTTTGCTATATAGCACTGTTTGTTCCCTGGGCCAGTGTTGAGGTGCTGCTCCTTCTCTATGTTGCCCATTGTTTTCTGCCAGTGAGAGGGAGGTGGAAATCACTGTTGAACCCAAAATGAATGTCCGAATATCCAACGTCAAAGAAACTCCTATTGACTTTCGTACTCAGGCCTCAAAAAACCCTCTGATGCTGGTGGAAAGAAACCTCCCAGCGGGCTGAAGGTTGTGTGCGCAGAATTATTTTTTGTCTTTGCACCATTACTTCGGCGGAAAACAAACAACCAAAAAACACCTTAATTCACAATATCGTTTATCAAAAAACGTTTAAACTACAAATGTTAGCATACAGTCAATGAGACAACATTGTAAAAAATAAAATGGCAATGATCCAAAAAGACAAGAGGAGCACCAACATTTTCAACCTAAGGAATTTGTTTAAGGAACTGTTTGATAAAGATTTTGAGCAGTTCAACGGTGATTTTTCATTCTCGGGCAAGGCTCTATTTTCAAGTTTTACACAATTAAGTCGATATCTGGAGCTCTGAAGCTTCATCCTTCTGTGTCGAGATCAAATGTAAACTTGTAACTTGTGCTTGTTTGTAGAGGATCATAGATAAATCCTGGACGACTGTTACATGTGCTTGTTTATTCAGGATTGTGGCTATTTCTTGGACAACTGCATCTTTTGCTTGTTTATAGAGGGCAGTAGATGATTCCTGGATGACTGCAACTTGCTCATATAGGGCAGTGGATAATTCCTGGATGACTGCAGCTCCTTCTCATGTGGGGTAGGCACGACATAACAATCTACATAATGGAACATTATAACGTCAGAAAAACGCTCTGTAGAGCTGAGAGGTAGTCCGGAGTCAAATGATATTTCTTTGTGACTTCACCACCAGTCAGTTCATTTACGTTACATGATTTAAACAATAGTTATTGATATAAAGTTTTTAGCTTTTAATACAGTGTAAATACAGACATAATTCAACCTTGCACAGTTTGAATTAGCTTGTTAACAGTCGTCTTTCTTCACTGTCTGTTTGACAGTGAGTGCCCACAGCTAACAGAGAAAATGAGGAGCCTGGCCCCAAGCGAAACCCAAACCCAGGGTAGAGAGCGTCGGTGAACGTGGTGTAGAAAGTGTGGAGGTGGATCGCTTTGTCAGATGAGACACTGTAGAAGGACAGAGTGCCAGCAGCCCAGTCCAGATACACTCCCACTCTGTTGGAGGACGAGGCTGGTGGAGGATTTATGGGTGTGCTGCTTTTATTGTGCAAAGCGTAGCAAACACCTTGACAGCAGTACAAACTCCAGGAGTGCTCGTTCCCTCCAAACCAACAGTCATCATTGTCTTTGTAAGTCACGGCGATATTAACCTCTCTTTTCCATTCAACCTCCCAGTAACAGCGACCAGTCAGACCATTTCTACATCGCAGCTGGGGCCAGGTGATGTATCTCTCTGGATGAGCAGGATATCGCTTTTCTTCATTTTCGTCTATTGCAATGACCTTTGTGTTGTTGTCCAGAAGGCAGAGAAATCTGTTTGTTGTATTGGGGTCAAGTTTAAGGTCACAGGCATCTGGGAGAAGAGCAAAACACATTACTGCTGATGTGCCATACCTGCCAGTAACCTTAATTACTACCCAAACAGAGCAGTGACCTTAATTAATGATGGATCAAATTGAAAATACACTTACACTTCCTCAGATCTCGCTTCAACCATTGGGCACCATCCGGGTACAATCTGCAACAAAGAACTTATCTTTAGTCAATGTAATTTAGGCTGAAATGTACTCTCTCTAGGGTTTACAGAGGATGGTCCCAAAAAGAGAAAATATCCAGTGTTGATGCCAGAGGTCAGAGGTCAGAGGAGAATGGCCAGACTGGTTCAAGATGATAGAAAGGCAACAGGAAGTCAAATAAGCACTGGTTCCAACCAAGGTGTGCAGAAGACCATCTCTGAAGCAACAACACGTCCAACCTTGAAGCAGATGGGCTACAGCAGCAGAAGACCACACCAGGTGCCACTCCTGTCAGCTAACAACAGGAAACTGAGGCTACAATTCACACAGGCTCACTAAAACTGGACAATAGAAGATTGGAAAAACCACATTCAGATGGTAGGCTCAGAATTTGGAAGCATGGATCCATCCTGCCTTGTATCAACGCTTCAGGCTGCTGCTGCTGGTGTCATGGTGTGGGGGAGATTTTCTTGGCACACTTTGGGCCCCTTAGTACCACAATGAGTTCACTGTACTCCAATGGCCTCCACAGTCACCAGATCTCAGTCCAATAGAGCACCTTTGGGATGTGGTGGAACGGGAGATTCTCACTGACCAGTGAGAACAGTTCAGATACAAATCTGCAGCAACTGTGTGATGTCATCATGTCAATATGGACCAAAATCTCTGAGGAATGTTTCCAGCACCTTGTTGAGTCTATGACACCAAGAATTAAAAAGAGGGTCCAACCCGGTACCAGCGAGGTGTACCTAATAAAGTGGCCAGTGAGCTATTAGTTTAGCTTCAGAGCCTTCAAGAGCAAGCCTCCCACCTACCTGAGAGTGTCAAGTCTCCAGTGTGGACTCTCCAGTCCAGCTGCCAGCTGCTTCACTGCTGAGTCTCCCAGATGATTGTACCTCAGGTCCAGCTCTCTCAGATGGGAGGGGTTGAAGCTCAGAGCTGAGGCCAGAGAAGCACAACCATCCTCTGTGATTAGACAGCCTGACAGTCTGTTAAGACACAACATGATACCTATTAGATAACATCATGCTGGAAGGAAAGTGACTGTCTCAAACAGCTGACAAAGTACAAACTAGAAGTTTTGGCGTAGTAAAAAGTAAAACAAATCAATTACATATACACTGCTCAAAAAAAAAAAAAGGACAGACTTCACACATCAGCTCTTGATGAATGAATTATTGAAGTTGAAAGTCTTTTCTGATGTACACTGTATAACTTGTTAAGGACAAAATGACGTAACAATAGTCAGTGGAAACCAAAATCATCGACCCACTGAGGTTAAACAATCACAGGATGATCCAACTCTGCAACATCTGGCCATGCTCCTGAAGAGGTGTCCTGGGGGATCTCCTCCCAGACCTGGATCAGGGTATCAGTGAGCCCCCCCTGACAGTCTGTAGCAGTACTCAGCGGTGTCTGATGCACCGATACATAACGTCCTATAGGTGCTCAATTGAAATTAGGTCAGGGGAACGAGAGGGCATCAGTGCCGTCATCATCCAGGACCTGCCTACACACTCTAGACACATGAGGCCGGGTCCTGCACCAGGAGGAACCCAGGGCCCACTGCACCAGCGTAAGGTCTGACAATCGCTCTGAGGATTCCATCGCGGTACCTAACAGCAGTCAGGGTACCGTTGGCTATGACACGGAGGTCTGTGTGACCCTCTAAGGATCTGCCTCCTCAGACCATCCACTGCCAAAGCGGTCATGCTGGATGATGTTACAATCAACATAATGTTCACCAAAGCGTCTCCAGACTCAGAGCGCCAATGGTGGACCTGCAAATTCTGGTGTTTTCTGGTGAATGATGAAGCTGCACGGTGCTGGGCTGTGAGCACAGGTCCCACCGGAGGACTTGGGGCCCTCATGCCACCCTCATGGAGTCTGTTTCTGACAGTGTGGTCAGAAACATGCACACCAGTAGCCTGCTGCAGGTCATTTTGTAGGGCTCTGGCAGTGCTCCTCCTGTTCCTCCTCACACAAAGGAGCAGATACCGGTCCTGCTGCTGGGCTGATGCCCTTCTATGGCCCTGTCCAGCTCTCCTCGTGTAACAGCTGGTCTCCTGGTGTCTCCTCCATGCTCTTGAGACTGTGCTGGGAGACACAGCAAACCTCCTTGTGACCGCATGTATGGATGTGCCATCCTGGAGGAGCTGGACTACCTGTGCAACCTGATTGGGTTGCAGGTATCGCCTCATACCACCAGTAGTGACAAGGACACTAGCAGAACACAAACTAGAGAAGAATCAGTCAGGAAGGATAAGGAGAGAGCAACTGTCTGTGGACACCACATGTAAAACCATTCCCTTTTTGGGGGGTTGTCTTGTTTTGCCTCTCCATTCCACCTGTTGTCACTTTAATTTGCACCAAAGCAGCTGAAACTGATTCACAATCAATTGTGCTTCCTAAACGGACAGATTGATATCTCTGAAGTTTAACTGACTTGGTGTTATACTGTGACCATTAAGTGTTCAATTCTTCATTCTGACAGTATATATACTTACTGAATGCAACACTTTTGTTTTAGCTTGCATATTTCACAGGTTAAAGTTAAAGATATAAATTCTTTCTGCTATTTTAGGTTTCAACAACAGAGGCAAAAAAAAATAATAATTCACAGGACTAACAGCTGCAGCAAAATGTTTTAAAGATGCTGCGTTAACTGTTTCCTTACTTAAACGTCATAGTTTCTCACAATTTACTTGTTTGGCTTTTTAAGTGAAGACATAAATGGTCCATCTGCCGATGACGCTGATGAACCCTGACCTGAGAGTTTCCAGTATACAGTGTCGACTCTCCAATCCAGCTGAGAGCAGCTTCACTCCTGAATCTTGCAGGTTGTTGTCACTCAGGTCCAGCTCTCTTAAACTGGAGGACTGGGAGCTGAGAACTGACGCCAGAGCTTTACAGCTTCTTTCTGACAGATTACAGCCACTTAGCCTGAAGAAATCATGAGAAAAAAAGAAACTTCCATTAAAAAGACATTGGGCCTCGACTCGTTCAGGAAACGATATACAAACACATTTCCTCTAATTTCTGTTCTCATTTAGTACCCACAGATTTGTGGGATTCACCCATGTTTTCGTAATTTACTCTTTTGTTAGGTAAGAGAAATTTGTACAAGTGGCCAAGAGCACTATGGCCAAGCTGAGAGACAAAAATCAGTTTCACTGTACATAAGTTTTTGCCAAATTCAAGGAAACGTGTTTTAAATTTGACAAATATAAAGATTGCCAAGAGCCCTGTCTTTTAAAACCATTTTCTTTTAGTTTCAGTTACTGCATCTCTCCGCTGACAATGAAAAGTTCCTAAACCCACCCTCGTGTTTTTGTTGCCGAAACCCAACCACGTGTTTTTGCAGCCTAAACCCAACCACGTGTTTTTGTTGCAGAAACCCAACCATCTGTTTTTGTTGCCTAAACCCAACCACGTGTTTTTGTTGCAGAAACCCAACCATCTGTTTTTGTTGCCTAAACCCAACCACATGTTTTTGTTGCCTGAACCCAACCACGTTTTTATTGCTTAAACCCAAACATGTGCTTTTGTTGCCTGAACCCAACGACATGTATTTGTTGCCTAAACCCAACCACACATGTTTTTGTTGCCTGTACCCAATTGCATGTTTTTGTTGCCTAAACCCAACAACATGTTTTTGTTGCCTGAACCCAACCACGTTTTTATTGCTTAAACCCAACCATGTGCTTTTGTTGCATAAACCCAACCACATGTATTTGTTGCCTAAACCCAACCACGTGTTTTCGTGCCTAAACCCACCCACCTGTTTTTGTTGCCTAACCCACCCATGTGTTTTTGTAGCCTAACCCAACCAAGTGTTTTTGTTGCCTAAACCCAACCACGTTTTTGTTGTTGAAGGAAAAAAGTCCATTTGCGGTGTTGTGCTTTTATTTTGACAGAAACTATATGTAATTGTTTAATTTCCTGTGAAAACAGAAGTGTACTTTGAAAGATGACAATGTATGTAACTGGCTGAGGTTGACACAGTGTCCCAACCAATGCACCCAGGGTACCTTGGACGTCGAATGTGGACATGGAAAGTGAAAGAAAAATGTTGGGAGGGGACAAGGTCAGAGTGAGAATGTGTTGATTTAGGAGATTGTTGCTGCATGAGGCCCATTGTTTGATGAATGTGTAATCAATCTTCCCAACTGTCTGGGTACTTACAGAGCTTTGTTGGAGGCTTTGACCACAGGCAGCAACCTCAGAAGAGCCTCCTCTGAAGCAGAGTATTTCTTCAGGTCAAACACGTCCATGTTTTCTTCTGATGATAGTAAGGTGAGGACCAGAGCTGACCAATCAGCTGGAGAGAGATCATCTGGGGAGAAATTTCCTGAACTCAGGTACTGCTGGATCTCCTCTACGGGAGAACGATCGCTCACTTCATTCAGATAGTGGAACAGATTGATGCTTCTCTCCGGAGGTGGATTCTTCCTGATCCTCTCCTTGATATATTGGATTGTTTCTTGATTGTTCTGTGGGCCTTTTACTTCCTCTGTCAGCAGGCCCTGTAGGAGCCTCTGATTGGTCTTCAGTGAAAAACCCAGGAGGAAGCGGAGGACCAAGTCCAGGTGTCCATTTGGACTCTGCAGTGCTTTCTCCATTGCACTCTGGTAGAAGTGTGTCATCACGGAGTCTTTAATCACCAATGAGGTTGCTTCTTCTTCTGCCATCAGATTGACTCCAGAGTTGATGAAGGTCAGATAAACATGAAGAGCAGCCAGAAACTCCTGAACACTCAGATGCACGAAGCAGAACACCTTGTCCTGGTACAGTCCTCTCTCCTCTTTAAAGATCTGTGTGAACACTCCTGAGTACACTGATGCCGCCGTGATATCGATGCCACACTCTGTCAGGTCTGATTCATAGAAGATCAGGTTGCCTTTCTGCAGCTGATCAAAAGCCAGTTTTCCCAGAGACTCAATCATCTTCCTGTTCTCTGCACTCCAATGTGGGTCTGTCTCAGCTCTTCCATCATACTTGATGGTCTTAACTTTGGTCTGAACCACCAGGAAGTGGATGTACATCTCAGTCAGGGTCTTGGGCAGCTCTCCTCTCTTTCTGGTCTTCATCACATCCTCCAGAACTGTAGCAGTGATCCAGCAGAAGACTGGGATGTGGCACATGATGTGGAGGCTTCGTGATGTCTTGATGTGGGAGATGATTCTGTTGGCCTGCTCCTCATCTCTGAATCTCTTCCTGAAGTACTCCTCCTTCTGTGGGTCAGTGAACCCTCTGATCTCTGTCACCATGTCAACACACTCAGGAGGGATCTGATTGGCTGCTGCAGGTCGTGTGGTTATCCAGAGGCGAGCAGAGGGAAGCAGTTTCCCCCTGATGAGGTTTGTCAGCAGCACATCCACTGAGGTGGACTCTGTAACATCAGTCAGGATCTCATTGTTGTGGAAGTCCAGAGGAAGTCGACACTCATCCAGACCGTCAAAGATGAACACAACCTGGAACTCTTCAAACTTGCAGATTCCTGCTTCTTTGGTTTCAGTAAAGAAGCGATGAACAAGTTCCACCAAGCTGTACTTTTTCTCTTTCAGCACATTCAGCTCTCTGAAGGTGAAGGGAAATGTGAACTGTATGTCCTGGTTGGCTTTGTCTTCAGCCCAGTCCAGAGTGAACTTCTGTGTTAAGACTGTTTTCCCAATGCCAGCCACTCCCTTTGTCATCACTGTTCTGATTGGTTCATCTCTTCCAGGTGAGGCTTTAAATATGTCCTCACACCTTATCCTTGTTTCTGGTCTTGCTGATTTCCTGGAAGTTCTTTCGATCTGTCTGACCTCATGTTCATCATTGACCTCTGCAGTCCCTCCCTCTGTGATGTAGAGCTCTGTGTAGATCTCATTCAGAAGGGTTGGGTTTCCTGCTTCAGTGATCCCCTCAAACACACACTGAGACCTCTGCTTGAGGGTAGATTTGAGTTTACTTTGGGACACAGCGGGAGTTTCTGGATAAGGAAATGACAAATTAACAATAGACAGATCAGTTCACTTTGATTCATAATACCACATATGATACATCCACAATACATACACCCCACACATTTTGGGTTTACTTGGCCTCATACCTTAATCTACTTAACTCAGATCTGTTGTCCTTGTTCATGGACAATTTATCTGCCATCTAGTGGCAGTAAGAGCACAATACATTGAGCCATGTAAAAATTGGCTGAAACTTGTTTATTTATGATTAATAATGTTTGTAGTGTGATATGGCAACACATTTGACTAATTTTAGCAACAGTAAAAAGATAGGACAGTTGATTGAGATACTCGTTTGAGGAAATTGGGACTTATTTGTCTTGTTTGAGGAAATTGGGACTTTATTATTGTCTCGTTTGAGGACATTGGGACTTTATTATTGTTGACAGTGTTTAGGTTTTTATACTTATCCAGTCCTACTGATCCCACATAACTAGAAGACATTAAAAATACATACCAAACAAAATTTTAGCTCTCAGGAGGATATGAATTCTTTTGTTTTGTGAGATCACGCGGACCTTGACCTCTGACCACCAAAATCTGGTCAGTTCATCATTGAGTCCAACCAGGCATTTATGCCAAATTTGAAGAAATTCCCTTGAGGCGTTCTTGAGATATCGTGTTCATGAGAATTAGACAGACAGACAGATGTTCAGATGTACGTATGTACAGACAACCCTAAAAGCATAATGCCTCTGACCACAGCTATCGGTGTCACAGAGGCATAAAAACTATGGCGAAATTTTGTTTGTCAAAATCCTTTTTGTTACGAGGCGAATATGAGAAGTCGACCAACTAAAATAGATCTTTGGTAATCAAAACTATGATGAAATGGATGTTTTGTTTTTGTTGACAAAATGAGATGGGACTAAAATGTTAGTGGTGGACTATTGAACATTCAAAATGAGAAGAGAGGGTGGAGGCGTTGAACAGATTTGTGGAGTCTGTTAGTTGCAGTGGTGGCTGTTAGCAGCTAGCTTTGTTTGTTAATGAGCAGTTGAAATCACCAAATCTGCAAGAGGACGCAGGTTTAAACCTCCAAACTAACATGTTGCAGATTAAGAAAGAATTCAGGCTGAAATTAAATTATTTTTCTGCTTCTTAATGGTGAGATCAATAAGTCAGAGTTAAAATAGTTGGCGCCATGATACCTTTACAGAGGTGCAAAATCCTTTCTTTGCATATTTTAAACCATCATGCAGGGTTTTGGTCTTCAGTCATGTTAATCTATTCCTCCAACTGGACTTCCTGGAACATCTTTTTTCGTCTCACCCCTACCCAATAACGTGTCCCCATTTCTTTAAATTAGGCACAAACGTCCACTTGGGCTGAAGAATAACTTAATTAGAATTTGGTGGTTGTAAATGTCCAAAAAATGCACAAAAGTGGCAGAGTAAATTGAAAATGGCTGACTTCATGTTGGGTTTAGGGTAATGCTCCAGAGAATTTTTTGTACGTCTTGGGACGTTACATGTGCAGGTCAAACCAGCTTCGGGGGCTGCTTTGTTGAAATTTAATACGGGGCGCTACTGTGCCATTTTTTACACCTGTGAACCAGACCCATATCAGATGTAAATTTTCACCAGTTCTAATATGTGTGCAAAGTTACATGAGTTGACCCTAATAAGGACTGAAAAGAGGCCGTTTCCAATAAAAGTACTAAACAAATATTTCCAAGTTGAGTCCAAGTTGAGTTCTAGTCCATTTGGGGTTTATTTGATGAACTGGGTTTTTAGGTTTAGCCACAATCTATTAAAATCCTCTTACTGCGCTGCAGAAAGTCAGCCAGTGTCTCCTCCTTCATGTTCCTCAGGAAGTGCAGTGTGATCTTCAGAAATGCCTCCTTCATCTCCTCGCCCTGTCCCTCTGAGCATTCCTCGTAATCAGGACCCGAAATCCTCCGAAACCTCTTCAGCTCCTTCTTTACAAAGTTGACAATGTTCTCCTCAAGAAGCTGTGAAAAATATCAAAGCACCATTACTAAAATCGCGCAGCCTCAAATCCATCTCGCTGTCGTAAACCTGGCCGCTCTTAAGTTGTTGAAGTTGAAGTAAAAAGTTGTGTATGTACAGACCATAAATATTGAATCCAGGTTTGTCTGAGAATACTGTGCACTGTCACACCTGGGAGCTGCTGACCTCTCCTGGGTGAATCTGAGGAATAAAAAAAGGGAAACAGCCATCATTACAACCCCCTTATGGAGATGGAGGGAGTTTTTCTTTTCTTGTAGTTTGTAGGTTGTAATATGTCTGTGTGAGTAATTTGTTATGTGAGTTCTTCAATACTGACATAGTTCATAACAATTGTAATTCTAAGAACAAACCAGCAGAGGTGGCTCTCGTCAAGTAAATGTTAACATGGGTTAAGTCATCGAAGTTGAAGTTCAGATGAGCAGTGCTGTCTTCTTCAAACCAAACTTCTTTTCACTGTCATTGCTTTATCCCCACCTGTTTCTGTCAGGGTGGTGTCCATTTGTGAAGTTCTTAGGTTCACCCATGGACCACTCACTCTTCATGGACACACAGCTGACTGGAGACACTGGTCTTTCCTGTTGAATACTGAAATAGACAGATGAATTCAACTGCAAGTAGGTGGCCATCAGTTTGGTGTTTTTAAGGCTTGAGACATCTGAAATGCTGCCCACATCTTTTTTTAGTAAGTCAAACAGGTCTGGCAGGTCTGCTCAGTGACAGCTGTTTATCAGATAGAAAAAGAATAACCAAGCCAATCGACTTGTTGTCTTTGTAGGCGGTATTATGAACAAGGACGTCATCTTTCTCTGCCTGAGCCAAAATAATAATGCCACAACATAGACATAAATTAAACTGACACAGCTGTTCAGGTTGTGTTTTTCAGGCTGGTGCCGACTCTGCTGGAATTTCCCAACCTGTTGGCACTCTGAGCTCAAACCACTCCTACGGCATCATAGATGCAATTACAATTATCATCCAGATGCAGTTACCTCTGCAAGTAGTCACTATTTCACCAAGCTACCAGATCCACCGATTTCAGAGGAGCTCTGAGGTTAGAATTTATTTCATCCTAATAATGCCATGTTAGTTTTGCCTTTGTTTCTGAGAGAGAACTCCAACCCTCAACCCTAACCTAGGCATTAAGGATCCGACATGAAGACGCTGCCTAATGTGTTCACAGCAAACCCAATGTGAATCTGAACACTAGAATATTTTATGTTGGCTGCCTTCATACCCACGAATAACACGTGTGAAATCACTGAATCAGTGAAGGAAGTTCTGCTGGTACGTCTTTGGCGTCATAAGTCTCTGGATGATCTCATTGCTGATTGGCTAACACGGCGTGAATTGGTCGCGAAATCGCGTTACTCGGTTCATTAACACCGCTTAATTCACATCATTTGCATCACATCCAGCACGGGAATTCATATGTGATCACGTCTTTACATCAACTTTACATGTAAACGCTGTTTGAACGCAAGAATATTTTGTATTGACTCGCTTCATATGTGCAAATAACTCGCTTGAAATCACTAACGTATTCATGAACGTCGGCCTGTACATCCTCTGCATTGTACGCCCTCGGTGGATCTCAGTGCTGACTGGCTATCACGGCGCGAGTTGGTCGCTGAAGTTAAGATTTTTCAACTTTTGCAAATAGTGTATGACCTGAAATCACACTACTCCCTTATTCGTATCATTGAAGTATTTGAACAGAGGAGCAGTGCTGTCTTCTTCAAACCAAACTTCTTTTCACTGTCATTGCTTTATCCCCACCTTTTACTGTCAGGGTGGCGTCCATTTGTGAAGTTCTTAGGTTCACCCATGGACCGCTTACTCTTCATGGACACCCAGCTGACTGGAGACACTGGTCTTTCCTGTTGGATACTGATGGAAACACATGATTTCATCAAATGAAACTGGAAACTGTGATTGTATATCTTTACATCTAAATGCCTTTTGTAAAGTCACCAAGCCACTTATCTTGGTGAGATATTGTGGCCGGCAGGTGATACTGGCTGGCTACCATGTTAAAGGTTAGTTTGCCTCAAAAGTGGTTGTAATGCTAAAAAACCTCCAGACCCATCTATATGAGGATGACCAGAGAAATTTCCCTCTGACATTGGCCCCTTTTACACTGCCTGCTCAAGGCGGGAATTTCACACCGTTATGCCGTCTCGCCATTCTGTATATAACATACGATCGCAGAATGGGGGGGCAGAGTTGTCTCACCTATAGGCCGCTACAGGAGTTTGAAACTGTGCCGAAACAGTGTAGGACGGGACCATAGGCAGACGGGTGTGACTTTTTGATGACGTGTTATGTGCGTGACCCACCTCGGGAGATTTAAAAAGCAGCTTTTAGCAGTTAGCGGCTAACTCAAAAAAGAAGAACAGCGTCTGAAAACGTCCACGAGTTGTGAAAACAGTGAGGTCCAGGAGCTCTTTACCCTTTGAGCAAAAGACAACATAAGCCACCATTTAACACAGACAGTAAATGATGGTTATACGTTAACTGCTGACGTGTGTGCTATATGTAACGCCTGAGGCCGACGCCGTTATATTAAATGTCATGCCTGTCATGCCTCTTTTGCTTCTGCGATGTCTGGATGCTGTCTAAAATCACACACTGGAGCAGAATGATGTGGCCGTTGTTTGGTTCTGTGTAAAAATGGAAAGGCAGTATAAAGAGACGACTTTGTTGTGGTTCTAGAGCACCATCTCTGCGTAAAAAGGGCTAATGTCACGCTACTTTTGCCTTTGTTTCCGTAACAGAGCAGTCAGTATCAAGGAAACCAGCAGAGGTGGCTCTGGTCAGGTAAATGTAAACATGGGTTGTATTATTAGAGTATTTGAACACATGAGCAGTGCTGTCTTCTTCAAACCAAACTTCTTTTCACTGTCATTGCTTTATCCCCACCTGTTTCTGTCAGGGTGGCGTCCATTTGTGAAGTTCTTAGGTTCACCCATGGACCACTCACTCTTCATGGACACACAGCTGACTGGAGACACTGGTCTTTCCTGTTGAATACTGAAATAGACAGATGAATTCAACTGCAAGTAGGTGGCCATCAGTTTGGTGTTTTTAAGGCTTGAGACATCTGAAATGCTGCCCACATCTTTTTTAGTAAGTCAAACAGGTCTGGCAGGTCTGACAGATGAATTCAACTGCAAGTAGGTGGCAATAACACTCAAAGTAATGTACAATTGAGAAAGTGCAAAAACGCACAACAGACAGTGCTTCTTTCTACTTCGTGACAGAGATGTTGGGGCCAGTTGCACAGAGTACCTTAAGATGGCTCCTTAAATGTGACACTTAAGGTTTAGTTTTTTCGTAGCTGGGGAAATTATGTAAGGGTTTGCACAGAATGTCTTAAAAGATTTCCTTAGTCAAGCAAAGATGTTAAGTCATTTACTGTACTGAAAGAGATTTGACAGTAGTAAAACTATGTTTCCGTGGAGACCATTTGTCCGCTTGTACTTGTGTTTGTGATAGCCCAGGCTACCTGTTGTCGCACCTCAAGTATCGTCTTACAAACTCGGCCTGATAGTAAAAAGATGAGAAGAAAAACCAAGTTGTTTGGAGGAAGACAAAAATCAGACTTCTAGAGGAATACAATAAAAGAAAGAACAAACTGAAAAGTAAATTTGATCTGAAAATAACAGCAAACACGAAGCAACGAATGGGGAGGAAACTGCAATTTTTGGATGGGAACTTCACCGTGGCGTTCAGCAGATGGGTGAGGGCATTTGAAACCTGGTGAATAACGTGACACACCGTTGACTTGTGTACATGAAATGCCATGCCAATAACTGACCAGAAAGAAGAAAGTTTATGATCCAACTTCAGATGATGAGACAAATCTTAAATTGACCTCTGGTCAAATATGTCCTCCGGAGATACAAACTTCTGTTTGGTATGCACTTTTAATTTCCCCTAGCTATTGGGGATCATTAGGACCTGATAAGTATAAAAAAAACTTAACATTGTTAATGATAATAAAGTCCTAGTGTCCTAAAATAAGATGACAATGAAGTCCAAATGTCCTCAAACAGCAAACAGACGAACCGTCACGCTCCTTAGCATCTCATAGCAACATACAGGCAAAACAACTGAAACGCAGCAGTTCATACCGTGAAACAGTCGTAGTTAGGTTTAGAATAAAGACTGTATTTTAGGTGGAAATAAGCATGTTTGTTATGTCACATAATGTGACGTAAGGTTATGCCCCCCGGTGATGATATCACACGTGTGACAAAGCGGTGGTATTTGACGACCTGGGAACGAGACCGAGCTGCTGGACCGAACATCAACCCAGAGCCTTTAATGATTCTTGGAGAAACAAGAATGAAAGGAAATGCTTTTGCTGCCAATCCGGTCTCATTCCAAAATCTTTGAAAATCGGTGCTTGGTCAGTGACTTCCACATCAGACACCGATGACAAAACCTGTCCTTCCATGTTAGCGTGATATGCAACCAGGCACCTGCGGTGTGTTACAGCGCCTGATGGCGTTAGGGGATAACATGGCTGGACATGAACGCAAGTTAAGGGGGCAAAAATTTAGATTGAGGTGACAAGGCAGTGCTCTGAAAAGAGGTTAGACTTAGGAGCAGGAGGGGTGATGGATGAGTTCAACGACCAGCAGCTTTCATCCTGGAAGTCAGTGTTTTCGTTAAGATTGTAAAGCTAAACCTTGTTCTTTTTTTCTAAACCAAACTATGTATATTTGTTGGCAAAATGTAACCACATATGTTTGTTGTTGAAGGGAAAAAATGTCGATTGGGGGTGTTGTACCAATGTGATGCTTTCATTTTGAAAGAGACTGTGTGCAAAAAAAGAAGACGATACATGTAACAGGCTGAAGTTGACATGGCGTCCCAGAATGTCAACAACCAACACAACAAGGGTACCTTGCACGTCACATTTCGATGAGTTAAGTCCATGACCAAACGTCGATATGTGACAACCCAGTCTCACTCCGAAGTCATCACAATCCAGTACTCGGGCAGTGACTTGCGGCGTTAGACACTGTCAATAAAAGCTGTCCTTTAACGTCAGCATAATACGAAGCCGGTCGCCATTATAAGTTAATGTCAGAAAGTCAGAGTGGAGCAGGTTGGAGGGGTGGTGGATGGGTCCAACAAACACCAACTTTCACTTGGGAGAGTGGTGTATGTGTCCCATAAGATTATAAAGCCAAACCCTGTTCTTTTTCTCTAAACCTTACCATGTGTGTTTGTTGTTTAAGGCGGTGTTGTACTGACGTAGTGCTTTTATTTTGAAAGAGACTGTAAGGAAACATTAAATTTCCTGTGAAAACAGAAGTGTATTTTGAAAGAAGACAATGCATGTAACAGGCAGAACTTGACACGGCGTCCCAGAACGTCAACAACCAACACACCCAGGGTACCTTGCACGTCTTATCTGGACGTAGAAAATCCATGACAGATATGTGACGAGGTCGGAGTGAGGATGTGATGTTGCTACATACATGTATTCACATCACGCAAACCATTCATATCATATACAGATCAAAATGAACATAATCATAACTGACAAAGTGATTTTACACTATCACTCTGAAGTTTTGATATTACACTACCTGTCCATGCTCCGAGTTGTGCTCCAGCATGCTGAAAAACAAAAGAAAGAAAACCAAATTAAGACATGAAGGAAAAACACAGATTTTAATAAGAGTATAATTATATTAAATTTAATGTATTCACCTGTATTTGGCACATAATGCAGTGCCTCAAGTTAACAGTGCAGTATTTTTAACCTTGTCAAGGGTTTATTTTTATTTTACCCATGTTTTGCCTCTCAAAGTCTCAAAAAAATCTCTCCTTCAACATTATCCTGACCCTCACGTTGCCTCTTAGCAATATTGAGTTACACGTAAACCACTAAAGACAGCACACACATCATGTCAAAATCAGAGTTAAACAAAAAGTGATCATAACATTTTAACCATAAATATAAAAGACTGTGTCTTGTACACTGAAAACAAGTGCTGTCTAAAACCACAAGAATAAATACGACCAAATATACTGTAGACCAAGAGTCTCTACCAAGAGTTTACTGCGATCTCAAAGTTATATCCTCGGATCTGCTTTTCATTTGTGTTTTTATCTGCAGAGCCCGGTATGCAGCCAAACTGCATAACAAACACATCATTCTCACGTAGACACCACCGAAACCAGCACTGCACAACAAGTCACCTTTCACATACAGTAAGTGTGTCCACAAACAATAGGATGGTGATGCTGATGGGAAGATATGAACCGACGTCTCTGACTCATCTTTAGTGCACCTCTCTCGCTCACCAACAGATAGACCCCTGGTGGTGATCAAGCACCTTCCCCTTTGCCCCCGGTCTAGACACGTGCCAAGTTTTCCAAAAAACACACTTTACTTTGAAATGCAGTGAATGTCCGGCACAGAGCTTTATTTTGAAGTTTTGTTTCCTGCTTTAAAATAAGTGACTAATGGACAGGTACTTGAGAGACAGCAAACTAGCTCAATGACACGGCCAAACACAGCTATGACGCTGAATATATAAAACTGTGTGGACCTTGAACTAATGACTGAGGAGAAATCTGGATCCCAGTTGGGAACCACTGGTCTAGAGAAGTGCCCTTTTTGCAAGACGTGTCTTTTTTATTTTCAATAATTTCATATTTTAGCTTTGAAATTTGGCCCATGGCATCAATTCTAAATTAAAAGTGTGTTGTCCCCTCCCTCCTCAGCTTCGCTCATGGCAGCCACGCTGCAGAGCAGCATGACTGCCTTAATGGAGAGCCAGGTAACATAGTGTTTGTCCTCAGCCTCGGCATCATTTGTCACTGTTGTGAAAACACTATTAAAACATCTGAGCCCAGGCAGCCTAACGTTGGCAATAACCCACCATTAAGTTTTTTGTTTGTTTGTTTGTTTGTTTGTTTTTTTGTTGTTGTTTGAAATAGTTTATTCAGTCATGACAACACCAAATATCGTACACAGTATTTACATTTCACACAAAATCACAAAATCAAAAATCATGTGTTGAATAATGACTGAAAAGGCATAGGCAGAAGCAGACTGCTTATAAAAGCCTATCCTATATTGACAACTTTTTAGGCTACCAACCTCCAGAAAAGCAAAGAGACAACAACAGATAATTAATCGCACTTATAAGCTTCAAAAATAGCTTTACAAACCATTTTCTTGAAAACCAAAAAAGAATGACATGTTTTTAAATTTATGTTGGCATCATTCCAGAATTTAACTCCAATAATGGAGACACATCTCCTTTTCATACCTTTTTTAGCTTTTTGTACAGTAAATTTACACACACCTCTGAGATTATACGGACTCTCCTGAATTGAAAAGAACCTCTGTACTGAGTCAGGGAGCATTTTTGATTTTGCTCTGAACATAATTTGCATTATTTTATAATAAAACAAATCATAAAATTTCATAACATGAGAATTTAGAAAAAGTGTCTCCTTGTGAGCATAATAATCAGCCTTATTAATGATATGTGTAGCTCGTTTTTGCAGTTTTATTATTGAATTTAATAACCCACCATTAAGTTTAACAAAACGTCAGATAGTCTGACTTAAAACCACACCCTGTACATGTTGTTCATGTACATGTTGACTCACAAACACATAGAAAAACAGCCTATGCCAGGTTTCTGTTTTTATATTCTGTCATCAAACTGTACTTATTGAAATACACAGATTTACAAAGCTGGAAATAATTGGTTACAATACCTTTGGATCAAGTTTCTCCAGAATATGAACTGCGCCACAGCTGTAAGTAAAAGTGAAACCAGACAACTGCTTCAGGCAATATAAACACAGAGAGAGATAGGCGTGGCGTGGACAGTGGAAAGGTGACAAGCCTGAAGCCTGTTTCCTGAGGCCTTAGTACACGTAGTAAACTTGTGCACAGTAATGAGCAGGTGAAGTGTCTGTCTATGTGACATATAAGGTGTCTAAATATCTTGACTATATACAGCTGCCACACATTCACTTTCTACATTTGTCCTTTATTTATTACAGGCAACAGTAAACCATGTCTACATGCCTAAATGCATTGAGTTGCTGCCACATGATTGACTGAGTAGCTATTTGCGTTAACGAGTAATTGAACAGGTGTACCTAATAAAGTGGCCATTGGGTGAATGTGATTTAAAAAAAAAAAAAAAAGTTTCACCCAAGAGCAAATAACCACACTCACAAAAGAAAACAAATCCCTCCAACGCTCCGTCACCACACTTACAAACCAGCTCACCTCCGTCACCAAAGAAAACAAGGACATGAAAGAAACCATTCTCGAGCTACAATCATGCAGCATTTGAACACTTCAAACAAAAACAGCTGGTTCAGCATCATGGCAGATACCTGACAGGTACAGACTTCAGACTCAACGATCAGTTCCCTCAGAGAAATCCTGGACAGATGTAAAACACTACCCCCCCATCCGAAAACAAAACATGCAAGACGGTAAAAAAAGCAATCATCTCTGTCGACAAATGATACATTGATGGGAAGCTTTACCGTGACCCCAAAATAACCCCCTGGCTATTCTGATGCCCCTCCACCCCCGATCATAATCTCTTAGAACCCCCCCCTCACGTTCATATAGCAATGCTGTCCTGAAGCTATGTAAACGCACGTCAGTCTCACTAAGCACTGTAATGCTGTGAGTGTATTTCATTTTGTTTTTTGTTTTGTTTTTTACTCTTTTATGTCTTCCCTGTCTCTGTTTTTGTCTCCTTACTTTTCTGTTGTCTCACACACAAACACACACACACACAAACAACGTACAGTTGATTGCTTCCTCTGGACTCTGCAACTACTTTGCTGTTCTCTGTATCTGTGTGTACTGTATGTCCTCTGTGTTTGTATACGTATCACTACTTTTTGTCACACTTTTTCACCAATTAAAAAAAATAAATAAATAAACGCGAGTCTTGTTGAGGCTCAGTGAATTTTAAAGTCTGCTGTCCAGAGGAGAGAGTCAAAGGCTCCGTGAAACATCTTATGAGGGTGTTTTTTAAAATACAGTACTCAGGCTAACAGTCAAACCTGCAGTGTGAAAGTCTGATGCATCGACCATCCAGCACGTCTGCAGTTCTTCAGGGACCTCATCATGATTTACACCACGTCACCTGACTTTGGTCTGAATCTGCAACTTTTTGTCTTGTACATCGAGTTTTTTTTTTTCAACATACTGTATCAAGTTATTTTGTTTTTTTCACACATATACTATCAATTATTTTTTAAATTAGTTATACAGGAACTTCATTTATTTATTTATTTTCACGCTTTGTCTCAAGGAGCAAGAGAAAATCTTCAAGGAGGCCTCATCAAGTGTCTCCAGCTGGTTAGCTCAGGGAGATAGAAGCCTGGTCTGAAGCTCAGAGGATCAGGGTTCAACTCTCAGGTCAACAGGTGTCTGTTTTACACGCTGATGTCTGAAGGAGAAAGTTCAAAGTTGGAAGGAACACAGACAAAGTGTCTCTGGCCTGGTAGCTCAGGCTGTTAGAGGACTGCTTGGAAGTCTTCAGCTTCTAAGTTCCATCCTTGTTGAGGCTCAGTGAATTTTAAAGGCTGCTGTCCAGAGGAGAGAGTCAAAGGCTCTGTGAAACACTGTGGGAGTGTGAGGGGCAATAGCTCAGGCTGTTAGAGAGCTGCTTGGATGATCCGAAGGTTGAAGGGTTGATCCTTATCCAGGACAGGTGAATTTTAAAGGCTGCTGTCCAGAGGAGAGAGTCAAAGGCTCCGTGAAACGCCGTGGGAGTGTGAGGAGGAATAGCTCAGGCTGTTAGAGAGCTGTTTGGATGATCCTAAGGTTGGAGGTTCGATCCTTATCCAGGACAGGTGAATTTTAAAGGCTGCTGTCCAGAGGAGAGAGTCAAAGGCTCCGTGAAACGCCGTGGGAGTGTGAGGAGGAATAGCTCAGGCTGTTAGAGAGCTGTTTGGATGATCCTAAGGTTGGAGGTTCGATCCTTATCCAGGACAGGTGAATTTTAAAGGCTGCTGTCCAGAGGAGAGAGTCAAAGGCTCCGTGAAACGCCGTGGGAGTGTGAGGAGGAATAGCTCAGGCTGTTAGAGAGCTGTTTGGATGATCCTAAGGTTGGAGGTTCGATCCTTATCCAGGACAGGTGAATTTTAAAGGCTGATATCTGTAAATCTATCTATAGAGACACACATAGGCAGATGAACATGTGTAGGCAGGATAACTCAGTGGTTAAGGTTACTGACTCTGGGTCAGTAGACTGGGGTTCAAATCCCAGTCAGGGCAGGTTACACATCCAATGTTGCTATCCTTACTGTGAACATGCTACGGCAAGGGGGAGCCAGGACGCCAGGCCAAAGTGGGGATGTCATCATCATCCCCACATTAGTTTAACTATTAAAGCACATTAACTATTAACAGTAATGTACAACACTAGTCACTAGTCATCAACTATAGGACTAACAACACAGTGGCCAATAGAAACATAACAATACTGGGTCCTAGTGTGTCTCCTGAGCTGGGCTGTCACAGGGGGAGGTAGCATGGGAGCTAGGGCCAGGTGGTAGAGGGTAGGGTTAGAGGAAGGAATAATCAAAATAAATTAAATTAGTCTAAAAGTATGTAAGTTAATTAATAAAAGTTAAAAAAAATAATATATAGTTTTAATAGCATAGATACAATAACTAATACCTGAGATGCCCCCAGGTGGTAGGTTAGAGAATAATATAATGTCATATAGTCTAAAAGTATGTAAGTAAATAGTACATATAGTGTAGACACTTACTAATAGTACATAAGAAGATTCAATGATGTGGCTTCAGTAGAAAGTTATTACTTAGAAACTAATTAGTATTTTAATTACAGCCTGGTGGTCTATAGAAATCTATAGACGTCTATAAGACACCTATAAGACACTTAGACTATTTTAAACTACTTATAGAGTGTTTAAGTGTCGAAGTATCTTTAGACGATCTATAGATTTATCTATCTATAGATTTTCCTTCTATAGTGTCTTAGATATCTATAGATTTTACAGATTTGCTGGGTATCAGTCACCAAACTTCACCTTGTTACTTGGGCAAGGTTTACCTTCTTAACCTTAGGATCCATCCAGCAGCTCTGTAAGACACTTGTTGTACTGAAGGGTGGAAAGTAGAATGTAGTATCTATGCTATTAAAACTATATATTTTTACTTATCTACTTTTACTTTAAAGTCTGCTTTTAGACATTATTGACTTCCTTAGTAGTAAGTTTTAGTAAGTATAACTATATAAATTTTTTTTGATTAACTTACATAAATTTAGACTAATTCAATTTATTTTAATTATTCCTATCTGTTAATATTTTTTTAATTAATTAATATGTTATATTTTTTTTACTAATTAACTTACATACTTTTAGACTAATTTAATTTATTTTTTAATTTAATTATTCCTTCCTCTAACCCTACCCTACCACCCATGCTACCTCCCCCTGTGACAGCCCAGCTCAGGAGACACACTAGGACCCAGTATTGTTATGTATCTATTGGCCACTGTGTTGTTAGTCCTATAGTTGATGACTAGTGACTAGTGTTGTACATTACTGTTAATATTTAATGTGCTTTAATAGTTAAACTAATGTGGGGATGATGATGACATCCCCACTTTGGCCTGGCGTCCTGGCTCCCCCTTGCCGTAGCATGTTCACAGTAAGGATAGCAACATTGGATGTGTAACCTGCCCTGACTGGGATTTGAACCCCAGTCTACTGACCCAGAGTCAGTAACCTTAACCACTGAGTTATCCTGCCTACACATGTTCATCTGCCTATGTGTGTCTCTATAGATAGATTTACAGATATCAGCCTTTAAAATTCACCTGTCCTGGATAAGGATCGAACCTCCAACCTTAGGATCATCCAAACAGCTCTCTAACAGCCTGAGCTATTCCTCCTCACACTCCCACGGCGTTTCACGGAGCCTTTGACTCTCTCCTCTGGACAGCAGACTTTAAAATTCACCTGTCCTGGATAAGGATCAAACCTCCAACCTTAGGATCATCCAAGCAGCTCTCTAACAGCCTGAGCTATTCCACCTCACACTCCCACGGCGTTTCACGGAGCCTTTGACTCTCTCCTCTGGACAGCAGACTTTAAAATTCACCTGTCCTGGATAAGGATCGAACCTCCAACCTTCGGATCATCCAAGCAGCTCTCTAACAGCCTGAGCTATTCCACCTCACACTCCCACAGAGTTTCAAGGAGCCTTTGACTCTCTCCTCTGGACAGCAGCCTTTAAAATTCACTGAGCCTCAACAAGGATGGAACTTAGAAGCTGAAGACTTCCAAGAAGTCCTCTAACAGCCTGAGCTACCAGGCCAGAGACACTTTGTCTGTGTTCCTTCCAACTTTGAACTTTCTCCTTCAGACATCAGCGTGTAAAACAGACACCTGTTGACCTGAGAGTTGAACCCTGATCCTCTGAGCTTCAGACCAGGCTTCTACCTCCCTGAGCTAACCAGCTGGAGACACTTGATGAGGCCTCCTTGAAGATTTTCTCTTGCTCCTTGAGACAAAGCGTGAAAATAAATAAATAAATGAAGTTCCTGTATAACTAATTTAAAAAATAATTGATAGTATATGTGTGAAAAAAACAAAATAACTTGATACAGTATGTTGAAAAAAAAAACTCGATGTACAAGACAAAAAGTTGCAGATTCAGACCAAAGTCAGGTGACGTGGTGTAAATCATGATGAGGTCCCTGAAGAACTGCAGACGTGCTGGATGGTCGATGCATCAGACTTTCACACTGCAGGTTTGACTGTTAGCCTGAGTACTGTATTTTAAAAAACACCCTCATAAGATGTCTCACTCCTCCCTGCTGTCAAAAACATATTTTAGCGTTCACTGAGAGTTTGCCTCTGCAGTACTATAATATAAGGATTTTGTATGTACTGTGGGTTTTTTCCACATTCTTTTTTGACTTTTTTTTTCAACCTACTGGCAGCGTATATTAAAAATAAGACTTTTTTTCTATGTGCTATACTATGACTTTTTTTGACAGAATATACTATGACTTTTTTAAGATACACTGCTATGATTTTTTTATGAATTAAAAAAAATATATATATGATTAAAAAAAAGCTGACTTTTTTTAAACATATAGTAAAACCCTTTTTCAATATGACACTCTTTTTTCAACATTCTTTACTATGATTTTGAGTTTTATCTACACAATATGGTATGACTTATTTTAAACAATTTTTCGACATACTATAGTTTCAGGTTTTTCTCCTATATTAATATTTCTGACTTTTTTTCAATATATTACACAATGACTTCTTGTATGATGTACTATACTATAACGTTTTTCAACATACTATTTTAAAATTTGTATTTTGTAATTTAAAAATGTTTCAAAATTTGATTAGACACAGTATACTATGACTTTTTTTTACGTGATATATTTAAACGTTCTTACTATTTTTTAAAACATACTTTACTTTGAGTTTTTTTTACATAACATACTATGACTTCTTTTTTTTTACTATACAATGCTTTGTATAGTAAAGTATCATAGTATAGCGTGTTGTAAATAAAAGTCATGGTATAGCGTGTTGTAAATAAAAGTCATGGTATAGCGTGCCGTAAATAATGTTGTTACAGTGCCATGTGACTCTGTGATGTCATCAGACACACTGTAGGAGTTGATTTCCATTCACTACAGTCTCTCTCTTAGCTCTTGGGTGGCAAGCCGCTCACACCTCTTCCCTTCTGGGCCCTGGACCAGCCCAGAGGTGCTCTTTGTCCTGAACCATCAAGGGGGGGAACAACTGCTCTACAGACTTTTGTTCCCTTTTCTCCTAAGACTCTCATGCCCTCACTCAAGGAAGGTGCATAACTGAAACTACAGAAGTTAGAAGAGCAAACACAAGGCTTGCAACTAACTTCCCAGCAACGAGGAGAATCAAATTGAGTTAGCACCCCAGCGTCTAACTCTGCAAGGACCCCGAGCGACCGGCTTCCTCGGATCTGCACCTTTAGAACAAGGACACAACAAAGACTGCTTCTAGAGCCACAGCTCTTTCCAGCCTTCTTCAACAGCTAACAAGGACAGCATCCCTCAAACCAACTCTTCCCTCAATCCATTCAGGATTTGGTAATGTAACAACTGGGCATAGCTTTATCACAGCTGTACAGGCTAAGCAAGACTGTTTAACTTGTTGTTTGTGATTTAATGCTGCTAATTGAGTTATTGTTGTGATTGTCTGCAATTAGGTTATTGATTAGTTGGTTTTACCATCATCTTCTGCACTAATCCAGACCCTTTGCAACACAAATCGCATTCACATAGACTCACTCACAAATAGGCTTTCAACAGAGCTACACCCGAGCAGGCCGCTCAAGTCCCGCTTCTTTTCCTTTGTCTTTGTCCTGACCACACGGTCAGACAAACACCTCCCCCGATCTGAAGCCAGCTTTGATCTGACCATCTTGTAGTTTCTGTCGTCAGCCATTTTGTTTTGTAGGCCAAACGGCCCTTCGATCACCACACCCACCTTTGTCTTTCTCTCTCTCTCGCACACACACACACACACACACCTACACACATATAGACACACACACATGCTTGTATATAGTTAGTTAGGATTTGTGTGTTTTGGTTTTGCTTTGCTTTACTTTATGAATAAATATATTTTTGGAATCGTACCTGCTGTCTGAATAGTCAAATAGTCAACCTCTGCTGCGTCAAGAATTCCGAAATCCTTCAGGCTTTATTATTAATTTGGTTATGGTCATTAATTTAATTATTAATCAATTTCCCAAATTAATAGTTTAGTGAACTTTATGAGACTGGTATCATTAACTGGCTATCATTTTTCCCTTTTCGGGAATGGTGCCCCACGAGGTGATTTAATATTAATTAAGTCACGTTATTTAACATAATTAACAATTATTACTAATAATTATTGATTATTTCTGATAGCCAATTTGAGCCTATTAATGTAGACTCCCTACATTAATGGTATCGCTGTACAAAGCCTATAAGTGTGGATTCCCAACATTTTGGTCCCCCTTGATGAGGCCTAGTACTATAATTTACAACAGCGTGCCGTAAATAAAAGTCATAGCATAGAGTGTCATAAAAAAGTCCCAGAAATCTATGGGTACTACCAAAATAAAAACAAAATTTGGACACAAAAAAAAAAGAGAGGTAATTTTTTCATATGTAGTTTTTTGGCCCAATGAGCATACAAATCGCTAAAAACAGACACCACCACATCACCTGAGAACTCACATTTTCCACACAAGTTTATTCAATGAGACGCAGCATTTCAAAATGTTGCTCACACACAGAGAAAACCAGATAATAATACACATCTTATTGCATTTATTACGTCACTGTTAGTACATGAAAACGTCACTTTATTCTCCACTTCAGACTGAAACTAATGAATGATGATGTTGACCTCAGTGTTTGTATCCTCTCCACTGTAAGCTAGCTGCAGTGCATTTACTGTTCTGGAATAAAAAGCATAAACAAAAGCAACAGTGCATAGACAAACATATATGGCTGAATCCTATCCAGATTATCTGTACATAAAGGTGTTTGCTTACTATGTGTACAAACTTTCTATCACTGGGAAACTTGCCCATTATCAGTTTTCCATGAACATTTTACGTCCTTGTGGGTTTGCAGTCTTTTATATTTTCTTTGGTTTGCACATGGATACATTTGGAAAAGTTATTATTCTCGTCACACATTATACTAGAAAATGCACGGTTTATAAAAAATAAATATCCCTTTTGTTACTGCTAAAAATACGATTTGAAAACATCTTCCCTTGCAAGACAGTCGCAAAATAAAAAAAAGGCTAATGCTCAAGTGCTATGGGTTACAGATAACATCAGTGTAAAGGAAAAGAAGTTAAAAAACATACATTTCATGTACAATAACTTGTGTTTATGTTGCTCTTGGACGCTGAAATGTGTTGAGGACTTTACCAATACTCAAATGAGTATGTGCCACTCAAATACTGTATGTAAAAATTCAGTGAAGCCACAGTTTAAAGTCAGTCATTATTAACACTGCTTTTCAGGCACTCGAGTTGTAGCTTTGGTAAGATGATATTTGCATGACAGTTTTTTGGTTAAACGCAGACAGGAAGACATGGAAACATGAAATCTACCTTGTTTTAAGAGTTCCTCACTTCCACAGTTCTCTGTGGTGATTCAGACATAATTTCTACGTATGATCACAGTGGTTTATCCCTCTCTGAGATCAATTTAGTTTCTCTAGACCGGAGGGTTCCCATTGTTCCGACAGCCCATTATCCCAAAAACAAACACCCACTCCTCCGTAAATACAAACTCTGCAAAACAGAAGCAC
Organism: Cephalopholis sonnerati; assembly: GCA_019142605.1. Classification (NCBI taxonomy): domain Eukaryota; kingdom Metazoa; phylum Chordata; class Actinopteri; order Perciformes; family Serranidae; genus Cephalopholis; species Cephalopholis sonnerati. Next base: position 4,025,193 of record JAGQAX010000024.1, read on the forward strand.
ACGGCTAATTATTATGCAGTATTAACATCATCTGATCTTCCAGGTACCTTTTTTTTCCCGCTATGGCGAAGGCACGACCTACCCTGCCTCTGATTGGCTCATGCTCTTTGCCTTGGGTTACGGTGAGCCAATCAGAGGCAGAGTAGGCTGGGTCATGCCTTCGCCAGAATTAAAAAATATGGCTGGTTGCAGTTATTAGTTATGTAGCTAAGAACGCGCTACAGTAATGATATCACTTTTCCCAGTAACGAGTAGTGGAACAAATTCCCAATAATACTTCCTTCAGTTTCAGTTACTCAAAAAGCAAATAACTTGTTACAACGCTAAGTGCTATATTGTAGGCAACTGGACTTGCTTGTGTTTCTTGAAGACATTTCGCCTCTCATCCAAGAAGCTTCTTCAGTTCTAAATGACTGGTACAGAGTTGCTAGCGGACAGTCGGTTAGAACTGAAGAAGCTTCTTGGATTAGAGGCGAAAAGTCTTCAAGAAACACAAGCAAGTCCAGTTGCCTACGATATACAGTAGCACTTAGCATTACCATGACCTGGATGACTGAGAACCTTCACCAACAACTTGTTACAACCTTACTTCTGATATCACCCCACTACTGATTTGAAATCACATTCCTGCGCTCATTTTCATAAACTGCACACGTACACTTCACAAAGCAGCAACCTCAGAAATATTGTCAGGAAGACAGATGACAAGGACACTGCTGTTCCAGGTAGCTATGCTTAGACTCTTTCAGTGAGAAAACACGACGTCAAACCTCCCGAAACACCTTCTATGACAGCGTAACAGCGCTAAGCTCCAGGAAATACACCACGCCAAAGTTGAGCCCTCCTTAGCATCATAGAGAGCTGCAGGCTACAAGCGACAAAGAACTAATGCTGGCTGGATGAAATGTTGTCTACCTCCACGACTGGCTCTGACTTTCAGACACATCCTACAGGTAACAAGCAACAGAAGACCCCCAGGTAGTAAAATAGTTTGCAAGCTAGCTAGCCTTAATCAAGAATACGGACGATTAATTACACCAACATTCACACAGAGGCACAAATGCAAAGTCTAACCTCTAAGGAGAACAATCTGTGTAACGAATTACTGTTGGCAGGGAGTCAACAGTAAAGCAATACTATTACTTTCTAAAAGTTGAACAAGTAATGAGTAATGAATTACCTTTTTTGATGACAAGTCCAACACAAGATTTTGGTATCAGAAGTATTTTGGTTTACAGGCCTTAGTTGTCTGCAGGTAAATAGACTACGTGGAAAGCGAAAGATGCAGGACGCACTGCCAGATCGAGCAAACAACACTCCCCGATGGCTTCGCCCCCCCCCCAGCAAGACAATGTGCCATGCCACACCGCAAAAACTGCTCAGGAATGACCCAAGGAACCTGAAAAAGAGTGCAAGGCATTGACCTGGCCTCCGAATTCCCCAGATCCCCACAAGACGTAGCATCTCTGTGATGTGCCAATACCCCAGACGTACTGCCCATCCACAATGGGGCCAGACTTAGCTCTGACATGTCAAGGTATGGACACAGGAAGTCTGGGGATGCCCCGTGGTGTCTGGCACCAGGGACTTCACAGCAGATCCTTCGAGGCCTGTGGATTGCAAGATGACATACCAGCATGTCCCAAGGATGCTCGATTGGATTTGGATCTGGGCAGTTTGGAGGCCAAGGCAAGGCCTTAAGGTCTTTATCATGTTCCTCAGGCCATTCCTGAGCAGTTAGTATAGTGTAAATGATCTGGCAAAAACTCTTATAGTGTAGTTTACCTTCAGCCAGACAACCTGACATGGCTCTGACCAAGTTTTGGTAGGTGCGGAGAAGCAATTGTTCCCAGAACTGGTTATCTAAATAACAGGAAACAGCAGCTTAAGTCACTGGAAACACCTTTTAATGTTTATGGCACACTATAAACAGTCATGGTGTTCTGATTCTTTGGCTTTCTCACAAGTAAACCCTTGAAGGTCCAATCCTATGTATTTTGAGTCTCTTACTTCCGCAACAATAGCTGCAACCACAACCGCATTAGCATTAATCCACTTTATAATTCATTATAACCCTAACCCTACCCTTAACCGCTTCTTTTTTTAATCTAACACCGTAAACATAGCCAGTGCTAACTTAGTATTTTCCACAGAGCTTGTAGGCATGGAGGTCATGTAGCTTCTCCAGCCACATCTGTACCTACACAGAAGTACTGGCTGTTGCCCCATCATCAGATAATAGCCACTAGATTGGGATTCAGGAATGATGGTCTGTCGGAACAATGCCATAAAACCAGTCTAGACCCATGAAGAATAAGAGGGTTTGTGCTGTTGTGAGACAAGAGACAAGAAATGACCCTTTTATGTTTACAGACAACGAAGCTGCCCTTTTGGAAACACATTCAGTACATTTACATGCAGCCTGAGAAAATCGAATTATTAGCTTAGTCTGACTGAAACCGGACTTTTAGATGCGTGTAAACAGCTTAGTCCGACTGAAATTGGACTATCCGCAGCTTGACTAACACACCTAGATAATATTGCTGCATGTATCCACTTAGTCCGACTGGAGTCGCACTTGGCGTTCTGCGCATGCACCACTTTTCTTTTACGGCATTTCACCTGGAAGAAGAAGGAGATGACGTTGCAGCAACTCCCGGAAAAACAAACAATCACCATGGCGACCGAGAAGCAGAAGACACATTCTGGAAAGACGAGGAAACTACATTCATGCTCCGACAGCTAAAGGAGCGAAACATTTTGAAGTTTATGGATGGTAGAAAAATGCGAAACGTGGATTTATATAAAAAAGCTTCTGAACAACTGTTAGCTTCCTCTTCGGGTCAACCGGAACTAGTTCAATACGCACTATATTAAAAAGGACACAGCGCCGCCTATCGAGGCGGAGTCAGACGTACTTGGTCAGAAATTCAATTTTCTCCTCTGCAAGTATACTCAGACAAGACGAGAAGTCCGACCTGACTGATTAGCCGAGCTATGAGCTTAGCTCGACTACTGCGTGCATGTAAACGTACTGAGTGTGTCCTTTAAAGGTGTGGACTTTCAATGTGGCTCCTGGAGGGTGTGTTACTGAATGTCACCTGAGCTTACCTTAGGTTCATCATGTGGGATAATCCTGTATAGCACCATATAGGAGGGGCTAACACACATAAACTAATGATTCATAAGAAAAAACATATTTACATTAGACAGAGAAGTGTGTGAGGACAAAAGCATGACCGACTGCTTCGGGGTTTCCCTTTGTCCAGTGTTGTATGTGTGTGTGTGTGTGTCTGTCTATCTTTTGGCGTGGCCGACATAGCTGTTCTCGATGCACAGCACGATGTAGGAGCTGGAGCAGCTGCTGGAGCTCTGCTGGAGCAGACTGCCGCTCTGTAGCGATGACGCCATGCCGGTCAGCGTCCGGTCACCCACACGCCACGTCTCACAGAAGCTGTCGACATGGCCCTGCCCGGTGCTGGTTGACCCGTGCCACATCACCTTCTCCGGCCTGGGATGAAACAGAAAAGGTGGCAGGAATAGATGAAGTTTTGGTGACTTTCCAACTCTCATTTTTGTGTATATGATCATAGTTACAGGTCATTAAGCTCACCATGTGTTGTCACTGAGAACGTCTTTGCCATCAAAGGAGTAGATTGGCACGTTGTCCTTTATTCTGCCATTGTTGAAGATGGCGTCCCAGCTGTCAAACAGGACCTCGTCCTGACGAAGATGAGACAACACCATCAGTGCAATTAACCCACAAACTAGAATTACCACCTTGCGGTTGTATGCCTCTGCCACCAGTCAAGCTGCAGAGTCAGCACAGAGTCAGGCTAGCAGTTTCCCCATGTTTCCAGTCTTTATGCTAAGCTAAGCTAACCGGCTGCTTGCTATAGCGTCATATGACCTGTCCAAACATGAGAGTGGTATCGAACTCCCCCAAAATGTCAAACGATTTCTTTAAATGGTTGAAGAACTTCTGTTGGCTACCTTCAGGTTGACGATTGGCAAACGGTCCCTGTCGACCTTGCGGACGATGCTGTGGAGATCCTGGAGTCTGGCGGACAGGAAGGCTCGGAAAGTTCCCTTCATCCCGATGGCCTGAGCCTGAGTGAAGCACATGAAGTCTGCACCGCGGATGCCCCGCATCGCGCCGGTCTGAGGGCTGTTCAGGGCGATGAGGTGGAGCTGCGGAAACACCAACATGCTCAATGGTAATATTTAATCTCACTGTAGAACACAGAGCAGAGATGTGAGACTCTCTTACCCCTGGACCTGAGGTATGATGGTGGACTGGAGTCTGGGGCACGGAAGGAGGTGGTCGTCGCTGAGGAGTGACCGGGTAGTGAGTGTCCGAATACCCAGGGCGCTCGTGGGCTGGATGTACAGAAGACCTACCGTCTGGTTGATTTACACGGTCTGAGTAACTTGGAAATCGGGGATCTGTGGGTGCAGGGTACCGAGGATCCGGCTGATATCGTGTGTCAGGGTGGTATCTGGGATCATGGTGGGTTGGGTATCGGGGATCAGGGTTCGGTGGGTATCGAGGGTCCGTGTGTGTTGTGTGGTGCTGGTCCGGGTGTGTGTGATGTCCAGAGCCGGGGTGAACCGGACTCTCAGATGGCCTTTGGGAGTCGTGTGAGGAGGTGTCGACGTGGGAGTGGTGGTCTGGGGAGTAGGGGACAACTGGCGGGGGCTCCACAGCTGCAACCTCATTACCCTGAAAGTAATGTGCATGGTATGTTTTAAACAGGGCGCAATATATGTTCTGAAGAAGGGGGAAAAAAAGATAATGAAACTCACATCCTCAGCGGGCAAAGCAATGTAGTTCCCGAGCTGCAAAAACAAAGGGGACATATATTATATTATATTATATTATATTATATTATTTATATTTAGATTACTTAATAAGTAAAGTACTGTTTCAATAAAGTTAAATAAAGTACTAATATAATAAAATTTAATAAAATAATGTTACAATTAATCTTAATAAAGTACTGTTATAATAAATTTAAATAAAGTAATGTCACAATTAATTTCAAATAAAGTACTGTTATAATAAGATTAAATAGAATAATGCTAATTATTTAAAAAAAAAAAAGTACTGTTATAATAAAATAAAATAAAATAATGTTACAATTAATTTAAATAAAGTACTGTTATAATAAGATTAAATAGAATAATGGTAATTATTTTTAAAAAAAGTACTGTTATAATAAAATAAAATAAAATAATGTTACAATTAATTTAAATAAAGTACTGCTCTAAAAAATAAAATAAAATAATGTTACAATTAATTAAAAAAAATACTGTTCAAATAAAATAAAATAAAATAATGTTACAATTCATTTAAATAAAGTACTGTTCTAAAAAATTAAAATAAAATAATGTTACAGTTAATTTCAAAAAGTACTGTTAAAATGAAATAAAATAATGTTTCAGTTAATTTAAATAAAGCACTGTTATAATAAAATTAAATAAAGTATTTTTTTACAACTAAAACAAAGTACTGTTATAATTAAGTTAAATAAAATACAGCTAGAAAAAGTAAAATAAAGTTATTTTTTGTTAGGTTACATAAAGTATGTTATGATAAAGTGAAATAACATTCTGTTACAATTAAGTTAAATTAAGTACTGTTTTAATAAAGGTAAGTTAAGTAATTTCATAATCAAGTTAAACAAAGTAATTTTAGAGTCAAGTTGAATAAGGTTATTTTATAATAATAAAGTTACAATATTCCTGTAATAATGAAGTAATAAAGTTTGATAAGAGGCTGTTATAATAACATTAAATAAAGTACTGTTATAAAAAGTTGTAAAAAGTATTGTTGTATTTCATATTTAAAAAGCAGCCTTATAACGAAGTTAAATAAAGTAGTGTTTTAATAAAGTTAAATAAATCTGTCATAATAAAATTAATTTCACAAAGTTCAATTAAGTCCTGTCATAACAAAGTTAAATAAAGTTAAAGTATTGTTATATATTGCCTGCTCCTATGACATGGGTGAATATTTCACCTGGATTTGACGAACTCCATCTCTGACCCGTAAGTAGAGATCAGTTTGGTCGATGATGTAAACCAGAGAGCCCTCGGGCTGTCTTCTGGCGGTGGCTGTCATGGTGTCGTAAGACCTCAACACTGTCACCTACAAACACAAAAACACTCTTAAAGTCAACCACGCTGTGGGGTTACTGCAGCTCTACAGCTATCATGAAAGTTGTATTTCACGATATATTATTAGACAAAAAGGAAACTTTTAAAAAACGTATCTCACCCCTGAGGAGTGTCCAGGTTGTCCAGGAGGCCCAGGTGGTCCCGGTGGTCCAGGAATATTGATAGCTGTCATTCAAAGGGTCGGAGGGTGGGGGGTCACATGACTGAATACAGACTTAATCTTGAACATTTGGATGTGTGTGTGGTTATCACTCACTCTGTGTGCCCCTGTAAGCACCAGGTAAGGATGCCCCTGGAGGTCCGGGCGGCCCTGGTGGTCCAGGTTGCCCATCGTAACCTCTTCCTGGTTGACCTGGTGGCCCCTGAGGGCCTGGTGGGCCAATGATTGAGTCGCCTCTTGGGCCCTGGTCGGACAATGACAGAAAAGTGTCTTTAGATTGTGATTTATTTGACCATAAACTGACTTTATAAAGCTTAATGTTGTTGGCGGTGTGATCTCACAGGAGGTCCAGGTGCTCCTGGGGCTCCGACTCCACTGCCTCCGTAGCGGGGATCATAATATCCTCCGCCTGGTTCTCCTTTCTCTCCCTTAAGGCCTGCATCCCCTCTTTCACCTTTCAACTCATTCTGGACACACGAAAAATAAAGATATATAGAGGAAAAGTCGCACTGATGCTAATAGTTTAACCATAAACGACTGAGTTGAGGCTTACCCTTAAAGTGTAAATGTCAATGTTTGTCCCAGCACCTGGATTGGAAGCAGAATACCTTCCTTTGAATTTGTCTACATGCTGACAACGTAAAACATTCACTTTTACGAATTTCGACACGTATGTGCTCAGACGAAGTGGTGCTACCTGAAATGTCAATTGTCCCCGGTGGTCCTTGATCACCTTTCTCTCCTTTAGTGGCTGTAAACAAGAACAACAGCGACAACATATCAAGTTAAACACCAGCAGGCCTATTAGCATGTATACAGGCAGCATATTTTCACCGCAAGAACTTTTATAATTTACCCAGGATTTTGAAAAACCTTGGAGTGTTTCCACTGAAATTACCCGGGGAAAAAACTTTCTCTCAACCCCAAACTTCCCCTGAAAAAAGTACCTAGGCCCAATCCCATTTCTACCCCTTAAATCTTCCACTTGGTATTGAGTGCCCTCGTTTGCAAGATAACCCTTGACGAGGGAAGTGAGAAATATTAGGGTAGAGATCTCTCCCTAAGAAATGAGACACCACTTTATGCAAATAGGCATGGCCGACGTGCAGGCATACGTCGCGTGTAGTAGCGACACAAGATACCTGTAGGCATGTGCAATAATCTTTTCCGTCTGATGAATCAACGGAGAAAATTTTTGAAAACTGGAGGCGCCTACAACGTCTTCTAGTTCTGATCGATTTTGTTCGGGTAAGTCGATTTGTTTAAATATTTTGCCGCTGTGTTCAACCGGGTTGCTGACTTCACAAGGTGTTCTGGGAAATTTCATCTTCCACTACCTTGAAAGTGTGAGTCGGGGCTCCCTTGGAATCTAGGGCGGGTTTTAAGTGTTGGAAACCACTTCCACTACCTCAATTCTGTTTTGGGACACCACTAGCCTAAACGTGAACGCGCACAACCAAGTACAAATGGGTATTTTTTGGGGAAGTGTGGGTGTTGGGACAGGCCCCTAGTAGGGGGGTAGGACTTTTCAGATTCCCCAGAATTCTTGAGGGGCGGGGCTGTGTGCTGAAGAACGCTGATTGGTGGAACACACACTTGCAGCGTTCCACACTTCCATGCCAGTGTGGCTGCAAACTTTATTTCATTTCTACAAGCTTCACTTGGTTTGTGTTTGGATCATTTGGAAAATGGAGCAAAAGAAGAGAAGCAACGAGAAGTGGACGAACGACGAGGTCCAGGCTCTTTGAGCATATTTGCCAAGGAAGAAATTCGGCAGGACTTCGAGTCGGCGACTCGAAACGACAGAGTCTATGGAAGAATAGCTGACTAGCTGGCAGAGCTAAATATAGGGCACACGCTGAAACACATTCATGAAAAGTTGAAGGAACTTAAGCAAGATTATAAGAAACTTCGAGCGTACGCAGTTGTCTTTGCTAATAACGCCTGTCGTCTTTTCTGTGCAGATCACATGGTTTTATATGTGATGTAGTAAAACACAAGGAACAACAGAACGACTTCAGAGTCCTCCATCCTGGCGTATTGTGTCACTGGTTGTCGGTCGCCGTTTATGGCGTCATCGTGCTTGTTTGGCCTTCAGCTTAGGCCTGATTTGAATACACTTTCCTGAACTTTGAGGTGCGGTGGAAACGTAAACCACTCAGATTACCAGGAATTCTTTTACCCAGGTAAATAAATTCCTTGAAGTAAAAGTTCCTGGAAATGTTGGTGGAAAAGGAGCTAATGCAGCCTGTTTCGCTTGTGTTGGTGTTACTCCAGCTTGCTGAGCACTGGACCAGTTTCCATTAGTCAATGGGACACAAAAACATGGGCAAATTGGGTCCAGGTTGAAAAATACCAAAGTTATCCTTTTAAGATAAGATAAAACTTAATTTATCTAGAAGGCAAATGGTCGAAACCTTTACAGGAATAGTTTGACATCTTTGGAGAGATGCATCAGGCTTTCTTGCTGAGGGTTAGAATAGAGAATTGATACCACTCATACTTTTAGACAGAGCCAGGCTAGCTGTTCCCCCTGTTTATAGTGTTTATGCTAAGCTAAGCTAAGATAAGCTAAGCTAACCAGCTGCTTCATATTTATCATACAGACATAAGAGTGGCACCAATCATCCCGTCTAACTCTCAGGAGCAAAGCAAAGAAGTGTCAGTCATTGCTCTTGAAACAGGAGGTGAATTTACCTGGGAAATATCTGGCGTAGTCCTCAAATGACTGAAATAAAAACACAGATTATTATTCACATCCATCACGCCTCATCTCAACTTCCTAATGGAACAGGATACACAACTGCTTCAACACTACATGCTTCATGTCTGGACTCACTCTGATTCTGTCGTAGGGAATTGAAGGTCCAGGAGGTCCGGGGGGGCCCGGTGGACCTGGAGGACCCTGGGACACAACAAATATTTTGATTGCTTCAGGTTCAGTGGGGACTTTTAAATAAGACATCTGTGGTACTCACAGGGTAACCCGATCCAGGTCCAAAGCCTGAGTCTCCCTTCTCTCCTCTGGCGCCGTTCAGCCCCGGCCGACCCTGAAACATAACATTAACACACAGATTTAATTCATTTTGACGTACTTTATGAACAGGATTAACTCCCCTGTGTGTGAAAATTAAACATATCAGACTCAGGGGACTCCCAATGGCAGTGTGGAGTTACTGTTTTTAAAACATCTCAATATAAAAATACAGCATGAAATCTACTTACCGGTCTACCTGGAAACCCAATCTCTCCCTTCTGGCCTGCAGGACCATGTGGACCCTGGAGATTAAAATTTTCAGACAGGTTTATTATACTGATTCAATGCTATTAGCTTAATGTATATACACTGTGAGCCAAATTATTAGCATTCTTGAAAATCTGGAAGGCTGCTGTTCAGAAAAAAATAGTGTTTTAGTATGATGTATTCAAGGCCTTGTGCTTTAACAAAACCCTTTTATCTGACTCTACAAAGCTTCCTAATATCCTTGATCACAGACAACATGTATATAAGTGTGCCACATTATTATGCAAGTCCTATTCAGCTTTGACCGTGGGCAAGAAAAGTGACCTGAACAAAGAGGAGAAGAGTCAAATTGTCAAGAGTCTGACAAAGCTACAAATGACGGTCAAGAAATTGCAGCCTGACCGCCGAACCGTAAAATAAAAAATATAATAATATATACCTATGTAAATATATACATATATAAATAAAATAATGTTAAAATTAATTTAAATAAAGTACTGTTATAATAAAATAAAATAAAATAATATTAAAATTAATTTAAATAAAGTACTGTTATAATAAAATAAAATAAAATAATATTAAAATTAATTTAAATAAAGTACTGTTATGATAAAATTAAATAAAATAATATTAAAATTAATTGAAATAAAGTACTGTTATAATAAAATATTTCAAAATTAATTGAAATAAAGTACTGTTATAATAAAATAAAGTTAAAGTATTGTAATATATCGTCTGCTCCTGTGACATGGGTGAATATAAAGGTTTTATTTTGTATACTGCAAAGAATACTGTTGTTTTTGTTGAACTTTGATTACAGTTGTAGAAAATATGATTATTTTCAATCAATAAAACATTTAAAAAGGTGCCTAGTTTTTATTTTTCATAAGTTATATGCTCTTATCACCAACTTGCATAATAATCTGGCTCACTCATTTCTGCAGATTCTGCATTTATTTAAAAATACAGCCTACAGTACTTTGAAAAGCAAAATATTAACCACACATTTATATTCACTATCTGACTTCTTAAGGAATTTGAAAATGACTGTTAACATAGTTTTTAGTGGTAAATAAAATAAGGTACGCACTGGAGGTCCCACAGGGCCAGGAGGTCCACTGTCGCCCTGTAAATGAAAACACACACACACACACACTGTAAACACTGACACTTATTTAGATGCTTAAATTGCTGGATTATAAATGGTATATGCAGGACAGAAAGAAAGGTAGACATCATAAAGTTATCTCTGACAGGCTTAAACCATGTGTGTTTGGTCATGTGTGTGTCTGCAGCCAAACTGGCAAACTACTGGACCAATCAGCCTAATATGCTGACGTTGACGTCTCTTGTAGGCCACATTTTGGCCGTCATCGTGGCTTAAATAATGACATCCAGAGAAACATCTGGTCTCATTTTAAACTGGGGAATCTGGAGATTAATTCCATGCCATAGTCACGTTTTTGTTAGCTTCTCTGTGACCATTTTGACTGTGAGACACTTTTGCCCTACCTAATTTCATCATCAAGTCTCTTCTGTGGTGGAATTAACATCTAATAGGCATACACACCAGCAGATGGAAATATTAAATACACACTTTCATTTTGCAAAATGAGAAAAAGCATGTTGGCTTATTCCAATATTTAATTTTAAAGCTAATATCGGCCAACACCGATGACATGCGGGTATTACTGTGCATCCCTAGCTGTGATGCTACAACAGTGTGAATGCATCCTCATAGCTCGTTATCTGGTGATTCATGAAGGTTTTTACCGGCCGTCCTGCCAAACCACCGAGGTACTGAGGTCTTCCATCGGGTCCCATGATGATACCAGGCTCTCCTTTCTGGCCCTGAACACAACAACATGTTTAGTTCAAACAGCAACAAGAAGAAATCTCAAACAGAACAAAGACGGAGATCAACTTCAAGGACGTTTCCTCAACAACTAAGAACTATTCAGATACTCAAATATCACATTAGAGTATTTTGTGTTGCATTACATTTGTAAAATATCAACATTGTCGTTCTCATAGCAAAACGTACATAAAACATCCTTTCATAGTCAGAAAAAATGCTTTTCTTTGCAATCTCTGGCATACAGGTTTTGCAGGTTGCAAAACAGGGTAGATCACGGGGAGTACCACCAGTTGGTCCAGGAGCTTCGCATCCATGATGGATATTTTTAAGCATATTTTAGGATGATTCGGGGGCAGTTTGACAACCTGCTGTCTATCGTTGGGCCTAGCATAACAAAAATTAATACTAACTACCAGGAGTCCCTTCATCCTGCCAAGCAACTGAGCACCACCAGTTTCTCCTCCATTGTTAACCAACTGTAAACTTGTTGTCCTGACCACCACAAAAGGCCCGCCTCTCAAATCATCCGATTGGACAATGGGGAAAAAAAGGTGGCGTGGGGCGCTTTTCCACTCTGAGTTTCACTCAGTAGTAAGCAATATTTGTGGGGGCTTGCAATTTTTCAAAAGTCCCGTGATTTTTCCAAATTTTCCGGCTGACTGGAAGTTGTCGCACATGCGATGTTATTTAAAACGTCATTAGACGCGTCATCAAACGGCGCTAATGTCACTGCAGTATGGAGAAAGGCTCTGTATTGACATAAGAATTGTCCCTTTGTTTAAATGCATACAATATGTGTTGAATTGATTCAAATGTTATGTTTACAGCAGATGTAGCTTACATGTTGTTTTACAGTCACATTGTCTGCTTTGAGAGCTACAATATTCACTCAGGATTTTTGGAAAACATTATTGGAGTCCATGTTTTGAAACTAATTCAATAAAACTAAAGAAGAGAACTGAAACATTTGCATCTGTTTTTGGAATATTCACTGTGATTATTATAGCAAGTCATTACATCACTTATTTTTTGGAGCCAGTATGTAAAAAAAAAATAAAAAAATAATACAAATCACTTTTTTTTTTTAAGCCTGACTTGCAATTTTTGTCATTTGCTGCAATTTCCTGCAAAGAAAAAAATCGCATAAATAAGCCACAATTTTTATCATAGAAAGAAAGACCTTTATTGTCATCATTCAACATGTGTATGATGAAATTAAATCAGCTGCCTCTGATGGTGCAAGGAAGAATAAATCACAATTTTTGACAAAATTGGCCGCAAATTCTTTTTTGCTGCGAGATCCTGGAGGGACGGAAGTTTTTGCAACTTGAGGAGTTCAGAGCGCTCTGGCAAAAACAGCAGAAACACAAGGTGTGTAGCCACGGAAAAACAGCAAGCAAATAGTTTAATACTCATTAAAAACAATTACAAAAAGGCGCCTCCAGCTGCTAAAATGCTCTCTGTGTGACTGTAGGCCTTACTAATGTAATTTTAAATGTAAGAAAACATATGCATATGTTTACTAGATATATAAATAGTAACACCAAATGCAAATGATTCAAAATACTCAAATCTTTCTGGGAAGAAAAACTGAACTTCAGGCACTCATGCGTGAAGCAGGAACAGATGCATTTGAAACATGGCTGCTTACGTTAAAACACTGACTGGTTTCATCAGGGTGCCAAACGGTGGACAGGAGTCAAGCTAACATTTTATAAGCTTGGTACGGGGCGTCACACAATCTTGAATAAGTGAGCGCAGATGGGTCACAGCCATTTTGAAAGTGAAAGTGAAAAAAAATAAATAAAGAGAAAGAAATCCCTGTAATAAAAATAAATAAATAAATAAATAAAATAAAAAAATTACTACTAATCAAATGTCAAAAATATGCATGTAAAAAACATCAAAAGACATACATCAGAAAGGGGAAAAAAAAGGAAGGAAAGATTCCCTAAATAGTATCCCTAAACCTAAACTAAGGTGTAATGTTTCTCTCCTATGATATTCAGTAATCTAAAAAAAAAAAAAAACAAACAAACAAAAATCTTAAAAATAAATAAACAAATAAATAAAAATAATAAGAGAACAACAAAGACAGCATCAACGACAATAGCAAGAACAGATCACTTGTCATATGATGATATTTCTCAATTAAATTCTCAAATTTTTACCTTAAAAATAAAAACAAACCAAAGAATGTCGTTGTTTTTGTGTCATCTCAAAATTGTAAGAAAGTTAAGTCGTGAATCTGAGCTGTCAGACAAAATGCTATTACACTCATTAACAGGACAAATCCGTCTTTGTGGTGAACAACGCTGCACAAAACTTGATTCAACTTACTTTACTTTAAGTCTGTGAAATGCTAAATTGATTAATTAAAAAGTATCTTACTTTGGGTGCGTATCCTGGAGGACCGGGGCTTCCTTTTTCTCCTTTTGGTCCTGCGGGCCCCTGAATGGAAACACATTTACACTGACCTCTGTCCATTTCCTCACACTGATCGGACTTTTCCAGACTGTGTGATATTAATGGCGATATACTTACTGGGAATCCTGCTCGGCCCGGGACACCTCCCTGAAGAAGAGAGAGTGATAACACATGAAGAAGAAGAAGGACAAATCCTGTGTAAACGTTTCAAAATAAGTTTAGTTTAGTGAGGTTTATGGTGAGGTCAGTGGGGGGAATCACTTACCTGCCACCCTTCGTTCCAATATACGTCATTATACTTCAGCGAGACAAAGTTAGGTCCGTTAGTGTGGAGGTGAACAGAGCAGGCAGTGGCAGTTAGTGAATATCAGTAACTCAAGATGCAATCTGATGAAGTGATTTAGTGACTAAACGGCAGGCTGTCATGTGCACGTTACATTCAGTTCACATATTCAGTCTCCATGTTAACGACTCAACCTCTGACTCACATCACTGGTCTGGTGGATGATTTGTCCTGGAGGTCCGGGAGGCCCTGGAGGTCCAGGCAGCCCGCCATCTCGCCCTGGCGGACCCTGCCACCATAAGAAGGGTGAATAGTGACACATACTGACATACATTCAGAAAGTTAGAGTAATTTGGTTGATGAGCAAATACCTGCCACACTACTCCTCAGCTGTACTTTGTGTTTAGCGCTAAATAACAAATGCTAGCATGCTAACATGTTCAACTATTGTCATTGAGGGCATGTTAGCATGCTGATGTTAGCATTGAGCTCAAAGCCCCGCATCATCGAGCAGCTCCACTGCTATTTGCTATTGGAAGCCATTTTAGCCAAAATTAAATAAATAAATAAATAAAAATGGCTTTACAATTAAAAAAATAAGGGAGGCAGTAAATATAAAAATAAACATAAGCAGAGTTATAGAATAAAAGTCCCCTGAAAAAAATGTAATTATTTAATACATATATAAATAAATAAAAATATATAGGAAATAAATCTTCAAATAAAAAACTAGGCAATAAATATTAAAAAAAGTAAATGATCAATGAGTGAAATTATGAAATAAAAGTCCCTTGAAATAAACAAATATGGATATAAATAAATATAAATATATATACATGAGCAAAATCATGAAATAAAAGTCCCCTGAAATAAAAAAAAATGGAATTATTTAATAAATACATAAATAAATAAATAAAAATAACTATGCAACAAATCCTTACATTAAAAAAGGCAAAAAATATTTTTTAAAAAGTAAATTATCAATAACTGAAATTATGAAATAAAAGTCCTCTAAAAAAAAAAAAAAATGAAAAAAATAAATAAATAAAAATACCTATGAAATAAATCCTCATATAAAATAAATAAGCAAAAAACAGATATAAAAGTATATATTATAAATAGAAATGAAATGGAAGTCCCCTAAAATCAGTAAAAGTAGTTTTACATAAAAACATAATTATTTATTGAACTATACTGACTTATTTGTATTTTTATATTTACATGTATTTATATATTTATGTATTTATTGCCTCATTTATTTATTTCAGTATTTATTTTATAAACATGTTTATTTGTTTCATAGGCATTTCATACATTTATTGACCTTATGGGCACATTTATTTGTGTTTATCTAATACTGACGTTAATGGCATTCCACAGATATAAAGTATATACTGTAATAATAGTTGTAGAATATATGAAAAGTACGATATGCTGAGTGCAGAGTGTACATTTTATATATTTTGCACGTGACTCACCACATCTCCTTTCTCTCCTCTGTCTCCCTTTTCACCCTAAAAAATGAAAACAATCAGTTATAAGTGACGAAACTGAAATACATGTAATTGTTTCCTCCACAGTAAAGAGTGTCGTTGTGTATTATTTACATGTCATATGGGATACAAACACACAAAATCACAAAGGTCATCTGGCCTCCTACCGGCTGTCCTGTGAACCCGTCGAGACCTGGCATCCCAGGAGGTCCTCTCGGTCCCTCTGCTCCTTTGTCTCCGTGGTTACCCGGCAGACCTGACCTACCCTGGAAATCATAATAAAACACTGATGATACTCACAGTCAGGACTGGAGTGCTAAAAATATATTCATAACTTAATTTTATTGATTTTTTTTTTTTTACTGTTTTTTTATTGAGTCAGTAGTTCAATATCTATAATAATAATAATAATAATGATAATAAGAGAGACAGAGATATAGTAATAGCGATGATAAAAAAAAAGTTAAAAACGAGTTAATTAAATGAATAATTAAATATAAATTTAAAAAAATATAATAATAACAACAAAGAGACAGAGATTTAGTATAGTAAGTAAAACTAGTAAGTAAAAAAGGGTTAGTTAAATGAATAAATAATAAATATGAAATAAAAAAATATAATAATAACATCTATCTATCCATCTATTATACATAAATAATTAATAATAAAATAAAAATAAATGAAATAAAAATTAAGTAAAAAGTTAGATGGTGATAAAAATTTCTAAGATAAAATTCACTGAATAATAATAAAAATTGGATGGATTCATACCTAGAATATCCCTCTATTATTATTATTATTATTAATAATAATAATGATGATAATAATAACAACAACAACAACTACTACTACAAAGAGACAGAGCGATAATAATATTGAGTTAAAAAAGAGATAAATAAATATACATTTAAAAAATATAATAATATTCATATTATTAATGATAATAATGTTAATAATAATAATAATAAATGATACATACATAAATAATGATAAAGATAAAAGAAATAAAATAAAAATAATGTAAAAAGATAGATGGTGATAAAAAATAATAATAATATAAAATTCACTGGATAATGATAAAAAATGATGTTATTTTTTAGTTACAACTGGATGGATTCATCCCTCTATGAATAATAATGATAATAATAATAATAATAACGATAATAACAACAAAGACATGGAGAGATACTAATAGTGATGATAAAAAAACAAATTAAAAAAGAGTTAATCAAATAAAAAATAATACATATAAATTAAGAAAATAATAATAATAATAATAAATGATACATAAATAAATATTTATAAAAATAAATAAAGCAAATATTTCGTAATTCAGAGAAATGACACAAAGCCATACAGAATGTGCAGTACTTACAGGTAGACCTGGAATACCAGCTGGACCCTGGAAGACAGAACACACGGAGACATGAGGCAGCACACTGACTGTAAGGAGAATAGTTTACGTACAGTGTAGGTGATTGGCTACCTGTGGTCCAGGTGGGCCAGGGAGACCAGAGAAGCCATTGTTCCCCTCAAAACCATCCAGGTCACCCTGCGAGGAGAGACAAGAGGTTTTTTGCAGTTTTTTTTATTGGGGATTTTTAGAGGGAAACATACGTATGGGCGATAAAAATAAGTATATAAAGTACAGGCGTAAAAAATAACACACACAGACATAAACACAGAAATAAAACAAACCAGGTGAATCCAAAAGGCAGTTCAATTAATTTATAATTGATTGTTAAGTCCTACAGTGCCTAAGATAACCCCAAACCTTTGCATCTGTAGTTGAATGTTCAGAAACACAGATGACTAAAAGCTGCATTTTAAGAACTTTATTTGGTGAGGCCAAACAGCATGGTGTTCCTGTTGGTGTTGGCTCACCTGTCCACACAAACTTACCTAAATCACAAAATATTTTTAAGGACCCTCGGTGCATGCACCTGTATATGTTTAACTTCTACTCACAGCGCGGTACGGTGGCCCTGGTGGCCCAGGAGGTCCTGGAGGTCCGACTGGTCCCATGGGACCTGGAAGCCCCGCCAGCCCAGTCTGCCCTGGTGTACCTGGCAGTCCGAGGTCACCCTGAGCACCCTGAGGTGAGACGGACAGGTGGACACTCCTGTTATTGGCAGGTTGATGCAAGAGCGGCAGAATAAGAGGACAAAAAGACGACATGCGAGAGACGTGCGCAGAGCGAGACAGACAGAGGTTAAGAAGAAGTGCAGTAAGATTTACACTCGGAAAAGTGAAAGAATTTTGTTCATACCAAGTGAGAGACTAAATCCTTTGGTGAGGAGTCACTGTGATCCTGCTCCGAGAAGCTGGAAGAGTCTGCCTGAGAATCTCAAAGGGTCTTAAAACGTAACGTACCTTTTGTGCTTTTGTTGTAAAAATGTTTTTCTTATGATATTTTATGATTAAAAATATTCTAATATATATTACACAGTTTTTTTATACAATGTATCGATTTTGTCTCTTTAATCTATTTTATCTAATTTTATTAACACTTTTATTAACTATTATTATTAATATTATTATTACTACTACTATCATAATTATCATAATTATTATTATTGTTAAGGAGGGTTTATTTGGTTTCTTGGTTTTAATCAATGTAGCCTGTATCCAAAAAATACAATTTTATATTTATTCAATATTTTTTTTACATTTCTTTATTTTATTTTTTTTAAAATGTTGTGTTATTTTTTACTTTTTTTTCTTTTTTGAAATTAATAATTTGAATTTTTTAAATATTTTAAATCTATTTTATTGCATTTTATTGTCATTGTTTTTTTAATTTTCATTTTATTATCTATTTTATCTAGTATTTAGTGACACTTTTTAAAACTATTTATTATTATTATTATTATTATTATTATTATTATTATTATCATTATTATTATAACTACTAAGGGAGGTTTATTTGGTTTCTTGGTCTGAATCAATGTCAGCTGTATCTAAAAAATACAATTTTATTTTTATTCAATATTTTTACTTATTTTTTCTTATTTATAACTAATAATTCGATTTTTTAAAATATTCTAAATATATATTGCATTTTATTGTCATTGTTTTTTATTTTTGTTCTATTATCTGTTTTATCTAGTTTCATATTACTCTGTTTAATGAATATTACTGTTTTTTTCATTCACTCATTTTTTATTTTCTTGTGTTTCGTGGTCTCATATTGTTAGATTGTTTTTTATCGTTTATGTTGTTTTTACGTCTCGTCTTGTTCTATCTTCTTACTGCAGCACTTTGAACTGCACTGACCTGTATGAAAGGTGCGATACAAATAAAGTTTGACTCACTGATACCATTTTAGGGTTAAGGAAATATAGCGTGAAGGATGTGGTTCAGGTCATAAGACACTGGAATAATTCATGACGACATCTGGTTGAAAAACATGTTAGTGGATGAAATGGAAATTAGTAAAAAGAGGAAGGAAATCACCACAGCAGAGAAGCCCCACCCAGAGTACCTGTGACCCATTACACACCGTAGAGGATGGAGCAAAGTAAGAAAACAGGCCCGTGAGAAAGTTGGAGTCTTGCGAGTTTTGCTAGAGGAAGGCGACAAACATGGAGGACAGACATGGATGCACCTGCCACCAATTGCTCATTTTGATTTAAACTTTGATAAACTGCATTAAGATAAAAACTTTTAAGGACAAAAATCGGACTTTACTCACCTTTTCTCCAGCTGCACCTGGAAGCCCGAGCTCACCAGAGTCACCCTGCAGAGAAAGGTATTTTTTAAAGAATCAAAATGACGTCATGTCTTTCGCCTTTCTACTAGTGTAGCTCACTGAAATATCTCAACAACGATTCGATGGGTTGTGATGAAAAACAAAATAAACCCTATTAAAACAATCAAGAGCACATTGTGCAAAGTGCATTTAAGGCGTGTCCAGCTCCTCTTTTGCCAATGAAATGGCGCATTATCTGGACATAAAGTAAGGCACAAGGGGCGAAGAGGTTGTATTGAGTCCCTAAATTAAAGGTCTAGTGTGTAGGATTTAGAGGGATATATTGGGAGTAATGGAATATCATATATTAAGTATGTTTTCTTTAGTGAATAATCTTCTAAATATGTTGTGTTTCGTTAACTTAGGACTAGCCTAACTGGTCCTTGTCCACAGAGTCCGCCATGTTTCTACAGTAGCCCAGAACAGACAAACCAAACACTGGCTCTAGATGACCCATCCCATTTTTGCAGCGGCCGCTAATATAATAATAATTATATGGCGATATTTCGGATTCAGGTACAGCGACGCTGAACAGAAAGATGTGCTGCGGCGACACGACCAATCTATATCAACGCTTGAGACAGCACAGAGAAAAGTACGAGGAATGCATACGAGAGAACGCCGAGCCAATAACGTTAAAGACAAAGAGACAACTGAAAGACGCCAGAGCCTCATAAAACAACAACAAAGCACAATTACGCAAACATTTGTGAGTGTCACGCCAAGAGACACAGGGAAATCACGGACTCTATAACAAACTATTTGGCACGAGACATGGTGCCGACATATACAGTTAACAAGGAGGGGTTTCGGAAAATGGTCCGCACACTGGACAGAAGGTATCAGCTACCCTTGCCGAACTTTTTCTCTCACAACAGCCCCTTTTCCTCCGCAGGATCTTTTATCATTTACCCAGGATTTTGAAAAACCTTGGCGCATTTTCACTAAAATTACCCTGGGAAAAAACTCGACCTCGACACCAGACTTTCCCTGAAAAAAGTACCTAGTAGGGGGGTAGGACTTTTCAGATTCCCCAGAATTCTTGAGGGGTGGGGCTGTGTGCTGAAGAACGCTGATTGGTGGAACACACACTTGCAGCGTTCCGCACTTCCGTGCCAGTGTGGCTGCAAACTTTATTTCATTTCTACAAGCTTCACTTGGTTTGTGTTTTGATCATTTGGAAAATGGAGCAAAAGAAGAGAAGCTACGAGAAGTGGACGGACGACGAGGTCCAGGCTCTTTGGAGCGAATTTGGTGAGGAAGAAATTCAGCGGGACTTCGAGTCTATGGAAGAATAGCCGACAAGCTGGCGGAGCTAAATATAGGGCACACGCTGAAACACATTCGTGAAAAGTTGAAGAAACGTAAGCAAGATTATAAGAAGCTTTGGGCGTTCGCAGTTGTCTTTGCTAATAACGCCTGTTGTCTTTTCCATGCAGATCACATGGTTTTATATGTGATGTAGTAAAATACGAGGAACAACAGAATAACTTGAGCGTCCTCCATCCTGGCGTATTGTGTCGCACAAATGATGATGCTGGCTTGTTGGTTGCCGTTTATGGCGTCATCGTGCTTGTTTGGCCTTCAGCTTCTTCTTACCGCCACCTACTGGACTGGAGGTGTGGTGCAGTTTCTTTTACCACTGTCCCATACGTCATCAGCTAGATTTGAATAAATTTTCGGGAACTTTGAGGTGCGGTGGAAACACAAACCACACAGATTTCCAGGAATTCTTTTACCAAGGTAAATAAATTGCTGGAAATGTTGGTGGAAAAGGGGCTATAGTGAGCAGTCCCTTGGCAGCAAGCAGTGTCGGAAAAACACTGATTTTCTCAATGTTAAACTGCTTATTCAGTGATTTTACTGGTTATACTCACTGGGCCTCTTTGTTCTAGAGAGAAAGAGACCTCTGCAGTTAAAAACCTTCTGAACAACAAACACTGAAGGAATTTGAACCGGGAAAAGTTTAAGCTGGTTGCAAAGCATTCCTCACCACTAGATGCCACTAAATCCTTCACACTGCTCCTTTAAATATCAGGAAAATACAGCGTCATTCTGACTTAAGGCCAAGTTTTTGTTGGTCAATGGTGCAACTGCTTTCTGCTGCCTCAAAACGGCAATATGCCATCAGAGAGTCTACACATCCATTGGTGCACAGAGACATGCAATGACAGTTGGAGTGCCCTGGGTGCCACTTTCCTCTGGGTATGAAATAGGGCCCCACATTTACATCAATCTGTTCATTCTAACCTTCTCGCCTCCGATTCCTGGTGAACCGGGTCTACCAGGAGGACCAGGAGGGCCCTGAAACAGAACACAGGATACACACAATAATCAGTGTTTGATATCTTATCCAAATCCTCCAACTTAACCTGTCAGGACAAACTTTAAATTCATAAAGACAACTTTAAATCTGCAGGTGTCTTATCAACATGTTTGATGACTTGTTACTTATTTCACAATGTACTATTGCTAAAGCTGCCTATTATGTAAAGCTAAAGCTACCCAGGTCATAGTCTGCACTTTATTATATTTTATCTAGTAAATATGTGACTTAAATCTTAGTGATTTTCTGGGATTTTTCCCCACAAATTTCTGACTTTATAAACTTAAAGAATATCCACGTTTTTAACTTTGAAATTTACATAAATTTAATCTTCAAAATTCAGTTTTTTATCAAAATATGAACCCCCTCCCTCAACTTTACACAATTCTGGTCATTTAAATATCAGGAAACAGTGAAAATTGGCCCTCACAAGATCCCAGAACCCAAAGTGACAAATTCATATTGCTTGACTGGTCCGAACAAACCACCCAAAACTCAAAGATACTCAGTTTTTTTTTAGTTACAAACAAAAAAAGCTGCAAAATTTCACATCTGAAAAGCTGAATCTATCAATTTTTGGAATTTTTAACTAAAACTTGACTTAAAACCACTGATTATTAAAAATGTTTTTTGGCAACCAACTTATAATTTTAAAAATTAATCATCTCAACTCTATCTTGTACAATAAAAACCGTATCATACGACTCACTGGTAGACCTGGAGCTCCATCCTGTCCAGGTGGTCCAGGAGGTCCGAAAGCTACTGGACCGTTGGGCCCCAGCGCCACTGAAGTCCCAGGGAGCCCAGGAGGGCCAGGAGGGCCTGGGGGGCCCGGAAGACCACGGAGCCCCTGATTAACGAAATCACAAAGTCATTATGGTGCGCGAAGAAATCAAAACCCTGTTTATCATTTAATTATTATCAACATACCCGCATTTTGTCCATGTCTGGGAAGCCTGAGCCCTCCATGTCAACAAACGTCTGTCGAAACACGATGGAAATACAGTGAGAAGTCTGGAAACAATAAATGCTGAAAGAGATCGGTGATTGAAGTGTGGACGTACCGGACGGTCTCCAGTGCCGGGTCCAGGAGGTCCCGGTGGACCTGGGGGGCCTCTGGGTCCTGGCTGACTTTCTCCACGCTCACCCTGGAAATATTCACATATTATCACACTGTAAACACAAACAAACAAACAAAAAAAACAGAACCAGAGGGAAGTAATATTCTGATAAAAAAAAAATAATAATAATTTTAATTAATAATAACTCAGATATTCTCTGAGATTATAAGATCATAAATTTGAAAATGAAAATGCAGAAATTTTCCTACACTAAAATCACAAATCTATGAAAAAAGCTTTTTTCTTGAAATTTGTGACATAAATCACAGAGACTTTTTAAATGTTTTTTTTTTTCTTGTAAATATACATATTTAATCTCAGTAAACATTAGAGTTATTTGTCATAAAATTTAGAGTTTTGTTCTTAAAAATTTTCAGCACTAATCTTAGAAAATATGAGTTTTCATCACGTAAAAGCAGAACTTTAACCTTGAAAAGTTTGAATTTTTTTATCACAATTTTTTGAGTTCTTTCATGTAAATTTACCAATTTAATCTCGGTGAACATTTGAGCTATTAATCACAAGTTTAAGAAACAAGATGATTCATCTTATTTGACAACAACCTTTTGGCCTTTGGCACCAGCAGTTCCCGGAGTTCCTGGGACACCTCGTGGCCCAGCAGGACCCTGAAGACAAAACCAAAATAACTAAATTACACTGCTAATTTTTATTATGTAGAAATGTCCATAATTAGGTGTGCTTTTAAAGAAGCATATTTGTTCAGTACAGACTCACAGCTTTTCCATCCTCTCCTGGATCACCCTGAAAGATAAAGAACAATCAATGAGTGACGTTCATCTTCAATAAAACATCTAACGGTTGTGGGGATCAACCCTCCCTGTACTCACAGGCTCTCCATCACCTCCTTTGGGTCCTGCGGGTCCCTCTGCCCCTGGTGGACCTGGTGGTCCAGGTGGTCCAGACATCTGCTGCACAACAGAGCCATCCCCGAGTCGAACCACCTCAGCTGCAGGACCGGGAGGCCCTGGAGGCCCTGCAGGGCCCGGAGGCCCACGCTCCCCTTTATTGCCAGAGTATCCGAAGCCAGAATTACCCTGAAGAGGACGAAGGACACAGCGATATTCAGCTTCATATGTTAGCTGATGACAATGTTGATGAAGACTCTGATGTGGTTGAAAGCTTGAAAAAAAGTGGATCTCCAGTTGGATTTTATTTTGTCAAGCAATGGAGCTCCCTGAGTAGAGATGGCCAAGTGAAGCCTCATGCAGCATTTTTCTGAGTCCACTAGATGGCGCTTTTTGTTCAACAAAAGGTTGAAAGCACACTGAATTGCTGTTCTTGCTTGTTTTCCGTTCCACTGCAACAATTTTGCATTCTATTGAAATCGTTTCACTGCAGTGGATAAGATGAAAGCAGCAGCGGTTGGTGGTAAGCTTTCCGAGTATGATATAAAAATAGCTTAATTAAAACTATCCACTGACTCTCGCGATGTTTGGACAAACTGTCATTGATTTACGGCCAAATTTTGTGCCAGGCTGAATCACTTGTTATGTGGTGCCCTCCTATTGAGCAATTTAAAAATAATTTTTCATACTCAGCTCAACATTGTTATGAACCAAATCCTGCTAGTTTTGTGATGACTGCAGAAACAATGTCTGATTTCTAGTCTAATTTGTTTGATGCTATGCCCATTTTTTCCTTTTGTAGCGCCCCCCAGTGATCGTTTTGCATGAAACTTTCGAGGAAAGTTTCAAATATGTATTTAGACATACCATGCAAGTTTCACAATGATTAGCCCAATGGTTATGGAGTAATGTCTATTTATGTGCCTGGCCACGCCCCTTTGGAGGTTCATTGGTCAATATATCAAACAAGCTTTTGACAGCTTGGTTGAGTTATGATCCACCAAAAATTGGTAGGAATCGGACCAACGGTTTAGAAGGAAATGTCAAAAATGTATTTTTCAGAAAATTCAAAATGGCGGACAATGTAGTCTTACGAAATTGCTTAATTTTTAAAATTTGAATTTAAATTTATGCATTTTATTAGTTTCCAAGGGGAATTTCAATTCAATTTAATCATCTTTTTCTTTTAAAAGAAGAAAAAAGGAAAAAATACCAAATTTATAATATTTAATTTATTTTTTGTCCAACATCTTAAAAGCAAAATTTATGATTTTTGTATCATACCTTGAAAGAAAAATATACTTATTTAATCATCCTTTATTTTCTTTCACAAGTGGAAATGAGGAAATATACCACATTTAAGCTACTTAATTCAATTTTTCTTACATCTCAAAAGCAAAATTTAGGATTTAATCATCTTTTTTAAAGAAGATTAACTAAAAGGGGAAAAAAAAGATTTTAATTTTTGCATTTTTGTCTCAAATTTTGAAAGAAAAATATATAATATATTTAATCATCTTTTTCTTTTAAGACGAAATTAAGAAAAAATACCAAATTTAAGCTACTTAATTTAATTTTTGTCTAAAATTAGATTTAATCATCTTTTAAAAAAAAAAAAAAAAAAAAATTAAAGAAAAGAAAAAAAAAAGAATTTAAGTTTTGCTTTTTTTTTTGCATTTTTTTTTATTTTTGTCTCCAATCTTTGGAGAAAAAAGATACTTATTTAATTATCCTCTTTTTCTTTTAAAAGAAAAAAATACTGAATTGAAGCACCTTTTTTTTTTTTTTTTCTTTGCACTTTTGTCTTATCAGATGACAGAATAGACCGGAAACAGCGCTTAAACCACTCGGCTACCAAATCGCCCCTTAAGTATCTTTTTGACTCTGAGTGTGCATAAATCCGGGCGCACTGATCCAGTGATGACCGTCAATGTTATCACTATCACACTATCTAGTTAGGCAGACTTTAATGGTGCTGGACTTGTGTGTCGAATATCAAGTCAATCCAACTTGATACCGTGAACTTACCTTTGCACCTTTTTCTCCCTGAAATAGAGAAGAAAAGACAAACATGAAGTATTTAACGCAGCTGATTCCACAGTTACAGACACACAGACACACAGAGCGATGTTTCTACCTTCTGTCCTCGTTCTCCACCCTGAGAGGAGGAACTAGACGAGCCAGAGCTGGAGCCTGAATCTCCCTTTGGTCCTGCAGGGCCGATGTCCCCCTTTGGTCCTTGCAGTCCTCTGTCACCTTTCTCCCCTTTAGCACCGCCGGGACCTGGAGGACGCATCACATTATTTAAGTTAAACAACTTTTATAATTGATATATTTTATATCTGAGCTTCAAAACATCATGCAGAGGACAGAAATCAGCTCCACTTACAAAGACATGCTCAAAACAAGAACACACACTGACCAGATGTTTTATGCACCTAAAGCAAAAATAATATTTAAACAATAATGATAATTTATAAATACTTAATTAACAAGTTTGGAATTTGAATTTTTTTAATAACAACCTGACTTCAGACACATGTACTGCCATGTAACATTTGTACTAGTAAAAAATACTGAAAGATTTTTTTTCAAATTGTTCTAGATTACCAATATTGCCACATTTGAAACTGTATATTATTATGTGAGCTATTTGATAGAAATAAAGTTGGGTGAACAAAAATAAAACGTAAGAAGCAAAACACTTAAAACAACAAAATAAAAGTAATCCTTATTGCAAAATATGACAGGTACTGTAATGTTTCTATTTTTGTGTTGGGCTATTTCCAACTATTAACTGTTAACTAAATAAAAAATTTTTAATTTAATATTTTTAATTTTTTTTTAAAATTAATTTAATCATTATTCTTTTAAAAGTATAAAAAAATGAATTTAAGATACATAATTTAATCATTTTTTAAAAGAAGAAAGAAATTCTGAATTTAAGATACTTAATTTAATCATTTTTTAAAAGAAAAAAAAATACAGAATTTAAGATACTTAATTTAATCATAAAAAAAGAAAAAAAAACTGAATTTCAGATACTAAATTTAATATTTTTAAGAAAAAAAAAAGAAGAAAAAAAATACAGAATTTAAGATACTAAATTTAATCATTTTCTAAAAGAGGAAAACAATACTGAATTTAAGATACTTAATTTAATTTTTTTTTTTTTTAAAGAAGAAAAAAATACTGATACTGAAGACTTTTTTTGGGCATTTTTCTTTTAAAAGAAGAAACTTTTTTTTTTAATTTAAAAGAGGGAGGCTTTTTAGTCTTGATTTAACAGATGACAGAGTCGACCACAAACAGGCGATGTCACAGAGAGGGATAAGACTTGCAACAAAGATCCCAAGGCTGGAATCAAACCATGGACATCACGTTAATGTGCCATGCACTGTAACCACTCGGCTACCAAGGCGCTCCCTAAGCATCGACTTCACTCGATCCAGTGATGATCATCAAAGTCATCAATGCCACCACCAAAATGCAAAAGAACTGATTCATGAAAAACAAAAAGAGTCGAACATCAGTGAAAGCAAAAAATAGCAAAAGCCAAACAAGTCTGCGCAGAGAGAAAGTTGTTATGATAAAGAAGTGATGATGTGTTCATCTTTGTGACTGTGGTCGTCCTGATAGTTGGAGGTTTTTCTCTCAGTGGTCTAACACCACCTGGTGGACACATTCAGGTCAGTGGAGGCAGTGTAGTGATCTGTGCTGTTCTGCAGAGGGCACTGCTGCATAACTCACAAGTCTCCCTTCTGACTGTCTGTTTATACTAATGTATATTCACATGTTCTTCTTTGTTTTGTGTTGTATTCATGTCAGTCATTTTCCCCCAAACCATCACTGAGAACTGAACAAAGAAACAACCCTCTGTGTTAAAACTGTATTCTATTTAGTTTGGTTAATATTTCATGCATTCTTGCATTTATATTCAATTCCTATGTTTAGTAACATTGTGGAAGCATTAAGTAATCAAAGAGAGAATAATGATAGTTTATTTCAGCATTTCATTCAGGTGGGTTTGGCGATGACGATTTCAAGGCTGTTTTGTGGTTCAACAAAAAAATTTTTTTGCATTTTTCAATTAAAAATACTCAATAACTTTACCTGTGTTAATGGAAGTGGGACAAGACTTTGCAAGGATTTCAACCTTGGATCTAATAATAGGGCTGTAACACACTGTGTATGAAAAAAGTTCCACCTTTTACCCTCCAGACATTTTTGATCCTACTCTAATTTTAGCGTAAAACAATGTTGACTACCTTTTCAATCTAAGCTTTTAGCTTGAAAAAAATAAAATAAAATAAAAATACCCCCCAAAAAATCGAAAAATATTTCATATTTTGTGTTTGTATCATTTAAAACATGTGTGTTTATATTCCCAAAATTAAAGTGTTAAAATTATTTAAGAAATACATGTAAATTTAATACTTATCATTAGGACTGAGGTTGGTCAAAAGAAGTGAAAAGAAATATTCATATATGATGTTTTTATAGCACTGTTTAGGAACTGAACATTTTTTGCACAAAGGCAAAACATCATCATTTTCTGAAGGGGTGCACAAGGGTTAAGTAAAAGGTCTATCTCTGCAGAGATCCTTCCTACGATGTTGTAAGACACTTGAGATAATAATCTGAGCATGTCAGTGAAGTTTCCTGCTTGCACTGAGGAACTCTTTTGGATTAACCACAGATTGCAAAGGAACAACATGTCAACCTCCACCAACACGCTCACAGCTCCAACATAATGAGAAACCACAGCAGCTGGAGACGCCGCGCTCATTCTATACTGCGATAGGATGGCTGCATGTTGATTAGGACATAATCCTAATCTTAATCTGCACTTGAGCAAGGCGCGACCCAATCCTTTCGCACCCAGTGACCCACCTCTTGGGCCTGGTGATCCGGGTCGGCTGATGTCCACTGACGGCTGGTGAAACCTGATATCTAAAGTCAACACAGACACAACTTTACCGGCTGCACGAGGGCTGCAAGCGTCGGCATGCAGAGCGGGGAATGTGTGGCCTCGATAATGTCTGTGTGATGTTTTTGTAAGAGGTGATAGAAGTAGAAACTCTTAGGATACTGTGATGTCTTCATCTTCTTACATGTGTCATTAAAGGCGATTTGAAAGCCAAAAGTGAATTTCTTTGTCCTCATGAGCCACTCACTCAAAGCTCAAGTGACAACATCAAACCAAAAATGCTTCACTTCTTTGACTGTCCACCTGGGGGCGCTACAGAGTTTCAAATCTCACCAACATGTTGAAACCCTGCAGCAAAACTCCCCACACTCTCAGGTCCAGACAGGCATCCTTATGCACATATTTCCAGATAAAAGCACACTGATTCTACAGGATGGTTTGTTGGCAGCGGCTGCTGCATGATTAAAAACTTCCATTACACTTTTCCACAGTGTGACGCTCGTCTTGGCAGCGACATGCCAAAGATTTGCTGTTGTAAGTGATTCCACTAACAGAGACGAAGAGCGTTTACCTGTTTCTTGGACTCTGTTTCCGTGTGAGGATATCAGAGGGGGTTCAGGGACGGGCCGGAAGGAGGCAGGTGTGGTCTGGAACACAGAGCACGACAGCATGATCATTGCGACATTTGACTGATTGTGGAAGTTGTTGCTTCTCAAACATGTGAACTCAAGCTGCAACTTGAGTTTTGGAAGACTCCAACCAGTATGTCTGCACAGAAGCTGCTAATATTTTATTCACTTAATCCATCAGTTTGACTCTTGACACTCTGAAACACTGTCTTTGCACATGCAACGTCTTCATCTTAAAGATTGCATACAATATTGCTGCATTATGTTGACGGTGTTTGCACCAAGATTTTTGCAGCAGCTACTCATGATCTTTGCATGTGGTTTAACTAATCCAGACTAACATGCTGCTACAAAATTATCTTGTTAATTCTCATTGAGCTGAGTTGGTTCTTTAAACGTACAGGTACAGCTCCGCTCTGAAATGTGAGCAAATTAGCTTTATTTAAATTAAAAATGAAAAAAAGAAAGGAAGAAAGAAATGCCTCAAAAAAATTACCAAGAAATTAGTATGGAGAGAAAATTAAAAACAAGAAAATTATTTAAGAAAAACAAAACAAAACAAAACAAAAAAATGAACAAGAAAATGCCCTGGAAAAAAAAAAAAAATTGCCAAGTTGCTCAGTGCCTTTTTTCCCAAGTTTTTGAAAGACATCGCATCAATTTATTCAGGATTCAAAGGTTTAAATATTTGTGATGTCGCTCTAGGTTTTTAAAGTCTTAATGGGTTCTTCTTGGCCCGTGCTACACCCTTCCACCAAGTTTCATGATTATTTTTTTCCTTAATCCTGCTGACATCAAAAAACCCCAACCAAAAAAGTAACCTCCTTGGTGGAGGTAAGAACAGAGTGCTCTTATTTTGAAATAAAGCTACAATGAACCACGATCAGAGTTCATAAAGCTCACTGAGGGCCAGAACGACCAGCTGTTCCATGGCATTTTTATCCCGTTTCACACATATTGGCTTTAGTTTTTAAAAGTCAAACCACTGTGGGATGAGTGCTTTCCTAAAATGTGGCTCTTGTCCAATGGCTGTGAAGAAAGCAGGGCGGCTGTCATCACGAAGCTGTGTTTAATGTCAATCAGACTAGGCACATGTGGGTCAAGTGCAGGTTAACCTGCGGCCATCTTTGCTACGCTACATTCAGTGGGGACAACAGTGAGTCACCACAATGCAGCAGAAGCAGAACAGAAATGTTCATTTTTTAGGTCAGATAGACATTATTTAAAAAGTTTAAGAGCTTGCATGTTCTCCCCGTGTCAGCGTGGGTTTCCTCCAGGTGCTCCAGCTTCCTCCCACAGTCCAAAGACATGCAGGTTAATTGGTGACTCTAAATTGTCCGTAGGTGTGAATGTGAGTGTGAATGGTTGTCTGTCTCTATGTGTCAGCCCTGTGATAGTCTGGTGACCTGTCCAGGGTGAACCCTGCCTCTCACCCAATGTCAGCTGGGATAGGCTCCAGCCCCCCCCGCAACCCCTAACAGGATAGGAGGTTACGGAAAATCAATGACTATGGAAATAAATCTGTCCGCATGCCCCTAGTTTGGTTCATATAATCCCACTTCAAAAGATCCAAACTATCCCTTTAAAGTGATGTTGAGAGTTGGACAAGACAAACCCACCTTCACAGTGTGTCCAGAGTGTCCTGATTGTCTCCTGTCGCCTTCACCGCTGCCAAAGTCACCAGAGGCCTGTGAGACAACGAGAGGAAGATGTCACACACAAAAACGTTCAGATAATTTGACTGAAATATAAAAAATAAAGAAAGAAATACTCACAGCATCAGAGTCGTCCTCGTCATCGCATAGACGCTCAGCTGCCCGAGGGTTTCCCACCACCCTCAGATCTGCAATCTCACCCTACAAAAAACAAACACACAAACACAGGGAATGCATTTTATTTCACCGTGACTCACTGTTTGCAATCAGTCGGGATATTAGCTTCCTCTGAAATCTCCAGAGAGATGGAAAACATGAGAGAAATGAGTCACGCAGAGCAGAATATTGTGTCAGCTGCCTTTGCTACTCTGTCTTTGAATGATCTTAAATCCTTTAGCAGGGGTCGTATACTGGCTCTTAAACATGATGCACACAGTTCGGAGTCAAGGTGGACTTTATGACGCCTGACACACGAGGATATTCGTCCTTAGAGACGAGTTTGTGCCCTTGAAAAGGTCATTTTTTGGTTGATTGTGGCAGAAAAAGTCAAAAGATAAAGCTCATAACAGAAGGGAATTACAGAAACAGGAATTTTGACTAAGTTTTGTCATTAATTATATCCACTTCTTCTCCACTTTAAAGGCCATGTGACCATCACATGTGGTCACTGAGTGGCTGCAAGCTGAGAGGTCAGAGGTCAGAAAGTAAAAGGGAGGTCAACTCAAAGATTTACAAGACTGACGAGGGTTAAGTCTGCCCTTCCTGTTGCCTGTGACCCAGACACAAACCTGCCGTGAGGTGCCACGGGGACATATTAACAAGGGATCTGACCCGACGAAGGGGTCACACTCACACACACACACACACACACACACTCACACACCTGCTCTGTAGCACACAGTGTATTACTCTGACTTCTCCAGGTCCCGCGGGTGACATTTGGAGGAGGATTCACTGCTGTTTTTCATTCATTTCTGTCAGAGACATGATGAGCAAACATCTCTTCAGCACTTGAGCATTTCCTCTGCTGGCACCCTGGAGTTTATGGTCAGAAACTGGACGTCTTGTTCCAAATGCTACATGAAGCGTGTGTTAAATACCTCTAAAACACTAACTATATATAGTCTGTGAAAGAAAGTGATCAGTTTGTCCACCAGGTGCACGTTAAGCTACAAAGCAGATTTACTCATTAAAGTCAGTGCTTCAGTGTTATAATGTACTCTAGTGTATCTGATTCCATGTCAGTAAAAGAGCAGTTTATAGTTTTATAGTTTGTCATCATATATATAGTTGAATATGTTCCAAATCTGCACATGGATCCTCCAAAGTCTGTACTTAAAAGGACAGTTCACCCAAAAATTGCTGAGTGTTGGAGATATCGGCTGTAGAGATGTCTGCCTTCTCTCAACAGCAATGTCTCTTTTCAGAAATCATGACACGGTTACGTAGGATAATACAGACCTTGTTGTGAGCAGTTTCATGTAGGAAGTAGTTTCTTTTCACTGAACTATACCCATCGACCGTATCACAGCGCCGAATGAAGCGTGCATCTACTAATGGACAAGAGGCTCGTACTCATTAAAAGGATGATCTGCCAATTCTTAACCAGCACTCAGATCTCCCTGCCCATCCTTTCACAGATTTTCGCTTGCTCTGGGGCTTTTGCCTTATTATACCTCCGTGTTCTCGTATGCCCACTAGAGAGATCCACACCTTTTTCCGTCTCTCGAACGCAGACCAAACTGATCAAACACAAACGAAGATTCTGAAACTGTTTGGCCTGCCTCCGAATAGCGGACCAAACGTTAGTTGACGAGAAAGGCCAATAATTGGCAAGATTTCATTGAGATTCAAGATTTTCATTTATGAAAGCACAGACACAGGAAGTGTCCACGCTCAGCAGTCAGACAGGAGTCAGGTTAATCTCCAGGGCTGGTACCTGCGGTTATTCCACAGGCTAGTTAATAACATGTCGGGCAGGAAATCCAAAGTGTGGGATCATTTTGAGAAGGTGAAGGACCAACCCAAGGTGATATGTAAACTCATCTTCATTGGTCCACTACAAACATGACGTATCATGTGAAACATGGAAGTAGCTACATGCCCATTAGCCCACAGCGTCATTAACAGGCGGCTCGCTCAGTGTGTGACGTGCACTTGGAGATAAAATATAGGCCTATATTAATGAAGGTTCATTAGTACGGTTTGTATTTCTCTGTAATGTAGCACAGTGTTAACAATGTTACTGAGACTATTCTTTCTCACACCTTCAACTCAAACCACCAAAATATATCATTTAATAATCAAATTAATATCATAAACATGCGGGCGACTAGTCGACTAACAGACCTAAATGACAACTATTGGTTGACTAGGAAAAGTCGTGGGCAGCCCTTCCTAAATATATGATTTTTGGCCCACTTAAAAAATGTTTGTTCCTTCATTTGGTTTCAAACATTACCTGAAACTTGTCGGTGTCAGCTCCTCCTGCCTGACCCACAAAGATCCCCGCCCCCGGGTCCAGCTCCATGGGATCTGGCGAACGCTCAAACTTCACCACCTGCGGCTCAGAGTCGCAGCCCTGGTAGAAAGTCACCTGCTCCTCGAAGACAGACAGCGAGAAGCGACTCCAGGTGTCCACCAGGCTCGGCACCTCGAAGCTGGCAGCCTCGTACGAGGCCTCAGAGTCGGGCTCGGTGTAGAAGAACTGCACCCTCTGACGGCCGGACTGCACTGCGCTCAGCTTTACGCCGATGTACATAAACTTCTGCCGCCCGTCAGTGATGGAGAAGAGGACAGAGGCGGCGGGAGTGGAGGGCTTGACGTAGAAGAGGAGGGAGAACTGGCGGTGGAAAGGGTTGGGGACATGGGCCACAGCCGGCTGGCCTGACACCGCCGCAGGGGTGAAGGTGTAGGCGGTCTCCCCCCTCGGCCCGTAGACCCTGGTGATCTCATCTGGTGGAGGGTCTCCAATTAGCTGGAGCAAAGAGACGCCGCTCTCCTCTGCAAGAAATCAAGATGTAGAGTCAGAGAGCTGAAAAACACCATTTAAAAAATAAGTTAGAAGAGCTCTGCATTCAAGTGCAGCTGTAAACAGAGGCAAAGATGATATAAACATAAACAATATGAGCCAGAAAAGTATTTTTTAAGAGATTTTCTAGAGTTTCCTCAACAAAATCACCAGCCACCAAAAAATTACTTTCAATATCGACAACAGCAGCACTAAGATGTTTATAAAAAAGTTCATTACTCAGATGTACGAGCTGATAAAGTGCACTTGAAAGCAGCATGAGTTCCAAAGACGGGAGTCAGTCTGAAGCACAGGAATGATCAGCAAATCACAAGTTCTTTGGAAGGGAAAACTGTTAATGTTTTAGTGTTTCAGAGGAAACATCTGGATAAGAGTCTACGGGAAGATATTGTAGATCTCCAGGAGTTATTATTGTGGTCTCTTGTGTGGTTAAAGGAAGTCGTTTCTTCAGATTTACAGATCTTTGTAGAGATTTTAAGACAAGATACAGGTTAGGATGTGTTAAAACTTGTTAAGATGCAAAGGGTTTTATCTGCAGGAAGCACGACAAGGTAGGAAACTGCTTTAAAGCTACGGTTTTCTGGAAAAGAGAAGAAGCAGGATTTGAAAATACACCCTCCCACCAGACGACCATGTGCATATGCACAACTTCATACAGTGTCGACTGCTTATTTCTGTCTCCCATCGCAAGCTAGATTTTCTAAAGCCTTAAAACAGAGCCAAGAGGAGGTGCAGTAGTCTAGTTTTCTCTCAGACCACATCAATTACAACATCCTCAAAGGTTATCTTGGGATTTCTGCCCAGTGGCGCCAAAATTAAACTGCCTGCTCCAGCTTTAAATGAGTCACCATCTCAATCCCACCATGAAAAGTTCCTCTGGGGCAACAACCATCGAACCACATTTAACCATCCAGGTCAGTGAGTTTCTGGGCTTTAAAGATGTACGAGTGCTTCAAACAAAGTGCGTGTCACATGATGAAAAGTGACTGAAATCAAACATCCACTGACTGACTAAAGCTCGAATCCAGTTTCTACTTTTATACCACAGTGTCTGTGAGACTGGGGTTAAATTAATGGAAAAACTGCTGATGTTTCAGTTCCCATAGATTCAAACAGCCCAAGAGACCAACGGATTACGTTCTCATAACTCAGCATCACAAGGGAGAAAGGGCTTTTGGCCTGGCGGACACTTCCACTCACTGATCTCCTGAGGGCGGCCTGTCATCCCTGATTCATGACCAAAAAATACAATGTGTGCATTAAAGGGTCGTGGGGGTCAGAGGTCGCGGGGGTTTCCCAAGGTTTATTAATGATGTGAAAGTATTAAATACAGCCTGTTAAGTGTTGGGTCAAAGAAAGAAAAGGAAGTTGTAACTCTGACAGAGACCAGCTTGAGTTTAACTGGGAGATGTCTGCAGAAAGAACAATTCATAATGGTGGTGCAAAGTAGACAACAGAAAATAAGATTGTTTTGTTGAAAAACATGGCTGAAAAATAGAATTGGAAACTCAACTGTGACCCTGTGTGTCTTTGAAATGATAACCTGGCTGAAAACGTGTATATTTTCTCAATTAAAGTATCTTTTGGTCCAAAAATTGCCAGAAAATTGTGAAAGAAAGTAGAAAAGCCAAGTGTATTACAATTGCAATGACATGTGAAAAATAAAAGTAGTAAATCCTTGAAGTGTATGTTATTTTCTTCCTGAAAAATTATTTGAGTAAGTCACTGATTTTCAAAAACTATTGCACTTTTTTTTTTTGCTGATCGGCTGATTGTTTCAGCCTTAGTAAAATATTATACAGTCATACTTCAAAATGCATGACTGAGTAACATCTCCATCTTCACATTTGATTTAAGGGAGCTGAATACGACATGCAGAGCATATCTGTGGCCCCTTTTACACTGTTTGATCGCAGAATGGGGGAAAAAAGTTGTTCCACATTTAAGCTGGCAGCAGAGGTAGAAATGTTGCTAAATCAATATCTGTGTAAAAAGGGTAAGCCTGCAGGTGAGGACAGGTGTGATGTTTTGAAGACTTGTTATGTGTGCGAAGAACAGCAACTGAAAATGTCTGCAAATTGTGGAGACAATAAGGTCCAGGAGCTCCTAACCCTACAAGCAGAGGACGAGATCAGTCGGCATATAACAGGGATGGTAAATGATTTAATGACATTTATTGTTAATAAAGCGCTGCCGACACACGTTAACTGTAACACTAGAGGCCGATGCTGTTGTGTTACATGTCATGCCTCTTACATCTTACGCCTTTTTTGCTCCGACAACGCTGGCATGCTGTCTAAAATCACACACTGAGGTGGCCTGATGCCGGTGTTGCTTGGTTCTGTGTCAAAAAGCAAAGCCAGCATATTAGAGGTCTTCGCTGCAGCGCTACCTCTATAAAAAAACAGCTAAAGATTCAGAGTCTGATCAGGTTGTCACCTCTCAACATGGAGGTGGCTGAGCTGGCAGCTGGCAGCTAACGGTGCTAACAGCACCACAGAATTAGAATCTATCGCTCCTTTTCCACCGCAGGAACTTTTATCATTTACCCGGGATTTTGAAAAACCTCAGCGTGTTTCCGCTGAAATTACCTGGGAAAAAAAAACTTTCCCTCAACCCCAAACTTTCCCTGAAAAAAGTACCTAGTAGGGGGGTAGGACTTTTCAGATTCCCCTGAATTCTTGAGGGGCGGGGCTGTGTGCTGAAGAACACTTCCGTGCCAGTGTGGCTGCAAACTTTATTTCATTTCTACAAGCTTCACTTGGTTTGTGTTTTGATCATTTGGAAAATGGAGCAAAAGAAGAGAAGCTACGAGAAGTGGACGGACAACGAGGTCCAGGCTCTTTGGAGCGTATTTGCCCAGGAAGAAATTCAGCGGGACTGTGAGTCGGTGACTCGAAAGGACCGAGTCCATGGAAGAATAGCTAGAATAGTTTGTTACATTTGAGTCAGGGGGTGGATCGTTGATTAGTCAATCTGATCAGATCAGATCAGTAGATTGGAGGAGCAGCTGCTGCACAGGCGAGTCAATGGAAACTTTTAGACACAGCGCAATGAATGGCTAAGTGTCACTGTCACTGTGCCTGACGTTCTGCTGCTCCGTCTGGTGGCAATTAGCTAGCCAGTGGACTACACACACAGAGGCCAGCATCTACCACAACAATAAACAGAGAGGCTCATATTACAACACACACACAGAGGGAGCGTGATTTCATTCTCTGCTCAGGACACCATTACTTCAACTCATCTTTACAGAGCAAACACTTGTTTCCTGTTATGTTAACGCTCTGAACATCATATAGAGCTCTTTAAAAGTTTCAAATTAGTGTTTCAGCAGGATAACGACATCATTTTGGCTGTTAGTGTGTCTGCACCAACCAACACTTTGCCAGGAAAGGTTACGAACAGGACAACCAGCTCATAACCATCTGCACATCTGCAGTCGCCAACCCAACGCTGGCAGGAAGTAATCCTAAACACATGTTCTCACACACACACACAAACACCCAATATGCACAGTCCTAGTTGAATGAACGCTGTCCTGCACAGCAGCTACAGCTAAGCCTGCATCCTGAGGGACTGAGCTGGAGCAGGGCACGCCAGCCGGGTGGTCAACTTCCCACTGAGGGCACCTGCTATTGGCTAATCTCGCAGTGACACAGCTGCTGCAGCTGTTGCACAAATCAGGTGGGTCGAATGATGGATGCAGAAATTTTTTGATAATGATAAACGACAATAAGGAAACTTCCTTTTCTGCAGCAGCATGTGAATTTTGTCTCACAAGCCGGATCCTGTTTCACTTCACACGTGCACATTCACATCTGGAAGCTGTCCGGTCCAACCACAGCTCTGGCACTAAACAGGCCAGTTAAGGCTCCCATGAACAAGAGCAACGACTGCAAATTATTCTTTCATACAGTTACACCATTTCTTTATCAGAATCGCAATCTGAGTCTCAGGCTCTTAATTTTTTAATGTTTTTGAGAAGTGAGATGATTTACAGGAGACCAACTGGGATTTTCTGGCAGATTTTCCACTTCATTTTTTGATATTTTCACCCATTTAGGCCTTGAAAATAAAATAAATAGATAGACCATCTTTATTTTCTGTAGTCCGGCAGTTAATGTTGCAGCATACAATGATATTTTACACAAAACAGTGCTTCCATCTTTAATGTTTTTAGGAGAGGCCGAGCAAAGCACCCCAGACATCCCTCTCCCCAGCAACGCTTTCCAGCTCCTCCTGGAGGACCCCAAGGTGTTCCCAGGCCAGATGAGATATATAATCCCTCCAGTGTGTTCTGGGTCTGCCCCGGGGCCTCCTACCTCCTACTCTAACAAGAGGCGTCCAGGAGGATCCTGATCAGATGCTTGAACCACCTCAGCTGACCCCTCTCAATGTGAAGGAGCAGCGGCTCTACTCGGAGCTCCCTCTGGATGTCTGAGCCACTCCCCCTATCTCTAAGGCTGAGCCCAGACACCCCACGGATGAAACTCATTTCGACT
This sequence comes from Cephalopholis sonnerati, assembly GCA_019142605.1. NCBI lineage: Eukaryota > Metazoa > Chordata > Actinopteri > Perciformes > Serranidae > Cephalopholis > Cephalopholis sonnerati. The sequence goes on from JAGQAX010000024.1 coordinate 4,063,652, forward strand.
GCTTGTATCTGCGATCTCATTCTTTTGGTTACTCTCCAGAGCTCGACCAGAGATGGACCAGTAAATTGAAAGCTTCACCCTCCAGCTCAGCTCCCTCTTCACCACGATGGTCTGACGCAGTGCCTGCATCACTGCAGACGCCGCACCAGACCACTAGATAAAATTTTCAGCAATAAAATTAGTTGAAGTGAGATGAACAGATTGAAAACCTAAGAGATAAAACAGCATTGACAAAGTTTTTCTATGGGGACATTATTAGCAGTTGAAAAAAAAGGAAATAAATCACAATATTTTGTATGTATGTTGTTAAAATATTCAGCATATAGTATGTTTTTGCAAACCACAGATACATTTCATTTGTACATTTTTTTCTCAGCAATGCTGTGGTTAACGTGTGGTTAGATTGAGGAACAAAAACCACTTGGTTATGGTTAGGAAAAGATCATGTTTTGGCTCAAAACACCCACGTTTGGTGGCACAAAAGCCGCTAGAAAATCAGGGACAGGTCAGTGAAATACACCAAGGTTCATGGCTCAAATGCACTTGGACATGTGGCAATGTGTCAGTCAAAAAACACCTGGGTTTGGTGGCTTAAATACTGCTGGAAACACTGCGCTGGTACTCTAAAAATAAACCACATCTGTGTTACAAACATCACTGGGAAATGCCGCAATGTGTCAGTGATAAAACCCCAGGTTTGGTGACAAATACCATTGGTAAATGCTGCAATATGTCGATTGAAACCCAGATTAGGAGCCACAAATGCTGCTGGGATGCACCACAATATGTAGGTAAAAAAAACCCAGGTTCGAAGCCACAAACACTGCTGGAAAATGCAGCTATGTGTCCCTGAAAGCACCCGGTTTCAGTTTGGTGCGTCAAACGTTGCTGGTGAAAGCCGCAATGTTCCACTAAAAACACCCAGGTTCAGTGCCAAAAACACCACTGGGAAACACCACAATGTGTCCCTGAAAGCACCCGGTTTCAGTGGTTCAAATGCTGCTGGAAATGCCGGAATATGTTCGTAAAAAACACAGGTTATGTGCAACAAATCCAACTGGTAAACATCACAATATGTTGGGGAAAAATGCTGCAATGTGACGGTTTGGATAAAAAACACCCACATCCAGTGCATAAAACACCACTTAGAAATGCAGCCATGTGTCCATGAAAAACGCTTGGGTTCAGTGCCATGAATGCTGCTGGGAAACAAAGCAATGTGTCGGTAAAAACACCCATTTTCATTAAAAAGCTGCAATGTGTCAGTAAAAAAAACCCAGGTTTGGTGCCGCAATCGCAGCTGGGAAATATTGTGTTGTGCTGCTAAAATCCCCAAGTTTGGTACGTAAACACCTAGTGTCAGTGCCACAATCGCTGCTGGGAAACGCTGCCATGTGTCGGTAAAAACCGAGGTTCACACGCTACTAAAAACAGCCACGTTTGGTGCCACAAACAGCAGAGGAAACACAATGAAGGGTCACAAAAAACAACTGGTGCTTTTGGTTTTGGACAGTGGTCTGCCGCCTGTCAGGCGCTATGTCACTTTAGAAACGGTGCTATGATATGTATAAAACGTGCAAATGTAACTAGGTTTGCAGAAACATATAATGGCGACTTGACTGGTATAACTCAAGCTTATATGACTAACTATTCGACGACCAACACAGACCATTACAGGCTTACTTTAAGTCAGTGATCAGCTGTTTCTTTAACTCAGCTGTTCTCCAGAGCACAATTGGAATCTGGCACGACACCCAAACATGTGAACGCTGCCTCCGAAACAATCACATTAACCCTGCCCATGGCTTCGTGCCCTGCTCCCGTCTCCTCCCTGTCTTCATGCTAACAGCGCTCATTGTACAGAGGAACAACATACAGCCCTGAAGGCGGCGGCAAACATGAGAAATGACCTCACGTATTCTGTTACAGAGGATTACTGAAGTGCCAGTCTGTATTTTCCAACATTTAACCCGAGGAAATTCGAAGCCTGTTTTACCGTGTGAAGAAAAGGAAGACGCTGCCAGTGGAGAGAGCCACAGACAGACAGACAGACAGATGGGGGCAGAGGAAGGAAATGCGTGTCAGATGTCCATGGGAAAATGAACCATGAGGGACTCTAACAGAATGAAGCTCACAGACTGAATCAGTCCCAAAAGCCTGTACGGACACGACATGCCAGTTAAAACAGGCTGAAATGTCATTGTGGGACTGACGGACTCCTCCAGAAGTTTAGGAGTGTAAAGTGTCTCCCCAAGGGGAAGGAAAAAAAACTTCCCTGGAGGCTATGAAACATAAAGCAAAAAGTAGTTTTTATAATCTGCAGTAGTCTGGATTGTGCGTCCCTTTCAGTCTCATTCTTGGCCCAACATAACTTTACTGGACTGATCGAGGGAAGTTATGACTTTTTTTTGTTTTTTTTGGCTTCAGTCCGACACTTCAAATGAATATCTGCCTTATATTATAAACATTATACAAGATATTAACAAATATAACCTGATAGATCTCCAAATATAATATTTATATAGTTCTACTTTGTTTCAGAATCATAAGGAGGTAGATGGAGGGACTTTGATACCAGACATCAAGGTTTGAATCCAATTTCCTGTGTGAGTGAAGGTTTAGGCAACAAAAGTGCCTTGGTTAAAGGGACATATCACCCTAAAATAAAAAATACACATTTTTCCTCCTATCTGTGGTGCTATTATTGATCTATTATTATTGATTGTTTCAGTGTGAGTTGCAGAGTGTTGGAGATATTGGCTGACAAAAGTAGATGACGCTCGGCTTGTGTTGCTCAAAAAAAAACAACAGAAATCTTTTCAGAAATCAGGACCCAGTTCCTCAAGATAATCCACAGACATTGTTGTGATTGATGACATCTTTCCACCCAGCCACACCCTGCAACCGTATTGCTGCACCGAAGGAGGCGTGCATCTACTCATGGATGAGAGCCCTGTACTCATGAAAGCGCAAGATATAAATATTACAATGTTTTTTGACCTGTGACTGTAAAAAACACTCAGGTTCAGTAGCTCAAATGCTGGGAAATGCTGGAAGGTTTGGTGCCGCAAATGCCGCTGGGAAACGCTGCAATTTGTTGAAGAAAAACTCCAGGATTTGTTGAAAAATACCCAGGTTCAATGGCTCAATAGCCGCTGGGAAACATTGCAACGTGTCAGTAAAACCACTCTGCATTTGGTGCATCAAACACCGCTGGGAAATGCAGTGATGCGTCCGTGAAAAACCCTCAGGTTTGGTACCACAAACGCTGCTGGGAAATGCTGCAATTTGTCACGGAAAAATTCCGAAGCTCGTTGGAAAACACCCAGGCTCAGTTGTTTAAAAGCCGCAATGTGTCAGTAAAAAACACCCAGGTTTGGTGCGACAAACACAGCCTGGAAAGACTGTGATGTACCCCTAAAAACCCCCAAGTTTGGTACATAAACACCTAGCGTCAGTGCTACAGTTGCTGCTGGGATATTCTTCCATGTGTCGGAAGATAACCCAGATTAAGTGGTTGTCATGCTGCTGAGAAACGCCACATGTGCTGCTAAAAACGCCCACAAACAGCAGAGGAAACACTGCGAAGGGTCACTAAATATAATGGTGAATGAATAAATATAATTTTTTTTGACCTAAGGATTTTTCCATGGCTCCAAGAACAAGGTCTGTGGATTGAGTGACCAGGTCATGATTTCTGGAAAAGAGAGTTGAGTTTTCCAAACGTATTTTTGTGGCGCTCTGAGCACCACAAACTGAGTGCCGTCTGGTTCCATAAAGGTCCTGACACTGAGCCGACGATTGGCTGTCAGTCAAAGTTGGGCCGTTGGTGAGCATCTGTCGCCCTCGTCGGTGTTATGTGTCCTGCACCGTTGGCTCTTGACGGTGCTAGTTGGCCTTTATTTCCGCTAACGGCCCAGCGGAGCCCGTCGGTGAATGATATACCTCTGATTGGCAGTTAAGCTCAGCGTTGAGAGGGAGTGAGGTCGAAACAAACTTGTTATATAAGTTAAGATTGTTCTATGCTCTGTTCTTTCAGCTCTGGATTGTGTTGTTAATGTGCTAACTGGCTAACTAGCATCAAGACGGTTTTCCGGTTTCTCTTTTTGAATGGCGATTACAGACGATCGCTGTCTGCTAGTATGGAGGGGTTTTACGTGCTTGCTGGCCCTCAGTTTGGTGTGGTTGTGAGCAACCTTTTGGCCGAGGCATGGGGCTTTCGTCGCAGCTAGTTCTCCGACGTTGGTTTGGTGTTTGGGCCTTTGTGTTGGAGTGAAGGTAGACCTCTCCACGGCTGATATCGCCAACACTCTGCAACTCATACAGAAACAATCTGGACGGATTAACAGCTCTACAGGTAAAAGGAAAAATATGTATTTTTGATTTAGGTGTGAACTGTCCCTTTAAGGTGCAGGAAAGATTGTAGCTTTGGTGAAACGTTAATGACGTAAAAACACTGTCCTCACACTTCATGATCATTCATTAACATCTTTCCACACAGATATTTGCACACGTATGCTGATTAAACATGCAGCTGTATGTTTATTACAAGAAATATTTGCTATTCCAAAATAATGCATATAAAAGTAATTTATAGGAGATAGGGTTGCATGTAAATACTTGTATGACCACACTTTGCAAGTGGAGTCGAAGCACATCAACAGCGGCCACGCTGGTGTGTAACACAAGCAGGTCAGCTTCCTACAGCAGAACACAGTGTGCAAGAATGCTCTCAGGAACTGAATCAGCATTAAAATCATCAACACCACAAACTCGAAGCAGAGGAATAAAACTCCATCCTGACAGCAACAAAAACAAACCTGACAACAAAGAAAAATATGTGGTTTCTTTCGCTGTATGACCCTTTATAGGGTGCAGAATATAAACAGCTCAAGCCTCAGTGCACGCTGCCAAATTAGCAGTTTCACGTCGGTACAAGTATGAGCTCCTTTTGAAACACTCGGAAAATGCTGCAGCAGTTGATGTGATGTCTAAATCTGAGAGCAGAGTGGATAGACTCAAGTGCTGAATGGCAACAGAGATGTCACATTGTGTGTGTCACTGTACAAAATAAGGCCAGAAACATGCAACTGGGACAGAAATTGCTTATTTACAACAGTAAAAACTAAACTTTAGATCACTATTTGTATCAGCGCTGCAGTATTGGTATTTTTAGAGGAGGACTTCAAGGTCCACTGCAACCTAAAATATCAGTATGTACAAACCCTTCTCATTCCTCGTCTATAATTACATGAAAACATGACATTCTGTGTGCATGCAAAAGAACATTACTCCATTATCAAAGTATGCCTCCACCAGAGCTTTAACTTCACCTCCATCTGAGAGCTGCAGACCTTATTTGGAGAAGTAAAGACCGCAATAACAAAGCTAATTTAATTGTCTAATGATACACTTTAAGGACTCTGAGGTATTTAGGCCTCTACAGGTTTAAAATAAGTCAAGAAACTCTCTTTCTGACACCAAAGATGCCAGTTAATCCAGTGGCTTCAACCATTAACACTCCCAGCTGTACCTCTACCCTCCTGGGACCGAACCAACTGGACTGGTCTGAGGAGCAGAGTGGCATGTGAAGTGAAGTTAACACTTCAAACAGAGGCGACACAGCTGTGACATCGACAGCCTCCCTCTGCTCTCCAGTCAGACGTTAATCCGTGTTTGAATAAACTGAGAGCTGAGAGCTAATTAAAGCTGACTGATGGGGGATCAGTGACGAGTTCAGATGACATCAGATTTGAAAGCGTTTCTTGGCCGCGGTCCACATTAAATGTTGTTACTGTGTGAGGAATGTATTTGAGCCGAGTGGAAGCCGAGCGAGTCGCAACAGATAGCATCAACTATTAGCAGCTGGGTGGAATGTGTACATATTTTACTTTTATTTTAAATACTTTATTCCTTTCTTCAAAACAAGGGACTGTCTTATTCAAATGCTTATGAAGCTGTAATTTCTTGAGAGACTCACAGACTGAAAGAGAAGGGTCAAAATCAGAAGCAGCAGAGGCTGATTTTTAGCCCGTGGTATGGGTCAAGCTCTGAGTGTTGCCACTGTAATTGTACAGTGGGAATCCCTGCCAGGCCAAAGCCCAGTAAGTTAGATGAGATAATCATACCACTGTCATGTCTGTGTGTATGATATGAAGCTACAGCCAGCAGCTGGTTCGCTTAGCCGAGCATAAAGACTATAAACAAGGGAAAAAAGATTGCCTGGTTCTGTTGAAGGAGGCGTTCACATCAGGTACCCAGGTCTGGATTAGAGTACACTTCACCCCAAAGTCCAGTGTAGCTCCTTTTCCTCCGCAGGAACTTTTATCATTTACCCAGGATTTTGAAAAACCTCAGCGCGTTTCCACTAAAATTACCCAGGGAAAAAAACTTTCCCTCAACCCCAAACTTTCCCTGAAAAAAGTACCTAGTAGGGGGGTAGGACTTTTCAGATTCCCCTGAATTCTTGAGGGGCGGGGCTGTGTGCTGAAGAGCACTGATTGGTGGAACACACACTTGCAACGTTCCGCACTGTGTTTTGATCATTTGGAAAATGGAGCAGAAGAAGAGAAGCTACGAGAAGTGGACGGATGACGAGGTCCAGGCTCTTTGGAGCGTATTTGCTGAGGAAGAAATTCAGCGGGACTTTGAGTCTATGGAAGAATAGCCGACAAGCTGGCGGAGCTAAATATAGGGCACACGCTGAAACACATTCGTGAAAAGTTGAAGGAACTTAACCAAGATTATAAGAAGTTCCCCCATACGTCATCAGCCTGATTTGAATACATTTTCCTGAACTTTGAGGTGAAGTGAAAACACAATCCACACAGATTACCAGGAATTCTTTTACCCAGGTAAATAAATTCCTGGAAATAAAAGTTCCTAGAAATGCTGGTGGAAAAGGAGCTAATGTTTGATTAGTGTTAGAGCCATGTCCTGTACCTGTACCTTGAAAAGGTGGTCTTGAGCACGGTTCACCTACATGACATGGAAAAATATTTCTAATGCGAAAGCCGAGCGCACAGATACAGTATGAATCATTCGTACCTAATGTGACAGTGCCCGAAACGTCATGTTGAGTTGGCATCTTAAAGGTTCAATGTGGAGGATTGGGGGATTTAGTGCCGTCTATTGGTGAGAATTGCTGAATCTTCCCCTGCTTAGCATTCCCTCAGTGTTCATTGTTCAGGAGATTTTTAATGGGAGCTGAATTACCCGCAGAGGTCTCTTAAATCTGGTATAACCACGAGGCGGCTGTAGCTCATCCAGTGGGACTTTGGTTGGGAATAGGAGGGTCGCCAGCTCAAGTCCCCGTCCAGACCAAATATGGAGCGTGGACTCGTCAGCACCGCTTGTCGGGCGCCTGTCCATGGGCAGCCCCCTCACTCTAACATCTCTCCATTTAATGCATGTGTAGGTCCTGTTTGTGCATGTGTGTGTGTATGATAACAGAGCAAAAAAACTGCATTTCCCCTCTTGGAGTAATATGGCGTTTCTTCGGATGCTTTCACACCTGCCCTGTTTGCTTCATTTCAATCAAGCTCAAGTTTGTTTGCCCCCTCAGTGCAGTTCGTTTGGGCAGGTGTGAACACAGCAATCACACTCAGGTGCGCACCAAAACAACCAGTCCGGTTACAAACAAATTCTGGTGCGGTTGGTTTGTGGTGAGAAAATCAACCTGCGTAGTTGTCCCTCCATTGTGACATTAGAAAGTGTCACATTTATCTTGACAGTGTACTCTTCTTCAACGTTTGCTTTACTTCCTGGATGTTTCTGACCAATCAAGAGCAGCTTTCTCACACAAGGCATTTGATCTGGTCCGCTTGTAAATGCTGCCGTGAGAACACCAACCAACTCTAGGCAATTATACAACTTTGGAACAACATGAGTCCCTGATTCAGACCAAAGGAGACAACCACAGGGCTGAAAGGAGGACTGAAGATTGCAACCAGCTTAATCTTCTCCTGGTTAGAATTCCTTCAGTGTTCATTGTTCAGGAGGTTTTAACTGGGAGCTGAATTATCCATAGAAGTCCCTTCATCTCCAAAACAAACAGACCAGGTGATTAAATCCATAAAAAACGCTAAATAAAGCAGTTTCATGTTAAAAAGAATCAGTGTTTTTCCAATGCTCTTGTCACAGAGGGGCTGCTAACTATGGTGGCCGACACAAAGACGCTAATGTCCCTCTCTAGAGCCAGTGTTTTTTGTCTGTTCTGGGCTACTGTAGGAACATGGCGGTGCAACATGTCCCTCTCCATGGACACGGACAAGAACAACAAATCTTGTTTTCAGATGATTATACACCAAAGAAAGCATACTTACTGTATTATATTACATTCCTGCCAATATACCCCCCTAAATCCTACCCACTGGACGTTTAAATATTTGTAGTCTTGAAGCCCAACAGCCACAGAAGATGTTCAACAAGCTGGTTAGTTCTCTCAAATTGGTGAATTTTCCCTTTACGCTTCGCTTCTTGTTTTTTCTCACGGTGTTTTCCACCTCTGTTGCTGTTACCATGACAACCAGCTCAGCACTGACTGGTAAAAAAGCTAATTTTAGGCGCACAGGAAGGATTCGGATTGGTGGCGTATAATTGTAAATTGGCCTTAAACGCAGCCTAAAACGATTAAATTGTTGCTGAAGTGCTGAAAGAGAGGGTAATTCCCGCTCTCATAAAAGTCCCTCTCACGCTTTGTCCCACTCTCTGTCTCTGCTCATCTCCCAATGCTCAGCTGAACACTTCATTACCACCCATCAAGTGTTACTGGTTTGAGAGGGTGGGCGACTGGCCGTGCCCTCTGACCTCTGGCACAGACTCCGAGCCGCCCAGTCTCATCCTGCTCACAAGGCTCCTCTTGTCTCTCACCGCGACACCGATGCCCTTTCTCCCAAACCGAGCACACAATCGCCACACTCTTTCTTCTGGAGCAGACCGTTTTCCCACCCACAGCCGCTATCATAAATGCCACCCTCTCCCCATCCTCCCCGCCACAGATGGTCCGATTGTCCCCCCCTCCGCGACTCCAGAAGCTTTAACAGCATTCGCCTCTAAATCCACACAGAGTTCAGCGCCAGCTGATCAGAAACTGTGAGATATGATGACAAGTAGATAACCCAGGACAGAAATGCGTGACCGGCATGCAAGTGTGGGACGTGATGGGAGCAATGCAGTGATTATTGTTCAACCAGGCTGAGGCTGCGTGTAGGAAACCATTAATTCATCTGTCCGGCAAAGATAATAGAGCATAAAGATAATCATTGGAATGAAAACCTAAAGGTGGATCAGGAGTTTGTTAAAGTTTGAGCCCTGTAAAAGGCAAAAAACACACTGAAATTACGCAGTTAATTCAAAATGACTGACTTCCTGGAGTTATGGCTCCATAAGACTGGATATGATACATATGCACACCAAACTTTGTTGATCTATGTGAAACTTAAAGGAGCACAGTCAGAGAAAATATGTGTCGTAACTTAAAAAGTGTCAAGGCTGCCTTACACTTTTAAGTTGACCAAATTTGAAAGGACAAATTACCTCAACTTGCCTTCTTTAATTCAGTCAACTTAAAATATTAAGGTGGCCTGGAGACAAACTTTTTAAAATTAAAGCAAACAGGCTGAATCCAAAATGTCCGGACTTAAACACACTTGCAGACTCGCGGACTTTGTGGGTGTGTTCCCGAGAAGTCTGGGAGTGCTGAGGGCTAAAAATGTCTTAAAATGCCCCCAAAAAAACCTCTTCAGATTCAATTGGGCCTTCGCCACCGCTTCCGGTTAACGCTCGCTCCCTAAATGCATGCAATATATACTAATAATCAGTCCTTCGTCATCAGACACGTCATCAAATGGCGCTAATGTCACTGCAGTATGGAGAAAGGCTCTGTGTTGACATAAGAATTGTCCCTTTGTTTAAATGCATACAATATGTGTTGAATTGATTCAAATGTTCTGTTTACAGCAGATGTAGCTTACATGTTGTTTTACAGTCACATTGTCTGCTTTGAGAGCTACAATATTCACTCAGGATTTTTGGAAAACATTATTGGAGTCCATGTTTTGAAACTAATTCAATAAAACTAAAGAAGAGGACTGACACTTATTTTTTGGAGGCAGTAGTTAAAAAAAAATCAAATTTTTTTTCTCCTGACTAGCAATTTTTGTCATTAGCCGCAATTTCCCACAAAAAATCATAAAAATGCCACAATTTTTATCGCAATTTTTGACAAAATTGGCCACAAATTCAAGGGTTTTTTTGCCATGAGATCCCAGAGAGAATAAATAATACATCTATCTTGGACTCCCTTCTAAAACATAATGTCCACATGTTGTTATAGTCCATGTCTGCTGAAAATAATTAGCTTAAACCCCCATTTTCTCCCTCTGTTTTCTCCTTTATGCATGCATGAATGAGGTAGCCGACGCAGGTGTTCAGAAATTCACACCCAATAAAAACAGCCTAACGACAAGCACATTTAAGTCTCATATCCTGCGCTGCAGAACGTAAAAAGTGTCCATTTAGGAAACCACTTTCACTTCATCAAGACACTAATAACTGAGGGAAAAATTAGCCACATATCCATTAACCGCTCTCCAAATTTTAGCTGTTTAAAGGTTAACCAAACAACTTGTGGCACATAGAAAGTAACAGAACTCTCTGCCACTTAAACCCACAACATTTACATTAAATATTCCTGTGGGAAAACGTGATGAAGATGGTTTTTATGTGGCAAAGTTCATACTGTTGACCCCTGAAAGAAGAGTCTATATGCTCCCCTGATGACGACTCCATACTGCGCAATTTATGACGCCACTTAAAGGCTGGACGTGGGCCTCTGGAGCATTTCCTGTCTTAAAGGTTTACACTTGGGGCTTCTAAACTGTGTGTATCATATGTATTTTCTGTGCTTTTCTTAACACAAATTGATTTTTAAAGCCTTTGACTCAGTGTAGAAACTCATTTGATCATTCAGTATGTGTTGTGTGTTTTAGTTCATTCGGTCTTTAACCTCAGTTTTAGCCATGAAAAGGCGACAAAGAACCTGTAACGTTGCTGTCCATTGCTGACACAAAGATGCTTTTGCAGATGCAGTTCTGCACTGCGCAGACGACAGGACAATCACATGAAGGTGGCATGCAGCCGGGGACAGTGACGTGAACTCATGTGCTGTGTCATGCAGGCACTTGACGTCCTCCGGACATGTGCAGGGAACAGAAAGTGAGAGTAGCAACAACGGCTGCGCTGATCATACCGCTGGTTTTGCATGTTTTAACCTGTTAATCGCAGATTTGTTATACTTTACATTATTGGCACCCATTTTCCGCCCTCCAGGCGTCTTTTAGTTTAATGCATGTCTTGGAAATTCAACTTGCAGAGACTTGAAACGCGGCCGAGTCAGAGCGTTTATCACCGTAAACATCATGTCTGCTTTCACTGACTGATCAAATCAGTCTGCACCTACAAACGCAACAAAAATGTAATTTTGAAACCAATGAAAACAGAGAGGATGTTCGCTGTGATGGATGGCTTTGGGGCGGACGCCAGCAGTCGTGGTTGGCTGCGTCTGATAAATCTGAAAATAAATAAAATCTGACGGTGTGGTTTTAAAGAAGTGAGCCTACTACACCTCTGCAGCCTGTTCCTCATCTCTGCTGCAGGCTATCAGCTCTGAGCTAAGTTAACTGCTAGCATGACACCTAAATCTCCAACTGGACTGTCAGCACTAGAGTTGCATTGTGGGTAATGTAGGCAACAGGGACAAACACTAATCCAATTCAAGTCCCTGAAGGTTGATTTGATGCCTGTTCTGAAATAAATGAGCCAAATGTTGCTTTTGAGGAGGGACAACTTTCAATTAGAACATTTAAAACATTCAACGTGGTTTCAAAAATGGTCAGCTGTTATGTATGGAAGCCCATTTGTGCCAATATTTTTTGAGAGCTTCTCATTACTTTGAGACACTAAGTTAGTATTTTTGATATTAAGTCAACAGTTTGAAATACTAACTTGTTATTTTGAGAATCTAAAAGTCATTATTTTGGGAGATTTCTTAATCCGTCAAGATACTAAGTGATTTTTTTTAGATGCCAAGTCATATTTTGAGATTATTTTGAGATGCTAGGTCATTATTTTCAGAAAATTTGTCAATTTTTTTTTAGATACTAACTTGTTATTTTGAGATACTAAGTCATTATTTTGGGAGGTTTCGTAATCCGTCAAGATATTAAGTGATTTTTTTTAGATACTAAGTCATATTTTGAGGAAGTTTCCTATTATTTTGAGATACTAAGTCATAATTTTGAGATGCTAAGTCATTATTTTCAGAAAATTCGTCATTTTTTTTTTAGATACTAACTTGTTATTTTGAGATACTAAGTCATTATTTTGGGAGGTTTCGTAATCCGTCAAGATATTAAGTGATTTTTTTTAGATACTAAGTCATATTTTGAGAAAGTTTCCTATTATTTTGAGATACTAAGTCATAATTTTGAGATGCTAAGTCATTATTTTCAGAAAATTTGTCATTTTTTTTAGATACTAACTTGTTATTTTGAGATACTAAGTCATTATTTTGGGAGGTTTCTTAATCCGTCAAGATACTAAGTGATTTTTTTTTAGATGGCAAGTCATATTTTGAGATTCCCTATTATTTTTGAGATGCTAAATCATTATTTTCAGAAAATTTGTCTTTTTTTTTGAGATACTACATCATAATTATAGATACTTAGTCAACATTCAGTTGTTTGAGATGCTACGTCATAATTCTGGGATAATTATTAATAATTTGAGAAACTAAAAGTCATTTTTTTGGGAGGCTTCACAATAATTTAAGACTCTATGTCTTTTTTTTAAAGATGTTAAGTCATATTTTGAGAAGGTTTTAAATTATTTTGAGATACTAAGTCATAATTTTGAGATGCTAACTTATTATTTTAAGAAAGTTTGTCATTATCTTGAGATATTAACTAAGTATTAGTTTGAGAAAGTTTCTCATTACTTCAAGAAGTTGCTCGTTTAGATACTAAGTCATAATTTTGAGATGCTTATTCATCATTTTGGGAAATATCTTGTATTTCGAGATACTGTGTCAGTTTTTTAGATGGTCATTTTTTGAGATACTAAGCCATATTTTAAAAAACATTTCTCATTAATCAGAGATACTAAGTCATCTTAAAGATATGAAGTCATATTTTAAGAGATTTCATAAATTCGAAATATAAAGTCATTATTTTCGGAAACTAAAGGTCATAAAAAAAAGGAGGTTTCTCAATACTTCAAGATACAAAGTAATTTTTTCAGATGCTAAGTCATGTTTTGAGAAAGTTTCCAGTTGTTTTAAGATACTACATCATTATTACAGAGACTAAATCAATATTTTCAGAAATTAACTCATTATTTCGAGATGTCAGTTTCATAAAATTTCTCACTACTTAAAGAAAGTTTGGAGTTTAGATACTAAGTCAATATTTTGAAGTGCTAACTCATTATTTTTGAGAAACTACAAGTCTCATCTTGGAAAGTTTTGTTTTGTTTTCTCAAGATAATAGGTCCATTTTTTAGATGGCAAGTCATTTTTTTGAGAATGTTTCTCATTAACCTGAGATTCTAAGACATTTTAAAAATATTAAGTCATATTTTAAGAGTTTTCTTTTATTAATTTGTGATACTGAGTCGTATTTTTAGATTTTAAGTCATACTTTGAGAAAGTTTCTGATTATTTTGAGATATTAAGTCATAATTTTGAGACTGTCATTTTTTTCTTCAGAAGGTTTGTCATTATTTTAGATACTACATCATAATTATAGATAGTGAGTCAATATTTTGAGATATTAACTAAATATTTTGAGATGCTAAGACAAAATTTGATAAAGTTTCTAATTATTTTGAGATATAAAGTCATTATTTTCAGGTCTGTCATTATTTTGAGATACTACATCCTAATTATAAATGCTAAGTCAATATTCTGAGATATTAACTCAATATTTTGAGATGCTTACTCATATTTTGAGAAACTAAAAGACGTTATTTTGGGAAGTTTCTTATTATTTCAAGATACCAAGTTAATTTTTAAGACACTAACTCATTTTGAAGAAGTTTTTGACTATTTTGATAAACTAAGTCATAATCTTGAGATGCTAAGTTGTTATTTTGAGATATTAAGTCATACTTTTGAGACTCTCTGTCATTATTTTCAGAAGGTCTGTCATTATTTTGAGACACTTCATCCTAATTATACGTACTAAGTCAATATTCTGAGATATTAACTCAATATTTTGAGAAACTAAAAGACAATATTTTGGAAAGTTTCTTGTTATTTCAAGATACTACGTTAATTTTTGAAGAAGTTTTTGATTATTTTGATAAACTAAGTCATTATTTTGAGATACTACGTCATAATTTTAGATAGTAAGTCAATATTTTGACAAAGTTTCTGATTATTTTGAGACAGAGTTATTATTTTTAGATTTTAGGTTATTAATGTGGGATTCTAACTTGCTTAGTCATTATTTCAAGAAAGTGTGTCATTGTAATGTTTTATAGGACTTTTTTGTTTCATCACACTGGCAGAAATGGGCCTCCGTACTCATGTAAAGTACTGGTGTTGCATTAAAAATGGCTAAAACATGCAAAATCATGTTCAAAGCGAATCATGAGATCCAAAACAGCAATAATGCTTTTGGACACGTGCGTCACCAAAAACAAACAACGCACAAACACACACAGACCAACGCTCAAACATCGACGACAAGTGACGTGACATCGGATTCAAAATGTATCATCACACAGGATACATTCTAACCCGCCGGGGTTACCTTTCAGGTTACTAACTGACGCGCACGCAGGACGCCCGGGCTCCTGCGCTCTTTCAGGCAGGAGGCGACACTCCACCGGGAGACGCCCGCTTTCCAGAGACGCCCAGCAGCTGTCCTGCAGCACCTGACAGAAGCTGCGACAGGGCAGGTGCAGGGGCGCGGCGGGTGACGGGCACCTGGGTGCCAGCAGGAGGCAGAGGAACCACTCTGCGCTGTGGTGACACTTTGCCCTGGTGAGCCACGCCCACTCCTGTAGGACCGCCCCTACCTCCTCCACAGATGTGTGGTTGAAAAAGTTGGGCAGCGTGAAATATTTGGGGTGTTTGCCAGAGCAAATGGGCCAATCAGACGGCACAGGGAGACAGGGTGGGGCAGAACCATTGATGCGACTATCAGGGGGGGTTAGCGTGGAATCCAAAACACCGTCAACAGTCACATTGATTTTAGAAACATCACCTCTAATCCCGGTTAAATTGATGGCGAGGACTTTATCACCTGTAAAAACTAAATCTGACCCAAGATCTGCTCCTGACCCCGACCCTACCCCGATCCCAGACCCCTCCTCCACCCTCACCCCTCTAAACCTGTTTGTATTACCCGTCATGTTAGGGTTAGCGCTCTCCACCTTCTCTGTCAGGCCTCCATTAGTAGTAGTCCTGGCGGTCGGGGTGACGTTCCACGCCTCGACAGACTTACGGGTTCCTGTGGCCACGGTGATGATTTCTTCCCCAGCCCCGGATAAGTTGTCATCCTCCTCCTCTTCCTTCGTCTGTGTGCCATTGACTGTCGTGTTGGCACCTGTCGTTGCCGCTGGCGTTGTCCCCGTTACGTTCACCTGCACCGGGGCCTCTGTGGTCTTTGGAAGTGCAAACCACAACCAGGCATCCAAGCTCCCAGCACAGAGGACCAGGAGGAGCAACCACGTCCGGACCCTCATCATGCTGCTGGCTCCTGCAACAGTCCTCCAAGTGTCTCAGCAGCAGCACTCCACACAGCGCTCTCACTGTTCCCCCAAGCACCACCTGTTAGCCAGCCGGTCAACAGTTAAATCCAGGCTGTTCAAGGGCCACTGAGCATCCACTGAATGAAAACCAAGACATAAAAACCCTGCTTGCACTCAGAGACCCTCCCTCCAGATCTCCCAGTGCATGCAGACTCATGGAAAAGCACTTACATGGGCAGGGGGGGACCCGGAGTGTGGAGGCAGGCTTGTATACTGGTGATGGATGTCATTGGTTACTAAAAGTTGCCCCAACACACACTCCTCCCCTGCCCTGTGTGAGTTGATGAGTGGGTCCCCTAAGACCTTCTCTGCAGCCTGGTGAAAAAGCATGCAGGCGTTCGTGTTACCACAACGACACACCCGTTCTGCATGAAAATAACCACAGTGAAATATGGAGTTTTTAAAATATATATAGGCCATAATAAACAGGTTTACTTCACGTTGTGCTCAGTGCTGGAATTCCAGGCTGCCATGCGCATCGAAACGGGCAAGATCAGAGGCAAAATGTTGAACTGCAGCCTCCTGAGTCATCAGCAAAGTATTTAAGAAACAGAAAGAAGTTTATTGTTGGCTTAAAGCGTCATGTTTAACCTGAACATCCCATGGCTTAAAGGGTAAGTCTGGGAATTTCCAATCTGGACCCTGTTTTCCATGTTTTTGTGTCTGAGTGACTCATAGAAACAACTAAACAAAAACAACAACGAAAAATCTCCATCAATGACCTTTTTTCCATGACAAAGACAAGACGCTGACGAGCTAAAAACAGATCTTTGATAATAAAAACTATGACTAAACGTTGATGAGACAAGACAGGAAGTAAATGTTAGTGTGCATAAAATAAGACAAGAGGAAACTGAACAACTAATTATTCTGTGAAACTTATTAGAAAACTGTTTTCTACTAGAAAGCCGAGAACAGCCGTGCTTCCATCTTCTACTGTGTTCACACCAGGCGCAAATAAAACAATTAATGCGAGTGAATTATATGTAAAGTCCGTGTAAAGACGCAATAAGACACGAATTCCCACAAGGCAGCGCGATGAATGCAATGCACATGACGCGAAATACGCAAATGAAGCGGCACAAATAAAGCGAGTTGCCAATTTCGCACCACATGCTGATTCACGAGGGTTGAAAAATCTGAACTTCAGTGACCAATTTGCGCCGAGACAGCTGTCGGCATTGAGATCCAAAGGGGACGTACGACACTGAAGATGTACCGATGGAAGTTCATTCATGGATTCAGTGATTTCACGTGCGAATACTGCAAGTTATTCACATGTATGAAGCGAGTTAACACTAAATATTTAAGCATTCAAACTCACATGGACGTAACGCAAATTTTCGCATCAGTAAACAGTCGGCACCCGGATGTTTTGCGACCCTGCAGAACACTCAACAACAGCAGCGTCAGCCATTAGTGCAAATTGTGAGCTATAATTCAGCGATAACTAAGCAGCCTGTAGATGGCAGAGCTGGTGAATGGATTTGCAGAGTTTGTTGGCTGCAGTGGTGCTAGCTCCGTTAGCTGCTAGCTCAGCTTGTTAGCCGCAAACCGAGGCTACTGTACAGGGTGCCACCTGCTACTCAATTTTTAACACACTCACACGCCGATGGAAGCATCATCGGGAGCAATTTGGGGATCAGTATCTTGCTCAAGGACACTTCGACATGCCGGCTGGAGGAGCCGGGGATCGAACTGCTGATCTTCCGATTGGTGGGCGACCCGCTCTACCTCCGAGCCACAGCTGCCCGTGTCATTGACTAAAACTATGACGGGAAAAAATGACTAAAATGTGACAAAAACTAATTATTATTTTTGTTTAAAGACTGACCAAATCTGAAGGGGCTGCCAAAACTAACACTGTTTGTCACCGACAGGCTCAGATTGTTATTCTAGGTGTCTGACAACATTATGGAGATGATCCCTACAGAGATAGAGCTTGTTAATAGAGAGAAAGATCCTTTTTGTTTAACCAGAAACGGCCTGTAAATCACCATCACCAAACCCACCAGACTCCATTTAAATAAACAGTCATTTTATCAGCATAAAACACACTTCAGAAACCTTCTTGGTTCCTTTTTCCACTGTTCAACAATCACCAACTCTGGTTTGGTTCAAATAAATCCTTAAAGGGTAAGGTCGGTATTTCTCAACCTGGACCCTATTTTCCCATGTTTTTGTGTCTGTAGGTGACAAATGGACACAACAATAACCGACACTGATCCAGTATTGAGCGAGAGTGCTGCAGCCGGCTGCGGCAAAACAAGCTGCAATGTCACCACTTGGGGCAATTGTGCACAGTCAGGTAACATCCACTAAAAGTGTTTGCTTTTGCCACTGACAGGCTCAGATTAGTATACTAAGTGTCTGACAACATTATGGAAAGGATCCCTACAGAGACAGACCTTGTTGTTAAGCTAGACACAGCCCCAAAATCACCATCACCAAACCCACCAGACTCCATTTAAAAAAAACAGTAATTTTAGCGTGTATAGAGCCAGTGTATTTTCACGTCTAACTGGGTGGATTAAGGGTTAATTTCAACCAAACCAGAGCTGCTGATTGTTGGAACAGTGGAAAAAGGAACCAAGATGGCTTTTGTGAGTTTCATTTTGTTTCTGTCGAGTCTAAATAAAAGGTGTTTTACTTTATTAAAATTACTGTTTTTTTAAATGGAGTCTGGTGAATTTGGTGATGGCGATTTTGGGGCTGTTTCTGGTTGAACAAAAGTGATCTTACTCTTTCAGAAAAAGGTCTATCTCTGTGGGGATCCTTTCCATAATGTTGTCAGACACTTGGGATAATAAAACAAGTCTGTTAGTGGCAAAAACAAAAATTTGTAGTGGACAAAAATTGACTGTGTAAACATGCCCTAAGTGGTTATATCGCAGCGTTTGCGGCTGCCAGCTGCAGCACTCTTGCTCAGTACTCGACCAACTCAAACAATTGTTGTTCCCATCAGTCATTAGGACACAAAAACATGGGGAAATAGATACCAGTTGGAAAATACCAAATGTACCCTTTAAAGGGACAACAGAGTGGTTACATTGTGTTGGTGAGGATGAGCTTTTGTTCCCTTGTTGGGGCTCAGGACCCCACAAGAGGTCACAAGGTCAATCCACAGGGTCAAATGCAACATGAAATGAGTATTACTCAGATTTCCTTTCCATCTTTGCATATTTATTGTTGAATACTTCACATCTTAAGGTATGGCTGTAACTAACTAATGTAACAAACATAATTAATAGATCAATTGTTTGGTGTTTTAAATGTCAGAAAATAATAAAAAAATGTCCATCCCAGCTTCTCAAAGTCCAAGGTGATGTCTAAAAATGTTGTTTTGCCAGTCCAGAACTCAAATTTGTTCACTTTACTGTGATATAAAAAGTTAAAAGTAGGAAATCTCCATATTAATGAGACTGAAAACAGCATTTTCTGCCATTTTTGCATGAAAAATTAACGATTAATCAATGATCTGTATTTTCAAGCCACTAAAACTGACTCAAGATGAGGGTTAACAAGTGCACGGGGCTCCATATTAGGAGGTCACAAGGAAAAACTGGAATAACAGACACAGCAGCTGACAGGTTCAGATAAGACAGAAGGAAAATCAGGCTGGAGCTGACCTGCAGCAGAGGAGCAGTGATTTCATTTGTTGTTTCTGACAACAACAAAAAGGAAAAGAGAGCTCCGGAAAAACGTGGTGTTCAGTTACCAGCACGTTGGTCTGATTTATTGGCTTGTGGAAAACAAGTGATACTGCGTGCAGCGACAGCACTATAAACTCTGTGATGTATTTTAATAAAGCGTGGTGAAGAGAGAAGAGCAGCCGGAGTGTGTGAGGCATGAATGAAAGACAGCAGCTGGGTAAGTCAGGGCGTATCTGATTGGATCGAAGCTCCGCTCCCGGGGGACTGACTCCATTGCCTCATCGGAGAAAATCCTCGGAAAATGTACCACTTCCAGGTTCTCACAGATGGGCGATAAGGGACCGAGAATCCCCCCCCCCTACTTCCACCAACACACCCTTCTTCTCCCAGGCCTCCTCCTCCTCCACACGGCCCCGTGTGCCCCCATCATCCAGCTACCCGCCTCAACTGCCAAGCTAGGACATCCAGCTGTTGCACATTCCAGCCCTCGGACCTCCCACACCCACGCTGCGTGACATTTGGAGGGTTGGAAAGTGCCACATTTTGATAATTTGTGCATTCACACAACACGGCTACTGCTGTCAGCGTATGTGCCAATTCTGCTGGACACTGAGCAGGAGAAGAGGAGCGAATTCTTCATCTTGAGAAACAGATTGGATGTTTTGGGGAGTGTGTGAAAACCAGCTGCCACAGAGGTCCACACAGACAGTGGATCAGCTGTCTTTAAAGCATCTCAACAGTTTGATCAAGTGAATCTTGACTTGTATTAAAATGGATGCTTTACACTTTATCTTCCTATTATCTGGGACATTAAGCACGTAAAAAGTAAATATTTTATTTTGCACCAATATATGACCAGCAGTTTAATAAAAACAGATTTATATTTTTGTGAGAAGAGGTACTTTTTTCTACAAACTGTATCTGGATTTAAATAAATTTGGTGACGTCTACAAATGAATGTATGAATGAATCCTTTCTAACACTCCCTTTAAATGCTATCACTCCATTAAATGGGCATTATCAGTGGTTACCAGCCTTCGAGTAGGTTTAATATACCGCAAATAATTGGCTGTGTTTATTGTTAGCGATGACCTTTAGTGGCTGTAGTATCTGTGAAGTGATGGGAGCAAAGGAGGAAGTGAGGTGACACAGAGCTAGGATAAAGTCCACAACAGTCACAACAAACACAGGACTTTCACCCAGGATGCCGTAATAAATGTCTAGTGTGAAACCAAGAGCCAAGGCTGAGTTATTTTAACTGACATAAACAAGCTCTGTTTGTTACATTTTGTCACGTCACGTCACCCGTTCATGTCACATCACATAACAAACATTACAAACTGGACTTTCACTCAGAAAACCAGGATTCAAGTCTCGTGTGAAACCACAATTTTTCCACAATTAAGTTCTTTATGTTATGTCAGATTACATGGCAAATGTACTTATTTTACCCCAAACCATGTCCTCTCTTAAAATCTAACTAAGTAGTCTTTGTTGGGTTTAGAAACCTGAGCCTAACAAAAGTGAAATCTAACAAATGACAACTGATAATGAGCATTTAATGGGCTTATACCAGCATGCATTTCGTTGATGAAAGGTTGTTCACAAGCTAAAAATAGATCTTTGCTAATAAAAACTATGACTAATGCTTGTTTTGTTTTTTGGGGGTCTTGTTCACGAGTAAGAGTTGAATGGAGCATGATATGGACAGGCAGTTGGCACGGTGTCTGCAGTGATGTGGGCACTGCACCAGGCCGTCGTGGTGAAGAGGAAGCTGAGCCAGAAGTTTAAGCTTTTGATTTACTGGTCCATCTACGTCCCAACCCTCACCTATGGTCATGAGCTCTGGGTAGTAACCAAAAGAATGAAATCACAGATACAAGAGGCCGAAATGAGTTTCCTCCGTAGGGTGAGAAGCTCCGACATGTGGAGGGAGCTCGGAGTAGAGCCGCTGCTCCTTTGCAGTTGAAAGGAGCTAGTTAAGGGGGTTCATGCAGGATGCTGCCTGTATACCTCCCATCAGAGGTGTTCTGGGCATGTCCCACTGGTAGGAGGCCCCAGGGCAGAGCCAGAACACGCTGGAGGGATTACATATCTCATCTGGCCTGGGAACATCTTGGGGTCCTCCAGGAGGAGCTGGAAAGCGTCGCTGCTGGAGTACTTTATTGTGCCTGCTGCCCCCACGACCCAGCCCCGGATAAGCTGATGGAAATGGATGATTTTGTTTTTGTTGACGAGGCTACATGCGACTAAAATAAGAGCAGAGGAGAACAGAATGATAAATTGTTTTATGAAACTGCTTGAAATTATTTTCTAATGCACATGAGTGGTATGGGATCAGACCACCAATGGGTTGGTAAATGCCAGTAAATAGTAAGTGCAAGGATGTCTCCCTAGCCTGCAAACCACTTAAACCACAACAACATCAGCCATTAGCACAATATATTTGGAAATGGATGTTCTTAAATGCAAGCAACAGGAATTAAAAATGTGTCAAACCTCACCAAACCTCTCATTATGTTCCAATGAATACTGCACCAAGAGATCCTGCAGAACATAAAGTGCAAAAAATACACTATATACGACATAGTCTTGTAACAGTATACGTTCTGAAGGACTTCTTTGAGGTGTGCTAATCATGAAGGACACGGTTTGTTATAAACTATTGTGAGCACATTAAAAACAGCATGTTGTAGCAGATACATACGCAACAATATTTGGATGCACGGGGTTCAAATCTGGGTCCAAAGTGCACAAAATCCAGTTGAAAATGATTTTCTGCTCTACTTGACACCACGAGAAAGGTATTTTCATGCACAAACAAAGCATGAAAATGAAAACAAAAGTCCAGAAACGTACTTGCAAATAATAAAAGAAAAGCACACATGTCTCAGTCTTGCAGTAATTACCAAAAGCAATTACAGAGAGTAGACTTCCTGTCTACTTTATTTTCTTTTTTTTCCTGCCTAGCTGATCGTGCCATGAGATTTCTCTCTTTCCTTCACCACAGCAGAAGAGTACAAAGCATCAGAAGCATCATTAATTTCTGGTTTATGACATTTCCTTTAAAAATGTGGATATATTTGACATGAAAATTCATAATTTGTTAAGTTAAACATCATTTCTACAGATATCTCAGGTAAAACATGAGACCCTTCTTTATGGTTCAGTCAATATATCACCGTAAATGCCCTGCAGACTCTCCCACATACATATTAACCCTCCCCTCTGTGTTCCCAACACTTTTCATCACCATCAGCTGTCAGCTGCTCTGACCTGCACAGGGCCACGAGAAGGGCAAGTAAACACACCACGGCATTATGCTTCAGTGAGCCAGCGAACGCCAGTTGATGGAGGCACCTGGTGCTTTCCATTTGGAGTCTTATGCGCACTCACACATACATATGCATATACATTCCAGTGCTACAGCTGCACGTTAAAGCTCCAGTGGGAGTGCGGAGTCTGTTTCCTCCTTAAACGTTTGTACAGCATCAGTTTGTGACATTTACTGCACTTTCTCCCATCCTGTATCTTCTACTGTGTGTCTGCTTCGGTTACTGAGTCCTTAAATTTCCCTGAACATTTTATTTTGGTAGAAAGCCCTCAGGATGTTTTCGGCTACTATTTAAAAATGAGTATTCCCTGATAAGCTCCACTTTGAGCCAACAGAGGTGCTGATAAGCAGATTTTGTTACTGGTAAACAGAGTCAGGCTAGCTCAGGGGTCAGCAACCTTAAAAAGAGCCATTTTTTGATTGTGCCTGGAGCCACAAAACATATTTGAGCCTTATGATGAAGATAACACAGCCTGTATAGTGTAAATCAAAGCTTCCCGACTGGTTCAGCCTCGGGTTTCACCATTCATTGGTCTAAATTAGCCCATCAGCATTACTAATAGTTCTTAATAAGCATCCATTAAAGGGTTAAAAATAGCAAAAATAGAATTAATATTTGATATGTATATTTCAGGCTGAAGTAGTTTTAAAAGACTGACTCGTTCAAAGTGGAAAAAGATATTAATATATAATATTTAACATTTTTGGGCCTTAGGACCTTGAGGGTACGTTTTTTTTTTTTTTTTAATCTGACCCATCTCAGGACCTCATAATAATAACAATCAAATACTCCTTGAAATGTATTTTATGGAAATTATCTTATTTTATTTTATTTTTTCAATAAAAAAACTGTGGAGCTATGTCAACATACCGGCCTTTAAAGGGTTAAAAATTCAAAAACCATAATGAATATTTGATATGTATATTTCCGGCTGAAGTAGTTTTAAAAGACTGACTCGTTTAAAGTAGAAAAAAATATTAATATATGATATTTTTACAGCAGTTTTTGAGAAGCTGACGTTTTTGTCCTTCGGGACAAATGCGGTAGTTTTTTTTTTTTCCGGACCTCTTAAGTGTTAATAAGTTTTTGGCTCCTCTGCAGTGGGCTATTTATGATTATTTGGTACGGTGAAAGCAAATGAATCTGTTCACACACTATTAAATTTTGTAATTTGTCTCCATTTGGAATCCATAGCTAGTTAGGCAGATTCAAAACTCGCCACCGCTGTTGAGGTTTGGCAAAAGTTAAAGGAGAAGGCGCCAGACTGAAGTCGTACATTTTAGTTGACTAAATGTTAAAACATTTTTATTCGGTGCATGGGCTACACATTTTTACCACTGGAGAATGGGATCATTTCTTTAGGCCTACAATGATAAATGACAATAACATCTAAAATGACTAAATAAATAAATAACTGTTATTCATTTCCATGTGATTTTTTTTGTCAAAGCCACATGGAGCCACTGGAGAGGGGCTAAAGAGCTGCAAGTAGCTCCAGAGGCACACACTGCCTACTCCTGCACCAGCCATTTCCCTGTTTCCAGTCTTTATGCTAAGCTAGCTGACAGTAGTCTTATATCTAACTCACAGACATGACAGTGGGATGAAACTTCCCACCTAACTCCTGTGTTTCCCTAGCTTGACTGCTCTGGCCCCGCGGACAGGCCGCCACACTCAACCCAGTCTCACTCTGAAGTCATCGAAATCCACGGCATGGGCAGTGACTTGTGGCGTCAGACACTGACGAAAAAACCTGTCTTTTAACGTCTGTGTGAGACGCAACCGATTGCCGTTATAGTTTAATGACCGTTGGCCGTGTCAGGGGGAAACACAGCTGGACAGGGAGAGTTAAGGTGGTAGAAGTCCTGCTACGGTGGGTGGGACTGTATGCAAACGTTACATTTCCTGTGTAAACAGAAGTGTATTTTGAAAGAAGACAATGCATGTAACAGGCAGAAATCTGACACGGCATCCCAGAACGTCAACAACCAACGCACCCAGGGTACCTTGCACTCGAATCTGGACGTGGAAAGTCCATGACCAAACGTCAACATGTGACAAGGTCGGAGTGAGAATGTGTTGCCACACCAAGTTCCACTCTCAAATTTAACATATTGAAGTTTCTTTAAATACTTCACAGTAAGACTACAAATATTCATCAGTTACTTTTCAATATCCACATGGACCGCTCTTCACATCGGCAGAAATTAGATCCACCACATGGCTTTTATTTAAAAACAAAATACATCAGTTTTAAAGCTGGTTTTACTTCAGAAAATAATGAGTCCTCATTTGACTCTGAGCAAGAGAGTGTATTTCCCAAAATGCCAAACTCCTCTTTAAGAGATTCCTCTGAATTCTGACTTGTTTGAACCGTAAAAACAGCCCCCGACCAGAACTACAGGTGCACACAGGTGTCCACATACTTACGGCCATGCACGGCAGATAGAAAGCATTGACACACGTGTGTAACAGAGAGAGAGAAAAAAGAAGTAAAAAGAAAGAGGGAGTGTATAAACTGCAGCTGTGCTAAATTACCAGAGCGACTAAATCTCCCTAACCTCAACTAATCTCCATGGCAACCAGATTTTTCCAGCCCTGTAACACCATCAGGGGACTGCATGTGTGTGTGTGTGAGCGAGTGTGTTGCTTTCTTAGACAGAAAAAAATCAGTTTAAAGACGTCTTGTTGTGTTTAAGCTCCATATTTGGGATGAAAGTCTCTGTGCGACAGCGTGAGGAGGACGCGCACAGATGTCATACCTGTCTCCAGGATCTTTACAGTTTGCTGCACACAGACAGCGATCGCACAGACCACCAACTTGAAGGTCAACATACTTTTACAGCCATTTATCAACTGGTTTCACTTCCTTTGCCTCATTTAACCTCTTGGCTGAGACATAAAGGCCTCCATCTACAGTGCAGTGTAAGGGACAAAATTAAGACGACTTAAAAGTCAGTGGACGCTAAACAGCGTCCTGATCTAGCCAAGAATAAGCTGGTGTGGTGGCAAATGAGAGGCCCACTCTCCTTCTCATCTCACACACACAAAGATCCAGGATGATGGGAGCAAATGTTCCTGCCGGTGTTTTCTCAGGCCCGACAGCGTCAGCGTCTCTCTGTTAATTGAGTATCATGTTTCTGTCTGTTTCCCACACACGGTTCACACGCTCAGATGTATGTTCTTAAACCATAACACACTGCTGAGGAGGCACACATGCTCAAGAGCTCAGTAATTAGACTGTGAGCTCATGTTATCTGGTGCTCTGCTGTCAGTATTGTTATTGTGAGCACCTGTATGAGGCAGAATTATTTAGTTAAGTAGAATATTGGGCTCCTAAAATGACTTGAAATAGTCAGAAAAGTATGTAAATCCTGACACAAAGGCAGACATGAAGGTATCCTTTTCAGACACACAGTCTGACACAGTTAGATATGATCTGTATCTTACAACAGCACAAAGACTTCAGTCACAGGCTAAATCACTTGTTGGGTACGTCTCTAAAGAACAAACTCAGGGATTATTTCCTGTTTCTGGCGCCAAAGAACTCCACTGCCTTCCACAGCCCTAATGCAACACCTTCAGGATGAACTGGAACGCCATGAAATTAGAAGTTTAACTACTTAAATATGGATGCTGGGGGCCACATGTCGTGTATCCATTCATGTCCTCACAGTAGCCAGCAGATGGCAGCAGCACAGAGGCTGCAGAGGTCAGATCTCTTCAACACTACTGTATTTATCACTAGTTATCACATCTTATTCTTAAGTAAGATTATAAAAAGAAATAACTCTTTAATCTCTTTTACCAGAGGCACTTTCTGACCTGCACTTATTACAAAATGGCCTATTGTAAACTGTTGTTAACAGTGTTTTCTTGCAGCCCTACACAAAACAACTTGAGGACACTGAGAGGCAAAAATCATCTTAACACAATCTGCTAATTTTAAATCTTTCTGAGCATTTTATGTGAAAAAAACCTTGAGCCTTGTCTAAAGTCTAAATCTGACTGCACAGGTGAGGTATTTTCATGCATTAACATGCTCTCATCAGTAATAATTGCACGCATTTTCCTACAATTAACTGTGATTTATTTTTCACTGGAAGCACTTTCTGATCTCTGCTCATTACAAAACAGCCACATAAACTAAATCATAGGCGTAGATTTTCAGGAGGATGCAGGGGAACATGTTAAAAACATGAACGTAGCAGAGGACTTTTATTTAGATAAAACTAAAGACATCTAACCTACAAACTGAGGCAGAAAAGGCACAAAATGGTGCATAAAACTTCACAGAAACACAGGAGATAAAGTGTCTGATGCTCAAAATTCCTCCCAAACTTCCCATTTCATGTGTCCCCAATCAATTTGGAAACAAAACCTGCACCCTTACTAAAAACTGTCAGCCAGCAGCCAGAAACAACAACTTGTCAAAATCTGAAGAACTTACAAACTGAAGTTGAAACTCGGCTTAAACTAAACTGTTCTCTTTTCATATTTCTGAGGATTTCTTCAGTGAAAAACACGAAAAACTGAAAACCACAAGCCTTAATCTAATCCTGACTGCAGAGGTGATGTATTTTCATACATAAACGTGCTCCTATTATTAATAATTGTATGCATTTTCTGACTATTAACTCTGATCTGTTTCATTAAAAGCACTTTCTGCCTTCTGGCTCATTGAAAAAGGACCTGTTGCTGCCTTAATATAGCAGAAGAAGTAAAAGCATACACCATGAAGACAAAAACATACTACACATAACAGTATCGCACATCAATCCAATATTGACGGCACAAGTGACGTATTTTTTAACATAAACAAAGCACAAAATTGAAAATAATACATAAGCAAACATGGAAAACTTGCAAAAACCTGCACCTGATATTTTTTATGTATTTTTTAATTTTATTTACTTTTTTTAATGTGTATATATATTTATGTATGTATATTATTTTAAATTCTTTTTGATTGATTTATTTATTTTTCGTTTTTGTCTTTTATTTTCTTTTGCTGGTCTTGCTTCCTCTGTTTGTTTCTGGGTTGGTGGGTGGGGCTGATTTCTGTCCTTGTGGATTCTATGTTTGTTTGTAAGTGCTTTGAATTATCAATAAAATCTTATTCAATTATCAATAAAAGAAATAACTTGTTTTAAAAAACTGCACAAGAAACCTCCCTTGGGTCATTGTGTCTATGCTCTCTTTATGGCATCAAAAAACTACTAATAATTGCGTGCATTCTCCCATTGTTAACTCTCTGATCTCTTTTACTATTGGCACTTTCTGACCTGTGCTCGTTGCAAAAAACCCACTTGTGGACGCTCAGAAACAAAATCAATGTAAAGTGATCTGCTTTTAAATGTTCCTGAAAAACACGACAAAAATCACAAGTCCTGATCAAATTCTGACCACACAGATGATGTATTTCCATGCACAAACAGCAACACAGCCTGTTTTGTTCATTGTGTTGATGCTCTTCTGATGACGTCCTCACCAAAGTGTACTTTGCAAACTCCAAGCAGCTAAAAACTGCATTTCTTGGATCCTGCAGAGTGCACACACACACAGTGGATAAAAGGTGTTTCAAAGCACCTTAAGCGACACAATAAAAATGGAATGCTGCCACCTGTTGTTTAAAATCTGGAGCACTACGGAGATTAACTAATGAGTCTCTCTGCATCAGTGTTTGTGTACTTCAGTTAAATCCTCACAGTTTTACAAACCTAGAAATCCATCACAGCAGTAAATCACGACACTCCTCACTGATCTCTATCTAGTTATCATATAACTCGAATTCTTCAAAGCTGAGAGGCGAAGGAAAAAGAAAAGTCCCCCGCGGGGCATCTTTGCAGATGCTTGGCAGAAATCTACACCCATAACACCCCTCCCTCGCTCCTCCACCCGATCCTTACACCCTGCGGTATGTCGAAGTGGGTTTTTGGCACAGACAAAAGTAGGGCATTTTCAGACCAGAGGGTGTGAGACGGTTCCCTCATCCAGGCTCAATGCACGATTCATTAAGCAACATGGGAGCTCCGAGACGAGACAGTCGACTCCTTGTTTGGAGAATCTCCATCTGTTGAATGAGGACGTTTGTTGTAGACGCCAGGCGGTTAAGAATAATGGGAGGTATGTGTGGAGGCCTCGTCTGAATGTGAGAACATAAAGCAGAGAGAGGAGATGAGTGGCAGCAGAAAATCAAAAGCAATTATGGATCTTTAAAGTAATTAAAAGGTCATTTCAGTTCTGTGTTGACAAAAATTTAAAGGGATCCTCCATATTTTTTTCCTGTCAGTCAGTCTCACCTGTCAGCCTGAAGACGTGTGTGCAAAGGTCTCGTAACTCGAGGCGCTGCAGGTGACTTTAAATTCCTGCAGTTCAGATACTGTACTCGAGGGCAAGTACTGTTCATAACCCCGCTGACGCTCCCAAAATGTCAAACCCCAAACCCACACAGACTCATCCAGAGCGGCTAAATTGGAGAGTCAACTGCTCAGCTTTTGTCCACAAAATGACGTCAACAGAGAAACTGAAGTTGCTTCAGACTGGATTTTGACCTCCCGCATTCCTCCGTGTAATTCTGACACTTGTCCTCGTTTGAGAAGAATGACATGCATCATTTCACACGTCACTCCCTCCGGCAATACTGGTTGCGAACTATTGTGCAGCAGAGTGTGTGGCTGCAAAGAAAAAAAGCTCGAGTCCGAATTTGCAAATGTTTTGTCACTTAGTTTATCAGAGTTTAAACAGACGGCTTGTTTTGCTTCTTTTATTCCATAAAAAGTTTAATTTTCTTTTGTCAAAGCGACACACAACTTACACACATATACACCAGTCACTTTATTAGGTACACCTTGCTAGTACCAGGTTGGTGTCACAGATTCAACAAGGTGCTGGAAACATTCCTCAGAGATTTTGGTCCATATTGACATGATGACATCACACAGTTGATCCATGATGAGAATCTCCTGTTCCAGCACATCCCAAAGGTGCTCTATTGGACTGAGATCTGGTGACTGTGGAGGCCGTTGGAGTACAGTGAACTCATCGTCATGTTTGAGATGATCTGAGCTTTGTGACATGGTGCGTTATCCTGCAGGAAGTAGCCATCAGAAGATGGGTACACTGTGGTCATAAAGGGATGGACACGGTCAGCAACAATACTCAGGTAGGCTGTGGTGTTTAAACCATGCTCAGTTGGTACTAAGAAAATCTCCCCCACACCATGACACCAGCAGCAGCAGCCTGAAGCCTTGATACAAGGCAGGATGGATCCATGCTTCCAAATTCTGAGCCTACCATCTGAATGTGGTTTTTTCAATCTTCTATTGTCCAGTTTTGGTGAGCCTGTGTGAATTGTAGCCTCAGTTTCCTGTTGTTAGCTGACAGGAGTGAGGAATCCCAGTAGACAGGAACATGCCACGTTCAAAGTCACTTAAATCACCTTTCTTCATCATTCTGATACTCCGTTTGAACTTCAGCAGGTCGTCTTGACCATGTCTACATGCCTAAATACACTGAGTTCCTGCCAAGTGATTGGCTGATTAGCTATTTGCGTTGATGAGCAATTAACAGGTGTACCTAATAAAGTGAATGTATATAACATAAAGTTATTTTTTTCAACTTTAGGGTAAGCCAACTGAAGGTCCGTCCCACTCTGCTCTCGCCAAAGCAGTCCACAACGGCAGGAAGTGAGGTGAAGGGACAGTGGGGTGGCTAGCTAACTAATTCTTGTCTCGTCTGTGGTCTGATAAACAGAGAGAGCTATACAATGGCATTAGAACAGGGATGGGAGGGCTGCAGGAGGATCCCACGATGAACTACCATGCCCTTATCCGAAGCCGGGTCGTGGGGGCAGCAGGCTGAGCACTCCAGAGTACTCCTCCTTTTGCTCCTTTTCCCCAGCAACGCTTTCCAGCTCCTACTGGAGGACCCCAAGGTGTTCCCAGGCCAGATGAGATATGTAATCCCTCCAGTATGTTCTCCACACTCAAACTGCGTCAGGTCATGCTGGAGGTCACGGTGTGGTGAAGCCAACAGAACCACATCGTCTGCGAAAAGCAGAGATGCAACTCTGAGGTCCCCAAACCTCAAGCATGTTTCCCCACATATCGACTAATGACCCGTCGCTCTTCTTAAAGTAACACTCTCATCACCTTCCCTCATATCCCTGACGTGACCTGAACCTGGAACGCAGCACCAACAAACAACCGTGAAACAACGTCACGCACAGGTGGAAGTCAGTCATTAATCTCTGCAGCGTGAATCTGCATGACCAGCGACAGTGCGGTGAGTGAGGACCAGCCTGTGAGCTCCTCCTGTGTCAGCCTTACTTCTTGGCTGATAAGCAGCAGCGCGAATCAGTCTTTAAGAGGTTCGTGGCCTCTGTCTTGGCAGCAGGCCGAACCTTTCTAGATGATACGGGCACTCCGTGGTGGAAATGATTAAGAGCCTGATGTGATGTGCAAAACATGGAAAAGATGACAATGGATGAGTCAGCTGTGGCTCGGGTTGAGGGCAGTTCAGCCTGGAGTCTTGCATGCAGAAACACAGAGAGGTTCCACTGTGGAGAAGCTTCACAGCCAGTACTGTGGACTTTTTTTAAAGTTAACTGGGAATGAGTGAGGCGGTAAATACAGTTGCTGATTATTGTGAACAAAAAGCTTCTGTCTCTGAGGGCTGGGCGCAGTGAGAGGTATCATGGCTTGTGCATTCAAGTGCAGCGAGGGTACTTAAAGTCTTTTATATGAAACTAGCTTCAGGCTTAAGTTTATCTCTCTGCTAACAGTCTGTGCTTTAGCCTGCACAAACCTGTGGTACATATTTTTTTAATGGTTCAAAAGCTTTTGAGAATAAAAAAACTGCGGCTTTACTTTGTTTCTTACATTAAAGTCAACCACAGCGTTCGCTCATTGCCTTATGTTGACTGTGTGGTCGGATGAAGTTGAACATTTGTGATTACGAGCTGTGGGAGAAACATCTGCTTTTCTGTCTATTTATTATCATTTTTATTTAATTATTTTTTATCATTTTTTTAAACTTCATCATTTGTTTTATTATTTCTTTATTTTGTTATCAATGGTTTTTATTTGCCATTTATTTATTTTTAATGTATTTTAATTTAATTTAATTTTAATTAATTGTATTCTATTTTAGTTTTATTTTATTCTATTCTGTTCTATTTTATTTTATTTTATTTTTTTCATTTCATTTCATTTTATTAATTTCATGTCATTAAGTTTGATTTCATTTATTTCATTTTTTTTTATTTCATTTCATTTCTATATTTTTTTATATATTTTTTATTTTATCTCATTTTATTTTATTTTATTTTTTATTTCATTTCATTTATTATTTATCTACTAGTGCAGTGCCCGTAGAAAGTATGTATTTCTATAGAAAAGTGGAAGCTTAAGTAGATTTTTCATGTATGGCCAAACGAGGCTGTGTTGGATGGTTGGATGTACAAAGAGGTGTACATACTCTTACATAGTGTTAATAGAGAAACTGTACATTGGGTAAGACATGAACGTACATTGAGATATGGAGAGACACACAGCATCATTAGGTTTCCTAGCTTTCTGTAGGCGAACAATCTTGAAATGGCATTGACTTAATGGGCGCGATTAGCTCCAGCACCTGCGCTGTGGCTGAATCGAGCATGTGACGGATCCAGTGGACATCCAGGGTAAGCCTGTGCAGAGCGGTATAGCAGGAGGATACTTTGAACTTTTTGTCCGTGAGGCGTGGCTACAGCTGCGAGCGAGAGCGCGATAGGCTAGATTGGTTACACAGAGGTCTATGGGATTTTAACTTTTAATGATAATGTTTTGAATATTAATCCGAAAAACTTCAAAATCAAGGATGCACACCATCGTGCCATGCGCAAGCCATATCCGAAAGCTCAGGTTGATCTGACAAACAGTCAGAGAGATATGCGAGCCACAGACACACACACAGACATTTCTTGCTTTATAGATAGATTTATTTATTTATCATTTCATTTATTCCATTTTTTAATTTAATTTCATTCATTTTTATTAATTTATCATTTCATTTCATTTTATTTTATTTATTTCATTCATTATTCATTTATTTATCATTTCATTTTTTATTTCATATTTTATATTATTTTATCTCATTTTATTTTTTTATTTAATTTAATTTAATTTATCATTTATTTATTTATTATTCAAACATTGTGTTTCATTTCATTTTATTTTTTCATTTTTTCATTTCATTTTAACCACATTTTTGTTGCCTAAACGCAACCACGTGCGTTAGTTGTTGAAGGAAAAAAATGGCAATTCGTGGTGCTGTATCAATGTAATGCATTTATTTTGAAAGAGCATACTGTATGCAAACAGTAAATTCTCTGTGAAAACAGAAGTGCAGAAGTAAGAATGTGTTTTTTACGTAGAGAGACTCAAACCTGAGCCGCTGCAATAAGGACTTAGGCACTCTGTGCTGTAAGATACCAGGACACACCATTAATACACATTTTGAATCCTATGCCATTAATGTCAGTTTTCCCCGTGGTATCAAAAATAAAAAACGGTCGAACAATCTGTAGTTTGAGCAGCAGCCCAAGAGCCAGTGAAAATGAGCAGGGAGATCTGGGCGATGCAAAGATGAAGGGAAGTTTACCACATTTCATTTCCACATCCTACCCACAGTGTTATGACACAAAGCTGGGTGAAAATCGGCAGAGTATCCTTTTAAGAACAATAGAGTGCCAGTCCAGACTTGCCCGATCATTGTCTCATCACCAAAGGACTCATTACAATCAGGAGAGACGACACTGTCGCAATATGTTTCAGGGATTTTAGCACAAAGGCTTCAATTCAATCTGCTGCTTAAATCCAAAGCTCCAAGCAGAAGCTCCCACATTCAGAGATTTACCTAAAATCACCCCGAACCCTCACACACTATTTCTGGATAACAAGCTGATTAGATCTTAAAGAGCAGAGCAGGTGGGAGAAGCAAACCACAGCCACCATTATCACCACCTGAAAGCCACCAGCTGCAGCTGGGAAAACAAAGCGTCCCCCAGTAAGAGAGAGCAGCTCCTGACCGGCCAGGTTAGCGGGCAGATTGTATAGAAAGATGGAGGACGGAAAGCAAAACATCCTCTCGCCCCTCAGCATGAGATCATGCGTCCGCTGAACACTTCCGCTGTCACCTTTGCAGAGCTGGCAGCAGGTCGAAAACACCCTCAGCTGCCTTCATGAGGCCTCTACGGGGACGCTGTCATTATGTGTACTGTTGTCAAAGAGCTTTGATGTTGCATTTGTTACACGTCTGATCAGCGTGAGGGCAGAGTGACACCAACGCAGGGTTAAGCTGTAATTACAGATAAAAATGGGAGGTAGCGGCGGTGAGGAAACGTCCTCGAGGCGACGTGGAAAATAAAGTTTGTTGTTTACTCAACCTGAGGATACACACCTTTTGTCTGCTGTATATTTATCTGGTTCTTTCAGGATTTAGTCCACTTTTTAGAGTACTTATACTTTATTATTTCTTTTTATGCTGCTTTATACTCTCACACATTTAAAAAGTGTGTTTAATTTGTGTATGATTTTCATTTTTCTGAATTTTTTTACCTAAAGCAGGGGTAGGCGACCTGCGGCTCTTGCCCCTCACCAGTTGCTCCCTGTGGCTTCGACAAAAATAATCATATAGAAATAGGTAACTTACATGTAAATTTATCATTGTTGTAGGCCTAAACCTGTTATGCACCTAATACACCAAATTTAAAAAAATGTTTAAATATTTCATCGACTAAAATGTGCTTTAAACGTCTATGACAGGGGTATGTGACTAAAATTCAAAGAGGTCCAGTTCAAGAAAATTTCCTAAAGCAAAGGTCCAGACCATCATAATGTCTAACTTATGATATGATTTTGTGTAATATATATTGAAGTAGCCTTGTAGTTGTATTAACGGCTGCATGTCATCAACATCTGGCTGTCAAATCAAGTAAAAAAAAAAGTAAGATTCAAAAACATTTCAACAATATTTACCGTCACTTAACATTGAACTTTACAGATATGCATTTAAAAATAAAATGGAGAAAATATATGAAATAGATTTTGAAAAATTGTGCATCTTAAAATAAAGTGCTTAATTTTAGAAAAAATAAAAGAAAGTGAAGCAACAGCTTGAATTTCCCTTTTTCTTTGTTTACTGTTTCAAACCCTGACTTAACAGTCTCAACTAATTTTACAATAAATAAATATGTCTCCCGCTCACTCGTCTCTCTGTCTTCTCTCCCTTTATCACTTTCTTTCTTTTCTATATTTCTATCTTTCTATTTTTCTATAGTCTTTCTGCTCGTCACGCACCTCTCACCTCTCTCATCTGACTGTATACAGAGTTGCAATCTTAATCAACCAAAATGCAGAGATCTGATTGGCTGGGTGGCATCACACGGGATGGCTTAACCCGCGTGCAACTGGTCTGAGCATTTCCTGATCAGCTAAACCGGTGCCGTAGAGACTAAAAAAGTTGCGCCGGTTAAAATAGAGGCGTCCCGTCAAAATGTAAAATTCCTTAATAATTTACTGGTTATAGGTCGGACGGCGTCTGGGTCCGGACTCGGACCACGGTCCACCTGGTAGTCTCTAAGGGTCTATGGCCTGGCACCTTCTCCGTCTATTTTTGCCAAACCTCAATAGCGGTGGCTAGTCTTAAAACTTCCTCGCTAGGCTAGCTATGACTCCAAATCCAAAAAGTGAAAGTCTCGGAGGAGAAGAGAGAATTTAACACTGTGTGGACAGATTCATTTGCCTTCACCACCAATTCTGCAAAGTTTAAGTTCCAGATAATCAGAAATAGCCCACTACAGTCGCCAAAACACAGTAACACATATTACTGAATGCTCATTTAGACCTTTTAGTAACGTTACTTGGCCAATTTATGGGATGTGTTACCTTCATTATAAGGTTAAAATAAGTTTTGTGACTGATAGTACAGGTCGACTGAAAGAATCCTGAACACCTTTCTTACTGATATAGGTAAATGTCACTCCCTTTGCTCACGCTGCACAAAAAGCAGTGCTACAATGTTACACAGACTGATAGACATAAACGCATATAATACTGCTGACTGAATAAGGGTCAACTTTTTCTTTGCATAGTGACGTGTTCTTTAAACTTTGACAGTTTTCCTGAAATAATATTTGAAAAATTGCAGTGTATCACCTTGCTTAAAGTACTGCAATATACTGAATTGTTATCCCTGTGTCAGAGTCCTGCACTGGGTCAGGTACCCATCGAGTAACCCGCAAAAAGTTGTGTTACAGTTAAATATTCACGGGTGAAAATGAACTACACGTGGGCAGGCAGCAGGTGGGAACAGAAATATACTTTTCAGAATTAAAAAACTGTGTAATATCTTAACATCTAAATCACTTTGATCACGCCACAGTTACTTTTTATTTGTGTCAATGACACAAGTGTAACCTTTGACCCTGTTGTCACACTGGTCACCGACGTGGAGGACTCCAGCCATGACACTTTGCAGCCTGAGGATGAGGAGGCAGCCTACATGGAGTTCAAGACACCCAGGTATGATCCTTCTGAGGTTTTATGGTTATAGAAGGATGAATCTGACATAATGACGGGTAACAGGTGGGTTCTGGTACTGAGCTTTAGAGGTATGGGCGGGTGCAGGACTCCCCTTATTGTGACTTGTATCATATTGGCAGATCCTTGCCAACACACAACTCTACTTTTTACGGCCATACATTTATCTGCAACACATTCTCACTCATGACTTGTAAAAATACCGACGCTTGGTCAGTGGACTGACTGAAGAATGTAAGTTCTTTGCAGTTACTGCTTGGGCTGCACAATATGAGGAAAATATACAATTGCTCAAACCGCTCTTCTGCTACGACAAATTGCTTCGTGAATTTAAAAAATAAAAGGAAATTATCTCCAATATTTCTTTATTTAACAAACTGGCAGACGGTTGAACAAAGTGACTGTGGGAAATAAAATGCAGAGTCTCCTGTGCTGGTGGTAGATGCAAGGCTCTGAGGAAAAGAGAAAGCTGGTTGTCCTCATGACAGCGGTGCCGACAATAATCTCACTTGAAAACACGTGGGAGGAAATAAACCAAATCAAAAAGCCCTAATAACATAAATAGAAAGCAGCAATCCAGTGAAAAAGAAACATGGAGTCCAAACAAGAGAAAATCATCATGCTCCTGCTGCAGTAACAACAGGGCTGAGAACAAACCAAACCACCGCCTACTTCCTGTCCAGTAAAACGCTCTTTGAAGCTGTCATGGTGACAGAAGTGTCCACAGTCCAGTCCCCATTCATTTCACCCACCCACCCAACTCTAGACTTACAATTTAAAAACCTTTAATCTTAAAGAGTGAAGCACGAGAGGAGACAATGTCCTGTCCATCACGAGGGGAGGCCCAACAACACACACACACAGCAGTTCAAAAGATACGACAAAATCCTCGCTGCTATATATTGTACGTTTAAGCCACACTCTTGTTTCTAGTTTTAATATTTTTTTAATTCTTTAAAAGTGCAGCAAGAGGGAAAGTTTAGTAAAATAGGTATAGCTGGTTATCTGTGACATCATATCTGCTGCAGCTGAGCCAGACATGTTTCCAGTCCAAGCTCAACAGTGAGACTTCATCACGTCTTCAGGTTTACACCATAATTAGCAGTTTGGCTGCGAAGAAAGCGCAGTCTGTTTCCTTGAATCACATTCCAGGACACCGCACTGACTCAAAGTATTAATCTGCTTTGTTTATATATAAATAAACGTCTGTTCTTGATTTAATCAGTGATTTAAAGTTGATCCAGCTGATGAAAACTCTGGCACTTCATGTTCCTAATCAGACTTAAGTGAGGAGTGTCCTCTGCCAAGTGGGAAGTAGAGTGGTTAATGTAACCAGGGGTGTCAAACATACGGCCTGGGGGCCAAAACCGGCCGGCTAAAGGTCCAATCTGGCCCACTGGTTACCTCACACACCAACAGTGATGCACTTTAACAAAACAAATCCCAGATCATTCTGCTTTATGTTTAAGATGTCAACATTATATGACTTTATGAGAGTACCCCGTGTCTTTAACTCGGCCTGCAGCTCGGACACAAACACAACCCTGAGTCCAAAAAAGTAGAGACGCTGTGTAACCTTCTTTCCCCCTGGGTCCCTGCTGTGTGTGGCGAGTTTCTTTCAGAGGCAAACGTACTTGTCCCTCACGTTTTTCCACTTCTTGGTACATTCTGCCAGGTCCACACCGATGTTACTGGAGGTTTCTCTCCAGGAGTTTGCCGCCATTTGTCTTTGTATTCATAGCGGGGCGAGGAAGAGTCGTACAAATGTACACATTTGCGGACTTCTTCGATCAACCTCTCCATGTTTATTGAAAGAGAGGGAGCAGCTGGAAATGCGTAGGAGGAAACGTGCGTCACCACAACATGTAGTTACATTCTGGGGACGTGCACGTCAGGTTATGACGTAGGTTACGGCGTTGATTCAATGCAGAAGTATAAAGCATCAATTGAATACAGTACAAAGACAAGATATTTAAAGTTCAAACTGATAAACTTCATTGATTTTCGTAAATATAAACTGAATTTGATGCCTGCAACACATTCCAAAAAACTTTGGACAGGAGCATTTCTACCGCTGTGTGACATCACATTTTCTTTTAACAACACTCAGTAACTATTTGGAAACTAAAGACACGAACTGTTGAAGTTTTGAAAGTGATTCCTCTTCCCAAAATCCCCAAAATCTTTACGACTTAAAGCCTGTCGGTGTGGAAGAACACTGTGTGAGATCAGGTTCTTCATACGGGAAGCGTCATGAAGCTGGCATTGCAAACAAAGGCTCCTCCAAGTGTTAAAAAGATTCCAGTTAGCATGTTAAATAATCATTTTTATGGATTCATATGTTGCCATTTCCAAATCTGTGAAGTTAAGTTTCTGGGAACGAAGGAATTTGCAAATGATTGCCCTCATTGCGTTTTACACAGCATCCCAGCTTTTTTGAAATTTGGGGTTGTGCATATTTAAATACACAAATGAAATTTCCACATCTGTAAAGGCAGAAATGGGCCTCGTGTTGAGACACGCTGAACCAGCTGTGAATCCAGGAAAGAAAACAAGAGATAAACAGCGTGACATTTTCCTTCTGCTGTAATTATCCCCCGTATTAAAT
The DNA here is from genome assembly GCA_019142605.1 of Cephalopholis sonnerati. Classification (NCBI taxonomy): domain Eukaryota; kingdom Metazoa; phylum Chordata; class Actinopteri; order Perciformes; family Serranidae; genus Cephalopholis; species Cephalopholis sonnerati. The sequence continues at coordinate 4,102,647 of JAGQAX010000024.1, forward strand.
TCCCCTTACATCCTGAATATCCACCGCGCTGTCATATGAACAGCCTCGAATGTTGTACACGGCTTTATCACCGTTTGTCGTCTGCTTTGATAAAATATAGCCTCATATATCAGAGACCACCCAGGGGAAACCTCTGCTGCTTGTGTTGCAGCATACTTTGGTTAAGTGCTTACATGTCATGTAAACACAGTAAATCTAAGAGGCACTATATCCGTTCACTGTACAGAAAAAAAACAAAGACGTTAGACAGTAAATTAGCGGTTAATGATGCTCAGTGTTTGGCGGGAGTTTTGCTGTTTCCTTATTTGGTGGATTCACTTTCTCACAACCTGATTATTGCTCCTCTACCTCAGTTACTGACCTCCTACATTTCCCAGAAAACCTTTCAAACAAACTGGAATCACTGCTAATGTCATGACAGACTTCATAAGTTAGAAATGTTGCCTCTTTAATTCTGACAGACTGACATGAAAATCTGATGGATATGTTGACGATCAGCCGCAGAAAAAGTTTCTTCTTCTGCACCTCATATATCTGAGCAAACATCTCGGTGTCACAGCGCTCATGAGAAAAAGAAAAACTGCAAGTTTACACAAAGCACGAGCCTGAATTCTTGTGTGAAGTTTGTCGGAGTGTTTCTGCGTATACTGTGTCTCTACATGAATGTGAGGGCATGCCTGAATGTCAGCACAATGTGTTTTGTGTCGAGTATGTGTGTGTGTGTGTGTGCGCGTGTGTGTGTGTGTGTGTGTGTGTAGCGAGAGGAGGAGGCAAGAGGAGGTAAAATTAGGCGATGAAGGTGAAGCGTGTCTGCTCCTCGGGAAGGGATCGACAAGCCCTGAAGAAGGGAAAATCTGAACAAACCGCAAGTCACCGCCCATTACACACACACACACACACACACACACACACACACACACACGCACAACATACTGTTCTGCACTACAACACACTGAAGTTACAAGTAACATCCCTTCCCTGCATGAAGGAAATCACGGATAGATGATTGAATGAGCTATCCAGGAAAAGTCCCAGGAGCTTGAGGGGTCAGAGGGTTCCTCTGTTAAAGTCACTGTAAACACTTCTTGTTGCTGAGTTCATCAAACGACTATAAAGAGACACAAAGTGATCACAGAGAGACGCAAAGCTTCAAAGAGACGTTAAAAGACCAATAAGAGGTGCAAAAAGATGATAGTGAGACAGCTAACGAGAAAGATGCAAAAAAACAACCACAAAAGATGCAAAAAGACTACAGAGAGACACAAAAAGACCTAAAAGAGATGCAAGATGATGGCATAGAGACACCAAACAACCATATAGATGCAAAAAAACAACTACAAAAGATGCAAAATGAACACAAAGAGATAAAAAAAGACCACAGAAAAACCTAAAATGACCATAAAGACACAAAACAACACAGAGACGCATAATTACTGCAAAGATACAGTACGTGAAAAAAACCCAGAAAGATAGAGACACAGAGATACATATCCAGAACAGAAAGAGATGCAGGAAGATGACAGAAGAAGAGACACCAAATGACGACAAAGAAATGCAAAGTGACCACAGAAAGATGGATAATGATCATAGAGAGACACAGAACAACGACAAAGAGACACAAAATGACTGCAGAGAGAAATGAAAACAGAAAGAGATGCAAAAAATGACAGACTCCTTACAATCACAAAGATGCAAAAAACAACCATGAGAGAGACACAAATCGACCACAAAGAGACGCAAACCACAAAGAGACATATAATGATCACACAGAAGAGACACCAAACAACCACAAAGAGATGTATAATGATCATGAAGATGTAAAAAGATGACAGAGACACAAAAAGACACAAAATGACTACAAAGAGATGTAAAACTTCCACAAGGAGACATCAAACAACCAGAAAGAGGCACTAAATGACCCAAAAAGATGTGTAATGATCACAAAGACTACAAAGAGACACAAATAGATACAAAGAGATACAAATGACTACAAAGAGATGTAAAACCTACGCGAAGAGACACCAAACAAACAGAAAGAGGTGCCAAACAACCACAAAAAGATGCATAATGATCACGAAGATGTAAAATTGCTACAAAGAGATGTGAAAAGAACAGACAGATGCAAAAAAGATGACACAGTTGCCATACAACCACAAAGACGCAAAAAACAACCACAAAGAGACACCAAATCACCATAAAGAGATGTAAAATGGTCACAGAGAGACACCGAACAACCACAGACGTATAATGATAACAAAGACGCAAAACAACCGCAGAGAGACACAAAATGACCACAGAGAGACGTGAAAAGAACAGAAAGAGATGAAAAGAGATGACAGAGAGACATCTAACAACCACAAAGAGACGCCAAAGGACCACAAAGATGTAAAGTGTCCACAAAGAGACACCAAACAACCAGAAAGAGGCGTTTAGTGACCTCAGAAAGATGTGTAATGATCATGAAGACACCAAATGACGAAAAAAGGTGCCAAACGACCACAACTAAACATGTAATGATCACAAAGACATAAAAAAACCATAAAGAGATGCAAAATGACCACAAAAACATTTATAATGAGCACAAAGGAGCACCAAATGATCTCAAAGAGTGGACAAACATCCACACAGAGATGTAAAATGAGCAAGAGGAGAACCACAATGAGTGAAACAACCACAAAGAGACATTTATAATGGCCCTAAAGAGATGTTAAACGATTCCTTTGTGTTTGTTTTGAGTCTCTTTTAATCTGGCAGACGTGCTCTGATGTGGGGGGGTGGGGGGGGGGGCCTCTACATGTCTGTGCCCAGGGGCCCATTGTGTCATAGTCTCGCCCATGAACAAAGCAAACAAGGCTCAGACAGCTGCAGCAAAGGGCCGCAAATAAAATAAATGCCAAGTCATCAAATTAAAAAATAACCCGCCGTGTGGTGCCAGCAGAGAGGAGCAGGTCAGTGCATGATTTGGTAACATCCTTCACTTTAACAAACGAAAGCTACAGACAGTCAAGTACAGTAGAGGGGATGCTCTGAGCTATTCATAACTCTCCATAGACAAGTCCAGACACTCACATCAACCACAAGCTCATTCCAGCCTGAAAACACAAGCTTTAAGATCATGTGTCTGCACACTCAGCTCATTACTCACACTCATTCAGCACTAATTCAAATTCATGTCTGAATTTTAATTAAAACTACATTAAAATTAGGCTTTGGGGTGTTTCTGAAATAAGCTGTGCTGTGGAGCCAGTTAAAACGAGAAGAAATCAAACCTCATGTTGTTTTTACGCATTTAAAGCCGCATTTTCTGCACTTTTTCTAATATTTTTAAAGTTTTGCAGGAACATTTTCTTTAAACGCAGCGCCGCATTAATACAGGAATACAAACACAACAGATGTGCAGCATCTTCTCACCTCTGCGCTGACATCTGATGTGTGTGACCGCACACAGCAGCAGGATGCAGGTCTGCAGGCTCTGGATCGACCACCTGTCGCGTCGACGCATCCTGGAAGTTTTTCTGATTTATTAAAAAAACAAATAAATAAAATCCTTCAGAGGTTCTGAGCTGAGTTCATCTCCAGAGGACTCTTTCAGCAGCGTGACGGGAAATAAATCACTGTTTTCACCGACCTGCTGTCTACCTGTGGAGCCTGAGTGCACCTTGACGTACAGCGGTGTGCAGAATGAGCTCAGCGTGGAGCTGCAGGCAGCTGCACGCATTTCCGGAGTCTTTCAAAGTAAGAGCCCCACTGATTAACATTTTTTGTAGCAATGAAGTTAAAGTGGTGAGATTCAGTTAACATGATAAAAAAAAATCGGGTTAGGGTTAAATAAAACTATAAAATTATATAATAATAGTAAAAAAAAAAAAGTGCTGATTTTTTATTATCATATAATTCAAAGTTTTATTGACGTTTATTAGAATTAATATACAATGACAAAAAAGACCAATAATAGTCCATATAGATCAGAACTACAAACAAAATCAGTTAACATGATAAGAAAGTGATTGCTGAATTTTTTTTAAATAAGTTTTGTTGAACTTAATTGAAATGAATACACAAAAACTGATAAATAAAATAAAAAGATAGGGACCCAAACAGCTGTGTTGAAACAATGTTTTAAAGTAAAAGCTCCAGTGATGAACATTTTCTACAGCAACAAAATTAACTTGGTGATATTAGCTTCTAAAATAGTCGCTATGGATTAAAAACAAAAACAAAACTAGAGACTAAATCCGATTAAGAATATTTATGGAAGTTATTTTTAAAATAAACTATCTAAAGTTCAGTTTACTTGGGGAAAAAAAAGACTGTTAAATTTGTTTTCAATGTTTTTCATTATATGATTTAAAGTTTAAAGAATTTTATTAAAATTAATATTAAACAATAAAATAATTTGAAAACGAAATTAAATTAAATTCAATTCAATCAGGTTAAATTCAATCAAAATAATTTCAACTAAATTAAAATTTATCAAATCAAATTAAATTAAATTAAATTACATTTTTAAAAAGGTACAACAAAATAAACAAAAAAAGCTTTTTTTTTTTTTGGTTACAATAATATGGTTGGCATTAATACATAGCAACATTTACAAATGTACTGAACCAAATCATCAAATTCTTGTCAAGGATATACCCAGTAAAGCTGTCCCATTGTCCTTTTACCATATCATTTTTCCAGTTTCATCTTCCCAACATCTTTTCACATACAGCTTCTTACATGTTACTTGCTAACTTCACATGTGTGCCATCAATCAGTTTCCTTTGCAGCCTGGAGGCTTCACCACTAAACTGACTTTATGAAGTTTCAGTGAACCTTCCCTCAGGCTCCAGAAAGCTGTTAAACTCACTGTGTCCAATCGGTGAGGAGCAGAGTGGCAGCTGACAGAAACAGAAAATGTGAGTGTGCTCACGAGCTGGAAAATAGTGCCTCAGTATAAAACTATACTGCTATATGAAACCTGTTTACACTGTAAGTGGCAGCTGAACCTGACTGATATACAATATATGTAAACTGATTGATTTAGAGAAGAATCTGGACGTTTAAAGGTCCAGTGTGTCAGATTTAAGGGTAAATATTGGAAGAAATGGAATAAAATATTCTTAATTGGGAGAGCGGTGTTTGCGTCCCATCAGATTTCCATAAACCCAACCATGTGCCTTAGTTGCTGGAGGAAAAAAATAACAAAAAGAGAGAAATAAAACATGAAAGAAAGCGGTAAATTTCCTGTGAAATCCAGTGCATTTTAAAAGAAGACAATGCACGTAACAGGCAGATTTTGGCACAATGTCCCAGAGTGTCAGCAACCAAAGCACCCAGGGTACATTTCATGTCATGAGAATGCGTTGTCGATTCCTATGAAAGTGCTCGGTGGCTCATGAAGCCAAAAAAGTTTGACTTCCTGGTTGTAAAATCTCTCGAATGCCACTTAATCCTAGACATGAGACCTTTAAAAGAAAAAAACAAAGGAAGATTCATCCTTTAGTTCAAATAATCTGTTTTTAAAAAGGGTTTTCTTGTTTAAAAAGCTATTCAAAAAAAGATGCTGAGTGGTCGGAGCAAAGGATGTAGTGGGACCGAGCCCAAGTCGAGTGGCAAGTCTACACAATTTTGTCAAGTTGAGTCTAAAGTTATCAAATTTATGACTTGCTTCTGACTCGAGTCCAAGTCATATGACTGCAATACACACCTCTGGGATAAGGCTGGGCAGACACGGTGTGGATTAGAGCGGGATTTATACTTGATTCAAAACACACTGGACACATTTTCCCACCAAATACAACATGCTAACATTATTAGCACAAGCCTATGGCATTTTACATTGTATAAATTAGCCTAGTGGCTAGCAGAGATTTCCTCTGCTCATTTGGAGCAAAAACTGGACAAAAACCAACTGTGGCTTCTGTGTCACTAAATCCACCCTGTGAGATTCTTAAAAAGTTATCTGAGAAGAGAAGCTTTACCACATGAGAAGAAGAACCACTCAGTCTTTACATCAGCGACAGTGAGAAACTCAGCATCACAGACTGAGGCTGATGTGAGTTTTCCATGTGTGTGATTCTCTGTTCAGACATGTTGCTCTGCAGTGTGGCACCTGTCTGTGGTCCGCACTGAAAACAGCATTCCTTACAGAGAGAAAGGCTTCACATGATGAAAGATGCTCCGTGACTACACCCCCCCCCGCCACATATCCATACAACACACACACAAATCCACCTTTTGTTTTACAGAGAGCTGCATATTTCTGCAGGAAATCAACTGAAAGTTTGAGATTTCATCCACAAAAAAGGCCCGACGCTCCTCTTTGTTTTTCATCGCTCAGTAGGCAGAGGGAAAGTGTAATAGGGTCTGTCAGAACATGTCCTCCCCAACACCTGAACCATACCACTGAATAGAAGAATCCCTCTGACACATCTCTCCCTGTGGTATCCCCGGCTCCTCGTCTCAGCCTTAATCCTGTGTGCACACGTGACGCTCAGTCGCCACCGGCTGTCCTCCCGGGGCATGTGTCCTCACACTCACACACTTCAAATTTAAATTCCATCCATCTTCTCCTCTTTGCTCTGAGCTGTCAGTGCTCAGGAAGAGTCGTCCTGAAGGTAGCACTTATGTTGTAAATGAGGGCAACGCTCACATTACGCCTGTCATTTTGTCTGTCTGAGCGCAGACAATATAGGAGTTGTGTCCTCCCGCCAAACAGGACATTGAACTCTGTCTCTTTGTTGGGTGAAGTCAACCATTCCACCTGGATGGTGGGGAGGTCACAAACATCCTGATAGATCAGTCTGCTCCAGGTATGATCCCTCTATCCCTTCATCGTCAAACTGAGGATCCATTTTTGGCCTTAAAGCTGGGGTAGGCGGTTTTATTTTGCCACCATTGCTCCTCTTTTTGGCTCCATTTTCAGGTTTTAGAAAATCTAGCTTGTGACGGGAGATTTGGCCAATCACAGGTCATGTCAGAGAGAGGACATTTCCATTGGCTGTCCCAAATGAAGATGAGCGTGCACTTCCCTTGAGATGGTGAAAGTCTGATTCAATGGCGGATAATCCTGCAGAGACAGTTGCTATTCCAGCATCGGCAACAACTGCCTACAATGCAAAGCAACCCAGAAAAGGAAGACGCTCGGGCTGCGGGTCGGCTAAAACCCCGACAAATACCTGTGAGCGGGGGCCGCGGACCGCAGGCCAGGAAAAAGTCCAACAAATACCCGCGGGTGCGGGCAGCGGGTCGGGAAAAAGTCCGACAAACACCCGCTCGCGGGACGCAGGTCGGGAAAAAGTCCGACAAACACCCGTGGCCGCGGGCCGCAGGCCGGGTAAAACTCCGACAAATACCGGGAAAAAGTCTGACAAACACCCGCGGGCGTGGGCCGCAGGTCGGTAAAAGTCCGACAAATAACCGCGGGCACGGGCCGCGGGCACGGGCCGGTAACAAGTACGACAAATACCCGCGGGCGCGGGCTGCGGGTCGGCTAAAACTCCGACAAATACTCGCGGGCGCGGGCCGCGGACTGCAGGTCGGAAAAAGTCTGACAAATACCCGCGGGCGTGGGCTGCGGGTCGGGAAAATGTCAGAAAAATACCCGCATGCGCGGGCCGGGAACAAGTCTGACAAATACCCGCGGGCGCGGGCTGCGGGTCGGGAAAAGTCCGACAAACACCCGCGGGCGCGGGCTGCGGGTCGGGAAAAAGTTAGACAAATACCCGCGTGCGTGGACCGGGATATCAAAAAGAGAGTCTACAAGATAGACTGACAATAAACGAAATTAAACACGTGTCAGTATCAGTGAAGGGTTTCTAAAATGGAGAGAAAATGTTGTCAGCTCTCGCTTAAGGCAGGACCAGGCATTCACCTCTTTAAGACAGACATCGAACCCAGAAAGTATGTGGGCCATCAAGGGAAAAATCTGGCCTGAACACTGAAACATCAATTACTTTTCGTAGCCTCATGCAGGACGCCAAAACATACCTATCAAAGGTGACAATGCAAACAGCCTGAATGTGCACCCCGACATAACTCACCACAGGAATGAGGAGCAGTGACTTTGCACTCTGAGGATACACCTGGTGCCCATTCAGACCTAATCAGACTCACTTAAGGTGGGGTCTGGAATCATTGAAAATAACAGTCGCGCAAGCTAGATTCAGAAAATCCACAATCAAAAAGTTCCTACCCTCTTCCCGAAGGAATCACGCCTCCAGTGAACACGAACGCACACTACTTGTTCACAGAGGCACGTGAGCAAATGAGCATGAGCGAACGAGGATAGTATGGCGACCATTGCATCGCTTGGAAGACCTTTCTGATCTTTAAGTTGACGCCAACATTGAAATGCCACACCGATGCTGACTTGAGTTTTGGCTCTTTCGGCATTTGCCTTTTTTTTAGCAGTAGCTCTCTCGTATACTGATTTCCTTTTTCGATTTGAACTAACGGCTGGTGTTGGTGCCTTCTCTGCCATCTGACATGAATCGGTTCACAGAACTTCACATTCAACATTCAGCTAGCTAGCTAATGTTTCCGTGTACTAGCTGAGAGCGCAGTCAACTTGACGTTGCTGGAGGCTTGGGTCATGCACATTAACTGTGTGCACTGTGCACGAAAAGGTACGCGCAGAGGGGGAGGGGGAGGTGACAGTTTGATTGACCTATCACCGTCCATTTGTTGCATACGGAGTGGTCAGGATGATTGGCTGGAGTTTTTAGAGCCCTACCTGTTCCACAGGTGACTGACATTTTTTATTTTTATATCAGTGAATGCAATTCAGTGACCGTGATTGGGTTGTAACGTGGATTTCAAGTAATTTTGCCTTTAAGGTAGACTGACCTGTAAGGGGGCCCAGCCTACCTTACTAGACTGCTAAATGGGGCACCGTTGCGGCTTCAAGTTCCCGGTTATGTAGCTAACGTTAGCTAGAGCCTCGAATGACAGTGTGCCCTCCAGCTGGCACTGGACGTCTACATGATGTCAGCAAACAACGTTGGAAGTTCATGCTGTCGACGTCATCTGTCATCAGTATCCACGTCAAATCGACGTTGGCAAACCACCTAATCGGGAGGAGAGCGGGCAGCAGCTACGGAGATGGACCCCCAGTCGGCGGCTGCAGCAACTCGAACTCTGCCAGTGCCAGGGGACTGGACAGCTCCAACTTTCCAACTCTGTTGCTGCTGTCACACAGGTTAGACCAGGTGTTGCCGCTGCAGCCTCCGACCAAAGATCCACCCCCTGACCCCCCACCAGCAGCAGTCCACAGCAGCAGGGAGTAAAGTGGCGCTAATACTTGTCTTATTTGTGGTCTGATAAACTGCTTTAAACACCACATATCTGCCTCCAGATGGCACCCAAGTTTCCAATTTACCTGCCCTGCATGTGAGCGGAGACAAGACACACTCAGAGACATCCAGAGAGACATTCGGCTAGCCTGGCACAAAACTACGTGAGCATGCTGTCACTTCAAAGTTTGGACTCAGACAGACACAGCCTTGGGATGAAGCGATGGAGAAGAACTTATCGTAGGCTTTTCAACTGATAATGTGCTCTAATTGTGCAAATTCCAAAATAAGAAATACATCAAATGACTGCAAACAAAGTGAAACACAGGCTCTCTCTTTTGTTTTTTAAATTTCATTTATATCAATAAATAAGCACGCAGAGTTTAGAGACACAAACGTAGATGTTAAGAACAGACTGACCCTCCATTCTAACCAGCTGCTGCACTGAGCACACAGTATAACAGGTGATATCACATGTATGTCTCAGTGTAAACAGACACTACTGTTGCTTTCAGAGAGAGAAAAGGCCTCTGAAACATGGCCGCGCTGTTATATGAAAGTGTATTGAGTGACGCTGTGACAATAGAGCTCAGAGCTGCTGCTCTGTAGGTGTGGTGTCACTTCTGTCACGTTATAAACTCAGCTGGGACGACACATGAACGGCCTCTAAATCTGGGACCACAGTGAAAAGCTGTCATGTTTTACAGCAGTATTTCAGATATGTTTATGAGCCGATACTCTTCTTACAAAATACCCTCAAACCAGACAGCATGCAGAACAAACATGGTCGGTTTTCGACTGTGCTGTTAGTCCACACTATTCTCCCATCATGCATTGCACAGAGGAAGTAGAGGAGCTGACTAAAACTGGAATCGTTCGCAAACAAAAGTTCTGTTTGCGCTTCGTCTTCCTCACCTTTGCGTGAATGTTTGAGGTCTAACTAATGCGTTAAATGTTCCTCAAAAACAAATGTTTGGTTTGCACTTATTTGTGTGACTCTTTCGTCCTGTTTCCGCCGAGCAGTACGGTACGGTTCAGTTCAGTTTTTAAGGTGGAACGTTAACTTGTAATGTTACTCAATGCATGAGATGACGTCGTGAATCAATCAACACACCTTAAATTTCACTGTGACAACTTTCACCATTGCGTAAATGTTTATATGACACAGACTTTAAGCATTAATATATATATTAATTTTGTGTATTATGTGAACTGCATATATTTTTATCCTCACTCAGAGAACAAAAAAGCGTCATGGAGCGTTGTTCCTGTGGGCTACAGCAACACTAAACACCAGAGACACTAAACACGTATTTTGTTCTGAAAATGTCGGCGTGCAGCCTCGTTCTGTGGACGATAAATGAGGCGCAGACTTCCATCTGTGTCACTGGTGATGAGGAAATACAGCCAGTGACAACAACCCCGCCCATATTTAAGAGTACTGTGGAAACGCTAGGGTCTGAGTACCATGTCTGAAGGGTTACTGTTGTATCGATACTGAAAGTGTTTGGTGGAGGTTTGTTATCAGCTTTACAAATGTTGACACGTTAGACCTCAAAAGATTTAAAACTGTGCACGGTGGTGAAACAGCTCCAGAAAGATCTTCAAATGATCACTTCCTGTTCGTATTGAGTGGTCAAACACAATCATTTCTTTGTATACTAGCTGCTTAAACAGTTAACTACGACATTTAGTGTGTGAATACTGTGTAGAATTAGTATGTTAAATAAATCTGGGACACAACTTCAGTGATTGTCAAGTCAAACCTGTGTTTGTGCACATGGAGTGTTAAAGGAAAAGGTGCATCATGTCATAATAGTGATAATAATAATAACAATTACAATAACACAAACATTAAAACAAAGCCAGAATAAATGTGATACATTAAATAAAAACAATCAGGTTTCACAAATAAAAGTTAAGACTGTTAATAAAGGATAAAGTCAGTGTGTCTTTAAACACTGTCCCATTTAGACACAGCTGGTGAGCTAATAAAGTCTGTGACGCCCTCTGCTGGACAGATAAGAATGACACAGCATGGAACTGTCTGAAAGTGCCATTCAGACAGAAATTTAATGACATAACAGAGCTGATTTTTTCCATTGTGCAAAACTTCCTGCTGATATGCAACATGGACAGATAATATATTTTATAAGTCTCATCTCTGTCATGTTTGTCTGCAGCTTATATTATAAACACAGAAGAAAATAATCAATTATATCTGATCAATATTTAGGTTGTAACAGTGATCTTAAATATGTAAATACCATTGCTTTCCAGGGAGCTATGAGTGTGTCACAAAGCACACTTCATACAATTAATGTGTCGAAACAGTCGCTTTCAGTGTAACTCAGCTTTATTTATGTATATTGCACCTTTCATACAAACATGCAGCCCGCAGTGCTTTTATATTATTTTATTTTTCATCATCTTATTTGTATTTTTGTCATATTTTTATCTTGTTTTATTCTTATTCATCATATTTCCTTTTTGAGCTACTGAAATGTCAGGAATGAATTTTTCCAGTGCTTGATAAATAAAGTTGATGTTATCTTACCCACTCAAAGCAGAACTGAAACAACGCAGACAACAAAATAGAATAAAATTCTTAGAAACTATCATTTTGAAAAATAAAGTGAAAATAAATAAATAAACAACCCTTTAAAAAAAATTGCAAGACAAAAAAGAAAAAAAATGACAATAATAAAATGGTAAAAATCAATAAATAAATAAAATTTAAATAAACACTGGGGACAAAAAATAGTATATAAAACCAATAATTAAACTAAAGATAAAAAATATAAATTAATAAAAAATTAATAACTATCATGTGAAACTATGAAAATATATTTTAATGTTGTTAAACTAATGTGACATTTAAAAAAAACAAAAATTGTAATACTGTTGGCAACACCTGGCATCCCAGGTGCACCCCCTCTGCTGATGTGAGTCCAAATGGTGTCTTTCCTCTTGATCCACAGCCGCTAGCTTGCTTATTGAGCTGCACCAGAGAGAGCTGTGATGGCCTGACATTGGGCTTGGCCTCCAATTCCCATTTTTGAGATTTTTGGTGATAATTTTAAAACTACTTTGACTATCAAACAGATACTTGTTTACTTGTGAGATGCTTCAGTCATATAACTTTGGACTGGAGCTGCTCTGACGTAATTAAAGTCCATCAATTAGGCAAGAAGGAGCTGCAGGAAGCAGACATCAGATGGAGACATGGACAGGACAGTATGTCCTGCCTTAATCTTGAAAAGATGTGCTACTCAGTTTGTATTTTGGAGCCCCTTTATGAAATACGTCCAGAGCACCCAGTTACACTGAAAATGTTGTGTTTGTTTCTTGTTCTTGTTGCTTTCTGTCAGTGAATACTCTGATAAATGACTCCATTATTCTGAACCTGCCTTTACAGAGGCTTCTCTCCTTCTCTCTTTTGATTCTAAGCCTGACTTCCAGCTCATCTGTCATTTTTTGAGCTATTTCGGAGGTGGAGGACCGTCCTATTGACGATATACCAGCTGTGACGGCTCTTTGGGAGGAAGATTTGGGGGAGTAGTCTCGACAGACATTGGTTGATTCAACGTAAAATTCTTCATCACACTCATTGGACTCAAGTAAGACTATTTTTTCTTTCTTTTTTCTTTCTAGGGTTCCTGTATATATTTTGTAAATGATGTTTAGGTTACTGCATACAGATATATTTTTGTAAATTATCTTGTTATATTTTCTTATATTTTTACTTCTAATTGCACTGTATCTTCTTTCTACACTTGTAAGGAGCACCTGTAACACAACAATTTCCCCTTGGGGATCAATAAAGTATTCTGATCTGATTTAAAATGTATGAACAAATTGACCCTTCTTGTGGAAAATGCCCTCACACACCTGCAACGCATGCACATATGCTTTGGTCATGTACGTCACTGAATAACTACTGGACTGTAATTTTTAACACTGGGACAGTCATTGAGTCTGACGCCATTACAGCCCTGTCTGGAGCAGATCTAACGCCAATAATAACTTTGTGGACAAAAGAGATTCTCCGTCATTTTCAGCTTGAGAATATCCGATATATATTGAGAGGCTTTTCAAGAAGATGTGGGGGCTGTTCTTTGCCTATATGAAGAAAACGACCTTTCCAGCTGTTCCTGAATAATAACAGTTTGTTAGTTTGCTTTCATTCTGCACTACGACTTCATCACACTGTCATTCACAAGAGCTTTAAATATTCTTAATACAAAAAAAAAGTTCAGTACAGTCCTGGACCCAGGTAACTGCATGTAACGCTACATTTAGCAGCTTTAGCATTTATATAGAGATAAAAAACCCTCAGCCTGCGTCCTGACAGACAGAGAAACTGCTATTTGGTCTGAAATCTTAAATACAAAGAGTACTTCATCTCTACAAAGCATCTGCTGCCTCTTCGTCCACTGCTGGCCGGCCTCTCCACATCATTGCTGAGCTCTCTGTTAAGTTAAAAAAGAACTGTCAGATGAAGCAAGACAAATTTGTGAGTCACACACAGCTCCCACATCCTCGCACTCAAGTCACAGGTGTGACGTTCGTTGGATTAACCGAACATGTCGGGATCAACGTGTGAGGAAGTGATCTCATGTCGTGAAACTGGCTGAGTGAAAGTACGGAAAAATACTCTAAAATGTTAGATGCATGTTTGATGAGAAATGTGATCACAGTGGTTGTGGCATCTTACCTTGAGGCGCTCCCTTCGCTTCTCGAACTGTATTAAACACAAACAAACGCATGATGTAACTCTACAGATTTCATCACTCATCATCATGTTTGGTTGTGTAATTCTGGTTTATTTGATAACACGCAGAGTGTCCTTATTGCACAAGAGAAGTTATCCTGAGATCAAACAAACAATAGGAGGAATGTGCAGTTTCAACATCGAGGCAGGTGACAGGAAGCCGAGTCACACTTTCATCTGTGGAATTTTAAACTTGTGTAACGTTTGGCTGGATGATAAATCCATGCTGTGACATGCTCTTGTCTGGCAGTAATGTTCAACGTAGAGAGTTTGTTTCACACATTTCAAATGTTGAAATAAGTCTAATGTTGCCGGGCAGTCAGTTAGCTGTGAGCTACAAATGTTCATGCCTGTATTTGTTGACATTTCTGCAAATTTGCGTCATTAAAAATATGCTATTGTAGCAGCTCCTGTTTGCAGTGTACCAGCAGGTATAAGACAACTATCACTCATGTACTTTGATACCGAGAAAAATTTTAAAATGTGACTCTTCTCAGGCAGGTTCTGTTTGCTTCATGTTGCCTCACACTGTTCCCAAAGTGTCTGCGGTGCGGCTGAAGGCTTGCCTGGTCTTGTTCTTTTAAATATTGAACTTTCACTCCTCTCACTCGAGCTCCTTAATGCAAGACTTCAAGCAGTCGAATGCAAAAATTCTCATTCATCTTATCGATGAGTAACTTCACAGGTCCTCCACTTTTCTCAACTTTGACTTTTATTTGAGATTATTTATATTCTTATCATTTTATTTTGCATCTCTGCTGGCGCCTATTAAAGGGTATGTTTACTAGTTTTCAACCTGGACTATTATATGTCCACATGGTGTGCCAGTGTCGCTGTATGTGCTTATGCCCCCTCACACACACATTTGCATTCTATCGCGTCATATTTATCATGAATACTCTCCATCTGATGCTCGTTTTGTTTCTGTTTTTCGACGTTTCATGACTGCAAATGCAGCTGTAGCCAGTACCTCACTATCACTATCCCCATTCATATTTTAAGAAGCTTCAAATTATATTCAGCCACAAAATAAACCTGAAAAGCTGCAAATCAGAACAGAAGTACAGAGAGTTGTTGCATAGAGATGATACACCATCTCATCTAGTTGCATTGGTGTGAACCAGCAGGTTTTTAGAACGTTGTAGAACGGCGTTTTGCAAGTAGCTGCCTGTTTTAACTCATCTTGTTGCGAATTTTTGGTCTTAACTGGGCTTAAGTGACTAATGGGAGCAACAGTTTGAGATGTTGGTCCAGTATTGAGCGAGAGCGCTGCAGCAATGATAAAATTAGTGTTTTTTTAAATGGAGTCTGGTGGGTTTGGCGACAGCAATTTCGGGGCTGTTTCTGGTTAAACAAAAAGGATCTTAATCTTTAATAAAAAGGTCTATCTCTGTAGGGATCCTTTCTATAATGTTGTCAGACACATAGAATAACAATCTGAGACTGTCAGTGGCAAAAACAAACTTTTAATGGACGTGAATTGGAGGTGGACTGATGTCAAAAATTGTTGTTCCTGTTTTGTTTTTTGTTTTTTTAATCGATACATCACACCTTACGACATGTGAATAATATCAGAAGCAAAGATTTGGTAAATATATATGATGCATGGCTTCTTACCTCTTCTGCATATGTATACAGTACAGATCGCACAGATGAGCAGGATCACAATGACAACCATGATTAAGATGGCTAACGGTGCAATCCATAGATCTACAACAAAAGGAATGAATAAATAAATAAAACAGCAAATGGTTTACAAGTACACTGTATCCTGATGTAGAAATTGTGACAACTCACTTGGAGCGAAGGGGTTAGAGACACATTCACTGTATTTGTAGCTGACTGGGTTTTCCAAAATACAGCAGTAACTTGGCTCCCTTATATCCTAGAAAATGAGATAGAGATGATTAGCTAAAAGCTCACACATACATATTCTTTTTAATGAACTCACACAAACTTTATAGTGTTCATTATGAATTGTGTAGGGTGAATTAAAGGGTATTTCCACCACAAAAACCTTCCCAGGACACCCAGAAGCTTTTGTGGAACTCAGCACAGTCTACAGCCAAACAGGCACAGAGGTACTTCAAGCTAAAATCAATGACAATGCTATCATATTATCATTCAGCAGTTCACCTGCCTGCCAAGCTGCAGGTTACTGCTCAAGACCAACAAACAACAAAACCGGTTGTTTTGAGCGAGTTATTGCTGTTTTTCCAGCAGCTTTTTAGGCTCCGAACATGAGTATTTTTTAGGGACCCATCGCTGTGTTTCCCCCAGTGAGAGTGCCACAGAAGCGGTTGATTTTTTACCGAGACATCGCTGCTTCTCTTGCGAGGATAGTGCCACTAAAAGCAGTTGTTTTTACCAAGACATCGCTTCGTTTCCTGCCACAATACTGCCACGAAAAAGGGTTTTTTATTGAGATGTCGCTGCATTTCCTGCCATTAAAGTGCCACGAATAACAGTTGTTTTTTTAACCAGACATCGCTGTGTTTCCTGCCAGGATAGTGCCATAAAAAGTGGTTGTTTTTATCGAGATATCACTGTGTTTCCTGCCAGGATAGTGGCACAAAATTTGATATTATTTACTGAGACACAGCTGCATCTCTAGCCCAGATAATGCCATAAAAAGCAGTTGTTTTCAACAAACATTGCGTTTTTCCTGCCTGGATTGTGCTGTGAGAAGTGGTTGTTTTTACCGGGATATCACTGTGAAGAAGAGGTTGTTTTTTACTAGACATTGCTGCATCTTGTGCCATGAAAGTGCCACAAATAAGGGCTGTTTTTTACTGAGACATTGCTGAGTTTTTAGTCGGGATAGTGCCACACAAAGCAGTTGGGTTTTTTTTTACAATAATTGCATTTTTCCTGCCAGGATAGTGCCATGAAAAGCGGTTGTTTTTACTGAGAGATCACTGTGTTTCCTGCCATCAAAATGTATCCTGTTTATACCTCTGTAACTTTGTGCGTCTTGGTTGAAGGCAGCCAAGTCATGTCACTTGCGGACCAACCGTAGATGACTGGCTCAGCCTCTGTGATGTTGCCTTCACAGGTGAACACACAGTAGGTCATCTGGGTGTCACACCATGTGGAGACGGTGGGTTTAGGGACACGAGCTGACGGATAAAGACACAAACATTTGAATTCAGGAGAAAACCAAACAACCCCTCAGTCAGCCAGACTTCACTCAGTTTTCATGCACTTACAGATGACCTGGAGTTGAGTCGCTTTGGTGACTCGGCCGTTGATCTCTGGTGTGTAGTTGCCGCTGTCGTTTCGAGTCAGTCCTGTGATTGTCAGCGCTCCAGTTGAACTATTCAGCATACTGCGACCTATAAAGACACACAAACATGGTTAGAATACATTAAAACCCCTTAAAATATCACAATCCATTAAGTTATTGATTAATCCAGCCCAAATGCATCGTGAAACTATATACATTTATACAGGATTTTTAAATACATTTAGGTGTGTTTACCGGACTGTCTGCATGGTATTAGAGATTTTTAAGGGGTAAAAAAAACTTGCCTTAATCTGCAATATACCTTAAACTGTATTTCAAAATTAAGGTTAATATTTAGGGATTGGACAATCAGGATAAATCTGTTAAGACACCTGAATACCAAAAAAAAATCCCTTAAAATATAAACACTTCACACCTGAAAATTGTCAGACCCCTGACATAAACTCAACACCTTAATAATACCCTTAATTCCACAGGGTTTACCCATTACAACATTTAAATCCATGCTGAAAACTCATTAAACCCTTTAATACATTGCCAATAATTTAGCACAAACTTGAGGCTGACCTCTCAGAATATATGCATACAGATCTATTAAAATATCATTAATATGTATCTAAGACATTTTCTGACCCCTTAACTAATTTTCAACCATAATAACACCTTAAACTGGATTGATTGACTAAAATCAATTAAAACAATCACTTAAGTTAAAGTGTATCTTAAAATATAGGCTACTTTACTTGTCAATTACAGTGAATATTTAAGGACTGCATTCATTGTATTTTGGATTTTACCCCTAAAAAATTTGAGAAAACATTAAAATCCCTTTAATAAATTACAAATACAAATCTATTGACATACTTGATTGCTAAAAAATATATATATAAGATTGACAGCTAAAAATAATTAACTATTGTTAAGGTTACTTGTAAAGACAAGTAAAAGTCTTCATTTATACCTTAAAAATTTAGAAGCTTTCCCCCCTGATTCTCAGGTTTTTACTAATTACACCCATAAACACTTAAATCCACGCAGAAAACCCATTAAAAACCCTTTAAAATATTGTGATCCATTAACTTAGCACAAGGCTTAGGGCTGTCCACTCGAAATACCTGAATACAAATCCTTTAAACTATCATTAGTTGTATCTGAAAACAAAACAAAACAAAATTACAATCTTAACAACACCTTGACTGGCCAAAATCCATTAAGCAACCACTTAATTTACTTTATTTACAGCAAACCTTACCTGTCCTTTCATTACCAATTAAAGTGAATATTTAGGGACTGTATTTCTCGTATGCTGGATTTTACCCCTTAAAATAACTGAAATGATTAAATCATTTCAGAAAAAAAAAACCTTTAATTAATAAGAATAATCCCTTTAATAAACAATCCCTTAACTGATCCCTTAATCTAAAATTTAAGTTAGTTTAAATTAAATCACAATAAATCTATTAACATACTATAAAAATAATTTAAAAAAAACCACCTTAAAATAATACTACTGAATGTGTCACCTGTTTGGGTTAACTTATAAATTAAGGTGAAAGTGTTGCTGTAAATTATGCCTTAAAAGTTTAAGAGCTTTATCCCTTGATTCTCAAGCTTTTACCCATTACACCGATAAGCACTTAAATTCATGCGAAAACCCTTAATAAATTACAATCTATTTATTTATCCATTAATGTAGCACACAGCAGGGGTTCGCCTTTCAAAATAATTAAATAAAAATACCTTAAAATGTCACTATTGTGAATCTGTAACACCAACCTTAACAACACCTTAAATTGATCATTTAATGTTATTAATCCCTTAAAATCTACTTACCTTGTTAACGACAGGCTTTTGAAAGTAAGAGTGTATATTTCTAAAGGGATTAAGTAAGGGGTTTGGTGTGTTTTCAGAGTAAATTATGGGTATTTTGGTACATAATGAGGGCTTCAAATTAAATAAAGGCTACCTTGCTGTTAAATCTCAAATAAAAGTGTGTGACTGCACCTTCAAAAGGGTGGTAAGTGACAGTCTGGCCTCCGTTCCACTCCACAGCGATGTCAGATCCATGTTTCCACACGATGCTGGTGATGGGATCACTGAGATTTACCACAGACGGTGAGGGTGTGAGGACGACTTTGGCACCAACTGCCTTGTAGAGCGGTTCAACTGCAGAAATAAAAACAAGACGCCACCTCATATTAATTCTTTAAATGGTCTAAATGTTGAGTTTTTACATTTTACAGTCCGTTCTAGGCCGGAAAGAGCATTCAGATATTTTACTCAAGTAAACAAAGCCACACTCTAAAAGTCGTAAATGTAAATCCATAACTGTTGTAGGCAAATTGTACTTAAATGTAAAAGCCCTCTTTGCAGTAATAGGAGTAAAATAAGAAGATTATAATGCTGTATTGATGATTTGAATATGTAACTACTTATTTTATAAGATCATCATGAAATGTAGCTGTGTATATTTGTTTAAGTATTGTACTTAAGTAAAAGAAATTGAGGTACTTTTAAGGTTATTTCGAATTTCTGACACTTACTTTTTTTTAAATTTTATTTATTTATTTATTTTTTGACAGAAACGTTTGTCTCACATGATGTGTTCAAGGACTGTCAAATTTTTGAAAATCAAATGATAATTTCTGTTTTTAAAGATTCTGGCTATGATAAATGGTGGAATTTGGGCAATTAAAAAAAAAAACATGTCTTCATAACCCGCCCACATCTTTTGTTTAAATTAAAAAGATAGATAAAATTAAAAAATGATAAGAATATTTTTTAAGTAATCAGAAATTGTTCATTAAAAAAATCTTTACCAAAAAAAAAAAAAGCTTCAATGAAAACATGACTTTCGCACCACTGCTTGCTTATTATTTTTTGTTTTTTTAGATAAAAAGTTTTTAAATTAAAAAAAAAACAACTATTTTTCTAAAAAACAAAGAAGAAAAGAAAAGACAACGTGGCTTCCTAACCTGTTATTTATTTATTTATTTTTATCAGCTTAAAATAATCACAAAATACAGCCATGTAAAATTGTCTATCCCTCCCCAAACCCATGATAATAATAAAAAAAAAAAAACATTAGCCTCTCCAGTGCTTAAACAATTATTTGACACCTCTTTCCCCTCATAAATAACCAACAGTCTCTAAGGAAAAAATTCAATGCAGACCTTTTACTTGTAATGGAGTATATATAGTTACCAGTGTGGTCCTACGACTTTTACTTAAATAAAATAATAGCCTACTGCGTCTGTAACTGGTGACTATGGTGGGGGAAAAAGTGTAATGGAGTATTCAAGAGAAACACTCAAGAAAGTACCTCAGAGTAAATTTATTCTACTGTATTTCTAGAGGACAATTAGACCTTATCTGTTATTTTAAACTGATAGATTAAACTGTTCACTGTTTACTTTTCTGCAAGCATCCCAACAGGACAGATACACTGAGAAATGTCGCAGTAAAGTTAAATGTGTGTTGGTTTCAAATCATACCCACAGTGAGATTAATATAATGTCAAACTTACCGTACTCAGCCGTCACTGCTGTCCAGGACAGAAAGATAAACAGAGACACTGACTTCCACATTTTCTTCTCAATTCAGAAAAACGACCGTAATTCTGCTGTGAATAGTTGGTAGTAGTTAGTAAGGAGCGGAGTCCTGAATGAAAGCAGAGGAGGAGGTGCGCCTTTTATTGGCGTTCATCCATTCACACCCTCCGTGACTCATGTTGGGTGAAAACAAAGCTGCCATGTCTTTGAGAAAGAAACATTACGACATCGCGGAGTTTTCACTTTAAGATCGTAAAGACTAAACGGGCAGATAAGGACTGAATAAAAAATAAATTAATACAAAATAAAGTAAATTAATAAAATAAAATAAAAAACGGTGACGTTTCTGTGGTTGCCTAGCAACAGGCTCCACAGCCAGGACATAGCTCGTCTGTGTGCTAAGCTAAGTTTGCCGGCTGCTAGCTTAATATTCAGCTAGTTTTTATCTCATCCTGAACTTTACTGTTTAAAAGTTGAAAAGAATATACTTTTATAAGATACGGATATTCTTGATCTATCTTTCTGAAATAAGGAAACACCAAAACAGGAAGTTAAAGACTAGGTTGAGGAAGTAATGAATGCGTGGTTGCCTAGCAACAGGTCCTAGAAGCAGTGCACCTAGCGAGCTGTTTCCACCTAGCTAAGTTGACCGGCCGCTAGCTTAATCTTTAGCTAGCTTTTATCAGAATTGTTCCTTTGCTTTACTTAAGGTTTAAAAGTTAGAGAGAATATACGTTTATAAAATAAGGAGAATGATGTTTAATCTTTCTGACACAAGGAAATACCAAAACAGGAAGTTAGGGACATAAAGGCAGTGTACCTAGCTTGCTTCAGTCTGTGTGCTAAGCTAAGATGGCCGGCCGAATTGTTCCTTTCCTTTACTTGAGGTGTAAAAATTGAAAAGAATATACATTTAGAAAGATAAAAATAAATATAATGTCCTTATCTATCTCTAATGTCTGAAATCACTTACTACTGACGACATACTCCACTATCCGCCATTTTGTAGTGCTGTCTGAATGTATTATACACTATATAGTGGACTAGTATCCCACAATGCATCATGAAAAGTAGTGTACAACCATAGACTGTAAGTGTACAGCCGACAGTCGCTCACCAAACTATATATCCCACCATGCATTGCGCCAAAGGAGCAGGCAAACAGTGTGGGAGGAACACTGAGAGGGCGTAGAGAAGAAATGAATAAAAGTAACTAAATAAAATTGGAAAATTGAAAAAACAAACAACAAAAACAAACAACAAAACAAAAAGTGTGTGTTGCCTAGCAACAGGTTCTAGAAGCAGTGTAGCTAGCAAGCTGCTTCTGCCAGTTTCCATGGTTTCTAGTCAGGTTGCTATGCTAACTTAGCTAGCTGCTAGCTTCGTACCTACTTTACAGTTTAAAAGTAAAAAAATAAATAAATAAATAAACTACGGACATTCTTGTTTTATCTTCCTGAAATGAGGAAATACCAAAACAGGAAGTTAAAGACTGCGCTTATTGTAAATGGAATAAACTAACAAATAACCAAAACTAACAAATAAAATATAATTTAAAACATGAATCTGGTTGCTAAGCTAAGTTAGCTGGCTGCTAGCTTCATATTTACTTAACGGTTTAACAGTTAAAAAGGACATACTTTTTTGAGGTAAGGACATGTTTTTATTTTAATAAAACGAGGAAACACCAAAACAGGCAGTGGAGGACTGGAGAGAAAAAAAGTAAATAAATAAAACAACACTCATGAAATAAAATAAAACAAAATATTAACATAGCTCGCTGTTTCCCCTGGTTTCCACGGTTTATAGTCTGTGCGCTTTTTGTATTACATGATTTTTATTGAAGATGTACAGAACACATTCAACAGCATTCACATTCATTACGTACCAAGAAAACTATAAATATTCCATGGTTTCCTTGTTTAGTACAGGGAAGTGCAACAAAATTACCATAGCAAACAAAAGTATAGAACACAAATGTAAACATCTGATTAAAAACTGATTACAAAGGAAGTTCTTTTAACTGTTCATGTTGAATTGAAATGTAATAGTGAACAACAAAGGGGAAAACAGTGATAAAATAATACTAATAATACAATAATAATACAGTCTGTGGTTTTAACACTCTTTGCGACACGTTCTTCCCATGTTCAGCCTCTCTCTTCCGAGTCTGAATCTGTTTTGAATTTTATTTTTAAAGAAAAAAATTTTTTTTTTTTCTTTAAAAATTTGAAAGAAAGCATGCAGCGGAAGGAACGTTTTTTTTTTTTTTTTTAATTTTCTTCTTTCTTTAAGAAATGAAAATAAATAAATTCTCCATGTTAGTACAACACTGCGAATTGACGTCTTTTTTTTTTTTCCAAACGCACATGATTAGATTTAGGCAACAAAAGCACATGGTTGGGTTTAGGAAAAAAGAATTTTATAATCTTACGGGGTGGGAACACAGTTATATATATATTTTAATTTGACAGAAAACATGTGAGCAGGTCTGGAATGCATGTTTTCTTAAAAAATTGCCAAAATTACACCACTTCTTATAGCCAGAAACTGTGAAAACATAAATTATTGTTACATTTTTAGATATACAACGGTCCTTGAACACCTCATGTGCAACAAATGCTTCAGTCAGGAAAAAAAATGTGACCAAATCTGAGCTTAATCATGATATTGTCTCAAATCACATTATTCTACATTTGAAATTTGGCTGAAAATAAAGGATTTGCACAAACTAACCAGCAACTTTTTCAACTCCGGGTTTTTGTCTTCAACTTTTAACATTCAAACATCAAAGGGGAAGTTTTAAAAATCTAATAACTAATTGTCCCCCGGTCACTCTGGGAGGCTCAAAGAAAAAAATCTATAGCTTTGGGAAGGGTTGAAATAAAAAAGAAAAATTAAATTTATTATAAGTCCTTGAAAAGTCATGGAAAAGTTTTGATATTTGTCCATGAACACGTGTGGGAACCCCGCACATGAAATCAGAAAAACAGCATTTTGCCCGCACTCATTTGGACAGATATTTTAATGTGTAACTTCAAGGCACAGCTATGTCCGAAATCTTTCCCTCATGATTTGCAGGTATACGGCTTCTCGCCTGTGTGGACAGTCAGGTGCTTTTTCAAGTTCGCCTTGATAATGAATCTTTTCCCACAGGTCTTGCAGAAGTACGGCCTCTCCCCTGCATGTAATCTCATATGGACCTTCAAGGCACAGCTCAGCCTGAAATTTCTCCCGCATGTTTTACACGTATACGGCTTCTCACCTGTGTGGATCCTCATGTGGCCTTTCAGGTGAGTGCTACACCTGTAGTCTCTCCCACATACATTACAAGTATACGGCTTCTCCCCCGAGTGAGTCCTCATGTGGACCAGCAAGCCGCTGCACCATTTGAAACCTTTGCCACATGTTTTGCAGCAGTACGGCGTCTCACCTGTGTGGATTCTCATGTGAGCACTCAAGTCTGACGCCTTGTAAAAACTTTTCCCACACGTGTCGCACGTGAACGGCTTCTCGCCTGTGTGGGCTCTTCTCATGTGGACTGTCACTTCAGCGTTACATCTGAAAGCCCTCCCACATGTCCTGCACGTATATGGTTTCTCTCCTGTGTGGATTTTCATGTGCTTTTTCAAGTCTGGCATCTGACAGAATCTCCTCTCACAGATGGTGCACGGATACGGCCTGTCACCCGTGTGGAGCGTCATATGAGCTTTCAGCGTTGACGTCCGACTGAATCTTTTCCCGCACTCGTTGCAAGTATACGGCTTCTTGTCTGTGTGGATTCTCAGATGTCTCTCCAGTGATGACTTGTGCTTCAAGTCTTTTCCACATGTGTCACATCTGAAGGGCCATTTACCTGCGGGAGCGTGACTCTCTAACAAGTTTACACTGTCACTGCTTTTGTGATGTTTTTTGTTTGGTTTTGGCTCCATGTTTCTGGTTGATCCTGAGTCTCCGTGCTCACCTGCTTTCTGATCTTGGCTCTGAGAGTAGTGAGACACGTGGTCACTGTGTGCTTCTGATGTGACGGAGCATATAACTGGCACTACAGTCTCTTTCTCTGCTGTGTTTAGAGCTTCATCGGGGGTGAAGTTCAGAGTCTGATCTTCGCTGTGGTCACTTTCCTTGTCAGCAGGAGTCAACATAAAGGCATCAGTCTCCTGCTTCAGTTCAAGCTGCTCTCCCTCCTGACTGGTGCAGAGTTCCTCCTCTTCCTCTTTAATCTGTGGAGGCTCTGGGTGCTCTTGGTCCAGACTGGAGTCAGCAAAAACATCCTCCTCTTCCTTACAGACATCTTGTTGTGGGAGATCTGGAGAGACACAGAACACAAAACAGCTGGAAGATATTTTCGCAGACAGACAAACTTAGATCCCCTACAGTTTGCATGAAAGCAAATCGTTCCACGGAGGATGCAAAATCCACCACACTCCACCTCACTCTGTCCCACCTGGAAGGGAAGAACACTTACGTCAGGATCCTCCTCACTGACTTCAGCAGCAACTGGAAGACAAGCTGAGGTCACTGAACAAGGACACCGTTTACCTGCAACTGGGTCCTCAACTTCCTGATGCAGAGGCAGTAGATGGTCAGGGTGGGCAGTCACACATCAAAACCCATCTCAGTGAGAACAGGTTCAACCCAGGGCTGCGTCTTAAGCTCCCCCCTGCTGACCCTGCTATCTCACGACTGTACTGTTAGGTTTAACACCAACCACATCATCAAGTTTGCTGGTGACACAACAGTAGTGGGACTAATGAGCAACAGGGCTGCGGTGGGGCAGCCTACACTACAGCAGGGTGCAATCTGGCTCTAAATGGCGAACAAGCCAAAGAGACGGTGGTCGATATCAGGAGCTCTGGCAGGCACCATCATTTGCCCCTGATCATTGATGGAGCAGTTGTAAACAAGGTCAGTGACACCAAATTACTGGGTGTGCACCTTGGGAACGACCTGACCTCTACTGTCAACACTTGGACCAGAACCAAAAAGGCTCAACAGCGGCTCCATCCCCTTCTGGAGCCGAAGGAGAGCAGCCTTCACCACCTTCTACAGGGAGACCACTGAGAGTAGTCTGACCTATGACCTTACATCCTCGTTTCGAAACTGCAAAGCTGTGGAACAACAACTCAACAGGTTGAGACATCCAGCAAAATCAGAGATGCCCCTCTCCCCCCTTCTTGCTAGAGATATTCAGGTTCAGATCCAGAATCAGACAACTTCTTTAATCCTACCAGGGGCGAATTGTTTGAACAGCTTGCCTTGCACGCATACTATAACATACAGTAACACGTACACACATAAATAGATGAGTAATAAATAAAGAAACGCTGCTGCAATGGGGCTTATTAGCGAACTGTGCCCCCTGCCATGTCAACAGTAAATTAAACACGACATCATTCATTGAGAATATAGGTGTAAAAATAGAAACACACAGCAGTGAAACATCAGGACTACTACAAAGAGCTCTTACTATAGTAGGTAACCTTATATTGATAGAGCAAATTTAGATGGTTGACAGTGCAGGAATTGTAATGTAAGGTGATTAAATTAAAGTGTAAAAGCAGTGCAATTGAAGATTAACATTTGTACAGACACCAATGCAGAAACTGATTTTTTTCTGGTGTCATTATTAATAAAAACTGGGATAATATATATAAAGTGAACTGCTCCGTTTCATGTTATGACTGTGAATGTTTTACACACCTATTCTGTGTATTTTTATTTCAGGTTTCCACACGATATCCAGCAGTCTGCGCTGACGGTCGATCTCTTCTTCATACTCGGTGACTGTTTTCTTAAAAACCCTGAATATTTCCTCCGCAGCTGCAGCCAGCCGGTCGTTTATAAACTCTTTGAAATGCTCAGCTGAAGACATTGTTGCTTAATTAATTAATTAATCAGCGCTAAGGTTATAATGCCAGGAACATGGACGTTTGAATGGCACTAAGGGTGCTAGCGCTTGTGTTGTTTACTTCCGCCGGAGTCACACTGTTGAGTTCCGGAAGTGCAGTGGGCTAATACTTTGTTCCGCTTTCACCGAAAGTAAAACGTCTCTCTCTTCTTTATGCTCTCACTTAATTTTTACAAGTAGAAACGGTTATTTTACTTTTACTACTACATTTAACTGACGTCTTTTCGAGGTGTTTCGCACTCATTTTGAAAAAAAAAAGGGTGAATCGCTGGTAAAGTCGGACAACTAGTAAAGCAGGACTATCGACCCGTCACTAAGTCCCGCCTCCGGAAGCAGACTGGCCAATCACAACGTAGCACCAGGCCGGCTCAGACCAGGGTTTGGGTTCTCTGTTATATTGTGAGCAGTGTGGTTTCTGCAGTGTGCTTTACATTTCTGTTTAAACTGTTTGCACCAACCAGGAGCGGCACTCAGAATTCCACTGTACCCTGCACAGTACAACGACAATAAAGGCTTTCTAATTCTTATTGCTGTACATTCGTCTTAATGAAGTTGATTAAAATAACAAACCGTAATAAAATAATAACCCCAGAATTTGCAGCTGAGAGTGCTGCCAAGTTTTCATCGCCTGGCATTGATGTTGAAAATGCCCATTTTAAAGCATTTATTTAATAAAAGGTAATGTATTTAACAACTTGTGATAACATGATAATATATATGATCTATATATTCATATAGATGACAGTACTATGAGCCAAAAAAGAAAAATTTTAAAAATGTAATTATTGTAAATCTAATATATATATATTTACAAAATTTTTTATTTTTTTTAAAGAAAACATGTGTTCCAAAAAGATTTTCTCTTAAAAGATAAGCCATAAAATGAAAACAAAATAAAATTTCTATGACCACTCACACAAACAAATGTAGTGGGACATAGCATTGGTAACCTTCTTTTTTTTTTTTTTTTTTTTAAAGAAAACAAGCCTTCCAAACCTTTAAAAAAAGTCTTTAAAATTTCTTTAAAAAAAAAAAAAAAATTGAAAAATAATTTAAAAAAAGAACTAAAGAAAACATGTTTTCCAAACTGCCACATGCGTTCTGCTTTCAAATTTTTGAGAAAAAAAATCATTAAAAAAAATACATGAAGAAGAAGAATGTACAATTTAAAAAACAAAAATGTTAAAAAACTTAATAATTATAATTAATATTCAAAGAAAATATGCAGGCGGGTTTGGAGGGCATGTTTTCTTTAAAAATCAGCAACAAAATAAAACACAAAATAAATTTTTTTATGACCATTCACACAAATAAAACAAAGGGCAATAGCATTGGGATTCATGACCCTACTTGTTAATTCAAGCTCTCTGATTCGAAAATATCCGATTCAAACTCCGCTCAGATATAACTCCAGCTAGCTGGCGTACAGGAAGGGACAGACTGAATGCAGGGAGGAAATAAAGAAACGTACATGATGGGGAAACAAAACGCTGACTTGAACTACATTACATCATCAGCTAACTTACAGGAAACAAATTTGCTGTGATGTTATATTGTGTGGAAGGTTATCCACAGAGGATACCTGGCACAATTTTATTATAAATAACAAAATTCCATGACTCTTCCAGGTTTTCCATGACTGTGGAAACCCTGACCTCATGTTATTCAGTATCTTTAGACTCTCTGAAGAATGCAGCTGGGTCTTTGGGTTGTTTAGTTTATGACTTTTGTCTATTTTCGTGGACTAACATTATCCTACAACCAGACTTTCTGCCATCCGATGATTTCTACGTGAAAACAAGAACCAACTACACCAATAAATCTTAATAATTTTATTGTCTTTGTTCTCATGATTTTACAAATATGATACTTCTGCAATTCAACTTTAACTGTGCAACACAATGGCATTATGGACTGTTAAACTCGACATCCCGAGGGACGTCTGTGACTCCAGGGAGCTGTGAATCCTGCAGACCAGGGGCCTTATTTGGGTTTTTATTTTTATCTTTTTTTTTTTTAGTGTCATCCTAAGAGTGTTCTGAAACAAGAGTCAATCTTGCGTGTTACATTTCTCATCATCCAACTCGGGCCTGCGTCTTTGTCCGCAGGATTCACTAGCAGCTTTAAACACACGATATTTCACCCCTGACGTAGTGACGGCTACTGTCAGGAGGGGAGGAAGCTGGGTCGCTCCCCTCCATCCCTCCCCCCACAGGTCAGAGAGCGACTCCTCGGACGTGGGCTTGAATTAAGTTGTACAGTCTCTTTGGATGAGGCTGGTGGTACTTGGTCAGAGCTGCAGGGCTGCTTGTCTTTTTAAGAATGGGTGATCTCGCCACGTAGGTTTTTGGGACACCAGTACAGATAAGAACAATGGCATGCAAGACTCACATACAGACCCACTTGTTATTATTTCTTTTTTTTTTTTTTTAATAGAAAATAAAGATTCTGACATAAGTACAAGCACTGAGCCCTCGCAAACACCCAACAGCCAAGCGTATTGGAAACTTTACGGAGGACGAACGACGCCTAAACTGACGACGTTAAGAAGTATCGGGGGCTTGCGACGGTTAAAAACCATTTCAACACAACAGCTGGCATCTTTTCATATTCAATAAGTCCTGTTTTGAGGACGTAATACATCTCACATTTATATTATTTCTTCTTCTACACCTTTTTACTACAAATGTATGTGCTTTTGATTCAAAACAACTCGGGAAAACTGAGAGAAAGAAAATAAAGATTTGCAGTTCAACGACAATCCACCCCACTCTGGCCAATTTATTGCAAATGAAGTGATAACCTCTGAACAGCAACACACACTTCAATATGGCACAAGCATCTTAGAAATGACCTAAATGCATCGTCGTCGTAGTCGTGGGTGAATATCAAAAACCAAACCACACCATATCTAAAAATATTAAGACATTAATCATCAGTAGAGCAGAAAAGATTTTTTTTTCTCCTCGTCGAAACATGCAGTCTGCCGCTCTGCAAGCAAAACCCGATTCTGGACCCATTGGTAAAACGTCAAAGAAAAGAAAAATGTCTTCGTCTCAAATGCATATGAACACTGCAAATGATTAGCCTCGCCAGTGGAGCCAATATACTTCTATTATTCATGACAGGAGCTGCAGACTTCAAAATCCAGGTCACTGTGCGACTGAGGATCTCTCTTTCCTCTCTGATTTGAGGGCTGGATGACGATTCCTTCTCAGGGTAAAATGCACACTGGCCAGCAAAGTGAAGCATGTAGTGACTAGACTCGCCCCTTCGAGTTAAACCTCAAGATATTTCAAAATATAAAGAAGCAAAAAAAAATATCAAGGTTTAAAGCACTCTGCTTCCGGACGTCTTTTCTGACCCACTTTCATCTCGCTCCGTGTGTCACCTTAAGACATTTGATGTGCTTATCCTAGTGAGCGTCAGCTTTGGCACACTCTCTGCTGAGGTACCTAAACAAATATTTTGTCAAGTACTGAAACTACTGTTTATTCCCCCCCAACGAGGATATTGTTGTTGCATTATACTTTATATATAGAGAGGAGTATTTGTCTCTAAAATGTCTCTGGAGTGTTCAGGAGAGAATCTACACATGAAGGCATTCTCCTCCAGCCCTTACTCCCGAGGCTGCGGCGTGGAAACCCCGACTACATCCCTCACAGCAGCCCCGTCTACGTGCTCACCACTTCTCCCACTACAAAATCCAAATAAATACTCTTTAAAATAAGGGCAAACTGGTCAAACAAAACAAAAAAAATGAAGCTAAATCAATGTAGTGGCCTCATAAATGTAACGCAAAACTCTCAAAGTACAATAAATCCATCACCGTCCAGTCCTCAGTCAAATGAAGAAACAAAGAAAGAAATATTACAGGGAAGGATATATCTAGAGTAGTGGTTGTTTTACAATGGCGCCTATGTCGAGAGAATGACTGGGCTTCAGTTTGTCATGTTGCAACTTCTTTAAAAACTGCATCTTCTTCCCCCCCGTCTCGCTTCTCTTCTCTCTCTTCGCCCGGAGGTGATCATGCTCTGTCTGATCAAAGTCTTTGACCTTTAACCCTTGGCTCCCCTCCCTCCCCTTCCCTTCCCCATCAAACGCTCCTCCCGCTCCTCCTCCTCGTCGGCTCAAGAGGGGGGATTGTTCAGTCGGCGTAGTGCATGATGGACTCGACGTAGTTGCCGGGGAAGAGGCCCGTGGTCCCGTTCATCACGCCCTCGTACCAGCCATCGTCGTTCTTCTTGATCACGTAGATGATGGCGCCCTCCTGGAACGAGAGCTCGTCCTCCTTGTCCCGAGCGTAGTCGTAGATGGCCACCACTGCGGGACAATAAAAGAAACTGTGATTAAATTAACCAAACCAGCTTACCATCAAGATCACAGGAGCACGTGCCGAAGGCTGACCTTTCTCCATGTAGTTGCGTGGGGCCCAGGGCGGGTCTTCCTCGGCGTAGGGGTCACTGTACTCCACCACCGCCGACTCCTCCTCGTCATCATCGTCCTCGTAGTCCTCCGGCGGCGGAGGAGGAGGTGTGGGCTCCTCAAACACCGGCTCCTCGGCGGGTGGAGGCGGGGGCGGCACGTCTGAGACTGGAAATAGTTTTCAGGCAGGCGGGAAGAGAAAGAGGACCAATTAGAGGCGGAGGAAGGAGCACAAAGACGATCGCGTTAGTCAGGGATTCATTCTCATGCACTGGAGACAGGAACAGAAACATGCTGGATGC
The DNA here is from genome assembly GCA_019142605.1 of Cephalopholis sonnerati. Taxonomy (NCBI): domain Eukaryota; kingdom Metazoa; phylum Chordata; class Actinopteri; order Perciformes; family Serranidae; genus Cephalopholis; species Cephalopholis sonnerati. Next base: position 4,134,135 of record JAGQAX010000024.1, read on the forward strand.
ATTCAGACACTCAGTACTGTGTGTTATATTCACTGTGGGACTTTATAACCACAGCTCTTTACATACAAACACACAGAACGGTGTGACACAACAGGAACAACACACACTGATTCAACATGCATTCAAAAAAATTCAACGAGGGAGCTTAGTTAGCTGAATTCTTGAGAGAAATCAGTGACAGCACACAATAAAATTACACAGAAATGCGATCATGCTCATGAACATGCTTCATTATTCACATCATGCTTAACATGTCTTTTTTCAGTCTTTGCTGACACATATTGTCGTGTTAACAAGTGGTCAACCACCAACGTTTGCTGCCAAAGGGACCAGAAGTCACATCTGTGGTGCAGCAAAACAATCAAACAAAACACTATCTGCTCATTGTGACTAAAATATCGAACATCGCCAGCCATGACGGCAATGTTCTTGTTAATAAAAATCTAAGTGGCAGATAAGAACCGCAGGAAAAAGGCACAATTTCTGGTTGTCTTACTTTCCACTCCAGGTGTACAGAGTATGGAAGCCCATTGCTGCCAACATGAAGACAAAAAAAGTCCAAGAAGTCTTTATAATAGAACTGAGGCCTATCACTGCAGGCACCAATCACACGTTTAATCCTCACTCAGTCTGTGGTGCGGTGTATTTGACATAGTTGTCAGTTCAGCGTGCTGAGATGCCACCAAAACATTTGAAGGTTTAGCTGTGCTACATGCCTGTGGCATCAGGTGACAATTAAAGCCACTCAATGTTTCCATTTACATGATGGGAATCAAATGAGTGAGAAAAAAAAAAGGTCTGAAAATGAGTACTCTCTTGGTATCACTGAAAGAGTACTGGTATTTAGTACAGGTATTGTCATTTTTTTTAACGTTACCCAGCCCTAACACTAAGTAATTATTTCAATAATGTTCCTCATTGTTTTGTGATACCAAGTCATTATTTTGCTATGCTGTCATTCTTTTGTGATAATTTTGCAATACTAAGACATTATTAAGGGATACTATGTCATTATTTTGTGATACTGAGTCAATATTTAAAGACACTAAGTCATAATTTAGAGACACTAAGTCGTAATTTAGAGACACTAAATCATAATTTAGAGACACTAAGTCATAATTAAGAGATACTAAGTCATAATTTAGAGACACTAAATCACAATTTAGAGATACTAAGTCATAATTTAGAGACACTAAGTCATAATTTAGAGATACTAAGTAATTATTTAGAGACACTAAGTTGTAATTTAGAGACACTAAGTCATAATTTAGAGACACTAAGTCATTATTTAGAGACACTAAGTCGTCATTTTGTGATACTAAGTCATAATTTAGAGATACTAAATCATAATTTAGAGACACTAAGTCATTATTTAGAGACATTAAATCATAATTCAGAGACATTAAATCATAATTTAGAGACACTAAGTAATTATTTAGAGACACTAAATCATAATTTAGAGATACTAAGTCATAATTTAGAGATACTAAGTAATTATTTAGAGACATTAAATCATAATTCAGAGACATTAAATCATAATTTAGAGACACTAAGTAATTATTTAGAGACACTAAATCATAATTTAGAGATACTAAGTCATAATTTAGAGACACTAAGTTGTAATTTAGAGACACTAAATCATAATTTAGAGACACTAAGTCATAATTTAGAGACACTAAGTCGTAATTTAGAGACACTAAGTCATAATTTAGAGATACAAAGTCATAATTTAGAGACACTAAGTCATAATTTGGAGATACTAAGTTATAATTTAGAGATACTAGGTCATTATTTTGAGATACTAAGTCATTATTTAGAGATACTGAGTCATTATTTTGAGACACCAAGTTATCATTTTGAGATGCTAGGTCATTGTTTGTGATACTGAGTCATCATTTTGAGATGCTAGGTCATTATTTTCAGAAAGATTCTCAGAATTTAAAGACACTTAATCACTATTTGAGAAAGCTTTTCATTAAAATGGCTTACATGATTTATTTTTCATCTCATTGGCAGAAATGGACTTCAGTAACAGAGTCACCTGATGCACCATGACATCTTGTTATATGCGGTAATAAAGGCATTAAATAAATGCCCTGTGACATAGAAAAATAAGAGAGTTAAGAACATGAAGTCTACAAAGTTCTCACTCTGACAAATTTTCACATTTATAATTCAAGATGGTGGCAGCAGATCCCTGACCCAGCTGATGTTGGAGGTTGATCACTTGTTTACTCCAGTGAGAAACAATTCACCAAAGGGGACCAATCACTGATGTTACCTGTTTGGGAGAGGACTAACAACAAACAGCGATCATGCAGTGAGGGGGGGAGTGAGGGGCTAAAAGCCACTTACTAGTCTCCTGAACTCGGGCCACAAAGCCCATCAGAGGCAGCTGAGGGGTGATCTGCATGGAGGGGGGAGGGGGCGCGAGCGGGCCTGCTATCACCAAACAGTTTCAACACACAGAGATGGAGGAGGACGAGGCCAGAGAGAAGGAGGAGGACGGACATGAGGACAGCAAAGACAGGAGAAAATGAGGTTAGAACAACCAAGAGAAGCACAGAAGAGTTAAAGAACAGGAACAAGAGAGTCAATGCAACATTTACAGCATGGAGACAATTATTGTAGCAAAGCACAGACCTGACAAATCCATAATTATTATTATTATTGTTCCACCTACAGACATACAGCATATAGGACAGGACTCCCATGTGGCAGAGAGTCATTCCTCCGCTAGAGAGAGACACTATTTTCACCACCAATTATTAAAAAAATGCTTTGTAGATGTTAATATCTGCTGAGTTTCTAAGTCAAAGGGCCATTTCAAATTTTCATACTTTCTTTGTAGATTTTCAAGAAACAAACATTTCAAAAATAAAAACAAAAATAAAAAATAAAATGTAATGCAATGTAACTACTATGTATGATAAATCAATGTAGTTTGAAGGAATCGTATAAAATACCAAGATATATATATATATGTGTGTGTGTGTGTGTGTGTGTGTGTATATATCGTGTATCGCCAGTTAGCAAGAGTCAGTGAGATTGCGAATTGTTGTCCATATCGCCCAGCCCTACAGCTAACCACAGACTTAAAATGCAACGTGCTAACCAAACTAACAGCTAGTGTTTGAGTTAGCTCCACCCTCTTGTCCAAATATGGTCACTTCTGGCTCCAAAAATCCAGGTGGCAACGGCCAAAACGCCAAATTTAAGGCTTCAAAACAGGAATCCACAAAACAAAACACATTATTTTTTTATGGTTTATGCTGAGGATGTGTCGTCCGTTTTTAAATGCAGTCTCTCATTCCACCATGGAGTTAACATGCACTGACTCAGTACACTTCCCAAGTCTGTATGTTCAAGACAATTAATAAAAGGACCCGGTTTTCCTTTTATACGATCATTTTTTCTAAGGATATACAAGCAGACAGTTCTGTTAGCCATTTACCCATACTTGGGTCTATTTACATTTTTTCCATCACAGTGCCATCTTCTGTTGGGCCTGTAACAGACATAGATTTAAATATAATTGCTCTTTCTTTTACGTTATGTTCTTTCAGATAACAAACCACTAAGACTAAACAAATGGTGTTTATATATTCCCTTCCATCATCTATTTTACCTCCTCCCAGATCCATTTTCATCCTATTGTGTTCCTGAACACAATGGAAAAATGCTCACCATCTACGGCAGAAATAAACTATAGAGGATCATAGGTGTGTCAGTAAACCCAGACAGTGTCAGAGACAAATGGAGGACAAAAGATTGCAAAGAGAGCAGTGAGGACAGAGAGCGCTGGTGAGGAGGTGAAGTCCAGTGAAGGCAGTTAAGTTGATGGGAAATGACAGAGCACAAAAACCAGACAGGAGATCTTTTCATTAAAGATGCAGAAACATGACAGACTCTGGTGATCTGCTCCCTCTGAACTCTACAGGCTGGGAGAGAGGCTGGACTCTCGTTTCATAAAAAGGAGAAGTAGTTCATTTAAGGTCAGAGAATAGAAGAATGGAAAATAAAGAGGTTGAGAAAAAGCTTGGAAAATAAACAAAAACAATCAGGTTCCAGGTTCAATGAGTAAATTAGTGATTCACCTTTGACTGCCAACAGTATCTACAGCACGTACCTAAATTAATATGGCACTACTGGTGCATTTTATAACTTATATGACGAAAGAATATCTGTTAAAATGGACACCAAAAATTCAAAATATTCTGGACAAATGTGGGTTATCATATTTGCAGATTTTGTTCCCTCTCTGTACACAGGGTTCCTACACATTTCCCATTTCTAAATTCCAGACTTTTCTGTAGATTTTTAGACTATATTTGACATCTGAGGACAAACAGCAAAGTGTTTATTATGTAAATAAATGGTTTTGAAACCCAGCTTAACATGTATGATGCATTTTATATTATGATGACAAATAATTGCCAGACGATTGTATCCAGGAAGTAACCTGACGAGAGCTAAAAAAAAAAGCGATTGATTTTATTATTTTAGTAGGCTGCCTTAAGTTTAATTTGTATTTCATAACTTACATAATTAAAATAAAATTGATATTTGGCACTGTCACAAAAATATCACCATACTTTGCTGTATCGATTTTTTCTCACACTCCTAACCTGCACTCATATTATGTTCCCTTAACATACTGAATAAGTGTCATGTTTTTGTTCTCTCCATAGGTTTTGTCTCTTATAGATAAACACTGAAAATAAGTTGGAATAAGTTGAGTAATTTAAATTTCACTGTGCTCGTGCAGCCTTGTTTATTCACTATGTCCATTTTAACAACGAAAGCAGCCGTAATAGTTTCCTCATGCATAATAGCACTATATACATGTTGAGACATTTTAAAAAATTGGTTATTTGTGGTGCTATATGCAATTCAAACATACTGCCGCATTTTCTTTCTAATTAATTTTGTTGTGAAGGTCTGGATTTGGTTCAGTTTTAACGGCTCTGATGATGGAGCAGAGCTGATTTGCAGGCTGTGACATACAGGCGTAGAGGGAGCCTTGCATATAAGCTGGCATTCAGTCACACAGTATACTTCTTGCCTTGCTTTCAAAGGCATCGAGCTCACCCCTGCCTGTGCTCTCTGACACAGCGGTTAACATTTTGGCTGTGCTGGGTGCGTGCTCCAAACGCCATGACAACACACGATGCTTGTAAATCAATCTTATCTAATTTTGATTTTTATACTTCAGAAAAAACAGGATAATACTCTGCTCTACTCTCGTCTTTTCCCCCAACTTATCCAGACCTGGAAATGACTAAAATCAAATTCTATACTTTTCCATACTGCGTAGGAACCCTGTGTAGAGAATAATCTGTCTGAAGTTTGCTGAGGTGGTTAACATTTTAAAGAACGTATGAGGGCCCATGCACGTCGCCTTTTTTGCGCCCTTAAATCATTGTTTTCAGTGGAGATGCATAGACAGTGAGCTCAAACGCGAAAGCAACAGCTGCACCCTGAGATAAACAAGAGTTCAACTTTTACAATGAAGCAGCGCACACTGCATTTCATGTGACGAGGAACATCCAATCACAGCGAGCAGATATCTTTCCGTCCTCTGTAAATATCAGACTATGATAAATATTAAATAGAAGTTTATGATTTAAATCTGTCCTACAGACAAATACACACTCCAAAACAACTCCTTCAAGATGATCAGCCCTGCACTCAAGACTTCTGGTAAGGTGGCTATGATGAGGTGCTGGTTACGGTCACTTAGACGTAACCTGCCTCCACGCGGAGTTGCTCACAGCAGTGTGAGTGTACGGGCCCTAAAGGCCGGTTCAGACCAACGATTCCAGACGCAACTTAACGGTTTTAGGACACCGCAGAAAAAAGTTGCAGTGGTCTGAATGACTCAGTTGTATATCGGCTCAGGTCGGCTCACGCAGTTGGAAGGGATTCAACCTGTTCAATCGAGGGCAATGCGTCACAGACCGTCTTGAACCTTATAACCAATCAGTTGGGTACCCACTTGGGCCGTACGCATGGGCGCACGCTGTGGCTGTTGCACACACACAGTAGTAGCTGTCACAATCAGACATTTCGAAGACAATACAACACAAATAAAAGGTAACGTCAGGGTATCTAACCACAGACAGTCGCGTACAAGAAGAGTTGAGAGCTTTATTTTTCAGCTTAACTTATCTGTTGCTGTAGAAACGACAGTGGTTTATGTGATGTCACAAGAGCCACATAACATTTTATGTTTAAGAACTTGGCTACGATTTATGGACACAAAATGAGAAGGTAATAATTTTCTCACACACACATGTGTAAGCAGTACCTTGGTTCTGGGCGAAGTGTGGTCCCCCGTTGAGCTGGCTCTGGTTGTGGGCCATGTTGGGCTGACCGGTGACGGACGAGGGTCTGCGGTACGGCAGCGAGCCTCCCACCTGCGAGTTTTGGGGCTGCTGCACAGGGCGGTTCATGCTGTAGAACTGAGGAGCACCTGAGGGGAGGCAGCACCAGGGGGCAGCAAAGAGTCAATGACTGAGGGAGGGGAGGGTTCATTTATCATCCCTCTGGTGTCCTGAGCAGGCAGGTCACATTAATTTTGCCTCCAGGAAGCTTCATCTTTATTTACATTTGAAATATGCATTAATAATTATAAAAACAGGAGCTTGCTTCAGAATATTTTACAGTAATAGCTGCAAACAAAGCAGCGATAATCCAGGCAGAAGCTGTAACAAAATGGCACCAAACTTTTAACTGACTAAATGATTATATCTCCATAATTTATCAGTGTTAACATTTGTCCCTTGACAGCAGCACTGCACATTAACTGATGATTACAATATCCAGCCACACAACACCAGCAACAACAACATCAACAAAAAGGGCCGAATACATTCACAGAAATGAAGAATTCACTGTGCAAGCATTTCACCACACAGCTCATGCATTATACATCAGAGAAACATCATCATCATCGTCAACACAGACACAGGCAGCTGATGAGATGCTGTGAGGGATGAAGAGCAGCAGCGGAGAATGGGAAACCCGAGGCAGGTGGCAGAGGAGCTGCACACCAACAGAGACTACCCAGACTTTTGATACTCCAGACAAATTTTGACAAATATGCTGTAGTGCTCAAGAGTGACCTTTAAAGTTGAATTCATTTTGGAGCACCTAAGTGTTTGAGGAGAAAGGTGCTGCGGGTGATAAAACAGGACTTAATGTCAATGTTAAACGAAAGCCTTTCTTTGAAATGCAAATTTCACACAGCATTGTCGTGTTTACCAACATGTTCTACTCTCATGGTTGTAAAAAAATAAAAAATAAAAAGTGGACATGTCTGCATATAAAGCAGAGAAGACTGGGAGCTTACTTTACCCCTTAAATAACCTGGAACAAATATATGACGACAAGATCCATGCGATATTTAAAAGTCTTTGTGCCATTACTTTGGTGTGGATCAAACAGCCGGGCCGAGGCCACAGTCTGCCTTCAGGCACAGAGCTCGACTGACAGCTTTTACACCAGCCTAAACAAACTGAACCGAATTGGCACAGGCACCAAACTAAACAGATTATGCTGACCATACTCTCGAGGACTTTCAGAAGTCTGGCACCCTCTCATATCTGAAGACAACAGCCCCGTTTTAAATAGGAATTGTGCAAATCTGCAGGAAAGCGAAATGTCGCCTGCCTACTTTAGTTCATGAATGTGCCTTTTTCGGGGCAATGGGGGGCGTGAGCAAGTAACAGAGTGTGTAGCTCAGCGTGTGATGTAAACAGTGTCGTTCACCGTTCCCGTCATTTGATGGCCTCTTCGTTTGCGAGGGCAAACCCAGTTGCTCATCTTTACAGTTTCTTTCAGGTTGGTGTCGACATTGTTTGTGTTTCCCTCTTGCTACTAGCTGCTCATTCCTGCTATCATCTGTTTCCTGTTTTTGAGTCCACGCCAGTGGGTCACACGTGCGGCGTCATCAACAGCCCCTCCCTTGGAGGGAGGGTGCCTCGTTCTCTTTAAACCAAAAAGGTTGCGCCAATATGTTTACCCAAAAAAAAAATTGGGCACCTTGGATCAACTCGCCAATCTGGCTCTGTGTGTAAACGCTCGCAGCTTGTGGCCCAACATTTGCTGAAAATTTGGCAGTGTAAAAGGGGCTAATGTGAGTTTTAAGTCACACACTGACAGATATTGCAAAGACTAGGAACCTTCCAGGGTCACTATTTGCTAGACTACAGCTTGATTCCTTATGAGATTATTTCCCATCCTGCTCCAGGTGGAAAATATCATACAAAACTCCTTTCAAGAAATATGACTGAGTATTTAAAAATTCCTTATGTGTCCGCAAAAACACAGGATAAAATGTTTTAAATCTCAACATAATTCTTGTCAATTCTGCATCGAAATAATCCATAAAGAAAAACTGTATTTGTATTCCTTTCACAATAAAAGCCCTAGACATAGACACTGCGTAGCCGTTTACCAGACGGAAACTCAAATTCACTCAGAGCCAGTCTATTCAAACCTTTTTTTGGACAAGTGTAGCAACTGTCACAAAGTTGTATCACTGCTTGTATTAGGATATTTGATACGAAACATTCACGGGCGAGTATTCTGCATTTTCATGACGTTCAATCGCCACGCGTAAAAGCCATAAGACAAGAGTAAGCAACCTGTAGCTCTGGAGCCACATGCAGCCCTTAAGCTCTCTGTGGCTTTGACAAAAAATTACATGGAAATAAATAACAGATTAATCATTTTAATTATCATTATCGTTGTTGTAGCTCCAGGTGCCTTTCCTTTAGATTTGCTGAACCTCAACAGTGTGACAAATCTCGAGTCTTGAGCTAAAGATTCCAAATCCAGGAAAAGTCCCAGAGAAAAATAGAGAATTTAATAGTGTGTGTTCAGATTTATTTGCTATCATCACCAACACTGCAAAGTTAAAGTAACAACTTATAATAGCCTGCTGCTGCAGAGGAGCCACCTTGTGCTAATTTAGACCTATTAGTGATGCTGATAGGCTCATTTAGATTTAATACGCTGTGTTACTTTGATTAGAAGTCTCAAATATGTTTTGCAGCTCCGGGCAGATTTTTGTTGTTGTTTTTTTGGCTCATCTGAAAATAAAAGTTGCTGAAACCTTGCACTTCTGAGCAGTCAATAGGTGGTCACACAGTACCACTGATATCCAGGGTGATGACGTGCCAGCGGATGAACACATCTGGGTGTCACAGGCAGGGGGATGCATGTCAGGGGAGGCAGGATGGAGGGTGTGCAGAGGAGTGGGCGAGCTTCTCTCGCCAGGTTACACTCACCTTGTGCAGGGTTGCCGTAAGAAGCAGGGCCCGTGCCAGTGGGGGCCGCAGAGGCGGGGAGCTGGGGAGGGGGTGGGGGTACAGGCGGGATCTCTACAGGGGGGTTAGGGGCCTGTGGGGGGCCGTCTAGGGCAGAGGTAGGGGGTCCAGGGGTGGTGGCAGTGTTGGGGGGAGGTTTAGCTGGGTTGGATGGGACGGGGGCTGAATCGAGGGGATTAAAGAGGTAAAAAGGAAGGAGAAAGAAGACAGGTGAGGGAGGTCAAGACAAGATCAGAGTGAGAAGGGAGGACTCCAGTCGATCCAGGGTTCTTACACAGCCTCATTAATCTCACACTAGAGCATGCAGGAATCCTGGATACTAAAGATTAGTCAAGTTAGTTAGTCTCAGGCACACACAGAAATCCTGCAGTCATCTGCTCGGAGAGGAAACAGGAAGCAGGCGTTACCTGGGAAGGCGGTGGGTGGGGCTGGGGTCGGCACGGCGATGGGAACGCCCACGCTGCCGCTGCCGCTGTTCTCTCGGCTGCTGCTGCGACTGCTGCTGGGGTGGCTGCCTCCGCTGCTCCCACTGCTGGTGGTGAGTAGGGCAGCAAACACGTCAGACCACAAACGCTCAGACACACCGTCACACCTCCATACACTCAGACTTCTGATGCACCTCTGTTACCAGACTGTTCTCATCCAATTCTCTTCTTAAAGATTATATTTGAAAATATATAACACTTCATCAGTATTTTTTAAACTGCCTCTGACAAAAAAATGCCATCTTATCTTTACATATCGCCCTTTTCAACAAATAGTTTCAGGAACTATGGAGCCACAGGAACTTAACTCAGGAACTAAGAAGATTTTTCTGTTTGGGTTTCGGTTACATCTCATGACACACGACGATTCTGCAAATTAGTCTGGCGTTTGACAAGTATTGTACTTATTTTAATATTCTTAGCCAGCTCTGATTTTGAATATTTTAAAAGTCTGACGTGCTGATTCCAATTTTCTTACTTTTTAAGAACTTTAATTGACAGCATACATACACACAACATTTTATTTAAACTTCTCTATGTCAAAAAATACATTTTATGTTCATAATAAAACACTGACTATTAAATAACTTTTAGATTTTCAACCTACTGCACCAGGTTACAGAAGCCTTCTCTCTCTCTTACTCAAAATAAAAAGTGCTTCAGTTACTTGACAGAGCTTTATGTACGAATAAATACATTTCTATACTGTGTATGAAGATCTATTAAAGAGAGTCGACTACTCATTACATATCTAAAGCTATATATTTATCTGTAAAAAGCTATTTATGAGTCACTATCTATTTACAAGAATGTAAAGATGTGTGTACAGCAAGCTATATATTAACTCCCACCGCTGCAGCGAGCAGCGTCTCCTCTCCTCCTTCCTGACCCATAACTGTGTTCACGGCGCAAGAAGAGCTGGTCGCTTTGATTACTCTGAGCAACATGCCCAGAATGAATGACACCTTTTCCCCTGATGGTCTGAAAAAGTCACTAAATTTGTTGCTCGTTGCTTTTTAGAAATAAAGTCAGAAAGAGGGTCTGAAGAGTCACTGATGAGGGGTCATGACAAAGTCTTGGTACTTGACAACGTGGGAATGAAAAAGGGTTGTAACAGCGGTGACATTATAGTCGATTACTGTCTGTGCCAGTGTGTGCGTGACGTGAAGCATTGTGTGTGTGAATCTGATGTGCACAGGAGAGGTTATGTCTGAGACTGACTGGCTGCAAGCTGAAAACCGTCCAGTCACCGGCCTATCAATGGTTGCATCTCAATGTGGAAAGTATATGAGTGTTCTATGGTTACTTATGCTTCAGTAGCCATGATGATACACTCCCAATCGTCAGTCCTTCTTCTTCTTATTCAGTGTTGCTTTCACCTCATTTGAACAATATTTGTCACTCTACTTACATTAATCAAAAAGCCTCCATGATGAATTAGTTTTAATGTCAATAGCACCTTTTCCACCAACACTTCCAGGAACTTTTATTACCAGGAATTTATTTACCTGTGTAAAAGAATTCCTGGTAATCTGTGTGGTTTGTGTTTCCACCAGACCTCAAAGTTCCCTAAAATTTATTCAAATCAGGCTGACGATGTCATACTACTTGTTAGTATGGCGGACGGACCCACTGCGACTGTTGTGGTCCTTCAGCTTCTTATAATCTTGCTTAAGTTTCTTCAACTTCCCACAAATTTGTTTCGGTGTGTGCCCTATATTTAGCTCCACCAGCTTGTCGGCTATTCTTCCATAGACTCAGTTGTTTCAAGTCGCCAAGTCGAAGTCCTGCTGAAGAGCCTGGACCTCGTTGTCCATCCACTTCTCATTGCTTCTCCTGTTTTGCTACATTTTCCAAATGATCAAAACACAAACCAACTGAAGCTTGTAGAAATGAAATAAAGTTTGCAGCCACACTGGCACGGAAGTGCGGAACGCCCTCAAGAATTGAGCCTTGCCCCTCAAGAATGCTGGGGAATCTGAAACGTCCTACCCTCCTACTACGTACCTTTTTCAGGGACAGTTTGGGGTTGAGGGAAAGTTTTTTCCCCAGGTAATTTCGGTGGAAACACGTCAAGATTTTTCAAAATCCCGGGTAAATGATAAAAGTTCCTGCGGTGGAAAAGGGGCATCCATCCTTCATCCTAATTTTGGTACAGGGGACTTTTGAAAATCTTTCCCAGAAGGCACTGATATTTTTGTACAAATTTTCATACATAAAAAGTACTAGAAGTAGGTGTGTAAAGATATACGAATGCCTTTAGTCCTACAGGTAATGTTCCTGAGTTCCTGAAATTGTTCCTGAGCCCCTGAAAAAGTTCCTGCAATGGAAACGGGCTAAAATACACTTAATTTACTTAAAATGCAGCGAAGTATAATTCTGCACCAACATCAGTGGATCTCTTATTTTGGATAAAACTCCTGGTATCATTACTCTTTCTTATCCTGCCTTGTTTTTCCAGTTGCAGCTGAATGTGCAACCAGCCTGGAGCACTACACATCAGGTACGGTATGTTCAGCATGTTGAAGTCTTCCTGGCTTCCCAATGATACCTCACATTATTAATGTGGCACCCTCAAGAGCATTGATGCGTTAGTGTGAGCTGGTATGCCTTTGAAATGACTATGTCACAGTGATATAAAAAAAAGCAGCTGGAAGCCTCGCCAAGGACACACAGGTGACGCAGTAGCGACACAAGACAAAAGACAAAGATATGACACGCTGTAAAAGCAGGAAGCATCAAGACACATGGGGCAGACTGTTTGTACGACAGGAGAGAGCGCATGGCTGAGAGATGAAGAAAATGAGCTGTGGATGGAGCGGTGCAGATAAAGACTCGTGCTGAGAGGAGAGTCAGGGAAAGTTATCTGTTTTTAAAAAAACATTTGGCCAACAGATGGGGCGCAATGACGACACTTTCCATGTTGTTTCCCCCCCAAAAAAACCCATACTTTTACTTCACTCACGGCAGACAGGGGAATCTATGAATATCTCTCGTGCTTGGGATGAAAGAGTTTCATCTGGGGAGATGAGCTGACATTGGGTTGACAGGACTGTGGGGGCGACGCTGCCTATTTAATGACTATTACCATAGGAACCTGTGTCTCGCCGTGCTAAATACAGCTTTGGATCTCTACCTTGCCCTCATTCCTTTGTCCTTATCTGAGCAGCGAGGAGGGCACACAGGTGAGGGATTTTCAAACAAACCAATGAGGGTTTTCCCTGGGAGCAGCTGTACAGAAAGGTTAATGTTGGTCAAACTTTAGGTGGAGGAAAAAGAAGGGAGTCAAAGATTTCCACGAGGAGTCATTTCAGAGAAGAAGGCATGTTCACAGGAGCTGGCTCGCACTTCAAGTGTAGGAAAGGAGAAGAAGAAAGGGGGGAGGAGGCAGAGGAAAAAAGGGGGCGTGTTTAAGAAGTGTAGAGAGGCATGCTGGGAAGGGGGAGGGGGGTACCTGTACGTGCGGTTCCTCTGATTTACGGATGCAGTGCGTGCAGGGCTCTGCTGTGGGTGCGCCATGTTGCGCGTCGGGCTCGAGACGTAGTCGTTAGGGACAACGGGTGGACGCACCGGCTCAAGCGTCCTATAGGGGGAGTGGCGCCTGCGAGAGGGTCAGGAGGACAGGAGTCGAGGGGGGAAGGGGGGGGAGAAGGGGGGCATCCACAGAGAAGTGTAGGGGAGGGGGGAGGAGGAGGAGGAGAGCAAGAAACAAACAAGTGCAAACTTAAAAAATGGGGCATGACAGGTGGTGAACATCGGGGTTGGCTGGGGTGAATCCACAGGCGGAGCAGGGCGGAGTCAGGACCATCGCTGCTGTCGGCTAAAAAACACACACTGTAGACTTCCTGATACGTTGACCAAAAAAATAAGCTTTTTTTTAGCATGTTCAAGCAGAACACTGTCAATATGTGACATACGGCCATATTTTTATCCGTGGATTTACTGAGAGGTGAAGAGAATCTGGCAGATGCAGACATTAAATATATCGCTTTTTAAGATGTACACACTTGCTGAGCAAAATAAGAAAACTCCTTCAACTTAGGTTACATTAAAACACACCATATTTTTATTTACAGAACATTTTCAATTCAACATTTTGACTAATTTAAGTCACATAATCAAGGTGTGCCTTATTCAGTCCCTCAAGAAAACTGTGATCTTGCCATTGCAATAATTAACGCAAATTCAATGAAAGTCTGCAATATTTGCGGGGGTTTGCAACTTTTCAAAAGTTCCACGATTTTTCCGCATTTTCCAGCTGACTGGAATTCGTCGTGTATGTGATGTCATTTAAAACGTCATCAGACGCGTCATCAAATGCGCTAATTGTCCCTTTGTTTAAATACATACAATATGTGTTGAATTGATTCAAATGTTATGTTTACAGCAGATGTAGCTTACATGTTGTTTTACAGTCACATTGTCTGCTTTGAGAGCTACAATATTCACTCAGGATTTTTTGAAAACATTATTGGAGTCCATGTTTTGAAACTAATTCAATAAAACTAAAGAAGAGAACTGAAACATTTGCAGCTGTTTTTGGAATATTCACTATGATTATTAGAGCAAGTTATTACATCACTTATTTTTTGGAGCCAGAAGTTTAAAAAAAAAAAATCACTTTTTTTTCTAATGACTTTTGTCACAAGCTGCAATTTCCCGCAAAAAAAAAAAAAAAAAAAAATATCACAGAAAAATACCACAATTTTTATAACTATTTTTGACAAATTTGGCTGCAAATTCAAGGGTTTTTTGCCGCGAGATCCTGGAGGGACTGATTACTGCCTGTCACAGCAGCAGAAATTTTCATTTCAGGACAACACAACATTATTGTGCATGCCTTATATGTTCACATTTATATTTTGGTGGAAGTTGACGTGCAGCTTACTTCATTTGGGTCTTCAAAGGTAATATTAACTTGATGTGTATTGATAAGTTTTCAGGACACTGACTGCTGTATCACTGAGTTTAATAAGAGTTTGTAAAGCAGCACTGAGAGAGTCACTTTATCACCAAAGTACAAGCTTTTTAAATTCTTTCGTCCCTGCAGAATTTGAGCTTGAAACATTTCCTTTCTTAATGTAATACAGACAAAATCTTAAGAAGAGCTGAGCAGAGTTTTGGACAGATGTGCTTGCGTATTTTACACTGAAAACAACACAAAAGAGCTATGTGATCCTGAAAAGATTCGTTAAGATTTTTTGTCCTGAAGGTCCTGGAAAAACGACATCAGAGTGACTGTTGATTTGAATTAAATTCCCATCTGCTCTGCCACAGTGTCTCTGAGCATGACTGTGAGCCCCTGCCTCCATACTGTGAGCTTAAAACCTGCAAATTCATTAAATAAAAAAATAAAAGTGTTGTTGTTTTTTAACCCGACAGCAGCGCTACGCTGATGATGTCCTCAGTTTTAAAATGGGGGAAAGAAAAACACAACCCTGAGATTTATTGATCTGGGACTGAGGAGCTGTACTGGCATGTAAATTTCCCAGCTGACACAGCGGGGTGACCCATCTCTGAGCACTGTTGCTATGGCAAAACGTTGCTATGAGGAATATGGGGCAGCCAGGAGTGGGCGGGCTGGGTCACAAACACACAACTGAAAGTAAATTTGAGAAAACAAACAAAGAGGAACAACAGAAGACAAATTAAAAAGTAAGATGTCCGCCCGTTGCCACAGGCTGCGGCAGAGGGAGCGTCATGGAGGGTTGGAGCTGTGGTTGATCGGCATGCGTCTTGAAGGGACGGAGACACAAACACACGCACACACACGGACACACGCACGCCTCTGGAGGTCAATATGAAGGGGTGGACACACTCAATCACTCACAAACTCGGAGACAGACAACTCTGAAGGTTATGGAGAGGGGGGCTGACGTAGAACACACACATTTTCACACACAGAAAGACAAACAGCACTTGACGCCCAGGAAGGTCCCACAGGTGACAAGAACACAACATTTATGTGCTGCACGAGCAGAGTCCCTGTGGGATAAGAGATACCTTCAACAGTCAGACACACAGAAAAGAAACATCAAGATCAACTCCATCTTTCAGATCCTGGGCGCTTACAGACAAGATATGGAACAATAAAACACTTCCTCTGCGCTTATTATTAACAGAGTCACAGACACACTAATTACTTTGGTTAATCAAGAGGTCGTACTCTGATTAGAAAAGGAATCAGAACAAAATCAGAACAAAAAGAAGTCAAAATTTAGCATCATCCAACTGATAGCTGCTGGTAATTCCCCACCCTGATTAGCGCTGCCATCAGGAGCAGTTAAATCTCTGACTGTGACCTTTGTGATCACGTCCCTCCGGTCTCCTGACATTAGACAAATGCCAATAAAAGGTTGGGAGATCTGAGAGCTCGCCGCCTGCACACAACGGCCCGCTAAAACCCCGGCTCAGTCACAACAGAAGGGGCTTTCCAGAACCAATCACATGCCTTCTTTGTATTTTATCAAACTGCATGCTGAAATTTCACAGTTTCATGTTTCAAGCACTCTTTACTTCTGGAAAATGTCAGTGTTTTTAGCCTGAAGCGGCACAGTGGCTGTGTGGTTAGCGTCCTCGCCTCGCTGCAGGAGGGATCGCTTTCAGGCCTCGCTGCTTTCTAAATGGACTTTGCTTTTTATCAATGTACTTGTGCTGGTTTCCTCCCACAGCCCAGAGACATGCAAGTCAGGTGGGCTGGAGACTCAGAGCTGACTGCAGGGACGCAAACGCCTTCGGAAGCTTTTTTCCCCCCAACAGTTTGTGTGACCTGTGTGAAACATCCAGATCCGATTCTTCTAGGGGGGTAGCGGGTATGGCCTTCAATATCTCTCTATAGTCTGTCTGCCTTTTGCCTAGCTGTTCTTCTCTGTTGCTGCCGTCACATGAAACTCGTGAGCCTGTGGTTAGTACACGCTGTATGATGTATGTACAGTATGTCTGTGTGCAAGACACTGTAACAAGAGCCAGATTTCACCCTGCAGTTTGGTGTGAAAATCTCTCCTACATATGGAGAGAAAGGGGGAATGGAACAAATGAGTTTGAGAGTCTTAAAAGAGGGATACTGCCGACCCTGTCTGACCAGCGCAGATGAAAAACCGAAACAAAGAATACCACTGCGCTGAGAGCTGGCACTGAAGTGCATTTTAAAGCCCCGAAGGACACTAATTAAACAAGGAGGTAAAGGGGTGATGATGAAACTGGGAGCAACCGGGCCCATCTGAAGGGCTCGTGGTTACGTTCCCAAAGCCCCAAGAAAACACACACAGATACATTCGGCCTCTGACGGACACAACTCTGCACGCCTTACGTCCATCTGAACACCGTTACATACCCAAGGGTCCCTTTCCCTGACATGGGCGGGCTGGGGGGCTTCTGTGTGGGGGGGTTGGTGCGAGGCAGGCCACCTCCTCCGGCCTTCATGTTCTGAGCGCTGGCCTGTGGGGGGAGAACACGTTATAAACATCAGTTTATAAATCCACAAGGGCCTCAGAGGCAGGAACATTTTAACATATAAATCACACTTTCACAACATCAACCTGTCTTTACAGGAGCTGTTTAAGAATTATATTTATTCACTTTCATGTGAATTAGAGGAAAACCACTCTCATAACTGTCCGTTCAATATGAAGCTGAGCCAGGAGACAGTTAGCTTATGCCTCGTTCACACTTCTAGACTTATGCCCTGACTCTCTACCTTCTTTCCCCAGCAGAAGCCCCTAATCTGAGGTAAATCGGCGTTGGCTTGGCACTTGATAATCAGTGCTCAAGCGCAATGTGTGGACTGATCCAAGATTTAAAGCGAGAGGCTCACTGATGCATCACAGACACACTCCACATGTCTAGCATGTAAAATATCTGTACCTGTCGGGAACCTTGAATGTACAAAGAGAACTGGATAAAGCTTTGGAGCCCAGTCCACGTTCATTGCGATGAAAGCTGCTCGGTGGTGCACAAAAAGTTCAAATGCTGTGTGTAAAATTACCCAGATATGCTGAGCCCATAGAGCAGGTGCACTAGAGACAGAGCCAGCTACTTCCAGTTTAGCGCTCTGCTAACTTGAATGGGGATATAATGATTAAATCTCGCAGCTCATCTACACTTTCCAAATGTTATCGGACTGAATGGATCGAATCTTGATAGTGAGACGAGTCATTTCAGGGGGGTTGTGACACTCCATAAAATATTTCCGCTGATTTTCAGACGTCTCTTTCACCAAGCAAGTTGAGGGGTGAAGTCTTTTTGTGCTCCATGGCATCATGCAACAGACCCGGATGTTGTGATCCCATGGTTTGACCACTATGTCAAACCAGGGGCTTGTCAGGGACCTGTTGGAGAGCTACAGCCAATGAGTACATGGCAGGTGTAAGGGGAAGCCTTAGGGAGAGATAGCTGTAAAAATAAGAACAGTTCTGTATGCCTTACGTTTGCAAAACAAAGTTGTTGTTGTACCGACAGGAAGCAGGCTATGATAGTAAAGATGCGCAGAAACAGGCTATTTTGTGAACACGTGTGCCAATGACAACAAAAAAGTCCCGTCTCACGCATTGTCTGTGTCTCCTTTTGCGTGTTTTTGTGACAAAACCTGGTTCGGAAACCAGACACTCTCATCAGGGACTCATCCTGGTGAATGATCTTGTCACCAATCAGTCATGTCATGTGAAAGCCACGGCGACCTAAGGGCTCCTGATTACAAAACAGCAAGTCGTGTAGTGTGAGCTAGGCATTAGCTTAGCATAACGACTCGAGTCAGCACCTCTGTAACTCACTGATTTATTATGTTCTTACTGTAAAACTGCATTTTGTTGTTTGTTTGTTGTGTTAATTAGTGAGCGTACTGAACAGAAATGAGTGGTATCAATCTGCTCCTCTCACTCGCGACAAGAAAACAAATAAGCATATTTCCCCGTCTGACTTAAACGGCAATCAGACTCCTTAAAATGTAAAAGAAAGAAAGAAAACAGAAAAGACAGCTCACAGCAAATCAAAACAAAACAACTCACTCAGCAATCACAACAACTCTTTTGTTTGAGGCTCTTATTTTGAAAGTCTTACCTTAAACCTTTGCAACCACTACAGTTGATTATAAAGACAAAGTTAGGCAAGCAGAAAGAGAAAGAGAAGAAGAAATCAGAGGATTAGTGTGTAAAGGAGGAGAGAAAACAATCACTCATGCATGTGGCACAAGCTGGTTAGATCCAGCCAACAATGGCTCAGTGTTAACATCTGAGGAGTCTGTTCTTTGAGACCTTTGTAAGGTTGAAGATACACACAGGCTTCTTTCTGTTCACAAAGTCAGCGTGAAACTAACTCCCCCAAAAATCAGCCACTGTCATCATTTTAATAAATAACGAGATCACTGCACAGGAACCTGTTAGCAGCAGCAGGTGACAGATTTATAACAACACAGAGTATATTTAGCTGAATTTATATCCTGTGTGACATTGGTTTCCCACCCTGCTGAAAAGCAGCGTCATTGATTATTTTCTTGCATTACTTGAAACCCAATAGTGACTGTTTGACCTCTAAAAGTCCTTTCCATTAGATTTTTCTGCAGTGAATGACCCACATTAACAAACACACTTCTCCCTGACATGTTTTCATCACTCTGGAACTCACAAATAAAATCTATTAAAATGTAAAATCACATTAATAATCCAGAGCAGCAGTTCCTGACCTCTTTCTGCATGTCAACCCCAAATATTTTTGAAAGTGTTTCCATCAAATAGTGATAATTTTAGAGGTAAAACATCACACAAAAAAGCAAAAAGCAAAAAAGAGTTTGGTGTGGCAGATAGGAAACCGCTGCACCAGAGCAACTTACGACCCTTTTTTAAAGACTGAGAATTACTAAATTAACTTTATAAACTGGCTTGTAGTTGGTGCGTTCCCTATTTCTTTCACTCGCAGGTTTATCTGCTGCCCAAATTTACCACTAGTAATTAGTTTGACTTTAACTACTATCAATAAAGGCCAACAGCACTTAATTAAGACCTCCCCTTCACACTGGCAGCAGTGAGTCATCCACACAATTAAGTCTAATTGATCAAATTTAGGGGAGAAGAACAAAATGACCACCTTGACTCCGTGGCCCATGTCGTCTAGCATGCTGTAGTCGATGGGCTTGCGGATGTAGCGCACAGGCCTCTCTGGATTGGCTGGGGCGATGATCTTGTGTGTGCGGGAGGTGTTCTTGTTGGTGGTGAGGATGCCAATCTCCCGCCGAGCGACCTTCTCTTTATGGATGTCCACCGTCTGAGAACAAGAGACAGAGGACGTGATATTGTCTTTAATTTCATGTTAAGATGTTACCTGTGACATTTCTGTGTCTCTTGTGTGTGTATGCTGCCCACCTGTGAGATGTGGTTGATGGAGGACTCCATGCGGCGGAGCTGCGACGCCTGGATGTCAAGCATCTGCAGGACATTGTTGGCCAGCGTGTTGATCAGGTAGGCTACGCTGGCCAGAGACTGGGTGGTGTAGTTCTTGGTCTCCTCCAGCGCCCTCTGCTTGTCTGGAGACTGGGTGAGAGGAAGGAGACAGCAGAGAGGAGGAACTTTTTTAAGATATATTTGCATTAAAGTGAGATTGAGGAGGGTAGATATTTAGCGTGTCTTGTGCAAAAACAAAGGTTTAAAATGGCAATCTTCGACCACATCTTCATCCTGGCATCATATTCTTTCACGTCTTTGTCTCATATGACGTCGTAAAAGAGGCTGAACGGGACTTTTCTTTCCGTGGATCAGTGTTAGGGCTGCAACTAACATCTACTCTCTTCATAAATCTGACCAACACTTTCTCAATTAATTAACGAGTCTTTAAAATCTCCATCACATTTTTCAAGCTCAAAATGATTTGCGCTTTCTAAACAGACACTTCAAAGTCCAAATATATTTAATTAACTGTTACCTTTAAAAAAAAACAGACAATAAAGATTAGGAAAAGCAGCAAATCCTCACAAATGACCAGATTAAGGATGCATTGACTGCAATTTTCTCAGCCAATTTACCATTTTCTAAAAGTCTGACCTGCTGATTATGATTCTCTTTAAAAACCCTTGAAACCTGGCTTGAAATAGTAAAAATCCACATGATATTAAAGATGAGTGCCTCATTAAGCATTCACAAATCTGAGTCAAAATAAATGTTCATAACTTTTAGAAAAGTTCAAAAACAGCTTACTTGACTGCTCAAACCATTTCTCAATATCATGGGTGCATGATGAGATCGCACTTGATTGACAGCTCCCTCTCAGCTCAATAAACATTACCATTTAATTTACCTTGTAATCTCTAGTTTTAAAATATTTTGCTGTCATTAAATATGCTACCAAATCTATTTAATGTACCCTGATTGAAAAAAAAAAAAGCCAACGCTAACTAGCACACGAGGTTAGACCACCAACTCTCTGCTTTTATTTAACTACACCTCCCAGAATATGGCGCTAATCATTTAGCATTTTCAACTCACTTAAAAGAAACAGTTAGCTTTAGCTTTTCTATGTGAAACTTTTGAGCTCATCATCCACTACCCCAGCAGTCTGCAAGTTGTTTTGACTCATCAGCGAACTATCAGACTGTGATAGACCACCCACATGTGTGTTTTTATTAAGTCATACCTCCAAGACTGAGAAGCTAAGTGTTTTAGCATCTTCCATTCATTTACGTTAAATGGTTAGCATTAGCTTCACTTTTGAGCATCTATCAACTCCATGATTGTTACAGATTTGGGTGGTGAGAGGGTTTGAAAAGTCGCAAACAGGGGGCCGTGTCAGAATGGTGAAATTTGGCGACATGGGAAGGAGAATGTGTTGCAGAGGCTGAGACAATGTTTGGTTACTGTCTGTGCCGTTGTGCATGCAGTGCGAACAATTGTGCAGTCCATATTTGATCAGCACAGCATCGGCTATATCTGAGAACGACCGGCCGGTCAACAGTCACGACCAATCAAGCTGGAAATCGGCCGATTCTGGTCACCAGCTGATCTATCGATGCATCTTTAGACAAGACGGAAGCGTGAAAAGTTTGGCAAATTATTTTTCGGTGTGTAAGGCAGGCTAATGCAGCTCTGATGTAAAAAATCTCAACTGGCATCATGATCAAAGATCAGAAACTCCACATATTAAAGTGGAAGTTGACCATTAACACACTGTAAAAACACCGTAGGTAAAATAATTGCTGCATCTTAAAACTCAACTTTATTGTTTTTGTTAAAATTAAAGCAATAAATTAAAATAACGTTTTTAAGAGTGATCAATGGGCATTAACGCTTCATGAATAGCCATCATCTAATTCTGTAAATCTCTGCCCTGCTGCAGAGTGTGTGCATTTTCCCTATAAAAATGATTAGTCGAGATTAAGGAACCTGAATGCAATTTGCAGCAGCAGGATGAAGGAAGAAAACTGCTGCATCCAAGGTTTCAGTGCCAAGAAGTAACATTTAAGGTAAAAAAAACCCTTTAATGGTAAGAAAGTGAGCGGCACGTAATAGAGCTGCAGCCAGCCGGCGTGAAAGGAGACTTCTGAGGCAGCGTGGGCACATCAACAGGAGCATCAAAGGGCAGATGGATCAGCTAATGTTTCGGCTGGGAAGCCGTGTTCCTTACTGACACTGAATGCACCGCAGCATGCGCGGCTGAGGTACAGAATACAGGTCCTTGATTAGTTAGGTAAAAGTGTATATGTTTGATATGATCAATGCGTCAAAAAAAAGCTTCTCAGGTGTTAAGATCTGCAGCTTTACCTTGTCTTATGTGATAGTTAACAGACTATCTTTGGCTTTTGGCTGTCTGAAGATGCCATGTTGGGCTCTAGAAAAAAGTGACGGACATTTTCTGACATTTTACAGCCACAATGATTAATCACTGATGAAAGTAAGCACTTGTTGGAGCCCTGCATTACTTGAAAATTAAGGAGAGTACCTAGAGAGTAGCTCACTCCTAATTTCTAACATTAACACTGTTTTAATTAAACAAACCAGAGCTGAAACAATTAGTAGATCAACAGAAAATCAGCCAGCAACTAATTTGGTAACCGATCTACCATGTATGGTCAAACACTTGATGATTCCTACATCTCAAATGTGAATGTTTTATGTTTTTCCTCATCTTACATTACAGTAAATCAATTTTTTGGAGGAGTGGACAGTCATAACAAGCCATAAAAGGATAAATGTGATGGATATTCAGCACCAATTTCAAAGATTTTTATCGATTAATCTGGAAAATCACCTGCAAAGTAATAGATAATGAAAATGATTAGTTGCAGCCCTGAAACAAAACCAATCATTATCTATTTCCAAACAGACATGCGCCTCCCTCTGTGTGTATAGCACAGCAGCAAATTGATTACAGCACACTCCAGGTCACAGCAGCCTTTGGGTTGTGATTGGATATTAAACTATTGATTGGTTTTATTCAATCCTCTTTCACTTTACCACTAAAGCTACACTGTGAGTGTCAACTGTCAGGACAGCCCTCCAAAAATCTAGGAAATAGGAGGAATCTGGTCACGTCTGTAAAACATAACAGATGCAAACTTTGGGCTTAAGTAATATGAGACAATTATAAAACTGATTTCAGATAAAAGCATAACAAAAAGCAGCACAATAAAGCTACAGGCGGGGGTCGTCCGCGCTGCTTGAAACAGCAGCATCCTCAGTGCGATAACATGTCTGTTCCCTTTTATAAGAAACAGAAGGAGCATGTGATGCAAGATCAATTTCTGAGAAGCCGCATACCAATCCAACAAATCATCAGACACAGTCTGCACACAAACGGCATCACTTGAAGGAGCGCAGAGGGTGCAGCGTTACGTATGAAGACAAACAGGTTATGTGGCAAAAGTCATGAGCGTAGCTGGAGCTGCTGCCTGTGGGGCAGAACACTGACATACCTGATCGACCGGCTACACCTGCTAATAGACTACATTTTTGGGAAGGAGAAGATGGATGCAGGGACCAGCGACCTACGCCTTAGGTTAGTGGCTGAAGATAAAGGTAAATTAACCCTTTAACAGCCTGTTCGGTGATGTACCTTTTTATATCCTGACACCAACACATCAGCTGAGGATATATGAATACTGACAGTGCCAGTGCTCTCTCTTCCCTCAATTTAAACTCAGTGTGAAACTCATTTACGTAAGGCAGCATGCGAGGGATTGCCTTGACACCTGCAGCCCGTGGAGGAAACACTGAATTACATGCTATTGATGAAGACTTTGCTTTTAATATTGATCGTCACATCTGGCTGATACCCAATCCTCTTAATGAGGTCAGCATGGGCCCGGACATTGATCTAGTAGATCACATTGGTTAAGGCTGACCCACATGCTTCAAAGCTTCAATCACTGCCAGGGTTATTGACACCTAAATCACTATTTGAATGCCTTGTTTTGTTTTGTTTTTTTTCATTAGTGAACTGGTGGCGGAAACTGACAGGAGGTGGCAAGGGTCAGACATGAATGAGGCCACTGTCCTTAGCGCAGTCACTGACCCGTGCTATCCAACGAGGAAAAGAAACAGCTGAGACAAAATGTGGATGGCTATCCACAGCTGGAAACTGTAGTGAAGTAAAGCACTTGCTTCCAGAAACACTGCATGCAACAGTCCACCTTTCACCATCTCTTCCTTCTCTTACACAAACAGCAGTGGCGTCTGTCCTACTAAAGTCGGGTCAGGAGGTTAATCAGCATACATGACTATGATTGATTACTTTTACCCTCCTCCCTGGTCCCATTACGTCACGTCAAAGCTACGAATATTTGCAGGTACTTATCATTGAAGCTTCCAAGCCCCTAAATAAAAATGTACAATCAATTAAAGGCTTGGTAGATTTAAAAAACGAACAAACAACAACAAATAAATTTAAAAAAAACATGTCGGAGATGATAAACAAATTACTACCTGACAGCATCTACATAAACATACCTAAAAGTTGTTTAAAATTAACCTGATTTAAGAGGAATATGTATGTTTGAGTGACTTTCTTGTTGTATTCTTTTCTACTGTACTGCTTTGTAGGAAGTCATTTTTCTTTTTTTAATTTTTCCAAATTGTTTGTGTTCTTGTTTACTGGGCGAAATAAATTTTAAATGTCAAAGGAGCTGGTCAAGCAGGCATGATACAAAGCCTTATTATTAGCTGCTGCAGGGGGGGTTTACTCACTGAAAATGTTTCTGTGATCCGAAAAACATCACTGACTTCAGGAAGAAATCCATCAACCATTTTTATTTCTATCCAAGAGGTTGATATTGATCTAGAGCAGGGATACTCAACTTGCTTTGCCCGGGATCCCCTTTTACAAAACACTGATTAACAAACATTTATAATAATCAACAACTACAATGAATAAACATTAGAAATTAGGCCACATATTGAGCATTGGTACTGGTGCAAACCTTCAGTTAAATTGAAATTTGTTCATCAAATCATGTAGAAGGTGAAAAACTAATTACTATTTTGAGTGTATCTTCCTAAACGTCCTTTGAATTAAGTCCAAATCAATTAAATTTGGGAGGAATCTGCATGTTGATGTATGTCTGTTGAAAGTTGCGACTCTTGTCATATTGTTTTCTACAGTTTTCTTAAAGACAGTCACTCCCGTTGTTTGATTTTTGTCTATTTTCCCAAATATTTAATGTAATTACTTACAGACCCAAATAAATTTTAAATGTCAAAGTAGCTAGTGAAACATATATGATGTCATCTCCAATTATTAGTTGCTCTATTAACTGAAAATTATCCTGGGATCCATAAAACATCAGTGACATTGGGAGCAAATTCATCCACCATTTTTTTTCTCTCCCAGTGGCTGAAAATGATCCAGGGTGCAATGCGATTGCCCAAAGGCGCTGAATTCGTCACCACTTTTTCTCACTATGACTCTTCAAATATACAACCGAGATCTGAATGAAACAAGCCAACTTAACTCCTCAGGTGGTTGTTGAAAGTCACTGTGGGAACACCAGGAATGCATTAAGCATCACGCTGACACTTCACTCAAATGTGGCATGTGAATCACAACTGGATCTATTCTATCCTGGCCGCAGTGGTTTTAAACTTGAAGAATTCATCACAAATTAAAACCTATTCAACAAGTGTCCATTCCTACATAACTAGCGTCACAAGAAACCCTGCTTTCCAGACAAGACAGAGCAAAAATGTGCATTAGAAGTGATGTATTCCACTTAATATCCCTCCGACAAATACTCCTGCCCAGCTGATCTGTAAGTGGTAATACCCATCTGACAGCAGCTGGGAAAACCTTGCAGGGTGAGAAGAAAACCAGGGCAGCCAGCCAGACAGCAAGCTGCCAACATCCAAGGGCCGCCACCGCCTTCACAGGACAACCTGTCAGACCTGATCAGCCCTGTTCATCAAGGATGTCAAATTTCAGTATCACACCTTGTCAAAACCTCTCCCTGCTGGCCCCAAATCCCACCTCCTGTGATAACGGGCCTGTGGAGCATGGGATGAGGGGACCAAATCTGCTCACACCTGCAGAATACTACAAATCAAAAGCTCTGGATGGGATTAATTACACTCACACACACACACAAAATGCAACGCAAGTCAACAGCAATTTGATCACATCTTTCACAGAAAATGACCAACATTACACTGTCTTTCCCAACATGAGGAGCAATGCATGAATAAAGATCACAAACCAAGGCAATGCCTGGTTTCAATTGAGCATTTAAAAGCCATAAATCACGTGTGTTATATATCTGTAAGAGCAAGTCGCAGTGTCTCAGCCCAGCATCATAAATCAGTGGTTGTTGGTAATATTGTCACGGCGGTTAATCTTCTGTCAAACCAAAGCTCATTGCAGATTAATCTGGCTTCATATCGCGTCCTACATCTCCGGCCGGTGCGCGATCAGCTGGCTGCTGTAGCGGCGGTGATTGATCCCGCAGAGAGCACAGAAATTGATTTTCACGGTGCCTGTTTGGTTATTTAGACCGTGGGGTGATGCCGAGCAGCTGGCTAGCAGGCTAACAAGCTAACGCGTTAGCCTCGGTGGATGTACAAGCCGCACACACACTGTTGTCGTAGAAATATAAACACATAAGCAATGTTGAGGCCGATTGACGTGAATGTAACGGGGGGATAACAAAGTACACGTTTAAATGTCTTGTCAGAGGGTTGTTTTTGCTTTAGCAGAGGCTAGCTAGCTAACACGGCTGCATCACATCGGCAGCGTTAGCAGCAGCTAGCCTAGCATCGGTTCGCCCCACCGTGATGCCCGTCAAAAAATCACACTACGCCGCCTTTTCTTCCGCACACGAGACAGCCTACCTGGACATAGTTGCTCTCGCAGTACTCCGCGACTCTTTCCAAATTGGTGAAACTGTCTAGTAGTGCGCTTCGTCCAGCTGGAATCTCCTCTTCCAGAAGCATTTGTAGCTCCGCCATTTTCACATCTTTAGCGGAGCGGTGTGTGTGTGTCTGTGGGGGCGCTCTCTGGCGCCGCCGCGGCTGTGTGCGGTACTGCAGGGCTCTCCCAGCAGCTGGTGGAGAGCAGGGGTTCCCAAAATTCATAATGTCTCCGACAGAAAATACCTTTTGAGGTGGTGTGGTTTGCATGATAGATTTATTGCGCTCACATTTGTATAGGTTTTAGTTTCAGGGATATTATACTTTCACACCAAACTCAGTGAATAAAACACTTGTAATAAGGGAGTGTACTGTAGTGATCAGAGGGGTGGCTCAGGTGTGACTTCATTTTTAATATCATGACCTTCTCTGGCACTACAGATATTCTTCCTTGAGCCTCCCTTAGTGACTGCAGGAAAATGCACGACCCTCCCTCCACCATTAACAACCACATTTCACAGTTTCTGGCTATGATAAATGGTTTAATTTGGGAGGTTTTTAACCCTTTAAACTTTACAATACAAATAGTGTTTGTGCTTCTTTTGATGTCATTTCTTGGAGTATCTTTAAAAGCTTCAAATCCCTAAAATCTGTACAACCTAAACTAAAAGGCTACGTAAGTCAATAAACCATAATAGCTGGTAGAAATATTTCAATTGTGTCATTTAAAAAAAACAAAACAAAAATCAGACGTTTTTCATCAGATTCTACGAAATAAAATGCAAAACATGGTGATCCAAAAAAAAAATAAATCTGAATTTAGAGACATCAACAAGATATTTCTTTACATTCCATAAGTTATTTGAACTATGTACATTATTTTGTTTTTAAGATATGGTCATTTTTATGAGCAGCGTGCAGAGGCATTGTGATAAATTTTATTCTTCTAGCACCACTGCGCAGCTTTGCACCTCACATGACATAGCGCAGTGACGTCATTCCAAGTGTACAACATGATGACATGGAAGACAGAAACCTCAACTTTATGCTGCAAAAAGAATGAATGTTTTAGCTATCATGGTTTTTATTTTAGATGGATGTATACAGGATGATTTAAACAATGGTCTCCTGCAGCCATTACGGCAAAATTATGGCGTAATTACGGCAAAATACTTTGTTTGCACTCCACCAAAGTTAATATAAAGCAATGACATGATGACAGGGTTGACAGAAGCCTTCGCTTTCTGCCACAAAAAGAATACATTCTCTATCTATTATCGTTTTTATTTTAAATCTATATACACACAGGATTATGCAAACAGCGACCTCCCGTGGCCATAAAGAGGAAATGCCGGCGTGAGCATGGCAAAATACCATGTTTGCATGGCAAATAAGGACATGAGGCGATGACAAGGAAGACAGACAGCTGTGTTTTCTGCTGCTTTAAGAATAAATGCTACGGTTATTATGGTACATCTATTTAAACAGAACCATGTAAACAACGACAGGATGTCCTTTTTTGGGGGCTCTGAGGGTATTTAAAATAAATACAAAATATCTGAAGTTGAATGTTCCTCCTTCCCCACAATGTTCCTCCCAAAACAAAAAACATAACTCCCTCCCAGGGGCTTTAAAAATGATTTTAAATACCTTTCCCTTTTTCATCAGCCCCTCCCCTCTCATAAATAACAAACAGCCCCTAAAGCTATATTTATCTCGCTAGGGTTATCCTTTGTTAAATCCAAGGCAGTGATTGTAACATAAGTGGGGAGTGATATGCTCAAAATATCCCCTTCAACTTATTGACAAATTAAAATTAAAATGAACAAAACAGGGTGACCAGTAGGTCGGTGGGTAGCGCAGATGCCCCATGCAGCAGCCATAGGTTCAAGTCCAGTCCACAGCGCCCTGCTGCATGTCATCCCCCCTCTCTCTCACACTTTATCTGTCCTGTCCAATGAAGGCAAAAAGCCCGATAAAATAATCTTAAAATTAATTCAACAAAATGTCTTTATTATTACTGGTTTTAGTATTATGGCGTACTGCAGTTTTGCATGTTGTTTGTCCATGTGGTGTTGCCGTACTCCAGCAGAAGCCATTGCTCAACTGCTGTCAGAAGTTACAATCATCTCTACACTCTATTGCCTATTTAATTACTTTAAAATATATTTAAAAGTGGAAAATAGAATGAAATAAAAGTGTTAGTGTCAACAATTTATGTTGTGCTGCATATGTAGTTTATGTAGACAGTAGAAACTTTCATTTATTACATTTTTATACACTATATCGCTGCACTATTTTTATGATAAATAATATAATATCATGAAAGAAGAGTTTTCAAATTCTCCCCCCGATGTCGACTCCATGTTTCATTACGTCACTCCCTCTCCACAGGCTCAGCTACAGAGCAGCAGGCCTGGATCATGTGAGCAACTAGTCTTGCCCAAGGGCCCTTCAGAAGCACATATAATAGCTGATAAAGAGCGTCTGGAATCATTAATACGGTTAAAAATTGCCATCTGCAGGGTGAAACTGGATTTATAACCAGTGACACCCATGCTGCACAGACACAAATTAAATTATTCGATGTGGGGAAACTTGCTTGTTGGGGCAAATAAAATAAAAAGAATGACACAAACACCAAAAAAATCCTCATACATATTTAATAATATGTAAGTCGTGTTTAAAAAAGGGAATGAAATGCCACATGGGCCGAATCAATACACAAACAAGCCCCACTTTTGGGGGGATTCTGACTCAAGGCAGCTGTAACTAGGAATTATAGAAAAACCTCTAGCAGCACTTTTTGTTTTTTTCTCTGAGTTTCTCCGCTGAGTTTTCTGTCTTTAACAGACTTCAACAAGTGCAAATCTGACAAGGTAATAATGTGCTTAAGGCCTCAGATTGTTGGACAGTGAACGCACCATGAAGAGAACTGTTACGGTGCAAGTAAAACTGTGCATAAAAAAGTTAAACCAAGTTTGGAAAAAGCCTTCAAGAGGGATGCAAATGAGGAGTTTAATCCAAAAAGTGCCAATTAGCATGATGTTGTTTTAAAAGACAGGATTAATGTGAGAAATGATGTCCTGAACATTCAAGAAATACTTTGCTGGTATTTGTTTGATGTTAACTACACTGTTTTTTTAGAAACAGGTCTAGTTCTGACTTCTTCTGCTGACGGTGATCCAGGTTTCGTCTTTGGGTGTGGACACCAGCTCAGATCGGACCTCCATGACCTGTCCCTTTATCTGGTGAAGCTTCAGCTGCCGCACCAGCGTGCTGAGCAGGACCGTAGCTACAGTGTAGGCAAACCTGCCAGGACGACCAAATGCAATCCATTGTAAACATTTCACTGGAGCGTGTGAGTTAGTCCTGATCATTTAATCCAACTTTTGCCCCAAAACACAACATCCACAGTCAAATTAAAATCTTGTTGCAGCTCTGAGGAAGCTTCAAGTGTCTATAAAATGTCTGCAAGCTGTTGTGGATTAGCTCAGTGTCCGCTCAGAGGGATAATAATGTTTTAATAAGTTTTAGTGTTCTTTACCTGAGCTCTGGACACGTTTGATTCCCTGAGAATCCGAGCAGACAGAAGGTCTTCCTGACTGATTCCTCCTCAAATCGATCCGGGTCAAACCTGAGGGATGATGTCACAGTAATCACCATGAAATGGAAACAGCCTCCTGATAAGTCCTCAAGGATTTCTCCTCGTGTTATTGTTCAACACTGACTACGTTTACATGCACAAAATATTCAGATTTTTGCCCTTATTTTGGTAGAAAAGATCACAGCACACTCACATCTATGCAGTGGTGGTTTTAAAATGCTAACTCTTTAGTTTAAAGAGGTGTGTTTACATCTTCTAAGACAGCTGGGCCTTTGTCATTTGTGCATACGCGGTCTGACGCAGTTCTAAATTTGTCCAAAGAATACAAATTTAAGTATGAAAACTGTTCTGTACCACGTCAAAATACAGATAAGTGAGATGCCTCATCAAAAATAGGATTTTTTCCAAAGTTTTCCACTGGTATAGGACTTATTGGGCCGTGCAAAAACAGCCTCCCTCTTTGATTCCTTCAAGCACCTTCTTGAAAAGGTCTGCGTTACGATATTTCTATATATCCAAAAACCTGTTGACACCTACATTTCTGGGAAGGTGCATGTCAGGCTACGGCGTAGATCTGACGCAGGAGTACAAATTCCCCATAAGTCTTTCATCATGTTGAAACGTAGGTGTGTGTCTTGTTCCGACCAGAAATGTGAGCTAGTATTTTGCGCTTGCATCTCTACGCCAGCCTTGCAAACGGTTGGTTGGTTGGTTGGTTTACAACACATCCATGACAACGCACAACGAGTCCACTGTAAACAGAGAAGAGATGCGGTAAAAACCCCACCTGAAACGCATATTCTAAATGGGGTGTATACACGTCCAAAGAATGCTACGAAAACCTGAGTAACATCGGCATATCCTACGTCTTAATTGGAAAATACTAAATTCAGGAAAAGCCCTGATTTGGAATATCCAACTAAAATATGCTGTTTACATGACCAGGATCAAATTTAAAATACTGTCATATGTGGAATAACGGTGGAATATTAGTGTGTCTTGTGTGTCTTTCCATGATTGTGAGCGTGTGCAAGTGTCTCTGTGTATGCAAATACGTGTGTGGCAGGACAAACAGAGGTTATTGACACACATTGATGACGGCTCTCTATAAAGAGCCAAGATGGCGTCAGTGGAGGCGCATCTTCCTTCTCTAGAAACCAGGCACTGGAGCACATGTACACAGATTATTTGTAGCCTCACTTAGGTGTTGTTCTGTTGGAGGTAGAGGTCGTCAGCTGCTTATTTTTTAAACCTGTTTAATTAAGTTTAGGAGTTCAGTAACTATATTTTGGTTTCTTTTAATTTCCTCAGCTAAGCTCTGTAAGTTCAAGATAAGTTGGTTTGTTTTGTTGGCCCTGGCCCATGCTCAAATGTAATTAATGTGATATATCATTGCAAGTAAAACAAATTGTTTGTCTTTGTGGCTGCTTGGGACATAAGGAAGATTAGGCCTTAACTCATGTTATGTCTTGGTTATGACTAGATGGGGTGTAACAGTGTGCAAACATAGTGACTGTTGCTAGTGGTGTTCCTGGAAAGAAGCTGCTTTAGACCTGACACCAAGTGTTTTACACTTTGAACCGGCAGCCATGTCGTCCAGACGCCATTCCCTGGCAATTTATGAACAGTAAATGTAAAGTGAACCTGTATGGGGTGCTCCAGGTGTCAGAGTCTTGCAGGACCACTCCCAGAGCGTAGATGACCAAAGTCTGAAATATGGCAACAACAAAACTTCAGCACAAAACATTTCCTTTCTTACAATTTCTTTCTCATCTACATTATTAAAGTTTCCAGTATTCTCAACGCTCCTCTACAATAAACCTGTCTGTGTGGCTGTGATCATTCCTTGATGAGCAGAAGAGAAATAACCAGACAGAGAGCCACAGACAGCAGGAAAACAGATACCTCTTTGGGGATGACATGTTGATCGACTTTGCCCTCCACTCCCTGAAGCCGAGCCGCGACGGGGGTCAGCTTGGCAGTCCTCACCGTCTCATTGAGGACCTGCTGGCAGTATCTGTCCAGGGACAGAAATGTGATCAGATCAAGGTTATCAAACACACCAACCGTGCCTGGACGGGTGTAAATGTGAAGGGCGAAGCATCGTCGTTATCACACCTCCATCTGGCAAATCTGTGCCATTTTTTAAAAGCATTATTACACTGCATACTTCACTAAAATTTGACCGATGTCAGAGGTGCCTACTCTGAGATATAAAGTCAGATTTATTTTTCAGGGATGAGACGCAAAGCCAGGTCCAAAGATCTTACCTGAGCTGAGGAATCTTGTCCAAGGACACTGGGTCTGAACCCAAAACCTCATCCAGCTCCTGGTACAGTTTGTTCTGAAGTTCCTCCGAGGCGGACAGGAATTGAAGAGCCCAGATACACACTGCCGAAACATTTAGGTGCATTTTGGAGGTTTGATTTCTTGCTCTAGGACTCTTTAGCTGCTTTAGCATGTTGACTGTTGCTTCTCAACATGATGTGCACGCTAGGGCTGCAACTAACGATTATTTTCATTGTCGACTAATCTGTCGATTATTTCTTCGATTAGTCGACTAGTCATTTTATCAAAAAAAAAAAAAGTGTTAAAATGTTGAAAAATGTCGGTCTGTCTCTCCCAAACCCCAAAATTATGTCATCTAATGTCTTGTTTCGTACTCACGCCAAAGGGTTTTAGTTCACCGTCATGGGAGAGTGTGTAAAGCTGCCAATATTTGGACGTAAGAAGCTGCAATGAGAGTATTTTGGGGCACTTTTATAGTACTTTTCTATAAAAAAATGACTCAAACCGATTAGTCGACTACTAAAATAGTCACTGATTATTTTAATAGTCGATTAGTCATCAATTAGTCGATCAATCGTTGCAGCCCTAGTGCACGCACAGGCTGTATAAAAGACATAGAAACCATGACATCCCTCATTGGACTACTGGTTGGAGGCCTCAAGTTTGGCATATTGGCCGTCGCCATCTTGGTTTTTTGAATCCAGAAGATGGAGCTGCCTCTATCCTGACTGACAGGTCGCTGTGATAACGATTTGTCAATAACAAGGAAGCCACGTACCATGTGCTTTATCATCTATTTAACTCTAAATGGGACCATAATTTACAAAATAAACATCATACTTTATTGGAAAAGACTTGAAACAAGATATTAAGACCATAAAGTCAAGAAGAAAAAGTTTACTGAGGTAATTAATCAAGTAAGAAGTCAGGTAATTTTTTCAAAGACTTCTCTTTACAAAAACTGGAGTCGCCCCCTGCTGGCCATGAGAAAGAATGCAGGTTTAAGGCACGTCAGCATTGGCTTCACTTTTCCGACCCCGAGGCTACATCCACTTCTTTTATACAGTCTTTGTACAAGTCTGTGGCTGACTTTACAAGTCTGTGGCTGACTTAGTAATATGACTGGCTGTGTCAAGAAGTCCTGTCTCCAGTCTTCATGACTCCTCTATTTTTAACCATAACCTGAGAATGACGTGATATTTTGACACTGGAAACAAGTGTTAACCGCAGCCCTGAATACCTTCTTAATCAATTAGTCTCGACTGTTTTGATGGTTGTCACTTACAGTTAGCAGTGATGACGCATCCGGCCAGAGTGAAAACCATACACTCCTCCATGATCTGAAAATAAACAAATAAATAAACACCGAGCTGAGTCAAGTTGCAGTTTACATCCATGTTCAGACTCATGAAATATGTGCGGTGAAGACTTTGAGGGAATTTAATAAAAGGTATTAAGTTTATTGTTGTGGACACAGAGGCATAAAAATCATTTCAGCACGATCATTCAGTTGCCTTTTGGGTTTTAAACTACAGCTGGTGACTTCATCAGTATTCACCTGTCGTTCTGTGAGGCTGGACTGAAGCAGAGCGTCCACAAATGTCGTCTGCTTCCTCTGGGCCTTTCTCTCCTTCGCCACTGACAGCAGCACCGACTCCATCTCTGACAGAGCTGAACACCCGGGAAGAAAAGAAACACAAAGACACTGTCATGTTATTTCTTCACATTTTCGGCTGCCTGACACTCACACTGGGGTTACACGTTAAAGAGACTGCATTCCAACCATCCAGCTCTTCAGACAGCATCCAAAATTAACTCCAGCGACTAACAAGGCCCAGACGCAAATGTTACTTGGCAGGTAAATCAATAAACGTCCCTAAAACAGCGGCTGCTCACTGATTACGGCTGGTTATAGACAGTCTTTATCTGCTCTGAGACTCTGTTTCAAGCTGTCTGTCAAGCTGCTCTACACACACACACACACACACACATCATGTCTGAGCCTCTGCAAACTTTCCCTTCTGCTCCTTCACAGCCCGACGACAGAAGAAACCCACCGCTGCTCCCACATGTCAACAGACAGCAGGTGCGCCAGACGTCACCTCTGTTAAAGCTGAGAAAACACGCGATGCAGACCGCGCTCACCCTTCTCATAATGTCCTTTCCTGCTGGAGCTCTTCTCCAGGGAGCCGTCCAAGTAGCCTTTTCCAATCTCTGACCAGATCTGGAGAGTCAGAGGAGAGAAACAGAATGAAGTGACACATTTCAACACGACTATAGAGGGACAGTTTGGATCTTTTGAAGATGGGTTGTTTGTTTCACTGTACTCCAATGGCCTCCACAGTCACCAGATCTCAATCCAACAGAGCACCTGTCCACAGCTACACATTTCTTCGCCTCTGTGGCGTCACTGCTCATCTACTGTAGGTAATACACTGACCATGGACAAGTACCTCATACAACCACACTTCAAGAGATCCAAACTATCTCTCTAACAAACCAAATTAGTAGTTTATAGGGCACTTCTAGACCCTGTGAGAAGAGAAAAGGACCAGAATTCAATGCACAAATGCCACTGTGGTTTGTACAAGAGGTTACACTATGGCTTTCTTCCTGCAGGTGGGTAGTTTTGTCTCACCGCGTCATGGTTCTTGCGGAAGGAAAGGACCTTTGCGTCATCTGTGAAGCTCTCTCCCAGAGCCAGCTGGGTGACAGTCTTCAAGGCCAGCCCCAGCAGGTGGGCACACAGAGGGATATGTTGAGAGTCTGGGAATGACTTCCACTTTCCCACCAGCTCCTCCACCAGCTACGTAAAAGAAGGTATATTTAAAAATACGTCTGAATGCTTGATTTCAGCGTTAATGTTTCGCAGCGTTAAGTATGTCCTTTCATGGGTGACACAAACCTTGAGCACGAGAGGGAAGTTGTTTTTCAGTGTGTTGTTGATGGCACTCTCATACACCTTTTTCCTTATCACAGTCTCGGTGGCTCCGCCTCCCATTCCAGACTGGTAACCCAGCAACGACTTCAGCATCGTCTCAAAAGAGTCAGCTGAGAAAAAAACAGCAAAGGAGCAGATTTTTGTTTACAATAAAGACGTACTAAAAGATACGCCTCTGTAAGGTCTTAATTCAGTCGGATTAGAGTCAGTGGAAGATACTGGTGCCCTTACTGGTGTGATTGGGGTTTATGTGTTGCCGTAGCTGGTTCACGGAGCCCAGGCTGACCACTGGCCGACCGCCAAACCAGAACGACGCCACAGACCCAAACTCCTGATGCAGACTGACGAGGAACTCGTGCAGACTGCCTCTGTTCACAATGTCCTGCAGGTTCCCATCCCTGACGGAGCACAAAGCAATGATTAGAGTACAAGGACAGTTATATCATTGTTATTAACTCATTAATCTTTACAACATCCTGTTACTGAATAAAGGCTGACAGCAGCTCTGTGCACACTAGGTTATGATGAAGACTTACTTCTCATCTGTAGGATTGAGACCTGGGATACCAGAGACCCTTCTGGATGACTGAAAACACATTATAAATTCAATTTATTTATATTAA
Organism: Cephalopholis sonnerati; assembly: GCA_019142605.1. Classification (NCBI taxonomy): domain Eukaryota; kingdom Metazoa; phylum Chordata; class Actinopteri; order Perciformes; family Serranidae; genus Cephalopholis; species Cephalopholis sonnerati. Next base: position 4,170,727 of record JAGQAX010000024.1, read on the forward strand.
ACAGACAGACAGTGTAGTATAATTCTCACAATGGCGTTCACACACATCTACTGTCTTCTCTGAGGAGGTTATATGTTGGTTATTCCTTTCCCACTTACAGCTAGACACGATAACTTAGTGTTACAGTCAGTAGTGTGGAACCTCATTAAAAAATATGGCAATTTAACGTTTCTTCACTTACCGGCAAAAACGCACAGGTAAGACACCTCTTAAAGTTATCTGATCATTTGTTAAGATATTCTGGTAAAATCGGCATACAAATGATGGCATACGCAGCATCCATTCTGAAATAATCGACTTTAATAGTTAGTTAAAGAAGGCGAATACGGCTCTCGTTGCCGCCCACTGCGAGTTCTTAAAGTTGTATTTCCGTGAACTAGGTTACGGCCTGGTGTGTTGGATGTACGCCGAAGTGACAAAAGGCTTCTAACAACTCGTTAAATTACTTAAATTGAATTACATGAGGCGTTTCCGCTTGCCGGTGAGCAAAGGAACATTAAATAAACACTTCCTGGGCGGACACTGGTAACGCACAGCTAATAGCTAGCTTTAACTTGAAGCTAACTCCGAACTTGCAGAGACTTACCGGATATAAATAGAGAACAGCGCCGACCAAGATGATGACAAACGTGACAGCGAAGATGGCAAAGTCCAGCATGACTTCTCGCTTCAAGCAGCGCTGCTTTGCAAACTTTTAGACATGAATATCTGGAGATTTCCTCCTCAAACTGACAACACACACAGTTACCACGTCAACAGAAACTCAATGGGCAAGACTGCCGCTCTGTGCGCGACTACACGGTCTGGATGGCAGGCAGGGCAAACTAGTTGAGCTCAGAGAGAATCGATTAACAAACAAACTCAATTACATATAAATGAATATATAATAAATATTATTTGTAATAATAAACAATAATACATTCATTTATAATATATGTAATTAATTATATTGTATTATAAATAATATAGTATATTATTCTATTTTATAATACATTACAGTAATTATATAAAAAAAATTAATTAATGGTATTATATGTTTTTATACATTTTTATACATGTATAAAATTATTAAAATTATAACATAAATTAGTTCGTTTTTTAAAGTATTTTTTTTTTATCATGCACATATATATTATGTGAGTGTGTCTGTATGTACATATACTTTTTGCAATTGTGAATATAATTATTGTATTTAATGAAGATTTTTGGGAGGCCAAGTAAGTCTCAAGTCTTTGCACTCAAGTCCTAAAGTCCTTTGAAATGAGAGTCCTCAACAAGTCTTACTTTTTAAACTAATCTTCTAAATCTAGCTCCTTATTTAAAAAAAAAAAAATCATTTTCTAAATCTGTTTCCCTTCTTTTAGAAATACTTTTCTAAATTTATTTCCCTATTTTTAAAAAAAAATATTTTCTAAATCTATTTTCCCAGTCTTTGAAACATATTTTTCTAAATTTATATCCTTTTTTTTCCCAAAATAAATGTTTAAATATATTTCCCTAGTTTTTAAAATTATTTTCTGAATCTACACACGTGGACAAAATTGTTGGTACCCTTCGGTTAATGAAAGAAAAACTCACAATGGTCACAGAAATAACTTCAATCTGACAAAACTAATAATAAATAAAAATTCTATGAAATTTAACCAATGAAAGTCAGACATTGCTTTTCAACCATGCTTCAACAGAATTATTTAAAAAAATAAACTCATGAAAAAGGCCTGGACAAAAATGATGGTACCCCTAGAAAAGACTGAAAATAATGTGACCAAAGGGACATGTTAATCTAAGGTGTGTCCACTAATTAGCATCACAGGTGTCTACAATCTTGTAATCAGTCAGTGGGCCTATATATAGGGCGACAGGTAGTCACTGTGCTGTTTGGTGACATGGTGTGTACCACACTCAACATGGACCAGAGGAAGCAAAGGAAAGAGTTGTCTCATGAGATTAGAAAGAAAATTATAGACAAGCATGTTAAAGGTAAAGGCTATAAGACCATCTCCAAGCAGCTTGATGTTCCCGTGACTACAGTTGCACATATTATTCAGAAATTTAAGATCCATGGGACTGTAGCCAACCTCCCTGGATGTGGCCGCAGGAGGAAAATTGATGACAAATCAAAGAGACGGATAATACGAATGGTAACAAAAGAGCCCAGAAAAACTTCTAAAGAGATTAAAGGTGAACTTCAAGCTCAAGGAACAGCAGTGTCAGATCGCACCATCCGTCGTTGTTTGAGCCAAAGTGGACTTAATGGGAGACGACCAAGGAGGACACCATTGTTGAAAACAAATCATAAAAAAGCCAGACTGGAATTGTGAAAGCCACAAAGCTTCTGGGAGAATGTCCTATGGACAGATGAGACAAAAATGGAACTTTTTGCCAAGGCACATCAGCTCTATGTTCACAGATGGAAAAATTAAGCATATCAAGAAAAGAACACTGTCCCTACTGTGAAACATGGAGGAGGCTCTGTTATGTTCTGGGGCTGCTTTGCTGCATCTGGCACAGGGTGTCTTGAATCTGTGCAGGGTAAAATGAAATCTCAAGACTATCAAGGGATTCTAGAGAGAAATGTGCTGGCCAGTGTCAGAAAGCTAGGTCTCAGTCACAGGTCATGGGTCTTGCAACAGGACAATGACCCAAAACACACAACTAAAAACACCCAAGAATGGCTAAGAGGAAAACACTGGACTATTCTGTGGCCTTCTATGAGCCCTGACCTAAATCCTATTGAGCATCTTTGGAAGGAGCTGAAACATGCCGTCTGGAAAAGGCACCCTTCAAACCTGAGACAACTGGAGCAGTTTGCTCATGAGGAGTGGGCCAAAATACCTGCTGAGAGGTGCAGAAGTCTCATTGACAGTTACAGGAATCGTTTGATTGCAGTGATTCCCTCAAAAGGCTGTGCAACAAAATATTAAGTTAAGGGTACCATCATTTTTGTCCAGGCCTGTTTCATGAGTTTATTTTTTTAAATAATTCTGTTGAAGCATGGTTGAAAAGCAATGTCTGACTTTCATTGGTTAAATTTCATAGAATTTTTATTTATTATCACTTTTGTCAGATTGAAGTTATTTCTGTGACCATTGTGAGTTTTTCTTTCATTAAACGAAGGGTACCAACAATTTTGTCCACGTGTGTAGATCCCTAGTTTAAAAACAAAACCCTAAATCTAGTTCCCTAGTTTAAAAAAATTCTACATCTATTTCCCTAGGTTTTTAAAATCATTTTCTAGTTGTTGTTGTTTTTAACTAAAATTCTAAATCTATTTCCCTAGTTTTTAAAAATATTTTTCTTAATCTATTTTGCTAGTTTTTTTTTTTTTCAAATCTATTTGTTGAAAGTTGAAATAGGTTAAATGTGCCTTGGTTTTGGCTATTGTCTGGACTGTCTTGGGGAGACCATCATCCAAACCCGTTAAAGTGGGATGAATTTTACAGTTTTCTTTGAAAATGTTACATAAAAATAAGTGCTGTGTGTTTTACATGTAACCTAAGTTAAAGTAGTGTTCTTGTTTTCCCACTGTACATTTTGAATAGCACTGTATTTTATGTCTGCATATGATAATATGATAAATAAAGAACTTAAATGTAAAGAGGAGGCACTGTTGGATATTTTCATAAATATTTAAAAAGAGATGAACACATTTACATTTCAGAAATACAAAAATAAACTCCAACACATTCAGTGTTTACTGCAAAAACACAGTGAAAGAAAAAATGTGCAAAAAGACAACAGAGCTGTACAGTGTGTGTGTCGCTGCAGATTCCCTCAGGCGCTCATCTCTGATTTGTCCTCCAGCTTGGGAGGCTCGATGTCCATGGCCTCCAGATATTCTGAGGAAGAAAGACAACACAATAAAACCTGTTTTATTAAAGTGTTTAAGGTGGACTTGATGGACTGTTCTTTCTTACCGGTAGTTCTGTCTATATCTGGATGGGTGGCGATGAGGATCCAGGCCAGCCCCACCAGCAGAGCCACCACCAGGTTGACGGTCACCCACGGGTGGAGAATCTGGTGCTCTGAGCCCGGTGGCCTGGGGGAGAAAGAGAGTCACACCCAGGCTGCGACGTAAGACAGAAACAAAATGATTCCAGCGAGCTCACCATAACGTAGAGTTATAGGCCGGGTACAGGTTGATTCGATCGCTGGTCATCTGCTGACTCAGAGAGAGAACCAGCGCTGAGAAATCCACTGGAAGGAGACAGAAACACGAAGAAACAGGAAAGAAAACACAGAGGAGAGGAGAAGCATCAATATGCATAAAAACCAGTGTTGAGGTTCACTTGGTTGGATAATAAATCATGCGGACTCACAGAAAGAGGCGAGAGCGACGGGCTCCAGTGTGAGGAACTCCCGCAGAGCCACGGAGCCTTTGGCCATGTTCACTCTGACAACACAAGAGTGCATCTTTTTCAGCTGCATTCCTTTCCATACGTCCACACACACACACACACTTTACAGAGCAGCTGCACTGTGAGTATGTACTCAACTTTAGGAGAGGTGGGGGAGTTTAAAAAGAGAGGTCAAAATCAAAGCACTGACTTTAACCCCTTCAGATCGAGCTGTGTGAACATCGCGTGAACATAAAACAGAGGTTTGCTGATATAGGAGTCATCCTCAGATGTTAATTTGTCCTGTAGGGGTCGCTGTATTGTCATGGGTGTCCGTTAATAAAGGAGACAGGTGTAGCTAGATGGGTGTCAGGTGTCAGCGGTGACAAATATGCATCAAATAAGAAGAAGAAGAAAGTGGCTTTGAGTTTAAGCTTAGCTGCTATAGCTGAAATTGGGTCTTTTATTGACATTAAAACAGTGACTTGTTTGCCTGTATATTTTCTAGAGCTGCAAATATTGGTCAATTAGTTGATAAATCCATTGAATAAAAATATTTGGCAACCATTTTGATAATGAAACACTCTTTATAGTCATTTCTTTAAGCAAAAACGGCAAACATTTGCTGGTTTTTTGTTTCTTAAACGTGAGAATTTGATGCTTTACTACACTTATCGTTGTCATACAAGATAATAAACTGAATAGCTTTGGATTTTTGGACTGTTAGTCGGATAAAACAAACCATTTGCAGCGTTTTCACAGGACATGTTTCGCACTTTATTGAGAAAAATGATAAATCAAGAACAAAATGGACAGATTAATTGATAATGAATATAACCTCTCACGTTCTTCAAGCATCAGTTCAGCAGTGTGGTCGAGTGCATCAAATATAGACCTAAAAAACTACAGTTAGTCCAGAATAGCGCTGCAGGACCTGCCCTGCACTGTAACAGAAAAGCTGACATCATCAGAACAGAAACAACGTCAGGTCGGCCACTGGTGAAGGACAAGATGGTTATTTCTCTGCTCTGTTTTATTAGAAATATTTTACTGTCTAAAACCCCAAATATCCATCCATCCATCCATCCATTTTCATCCGCTTATCCGGGGCCGGGTCGCGGGGGCAGCAGGCCGAGCAAAGCACCCCAGACATCCCTCTCCCCAGCAACGCTTTCCAGCTCCTCCTGGGGGACCCCAAGGCGTTCCCAGGCCAGATGAGATATATAATCCCTCCAGTGTGTTCTGGGTCTGCCCCGGGGCCTCCTACCAGTGGGACGTGCCTGGAACACCTCCCGCGGGAGGCGCCCAGGAGGATCCTGATCAGATGCCCGAACCACCTCAACTGACCCCTTTCGATGCGAAGGAGCAGCGGCTCTACTCCGAGCTCCCTCCGGATGTCCGGGCTCCTTACCCTATCTCTAAGGCTGAGCCCAGACACCCCACAGAGGAAACTCATTTCGGCCGCTTGTATCCGTGATCTCATTCTTTCGGTCACTACCCAGAGCTCGTGGCCATAGGTGAGGGTTGGGACGTAGATGGACCAGTAAATCGAGAGCTTCGCCTTCCGGCTCAGCTCCTTCTTCACCACGACAGCCCGGCGCAGCGCCCGCATCACTGCAGAAGCCGCCCCAAACCGCCGATCCATCTCACGCTCCATCCTACCCTCACTCGTGAACAAGACCCCGAGATACTTGAACTCCCTCGCTTGGGGCAGTAACTCTCCCCCAACCCGGAGGGGACAATCCACCTGCCAAATATCCTTTACCGTCATTTTTTCAATAGTACTAATGATCGTATAATTAATACTAGGCATGCGGCAAGAGGTTGTTTTTCACTTCCTGTTTCAAAAACAAATGCTGCGATTCATTTATTCTCAATACAATAAACACATGCTCACAGTAACACAGAAGAACAACAGTACTGTCCACATTTTATTACTCAGCAAATTCAGTCCTCCACACTGATACTTCATGCTTACACGACATGTGTCTATAACACGGTCAAAAACTGTTTCACACACCTGATTTCCACGACTTGGAGCTAACCTACAGGCACTTCACACATGAATGCTCCCTTCTGTGTTCAGTTTATACCTGCATGTGTATATTTATATCTACCCTGTGTTTAGATAAGGATAAAATAAACAAAAAAAAGCCTCCCAGTAGTGTTCCTCGTTCCATTTAAACCCCCTCGCCCACCTGATGTGCCTCGTCATGACCGAGAAAAGCCTGCTTTGGGAACTGTGCTGTCCTCCTACTGAGCGTTTTAACTCTGACCCCTGACTGGCACGGAGGCTCGGTAAAGTTAGGTCAGGTCTGTGAGGAGTGTTGGTGAGATGTGGGTGGTTTACCTGTCGAAGGAGTCCACCGTGCAGATGGCCAGCAGCATGTAGAGCAGAGACTGGGAGGGGTACGCCATGCTGTGGTACTGCTCCAGCAGGTTGGACAGAGCGGTGAGGTGCTGCCCGGCTAACATGTACACCACCACCACGTTCCACACGGCGTAGCCCGCCAGGAAGCCGTGACAGTACAGACCGAACACCCTGCAGCGCATGCAAAGGAGAGGAGAGACATTCAGGGAGGAGGACCAAACACTCGTACATGTTCTGTCATTGTATGAGACACGTTCTCTTCACCTGAAGCCTTTGTGCACTCTGAGAGAGACATGTTTGGTGGTCCAGAGCGGCTGAATGTGCTGGAAGTCCGTCATGTTGTCCATCTGGTCGCTGGTCTTCCTCCACTCTGAGCGCTCGACAGCCTGGAAACGCTCTGCACGTCGTGGACACACAGCAATTCACAATTTTAAACATGTTGGGCCTGTTTGATATTTCTGTTTTAATGTTTGATAATTCTGTTTTAATGTTCTCTTGTATAAGAGGGATGTATATATAAATAAATATTCATACATCGTCTCTGATGGATGACCAGACTATGAAGGTCGTTTTTACTTAAGTCATTGTGTTTTTGTTGTTGTTGTTGGAATTAGGATTTACATTTCCTTTTAGAAAAAATGGTATTTTAAATTTTCTCTCGTCCTATATTGTTTTTTCTTTATGTCAAACTCTATTCTTTTAATTTAAATTTATTCATGTTTTATCAAATACATTGTTTAATAACTATTTCAATCTTTTTAATTTAATTAATTTATTTTTACTCCTTTTATTTATTATTATTTTTATATTTATTCATTTTTAATATGTACTTTTTACTTATATTTGTTGTGCCATTGTCACTATCTTTTCTATTTACTTGATATGTTTTTCCCTGTTATTTATTTACTGTATTTTTATTTTTTTGTTTTTATAAATTTTTAATTAATACCTTTTCACTCAGATTTTTTTGTATATATTAACATTAATGAGAAGCCACACACCAGGTGTCACTTCCAGACAATTAGCTCAGTGAGTTAGGAGCTGGATCACAGTGCCAAGGACTCTGGGTTCAAGACCCAACAAGGGGGATGAGTATGACACATCAAAACTACAAAGAGTCCACTGATACAAAAAGTGTACTTTGCAAATTTATTCCAATATTCAACCACTTTTACTTTTCAATTGCTGCAATACAATTTCCAAATGATGCAACCTGCAAAATGACTCAGCTGATGCTAAATGCAGATTGTAATATCAACTTCCTTGATGTCTTCCTATTCTTCGGCTTGTTGCTCAGAATTGCCTAAAAATGCCCGGACCTGACCCATCGCTGCGCAGCAGCTATAATTTAATATTATTATTTCTATTTATTCTAATTTATTGTACAGAATTTATTATTATTTCTCTTTTATTTATTATTATTTCTGTTATTTATTGTTTTTGTATTATTACTTTTATTTATTTATTTATGTGTTTATTTCTAATATTCTTTTTAACTTTCCCCTTTTTCTATTACTTTACCGAATTTAAAACTTTATGTATTTATTTAATTTGTTATTTATTAACAGTTTTGTTATTCTTTTTTACATGTATGAATGTATTTATATCATCATTATTATCATTACTGTTATTATTATTATTTTATCAAGCCTTTTTTCTCATATAACTACTACTATTTCTGTATTTCTTCTTGTATAGAGGTATATTTACTAATATACAAGTAATAATAATTTATCATAGTATTTATGTAAAAATCTGGGAAAAAAAAGAATGACTCAACCACGTCCGTCTCTCGTTACTCACTGTTCCTCTCTACAAAGACTTTCCCCACCGGCTGGCTCTGACTCTGCGGCGCCATGAACACGGCGTGCTGGGGGATCGGAGAAGGGGCGTCTGTGATTATATCGTCCTCGTCTACGTCCAGCTCATCAGAAGGCTGCGATTCAACGACTTTTGACTTCCTGAAATCACAGGAACAAAAGTTAGAGAGGAAAATGTCCCACAGACAATAGATCCTGCGTACTTTAAATACTCAATAACATGTATATTATTTCAATAATAAATGGTGCAGGGACAAACATTTGCAGTAAATGTGACAGACTGACTTTTATTAAACCTGCTGATATAACAACGTGTTGCGTTATGTTGTATTCTTACTTCTTCTTTTTGGGTTTCCTGACGACTTCCTCTCCATCAGTGGTCTGATCTGCTGCATCTCCATTCACCAGCTCGGCCTGGTCGTCTGACAGATCAGCAACCATGAATTTATACATGTGTAAATGTCCCTATGAACCTCCATGCTGATCGTAGTAAAACACTGGTACCAGTGCACACATCAAACTTCTTTTTTAAAGTGAAACTGTTTTCTTCTGATGCTGACATAGCCTTTAAAATTTTAATTTCATGATGAAACTACAACATTTGAAGGTTAGTTAAAGTAGAATGTGGAAATGCAGCATCTACAGGGAGACTACTGTTGTCAGATTTTACCAATAGTGGCAACTTTCTTCTTCTTCTTCCTCCTCTGAGGCGGAGCGTCCGACGTGGCTTCAAGGGTAAGCTGCTCTCCGATCTCAGATTCCCTCCGGCTGCCCAGGCCTCCCATTTCCATCCCATGATCTAAACAGGAAACAGCAGAGGGAATGGAGGGATGCTCATGCTTTCACACAACAAAGCGATGCTATGAGGGATTCATTTTTTGCTTTTTAAATGCGGAAACTGAAGTTTTTTTCAATGGAAACTATGAACAAGACACAGCTTTTAACGGAGAAGTGATTCAAACCATCAGCCTCCTGATCACATGTCTACAAACTGACCTCAGAGCATCATGTGTGTCTGTCTTTAGGTAAAAAATATTACTTTAAAAAGCAAGAAAGTCTTGTTTTATCCTAAAAGAAAATATCTCACATTAAATGAGACTGAAATTTGGTGCTTACGGAATTAACAGGACAGATCAGGTGAACTATTTTGATTTCTGTTTTGCAATAAAACCAACTTCATTTTCTCTCTTGATTTAGGTTTTTAAGTCAGAGATTATTTTACATCTTAGCATTCTTTTAAAAGTCTCTAACGCCATGTGAGCCTTCATGTTGGGGCGAACTAGCTCTTTAAATCCAGGTGAACTAAAAGTTTAAGGTGTGACAGTTATACCAGTGCACACGTTACGTACCGTCCACATCATCGACTCCATTCGTCTCCTTTCTCACCCTCTTCTTCTTATGTTTCGGTGCTGCGACTTCTCCTGCACAAGGTCAAGAATAAATCAAGTTACATTGGCTGGTAATATTAGATGCAAACGTTCCATCTGTATCTCATAATTTTAATATTTCAAATCTTGACTCACCAGCTGTGTCTTGACTTTATGTTTCCGCACGTTCCACAAAAGAGAGAAGAAGAATTGTGGTTTGAATTTTCAGCATGAATACAATAGATGAAGACACTATATCACAGTAGAAGACACGTTAACCTACCTTGGCATGGTGGGAAGAGCTCGCTGTCCTCGCTTAAAAGACAAAAAGAGAAGCATGACTTAAACTCCTACTCGTGGGATTAAATCTCAGGTTTGCAAGGTTAATTTAACACTTCATTACACGTGTTTAACAACACATTGAAAGCAATTTAATGTCTGTTTCACGGTCATTCCCGCCAAAGTATAACAGATATTGTAGCGTCGACAGGCCACAGAATTTTGTGACCATATGCATGAATTTACAGATACTTATATCACATTTCTGTCAGTGTTTCCCTGCAGTATATGACAATAATTCAAAATAATATCGTTATTCATTATGAACCATGGTGTGGATTGAGCGGCTGAACATGTAAAGATGCATTTACTGATTAAAAAAATAATTATTTAAGGTCTGAATGTGGATCCTGGCATTTTACAGACAGTTTTTTCCCCTTAAATCACATACAAAAACATTTTATAACTTATATTGAAGACAAAATAAACTATAAGACTTTTAAATTCCTCCGAAGATTTTTTTTTTGCTTTAAAATATCTGAGGATTGGCTTTTTAATTAAGGGAGGTAATTAAGAGGAGGTCATTTAAGCCTGTTTTCTAAAACTTTTATTAAAAAAAAAACAAAAAAACATCCAGGAATAATTTAAGCTTTGTGCAAAATCATACAGGTTGATCTATTAAACTTCTACAACCAACTATCACAACAAATCTGACACTTAACAGTGAGTGAAATTGGATTGAGAAGGTCTCATCAAACGTAGCGTAAACACATTAACAAATCACCTCTCCTCAGACACAGTGAGCGCAGACGCAAACAAAGAGTTTCTTTTAAAATCTAGACGAACATTGTGCGAGCTCCTCTAAGATTTTCAGTCACAGTCAGATTAGACGAGCCGAAATAAAAGCCCTTACCGTTGTCTTCCTGGCCATTCCACTCAAGAACTGAGTAAGAGTGGAGAGAAGCTACACATAACATCCTGGTTGACTCTTAAATCCTCGGCTAAATCTGTGTTCATACATCCGCCAGGACTGAGGATTACTCAGGGCAGAGGTCGGACGATTCAGACCAACTCAGACTCTTGTGTGTGGGTGTTTGAAACGTCCAGGACGTGTCTGTGAAATCTGGTTTAATCTCTCTGACGCTGCTCGATATAAACAACAACAGAGTTTACTTTGATACACATTCAGACAACTTCCAAAGGACATTTTCCATGACTTTTCAGCTTTTGTTAGATGACAATTAACGTATACGAAGTTATTTCACTTTGAGTAAGACATGAGTTTAACCAGACATCACAGAGGTCTTATCTTCCAGCCCAAATTTAAGTACACAATCTCTGTAATTGAGTTATTTTTAAACACTTTTAAGACCTTGCTTTGGTCTGTGCAAATCCCAAAACTTTTACAAATCTCCAAGGTTAGTAAAGTTTTCCAAAGTCAGAAAGATTTAAAAGTGTTTTCATTGTCTTTACTGTGTACTTTAAAACTGCAACTAACATTTGCTTCGTCATCAGTTAATCTGTTGTCAACTTTTTCAATGAACAAATTAATTCTTCAAGTTTGAAACTATCAGAAAAATGTGAAATAGTTTGTTTTGTCTAGTCAACAGTGAAAAATCAAAGATATTTAATTTACACTAATGTAAAACACAATCCGATAGTTTAAAATCTGCTTGATAAGTTATTTTACACTTAAATCTATAATTAAAACTGCGGAGTAGTGCCATACAAATAAATGTCATTGTTATAATTTTATAAACTTTATAAAAAATAAATGCACAAGTATTTATGAAGATTAACAATGTTATTGTTGAAAGAGTATACAAAAACACATTTCCTAGTGTGATAATAGACCACAGAATCTGCTGGAAACCACATCTCTCATGTGTAAGAACAAAGCTGACAAGGACTGTTGCAGTTTTGGGCAAAGCCAGACACACAGTGGATTACAGAACACTGTATACTCTGTACTGTTCTCTGATATTGCTGAATTTTAATGGTTGTGTTGAGGTGTAGGGAAACACTAACAAAACCACCCTACAACCATTATCTATACTGTTCATATTTTATTGTGTGTCTCTGTTTTGCAGGGTTTTTTCCTGCAATATATTCCGTTTCATTTTACTATTGTTTTTTTTATGCTAGAAATAAATTACTCTGGTGAAATTATTGGGTCAAAAGTCAAGTCCCCTGCTTCCCTCAGCCCCATATAATCATGTGTGTGTAGTCTGGGTTTTAGCTAACTTTAGCACGGTGTTAAATTCACTTAGAAGTCAGGTAGCTTGCATTAAGTGTAATGGAGGCCATTATTTTAACATTAATTTAATATTAAATAAACATAATGCAGTGTAAGAACACAAGACAAGGGAATTAACACCTGCGGTTGTGTGACTTACCCGAGGGAGAGGCGGGAGCTCCCTGGGACGCGTTTTCTATTGCGGCAAAACACAAATTATGAGCAATATTTACAGGTATGCTAACAGCCGTTAGCTTTCTGGAAGTGTCACAATTGCAACTTATCACAAAGCAGTCTGAAGCTTTTAGTTTACAGTTTGAGGCTGAAACAAATAATGCAGAAAATAAATACACTCGACAAATTCAGAAATTTTACAATTTTGGTCAAAATAAGTTTTATGCTAGCACCGTAACTGCTAGCCACTTTAGGACTGACCGTTATTTATGAATATAAGTTACCTTTGAGCCTCCCTTATCCATATTCCAACGATTTCTCCTCAAAATGCGCCTTTAAATGTTCAACTAATTAAATCAGCTTTAATTCATGAGTATATTTTGACGACTACAACCGTTAAGAAGTGAATAAACGGCTACTTGTTATGAACATTTTCTTTATTTATACTCAGCGAGCGGAGAGCGGCAACCTGGTAACCCGGATGTGTTTAGACTCAGCACACACGACTTCCTGTACCTTCAAAATAAAAGCTCCCACACAAAAGAAAAAGACTGAACAAGCAAACAATGAATAAATTACTATCAGAAGTGGTTTATTAACGTCACAAACAGGTACATGCTTGCATGTTTGCATATTTTCACATTATTTTAAATTAAATAAGGTCACAAAGTGTAATTTTTGTGCCAAACAGCTTTTTTTTGTTGATGTTTTGTACATTTTTTGGCAGGCAATGACACATGTTGGGCTATAGCAAACCACAAAACAAAATTCACACAAATTCAGAATGAAAAAAAAACATATCACAAGAACCCACTTTGTTTTCTAGTAATGTAAACATCATTTGGATCAGTTTTCACATTCTTTATTGCAGGTTTGTGTGAAAGAGTAGGGAGCAGGGCAGGAAATTAGCTTGTTTTGCTCTTGTGCAACAGTTTACATCGTGTTAAATTAAAGTTTTCTGTGAGAAATCTGCACCTATAATAATAATCATCCTAATAGAAACACTCACTGAGAGAGAAATGGCTTTGATGCTCTGCTCACTTCAGAGACTGTGACATCTGTGCTGCTCCCAAAAGCACAGAAGAAGGTGCACTTCAGTTGGTTTAAACAGAGGACTTAAAAAACAGATCAAGCACCCAAGTAACAAGATCTAAATATTTCGGTTTCTTTCCTGCCCTGCTCCCCGAAAACATAAAAATCAATTCACATGTTAAGATTTTACAGTGAGAAATCTGTAAAAAGAAAAAGATATGCTGCCATGATAACAGGGGCCACGTCTCTCCTGCCCCCTCTCCTTCTCCTCCTCCGTCCTGTCTTACGACTCGGTGGTGGGTCGTATCCAGCTGGCGGGGACCCACTGCGGCTCGTCCTGCGCCTTCCTCACCGCCGTCAGCAGCTGGACGCACGAGTCTTGCAGCTCATCGTTGACGATCACGTAGTCAAAGAACTGCCAGAAGTGAGACTCGATCTTGCGGGCGGCGTCTTCCATCTCCTGGAAGTCTTGAAGTCTTCGTCCTGATGGAGGAAACAAAAGCATTATTTTTATTGTATTTAATTATTTATTTATACATTTATTTATTTATACTTGTGTCATTTTTTGTTCTCCATACTTTGCTTATCTGCTTCAGTGACAGTATTTTATTCTTATTTTAGTTTTTCGTTCTTTGGATTTTCTTAAAATTGCCTCATTTTATCTGTTTGACTTCTGCATTGTTTTAAATCCAGGATCAACCGTGTTAAGCACTTCGTCACTTTGTTTTGAAAAGCGCTTTATAAATCAAGTTTGTTATTAGTTATTATTATGCTTACCAATACAGAAAGACACCTCTGATTTGATAATGTTTGGCTTCTAAAGTTGGGGGTCTTGAGAGACAAAGGTTTAATTAAAGGAATGGGCAAAATCAAAGCACCACAGGCCGAGATATTGGTCGTGCCACTAAACCAGCAGGAAACACAGCAATGGGTTGCAACAAAACTCATGTTTGGTGCCTGAAAAGCCACTGGAAACACAGCAGAGACTCACTAAATCATAACTGTTGTTGTGATCCAGCAGACTTTAAAGCTCATATACTGCGTCACTTTCATAACATTGATATGATATGTACAAAACATGCAGACGTAAGGGATTCACGCTGTGAAGACACGTACAATGACAACATTTTCTTCTAGTGACTGGGTGGCAAAAAGACCAGATACTACATTTCCCATAATGCAGTCAATAGTGTCTCTCACTAGACAATAAAATATGCTATAAAATAGGGTTTCTCAAAACACTAAAAAACTACACTGAGAAATGAAAACAATGAAACAAAATGAAGCAATTTCCCAAATACAGCGAATAAATCACATATAAACAGTTTTTGTATTTCTTCAGAAAAATGTAGTTGCAGTGAAAACTTACAGTGAGCTCTGCCGGAGCAAACACAACATTGTTTCTGCAAAGACATGTTGCTGGGCAAGTTTGTCAGTGCTTTGATTCCTGTCAAAGTCTTACAGTCCAGCATTCAGAGATAGTATCTCAAACCTCGGCATGTAAAACCAAAACAGTCAGCGTGGCTTGACACCGCTGATGTTAAAGGAAGAGTTTGACACAACATATGTTTGCTCTGTGACCCTCTTTGGCACTGTAGGAGCAGAGGGCAGCCACAGGTCAATGTGTCTGTCAAAGGCAGTGACAGGGCTCATTCCTGACAGGAGCTATTTCAATATGCAGCATGTCTTTTAGGTGGGAGACCTGGAGGAAACCCACACAAACACAGGAGAAGAATGCAAAATACAAATGGAAAGACTTGTTTAAACCTTGTTGCTGTGAAGCAACCGCTCACTCAGCATGGTTGGTTTTGCCCATGGGTGGAAGTAAAGAGTTGCAATCAATCTTGTCACTGTAACAAAGTCATTGTGTGTGTGTGTGTGTGTGTGTGCTTGTACTTTTTATTTGCCTTTATTTGACAGGAAGGTTACAGCATGAGAGGGGAAGAGAGGATAACATGCAGCAAAGGGGTGTGAGCTGGAATCTAACCTTGGCTGCTGCGGCAAGGACGCAGCCCCTGTACATGGGGTGCCTGAGTTACCAGGTGAGCTCGTGGGCGCCACGGTTGTACATGTACTTTTTGGGAATTTTTAAAAATTTGGTACTTTAAATTTACTTAATGACTTTTTATCTCAAGTGCTGAACCATGCTACATTTTAGGTTGCATCTGTTAAAAGTCCCGATGAACTGTGTGAGAACAAAACGAAAGAAAGGGGATGAATCGGCGGCGGCAACAGAGAAGAAGCTGCTGGAGTGTCTGTGGCCGCAGGAGGGCAGAGCTCCAGAGAGGGGACAGCCAATCAGCTGACACTCTGGTCAGCAGGTAAAGGTTGTTATAGACGCTAACTAACAGCTGATTAAATGCCCCAACCAGTGAGCATGCCAAGTGACCAAAATCACTGTTGTCTCATTTTAATCAGTGTTAGCATAGTACATTTCTGCACCACAGATACGTAACATTCGTATGCTAGTATGTAGCAGATATGTTGACATTTTAAGTCTCTTTACGTTGGTACAACACTGTGGTTGACATGTGGTTATATTTAGGTGCAAAAACCACAAAAAGATCATGATTTAGCTTAAAATACCCGGTTTTGGTGCCACGTGCATGTCCGGAAATGCTCCGATGTTGCGTCAAAAACAATTTTAGAAACACAATCAGGGCTGAAGAAGCTGCACTGTGTCACTAAAAAACATCCAGTTTTAGTGGCAAAGAAACCAACAGTGTTGCCTCATCAACAGGCGCATACAGCAGTGACTTCTGCACTCACTGAGGAATTTCTACTGTCAGTGAGATGTGTGAGGACTCCATGGTCTTTGTAAAATGACTTTACTCTGAGTTGGCTGCTACTTTACTTTTATATAAGTGCATTTTACACAAGTACTTTTATTTGAGTATAATATTCTAGTTCTACTTTTTTATCGTTACTTTGTCGTCCTATGAATAAAGATTGCTGGTATCATTTTAATCTATGTAAATAAGTGTGTGCTGTAAGCAGGCCCGTAGGTGTCCCAAAGCAAAGCGTGTGTGTGTCCTGAGCAAACCACAGAGTGACAGGTGTTGATTGATATGAGTGATTATGCTTCCATTTCTGCCCAGGCGAAAAATGCAAAACCCTGAGCAGCATGAAATCCCATCTGTGACCATGAGTGTGTGTCAGCGTTTGTGCATGTGTGTGTAAGGTGAAAAGGGTAACTGGGCTTAGTGCAACACACACAAACATCTTAACAGCTCCCCTGTTTATCAACTCATTCACTCTCTCTTGGCCATGTACATCACCTCAGACTATCCTCTCCTGCAACAGCATGAATTAACCCTTCATTTAAATCAAATCAAAAGACACTCAGTTTGGTAAAAGACTTTCTCTTCTATTTACACATCATATTGAAATATTAAACAAACCCCCTCCAAAGAGGCAAAAACCAAACCCTCTGGTTTATCAGTGAAGTGTATGAACTGCACTGCAAACTGGAGTCTTCACTAACACTTACAAGTTACTGATGCTTCCTAACATGAGTTATTTATACATTAATGAGCACATAAAAATACATCATATCTGCTCACAGATACATTACAGTGTGTTATATGCATTTGTTAATTATTCACACAGTTCTTATGAATCCTAAATTGAAAAAGTGTGACCCATAAGAGTAAGAGAAAACAGTCTGGATAAAGATGGCATCACTGTGACACCTGGTGCGTTCATTTAATTTTAAACTGGTGTCACCCTGAACAGTGCAACAGTGCAACTAACATTCAGATGTGGCATTGATTATTCCCCCCAGCACATCTATCTATCACAATGAACATATGAGCAAGCCCAACTCAGACAAAGTGTACTATTAAATCATAAACTGAGCTGCTGTGGGGGCATTGGGAACGGCCACCCCAGGGCCCCTTCCAGGTAGGGGCCCCTGACGGACTCCTGCTTTATCTCTGTCAACAGTGGTAAATGTCAGAAGCCAACCTAGGGCCGAATGAGGGCCCCAGAGTGCTATGAACTCCACATCCTTACTTATTTACACCATGTGAATGCATTAAAACCTGACAAATGAAATTAATCTGGTCTTATGAAACGTAACAGCCACCTCACTCAAGGTTAAAATTGTAAACCAGCACCAGAATGACAATTACAAAAACCACTATAGCCTGAGCAGGCACATTAAAAGCATCACTAATCATAGAGTAACTTTTATATTTCAGAAAACAACAAACTTAATAGCTATTTTTTTAAAAACGACTTTCTTCAACCTCATGCATCATGGGAAGTCTGGAGTGCAAACATCACTGGGCTACAGTGTACATGTATGTAAGCCTCTTGTAGACAGCCAGAAGTCCATATTTGGTACCAACCATTTTGAGATGTAACGACAGCTCCACTTTGTGGTACACTTGATTGGTGCAACTAATACAAAATAATTTGTCAAGGCTGTTGTCTTCTTTAGATTTTGGTATAAAATGTGTTACCAGGGATATTCTTGAGGCGCCTCTTGGTCTGGGTTTTCCTTCATCATCATTGCATCGTGGTCAAAAGACAGGCAGTGCTTTTTTTTCTCTGGCAGCTGCACCCTGGCATCTAAAGGGCTCACACACTGTCCCATCCTCCACTCAGTCTCTGCAATTAAAGCAGATGAGTTGCAACAAAGGTCTAAATGGCAAACATGACTGTCGTAGCCATATGTATAGCATCACAGATTCAACCTCTAATGCAGCTGTAGTCTGAGCACTAACCATCTCCACAGCCACAGCCTTACTCAGCACAGCCGGGCAGAGCAGCTGCAGCTGTGCGTACAGACAGTGGATGCTACTGTCAGAGTTCAGCCTTTTAAAAGCAGGAATGAGCAATAATTATCACACATTTATACATGTATACATACATTTATCACACTCTTTTAATGGCAATTTAGATCCTGATGAAGTCTATTCTTCCAAGGTAGACACGTGCACACGCACACACACACCCACACCTACACACACAGAACAATGTGTCGTGGAAATATACGTCCTCAATAGTGTCTAGTCATATCTCTGCTCTCCTCACACTCCGCTCAAATGGCACTGTTTGTGTCAAGTGGTACCTTCTATGGTGGAGATCTTAGAAACAGACTGACTCCTCTGCACTTAAATTTATTACTCTTGAAGAAGTCTTACTGTCATTTGAAAGAACGAGTACAACACCCTGGACTAATTGCTCACTTCCCCTCATTGTATTTCAACAGGCTGTTCAATCAAAAAAGCACCTACCATGCACCCCTGAATTTGCTGCCCCTACTTCCACAACACATTCTCACTCCCAACTCATCAAACACCAACGCTCTATGACACTCTAGGTATTCT
The DNA here is from genome assembly GCA_019142605.1 of Cephalopholis sonnerati. NCBI lineage: Eukaryota > Metazoa > Chordata > Actinopteri > Perciformes > Serranidae > Cephalopholis > Cephalopholis sonnerati. The sequence continues at coordinate 4,189,679 of JAGQAX010000024.1, forward strand.
GATACATTTGACAAGCAGTGTTTTTTATACTTTATTTTTTTAATTTTTTCACTCTGTTGTCATGTTACATACACACACAGGTCCGAAATACACACACATGCACAAACAGGACCTATACATGCATTAAATGGAGAGATGTCAGAGTGAGGGCGCCGCCGGTGGACAGGCGCCCCGAGTGGTTGGTGGGGTTCAGTGCCTTGCTTAATAGCACCTCGGCAGTGCCCAGGAGGTGAACTGGCACCTCTCCAGCTACCAGTCCACACTCCATATTTTGGTCCAGGCAGGGACTTGGGCAGGGACTTGAACTGGCGACCCTTCGGTTCTCAAGCCAAGTCCCTATGGACTGAGCTACTGCCGCCCAATATGTCCTATTTGTGGCGAGATTTGTTTTGGGGCGCCCAGTAGCTCACCAGGTAAATCAGGTGTCACATGTACAAACACTATGGTGGCTGTGATTCCAACCAACAGCCCTGTGCTGCATGTCATCCCCTCTCTCTGTCCTTCCTTCATGCTTAAACTGTCCAGTCAAATAAAGGCAAAAAGACACAAAAACAATCTTTAAAAAATATATATTTTGTTGTATCTGTGCTCATCTCTGCTTCTGACAAACCCATACATTTTCTGTGTGCATGTAGGAGCAAAACTATACGACTGTTTACAGTGTGGGTTAGCATATATGCAAAACACAGCCGCACTTTAATGAAACATTGTTGTTGAACTGATGTACTTTAAAAAACAAACAAACAAAAAAAACTAAATCATATCATAAAATAATGCATCGTTTAATGTGTTTATGGAAATCAAACTGCTGTCTCCACGGTAACAGTTTAACAGCCACAATGTCACAAAGGCCATTCTAGGACTTCAGAACCTCTTTGACGTCCAGAGTTGAACAGATGACTTGATGAAAGAAATCAACACTGACTAATGGTAGGACAAAAAATGACCAGCACAAGCACTCGAGTCTGTTTTGACCACACTGAGCTGAGCTGGGTTGCTGCCTTGGTGCTTCAGGTGATTGCCAGAGCATCGTTAGGTGGTGGCTAATACCTCATCACAAAGAGGTCATTTATATGGGGAATGTTTAATTATCATACTCACTGCTCTCTCTAAAAAAAAATAAAATAAAAATAAAAAAAAAATATCTGTGTATGTGGTGTATGTGCCCAAGCTGACAGAGTTAAAGCCCCTTGTTGGCCAAATCCCCGAGAAAGTAAACATGGCCCTCTGCAGCTTCATGTCCTCAGCCTCCTCCAGCATCCAACAATATATGTCTCCACTGCATCAAACTGTGACTCCACCCATATGAAATGTTGATCATCAATTGTTGTAATGGCTTTGGCAGTATTGTTCTTTTCAGTTTTATTGATGTATATTATATGTTTAAATTATTTGTTATATATATATTTTTTCTTTTCATACTTACGTTTATTATTGTACATTATTTGTAAATTTGTAATGGCTTTGGCAATGTTGTTAATCTACAATCATGCCAATAAAGCTTATTAAATTGAAAATTGAAATAGACCCTCAACTCATCAGAACATCTCACACTCACAAGTGAGACCGACCAAGAAAGAAGCAAAGAGAAATCTCTCCACAAAAAACCAAGATGAGTGACCACATGGAAACCTCACATGAGCCACGCTCAGTGTTTGATGAACTCCGTCAGGGGGGAGAATTTTGTGACGCAGTCATAAGAGTGGAGGATGCTGAATTTGAAGTCCACAAGGTCATCTTGTGCCGTTGCAGCCCGTATTTCCAGTGAGTATCTGATAAGAAAATAACCCCAACAGTTTACGGTATAAGACACAGCAGTCACAATAATGAATTAATTAGATTCATGGAGCATTTGTGATAAAAACAAGAGAAGAGAACATGTTCTCTTCTCTTGTTTTTATCACAAATGCTCCATCCTTTAATTACCATCCTTTAATTTCCATAATTTCTGTATGTATACAGCTCTTTTTCATAGTCCATTTTTTCAGGACATATAACCATCATATATGTTTACATTTTGTTTGCATGAGCTGTGTGATCGTTATAAACAGATATTTTTTATATTTTTGCTGTTGTTACATGTGGTCCCCAAGAACTTAAATTTATGACGAATACTCGGCTTTTTTTGGATTCTCCGTTCACCGGGTTCATCGAGTTTCACTTCACAATAAATGGCAGCGTGATGCTTCTCTGGTGTTTCAGTGCACAAGGGTTTAAGTGACATTTGATGAAGAAAATGGTCACATTTAATTGGAATATGAAAAATAAAAACACCATCTTGATCAGGGGATACTTTCCCTCAGATGGTCAACAAATGTCTGCAGCTGTAGGTAAAATAAAATACTTAAAACTTAAAAACCCTGCAGTGGCAGAATATGTGGTTGGTCACAGCACATCACTGGGCTCCACCTGCTGTATTAGATCAATGTTTTATTTTATAATCAGTGACTGTACAGCCTAATAAGCACTGCTAACAAGCAGAGCCAGTGATTGATACACACGGACGATTTGTGGGTGTTTACTCCTCGGGTTCTGATGCCTGGGTGGATGTCCTGCGTGTCTTGGTAGGAAACCCCTGCCATTACGCTGCTGGTGCAAGGGGTTCTGGGTAACGTGGGCAGGATTATCTGGAGGGAAACAAGCAAAGTAAGAATAAGTGGAAATACATGGATGTCTGTTATATTCTGCAGGAAGGTTTATTACGTTAACTATTATCTTATAACGTCAATTACTGTCTTCAATCTGACATACAGAATACACTTCCTGTATGTGTGTGCAAATACCTGTACTGTTATTGTCCTTCTTCTTTCTGGAGTTTTTCCCTTTCTTCTTAGCTTCCTGTTCTTTCTCATCATCACTATAATCTAAAGCCTGGAGAGAGAAGAGAGAGACTGAGTGTGACTCTTATAATAAAGCAAACACAGCAATCTTTTTGAGCGTAGTGGAAAATATATATTTAGTTAACACTGTCAGATGGGTCTAAATATTTCAGCTAGAACCACTGCTTTCATCAGATTTACTTGTTTTAAAAGGGACAGTTTGGATTTTAAAATCAGGTTACATGAAATACTTCTCCACACTCAGTGTATTACATACAGCAGATTAAAGAGGCGGCAGGAGCGCTGACACGGTAGCTGAGCGATGTACTGCTGTGGAAAAGGCAGCAGCAAAAACATTTTTAGCCACCTAAATAAACCTATAACAGTTAAAGTGTATGCTACACTCAGGGTATTTTTACCGCTTTACCTTTCTGTCATACAGCCCATTCTGACAGGAAAGCTGTGAACAGCTTCACTTCCATGTCTATTGCTAAATAGTGATGTCTGCATGTGTAACATTAACTTGTACCCTTCCAACCAAAACTTTTTCAGTGTTCTCCTTTTTCTCATTTGACACTGGCTGCATCATCCCAGAAAGCTTTAGTGATTAATGCATTGCAGCTTGTGGAATTGTGACTTTTAATATTAGAACGAATGGCAGCAGGGGGACAAATGATTACAGTAGGTTTTATCATTAACTCACACACTGTGCTTGTAAAGGATTTTTTTTGTTGTAAATGCAAGTGAAATACTTGCACCATAGAGCCCTGATCAGAAGTGATTATTTCCCAATAACCTAACTAAATAACTTATCGTTCTCTTTGTGTACCTTTAATGTGCTCTATGAAATATATACGCCTGTGTGTACTTACAGTTTGAGCTGCTGTGTCAGGATGACGCTTGTGCACTCTTTGATGGTCGGTGCGTAATAAACAGTCACACCCTCTGTCAGCCCTCTGCTGCTTATCTGCTCCGCAGAGTTAAATGCAAAATATACAGCGGACTGGACACTGGCCCAAACACCTCAAACACCTGGAACACGTAAACAACCCAACATTACCAAACTAACAGGACGCAAACAAACTAATAACATTTAACAGTTGCAGGAAAGCTAAGCAGACAGAGGTGAAGATATTCATACAGACAGCTCACGCTGGCCCACCCACCTTGCCAATAGCCGCCCTGTCAGATGTAAAGATGACACTGTCATCAGTCAGAGGGGGCGTGTCTTTCAGAGACTGGATGATAACTGCAGACACAGAAAGTGAGGTTAAAGACACTTTAAAGCAGACACATTAAAGCCTCACTTATATAATTCATTTAAAAAGGGCTAATGCTTCAAATGTGTATGTTCCTGCAGGGGGGCGACATATTCTAAAATGTGGATCCCTTACACACAAGAAGATCTATACAATCGCCACAGTTTCATGGTGGGCACTCAACATTAGTGACACCACATCACAATCTGACCAAATGTCTCCCCTTCGTTGAATAATGACCAGAAAAGTGGTTTTGCAGATCATGATGGTGTCAAAGCAAAATTAACCTTTGCTCTTTTTAAAATAAATTGTAATGGCTTAATATCATTTTATTCTGTTAGACGTTTGTGTGAAATGTGTTTTTAACTGCCAAATTTTTATCAGTTCATCCTGGAGTCTTCGGTCCTTTTCAGCACAAAGGAAAACAGCAACATAGTAAAAGTCCTCCATTTAGCTCTTCAAACATACAGTCACACACTGACCTCGAGCAGGACTTCATCTCTGGTTTTGATGGGGGCTGGTTGGCTGAAACCCTCGTCATCATCATCATCCTCAAAAATTGGGGCAGAGGGAGAAGAGGGGGATGAGGAAGAAGAGGAGGAGGAAGAGGAGCTGTCACTGCAGAGAGGAGAGGAGAGGAGAGGAGAGGAGAGGAGAGGAGAGGAGAGGAGAGGTTTGGTTTTCAAAATCCCTTTATTGAACCATTGGAAGACCTACTGTACAACAATAACAACCATAGTCAAAACCACAAAAACAAAAATCTCCACTCAGAAATTAACAATCAACTCCTCATCCTCCCCCACAGAGCACAGAACCCCCCCAACAGCCCATATTTGACAAAATGCCAACATATTGTCCGTCATCCTATAATAGGCATGTTCCACCCTAAATCTGGCCTTTAACAGGCCCTCCAGAACCGGCACCGGCTCCACACTGCCGACATTCTGAACCCGGTTCTTACGTGTTAACCAGATGGCCAACTTGGCAGAACCAGAGATGAAATTTACCATTGAATGAACACTCTTTTTTCTGGCACAGTATTTCGGACCGAAAATGAACAAACCAAAAGAAAAAGCTTCACCCAACCCCTGAAACCACCCTCTTAACAGTTCAAAAAGTGCTGACAACCGAGGACACTGTACAAACAAATGCACCAAAGTCTCCCTTTGACCGCAAAAAAGACACTCCTCTCCCACCCCTGGATCCAGGTGCGCTCTGTATCTGTTCGTGGCTATTGCACCATGTACAACCCTCCACTGGAGGTCTGCTGTCCGCTTTTCAACGGGCAGCTTGTACAGGGACCGCCAGCTGCCTTTCGGGGAAACGTCTGTGCCAAAAAACTCAGTCCACCTCGACTCCTTCAGCCCGGCCAAAGAGTGCAGGTTCAAAACCTTCACGCAGACATGGTACAGTGCTTTTTTCCCTGCATCCTTGAAAGTGTCCAGGTGAGGGGTTGCGAATGACAGCAGCTGACCTCCTCCCTCCTGCCACTCCCCCACTGCTGGGGTGATGAGCACAGAGGGGAAGCTGTATTCACCCTCTTCAGTCCATTGATCGCACAGAAGGCGGCTTTCTGCAACCACTCTCAGGTTTTGCGGCAGGGCAGCACAGACTTCCTGCACCACTTTGTTGATGAGCCTGACAGAAGTAATGTTGCTCCTCATTCTCAGCGTGTCCACTGTCATCTTCATCAGATGGCCCAGTTTGGTGCAGCCAGCTTCTCTGAGGCTGGCTCGCAGGCTGGCAGACTGCATTGTCTGAGTCCTCAGAAAGTTGTTAAAAAACAAAGGTTCCTCAAACAACCACATACCCGGACTTTCATCCGGGGTACGTGCAACCTTGAAAATCCTCCATGCCTGCAGTATGGAGCTGTAGAAAGGTGTCAGGCCAACAAAGTCCACATCTTCATACTGTAAAAAGAAAAGCTGTTTATCATAGCCTAGGCGCCCAGCTCTCCTCAACAGCAGACGAGCTGTCCCGAGCCAACCTGGGCCAGAGGCATACAACAGTCTTTGCGCAGCACGGAGTCTAAAGGAGGCAATCTTGGACTGGATGTCAATCAACCCCTGTCCTCCTTCAGCCACAGGCAGATATAGGGCTGCTGCCCGAACCCAGTGCTTTCCTGACCAGAAGAAGTCCACGATGGCCCTCTGAATGTCCTCTATCAGGCTCCTTGGTGGCGTCAAAACGTTGAACCTATGCCAAAGGGCCGAGGCGACCAAGTTATTGGCAACCAGAACTCTCCCCCTATATGACAACTGGGGTAGCAACCATTTCCATTTAGACAACCTCGCGCACACTTTCTCCTTAACACCCTCCCAGTTCTTAGCCTGAAAGCCCTCTGTGCCCAAAAACACACCCAGCACTTTTAACCCTTCCTTCCCCCACTGAAGTCCTCCAGGCAGACTGGGCACTGCCCGATCCCTCCAATGACCCACCAACAAAGCTTCACTTTTTGCCCAGTTCACCCGTGCAGTTGAGGCCTTTTCGTACAGGGACAGGGTGTCCTGCAAACATTGAACATCCCTCTGGTTTGTAACAAAAACACTGACATCATCTGCATAAGCAGACACAGTTAGAGGATGATCAAGATCCAAGGACCCAGGCAAAAAGAGACCACTGAGTCGATCCCTCAACCTGCACAGCAAGGGCTCAATAGCCAAGCTGTAGAGCTGACCTGAAATCGGACAGCCTTGCCTGATCCCTCGCTGTACAGGGACTGGCCGACTCAGCCCTGCCCCTGTCTTCACCAAACATTGAGCCCCACTGTACAATAAACCAATCCAAGCCCGAAAACCATCACCAAAACCAAAAGCCCTGAGTGCAGAAAACAAATATGAGTGATCCACCCTGTCAAAAGCCTTCTCCTGGTCCAAACACACAATACCAAAATTAACATTAGTATCAGACCTGCAAACATCAATAACATCTCGAATCAGGAAAATGTTGTCCATAATTGTCCTGTCAGGTACACAATATGTTTGGTCTGTGTGCACAATCATTTCCAAGATGACCTTAAGTCTATTTGATAAGGCTCTGGAGAGTACTTTGTAGTCTGTACAGAGGAGGGCCACTGGCCTCCAGTTTTTAAGTAAGGCCAGGTCTCCTTTCTTGGGTAGCAGGGAAAGTACTGCTCGTCGACAGGAGACAGGAAGAGATCCTGCTCTGAAGCACTCCAGAAAAACAGCATGCAAATCAGGGCCAAGAATATTCCAGAAACGCTTAAAAAAGTCAGCAGAGAGACCATCAATCCCAGGTGCCCGTCCTGATGCCAACTGGTTGACAGCAACTGTCAACTCCTCCAGAGTCAGCTCACAGTCCAGCGCAGATTTCTCCTCCGGGCTGAGCTGAGGAAGCCCCTCCAGGAGCTCCTCACGACACTCCATACTGCACTGCTCCGCCCTGAAGAGGTCAGTGTAGAAGTCCATAGCACAGCTCCTCATCTCACCAGGGCTTGTGGTCACCCTGCCTCCTGGAAGCTTAAGGCAGGTCATCTGCTTCCTCTGTGCCACCGATTTCTCCAGGTTGAAAAAGAAAGAAGTTGGGGCATCCATTTCTTTTAGCTGGAGGAAGCGAGACCTGACAAGGGCTCCCTTCACTCTTTCCTGCAGGAAGGAGCTCAACTCTAGCTTCTTCTCCTGCAGCAGATGACCCATAGCAGGATCAGAGGCCCTATGCAGCCCTTCCTCAATGTTCTTAATGCTGGCTTCAAGTTCCTGAACTGCTGCCTTGATTTTAACAGTGGAATGGGAGGTGTATTGCTGACAAAAAACACGAATTTGTGCCTTCCCAACCTCCCACCACTGCTTCAAAGAACTAAAACTGCCTTTTTTCCCTTTCCATTGCTCCCAAAAGTGTTCGAAGCTCCGACAGAAAGTAATGTCTTGTAACAGTTTGTTATTGAAAAACCAGTGGGACTTAACCCTTTCCCCTGGTGAGCTGACCAAGTCTATGGTGACAAAGTGATGATCAGTAAAGCCAACTGGACTGATGTTGCTATGAATTAATCTGGAACTAAGATTCTGGGAAATGTAAAGCCTGTCTAGTCTGGCTGCACTCACCCTGTTGTTACCAACCCTCACCCATGTGTATTGTCTGGATTGTGGATGCTTGACCCTCCAAGTGTCTAACAGGTCCAAATGTGTGATGACATTATTAAGGCTCTGAGATGACTGTGGGTGGGGCTCCTCGCCTGTCCTGTCCATAGTGAAATCCAAAGTACAGTTAAAATCCCCACCAATAATTAATTGATCCTGATGATAATTAATTAACTCATTTTTTAGCAGGGTAAAGAAACCCACTCTTTCAGATCCTTGATTTGGGGCATACACATTAATAAAACAAAAAACAGAACTCTCTATTTCAGCCCTAACAATTAACAGTCGACCTTTCACTACTTCAGTAGAAGATAAAACTGTTGCATTTGCAGCTGGTCTAAACAAAACAGCTACCCCTGCACTGAAGTTGGTGCCATGGCTAAGCGAATACGAGCCCTCCCACCATAAACCCCAATCTACCTCATCTGCTGGATTAGTATGTGTCTCTTGCAAAAAAAGCACATCTATCCTTTTCTGAGTAGCAACTTCAGAAATTAATGCCCTTTTCTGTCTGTCTCTCCCACCATTAATGTTCAAAGATCCTATTTTAAGGTTCTGCATAGAGAGGTGACAGAGGAGAAACAGGCAAGAAGAAACAAGCAGAGAACAGTGAAGAGAGGAAAACACCGAGTGGTACATGATCATGTTACTTTTTTGTTTTTCTAACAGGTCTACTAGTTTTTATCTTTCTCAAGGCTGTAATGTGCTTTTTAAGGCGGAAACGCTTTTTCTCATCCAACAGATCAAAACCAACCAGTCTTTTCAGTATGTCCACAGACTTGATGAATTTATCAGTGTCACTAAAGTAATCACTCACTTTAACAGACTTTTTAAAAGTCACATCAAGGAAATTATTTATGTCCTCTAAAGAATAGAGATCATCTGCATTCCTGTTGCTTTCACACACAGATACAGTATCTGATTCTGAGCCAAAATCCATTTCTTCACCCGCACATGATGCCTGGCTATTGAGCACTTCACTGCTAATGGCAATGTTTTCTAAGCCTGCAGAGCTTGTCGAGGCTACCTCCTCTGCAGCCTGAGACTGCATCTCAGTGCCTGCAGACTGAGAGCTGCCCAGGTTCTCTGCGTCCACAGAAGCCTGCTGCTCAGACTGGATATATTCCTCCCTGTCATGACATCCACTAGCTGCGGCACGCACATCACCGCGCTCTGCCGCCGCACTCGCGGCCACAGGCCCAAACTCGGGCTCAAGAACCGCAGCGGCGTCAGGCGCGGCGCCTGGTGCAGCCGCGGCGCCTGGTGCAGCCGCGGTAACGCTCACGGCGTCATCCGCCACCGCGGCACCCGGCACGGCATCAGCAGCCGACTCAGCGCCGCGCGGAGCGTCAGCAGCCACCGCGGCATCAGCCGCCTCGGGCTGAGCCGTGCGGGCCGCCCCCTGCCCCTTATGCGGACACGCAACACGTTTGTGTCCCACATCTCCACACTCAAAACATTTCCACTGTCCTGAGCTAGCATACACCATATAAGAGCCATCGCCGTGCTTCACTCTGAATGACACCTCCAGTGTCTGAGAAGGCGAATCCAAAAACATGAACACCTGCCTTCTCAGAGACTGCACATGCTTCAGCTTCGGATCCTTACATCCTAAACTCACTGTCTTAAATCCACTGGCAAACTTGCCGAACCTACGGAGCTCGTTTTCTAACGACTCGTTAGGGATGAACGGCGGAACACCGGACACGGTGATCCGCGTGGAGGGAACTGACAGCGGGGATACCTGCACAAACGCGTCCGTGATAAACACGCCGCTCTCTATCAGCTGATAGACTTGAGCCTCATCTTTCAGAAACACAACCACAGCTTTGTTCATTCGCGATGCAAATGAAAGATTATCATGGCCTACCTGCTCACCGGCAGCAAGCAGAACCTCCTCCACGGTAACATTGCTATCCGGCGGCACTATCCGTACCCCCTGCCGGATAGACGGAGGTGGCGTCTCGGAGGACGCCATTCCTCCCGAAGAAACACCGGACAAAACTACTGATCACTCAGCCAACACTCAAAAAGTACTGAAAAAAACTTACCTGATCATGTACATAGGACAGATGAAGAAAACAGAGAAATCCAGAAAAAAACAGCGACAGAAAACCCCTTCAAACTCCGCGCCACTCGCACATCCACCACCACGACTCGCACTCACACTCACCGGAAACGGAAGGAGAGGAGAGGAGAGGAGAGGAGAGGAGAGGAGAGGAGAGGAGTCAGTGATTTGTTTCCCGTGTTGCACTGTTTCTGGCACTGAATACAAAGAAGACTATTGGTGCAAAAATATTGGTAACCGGCACGTTCAGTCTAAAAACATTACTAACAAGTGTTAGTGTGTGTATGATTACCTGTCTGAATCCTCTGAATCATCGTCATCACAGTCTTCTATCTTACACACGATGTCTAAAGAAAGCGTGGCTGCGGTTGAGTCTGTTTGTACGTCTCCTGTTTCCTCTGGATGTGTCTGTGTATTTGATGTTGTGTCTGCAGTGGCAGGGTTTACGACAAGGTTTTCTAGTTGTGTTGTCATGGTGACCTCCATCTCCTCTTCCTCATCCTTGCACGCTGGTAATGTCTGTCCCTCGTCCTCTGATGACTTTTCAGCCATCTGAAATGTACACATATTTTAAATCGTTGAAGGCAGATCTTCAGATCACACATGGGAGTAAATGTTAACAAAACATCCTTTTACCCTTGAAGTCTTAAGACACAGTCTGTCTCTTTTATCAGTTTGTTATCAGGCTTATCCTCTTTCACCCTGCCAGAGGCACTGCTGCAGTTAAATTATATTCACACTTACAAACACTCTCCGACTTTTTGGGACAAATCCTCTTTATTAGGGTCCGGGCTGCTAAGCAGCCAAGGACCCTATTGTAATCGGAAGAATTCTTTCTTTCTTTCTTTCTTTCTTCTTCCGAGGAAATCATACTTCCCATGGGCAAAAACTCACCAAACTTTACAGAAATGTCCGACCCCATGCCAGGTTTACTCAACTCCAAGGACTTATTGTGTAGTGATTTCCACTGATACAAAAGTGTTCTTTGCAAATTTATTCCAATATTCAACCACTTTTACTTCTCAATTGCTGCAATACAATTTCCAGATGATGCAACCTGCAAAATGACTCAGCTGATGCTAAATGCAGATTGTAATATCAACTTCCTTGATGTCCTCCTATTCTTCTGCTTGTTGCTCAGAATTGCCTAAAAATGCCCGGACCCGACCCATCGCTGCGCAGCAGCTATAATTTTATTTATGTATTTGTTGTGTTCTAATTGTAAAATATAAAGCCATGTAGCTTTTGCTGCATGGCTCGAAGAAAAACTAACTTTTAAAAAAGATAACAGTTAAGTCTGTGACATATTCAAGCAGTCGAAAACCAAAATTCGATTTACCATGGTATAAAACAGCAAGTCCTTTCATTTAAGATGCTGGCAGCAGCAAATATGTGACATGCTGGCTTAATAAATAATTAAAAAAATGTTTTATTAGTTGTTAAAATTGTTGTGGATTCATTCAGTCCACTGAGTAACCGATTAATTACCGAAACATGTCCTCATCTCTCCACCGGCCTGGTTACCTGTGACGAGCAGAGCTTCTTTCCAAACAGCGTGATGATGTACTCCACAAGCTGCACGTGATCTTCGTCGGTCAGCGATTCAAAATGCGAGCAGGAAATGATTATAATCTCTTTCGGATGAGCGTCCAACCAGGTAGCCAGTTCATCCAGAGCCTCCTGCACACACACAAACACACACACATTTTTTATTTAGTTTATTCTCTGTACCTGCTAAAACTCAATCTTGAGAGTCCTTTGGTTCAAATCCTGTTCAAACATCAGACTGAGTGTGTACCTTCACAGTCATCAGTGTGTAGATGCCGTGAGCAAAGAACAATTTGCTGCCTCCCGATGGCTTCCTGGCGATCCGCAGGTCCAAGAAACGAATACCAAGGTCACACTGATCACTGAGGACGGATTGCTACACACACGCATAAGACAGAAAGATGGATTGGCATTCATCACAGACTGAATTTCAGAGCTTATTTAGAGCTTTTATGGCTGTGGGAGCAAAGCTCTTGCTGCCATGGGCCCCTCTGCACATGGGTCATCTATACCTACATCCAGAAGGAAGAGGGGTAAAGTACTGGTGGAGTGGTTGATCTGGGTCGTGAGTGATTGTACTCATGTTGATCAGGGGTGAGGTGACACAATCAGATACGTTAGGGGTAGGAATACCTGTGAGTTTGCTGGCTAAATGGGTAATCTTTAAGAATCTGCTCTTATTGGTGACTGATCTGCACCATACAGAAAAACTTGCTGGACGATACTACAGTACAGGAGGGGAAGGAGATGGAGCTGTACTGACAGGTGGTTAAATTTAAGAATGGCTGAAAGTCTCTAAATGTCCATGGTATGCTCAGTGAAGCTAAAATTATTGTCCAGTGTATTGCCGAGGTATCTGCAGTGCAGTACTTCACAGGTAAGCGTTGTGTTTTCTTATATGTACATACTGTAGTAGGTCAAATTTGCACCATCAACTACAATATTAAAATGCTGTTTCTGTGAAAACACAGCTGTAACAACAGTTAGTTAAATATATTTTAGATGTAACATGATTACTGCTCTCCATTCACTATCAGTGACTTTGAGCACATACAGAGACATGAACTTGGAGATACTGACTTTACAAGTTGAGGATTAGCACCTGAACGCACCATCAGAGGCCAGTTTGTCACTTTAAAATCTCTTACGATAAATTGAGACAACGAAGCCTCATCAAAAATAGCATTTTAAGTCTTGTGTGTGATTTATCCTGGCTTCATATGAGCAGAGGAAATCTCAGCTTGTTGCTAGGCTAATTTATACAATGTAAAATGCCATAGGCTTGTGCTAATAACGTTAGCATGTTGTATTTGTTTGGAAACAGTGTTTAGTATAAGACAGTTGTTTTGTCAGTGAACCTTGTGAGCTGTAATGGAGCCAAATGATGTGCCGTTACCTTTGTTAAACGTTGCTGTTGTCCCTGGTTTTATATGAGAAGAGGAAAAGTCTGCTAGCTGCTAGGCTAATTTATACAATGTAAAATGCCATAGGCTTGTGCTAAAAACATTAGCATGTTGTATTTGTGGGGAAAATGTGTCCAGATAAGGACAAGTGTTTGTCTGTGAATGCTGCCAGTTACAGTGAAGCTGATACGCCATGTTTAATGTGTGTTTAATGTGTTTTGAATCAACTACACTTTGCATCACTTCACAGAAACCTCCACCGCCCACTAGTGTCCTGGAGGTGTAACTGCAGAGTGACACAGACACCACAGCACACTGGGGCTCACTCCATGTACCTGTGTGGTGGCCCAGCGGTGGACACAGGTTCGAGTGCAGCAGGGAAACAGCCTGTCAGTGACTCTGAGGACGCAGGGCTCTGATCTCAGGACAGGAGAGGAGACATCCAGGCAGAAAGACATGCTGTCATGGCTCCCTGTGGTGACACACGGAGGACAGTCGGGTATAAAATATATGCCCACAAATACCCCTGTCCACATACTTTTGGCCATGTAGTGTCCAAACAGAGGAGACACACACAAGCAGGGTGACTCACCGGGTATAGCCAGGTCCCACAGCGGGACATCCAGCAGCTCCTCGGGCAGACGCGACATCCAGTCCGGGTTCCCCCCCAGCTGTAGCCGCTCTTCATCCCCCATCGTCTTCACCGGAAATATTTAGTTTTACCGCTTCTCTGCTCAGATAAACACCCACTGTTGTCACGACTAAAATCTAAGATGTTCCTTTTCCTTGTTTCGACATTTGTTTACAAAATTTCCGCATACCAAAACGTCCGTTAAGCTAATGGCTACAAGAAGCTAGCACTTCCGGTACAGGCCTTCAAAATAAACAACGCGGCGGAAGTTTGTTTTGGAAATAAAAGCTGCTGAACTAACCACCATGAGGTGTCGTTTCATAATCATTGATTGTAAAGATGAGTTATTTACAATGAAAGTGATTCAACTAGTAGCCTATGATTTACTGTAAGTGTACAGTCAAATATTTTACAATCAGTTTATTTTTGCTGTATATTTTAGTCCTTGTGTGTCGCACGCTTTGATTCTGCATTCCTCCAACTTTGTGTTGCAACTGCTGCACAGCATTTCCCCAAGAATAAACAATCTTATAATGTCAAAGCAAGTATTTTCCTCCACTTGTACCACCAGCCTATAAAATGAAAATGAAATCAAAGCTACTTTTATGCAATTAAAGCTTGATTCCTTTGCTTAGAAAAACATGCAATACTTGATGACTTATTTAGGTCTGCTTCAGGCAGTTTGCTGTAAAAAATAAAGTAATATAGCAGATGAGAGTCACGCCAGCTACAGTACTTCTTCCGTGCATTCCTTGAGAAACCATTTATCTCGTTTCCTAATCCTGATGATCTCCTGACGTTTCCTTGACACACTGACGTATTTCAGTTCATCACAGTGTTTTCCTTCAGACTCTACATTAAGGCGGCGTCTTTAGGTGGAATTCTATCCTGTAAAAGCGCACAGCTTAATGAAGAGTTGTTTGCGTGGTCTTTACATTTGTACAAGACATGCCAGATGTACTGACCTACAAATTACATATAAGTAACTTAGTGTAAGGGCTCAGTGTTGGTCCTTAAAACTTGTCCATCATGAATTAACTCAAGGAACATGTTTGATTTCAGAGTGATTAGAAGTGGTCGTTTCATATTAATGTTTACCTGTCACATCCTTTTACCTGTTTAAAGGCCTGAAGAGGTACAAGAGAGAGAGAGGCTAGAGATTAGAGGTAAAAATAAATTACTAGTCTGTACTTCTCTGATTTATCTTGTGACCAATATGACAAACCCCATCGCCAAAAAAATATTGGCGTTGTGTGTTTCTAGTAATAGTTTTGGCTTAAAACACACAGTTTAAGTGACACAGTCAAAGCCTAAAATGCCTCTGCTGCTCACTAAAAAAGAACCGGGACGTTCCAACGGCACTGGTATGTTTATGCACAAAAACAACTTAGCTATAGTGAGGAAAACAATCATGGATTGGCTTAAAATACCTGGTTTTGGTGCCACAATTGAGGCTGGAAATATTGTTGATGTCTTGCTATAAACAGCCAGCATTTCAACAACGCTGTGGTTAATGTGTGGCTATGTTTTGAAACAAAAACCAGTTGGTTGTGGTTAGGTTATTATCGTTTTTTGGCTCAAAATGCCCAGTTTTGGCGTCACAGTTGGAGCTGGATATGCTGCTGATGTCTCTAAAAACACCCAGTTATGGTGGCACAATAGTTGCTGGAAATGCCTTGAATGTCTGGCTAAAAATACCTAGTTATGATGATAAAAAAATCATGTATTGGCTTAAAATACCTGGTTTTTGTGTCACAATTGTGGCTGGAAATGCCGCCGACATTTCAACAAAGCTGTGATTACCGTGCCGGTATGTTTCTGCACAATTACCACTTGGCTATGGTGATAAAAAGATCACGTATTGGCTTAAAATGCCTGTTTTTTGGGGGGCTACAATCATGGCTAAAAATGCTGCTGATGTCCCGCTAAAAACACTCAGTTTTGGTGGCACAGTTGCAGTTGGATATGCTGCCAATGTCTCTCTAAAAACACACATTTATGGTGACACAATCGCTGCTGGAAATGCCGATGTTGTCTCCCTGAGTTTTGTTGTTTGTTGGTCTTCAACAGGGCTCTGCAGTGCGCTGCAGCTGGGCAGCAACCCTTTCGTCTGCTGACTGGGCTGACATGACGCAGCAGAAAGTCAAATTATAAAAAAATCATGGAAAACTCTTTACTAATGACCTAGTTTTTAGTGTTACCTAACTGCAGCACATATTGGAGTCACACATCGTCAGATTATTCCAGTTTTAACGTTATAGCTGCAGAAATTAAGGACGAACAAACGGCTGCTGTTTAGCTCGTACGTGACATGTCCCCTCTCTGAACCGTTATTAGAAAGTTGTCACAGCACTGTCACATCTGGCATGTCACCTATGTGCAGGAGCTCTACCGTACGACAGAGCTCATTTAACCTTTATTAAATGATCTCGTTAGAGTAAAGAGCCTCTTTATGTTACGGCTGCATGGAGAGGTACAAGCAGAGCAATCACAGCACCAGTGACAGCATGGTGAAGAACATACTGTCCATAAACTGGACAAACTGGGTCAACTGACTTCCTTATGAACGATCATCAAGTTAAATGTAATCAAATCAAGTATGATATTCATTTTTTACAAATTTCCAAGGTCACTCCTGAGAGAAATAAAAACAAATCTCTAGCACGGACCCACAAATTGAAGAGTTAAGGGGATTCATTTTAGAGTTTGTGCCATCTTCATCTAATTCAAACTGTGACGACACTGCTGGGTAACATATGTAATGGGCACTGGAATGCTGTACTATACTGTACAGTAAGTCAGAGCAAATTGGATAAACATAATCCAGGTCGACGCCGCGATGTGCCAAGCAGACTACGTTTCTTAATTCTCTTTCATTGGAAGCCAGTGGCTGTACTGTTTAATTTCAACCTCTAATTTACACACAATTTACATTAAAAAAGCAGCTTCTTGGTCACCGTACACTGATGCTTTTTAGCGACCCATCGCTGTGTTCACACCAGAGAAAGAACTGCAAAAAGCAGCAGCATTTTATTGAGGCAAAGGTTGAGTGATGTTATGATGTTTTGGCTTAAAATACCCGGTTTGGGGGTATGCGGCGCTTTGCAGTGATGTTTCCATGAAAGCAACTGCTTTTCATGCCGCCATCCCGGCAGGAAATGCAGTGACGTCTTTGAAAAAAACAATTGCTTTTTGTGTCACTAGCCACGACAGGAAACACAGCAGTGTCTCTGAAAAAACAACCAGTTTAATGCCACTAACCAGACAGAAAACAGTGGTGATGTCTCCGAAAAAACAACTGCTTTTCTTAGTGTTATTCTGACAGGAAATGCAGTGATGTCTTGGTTAACAACGACAGCTTTTTGTGGCAGTATCCCGGCAGGAAACACAGCGAGGCCTGCTTTGATTGGTGCAACAATGTCACATCTAAAAACAACCACTTTTCATACTGATATCCTGGCAGGAAATGCAGCAACATCTTGGAAAAAAAACAACTGCTTTTCATGGCACTAACCGAGCAGGAAATGCAGTAATATCGTGGAAAAAACAACCAATTTCGTGCCACTATCCCGACAGGAAATGCAGTGATGTCTCGGAAAAAAACAACCATTTGTCTTGCTATTATTGAGGCAGGAAACACAGCAATGTCTTGAAAAAAAACAACTGCTTTTCATGCTACTATCCCGACAGCAAATGCAGTGATGTCTCAGTTAAAAACAACCAATTTTGTGCCACTATCCTGGCAGAGAACACAGCGATGTCTTGGAAAAAACACAACTGCTTTTCATGGCACTGACCCAGGCAGGAAATGCAGTGATGTCTCGGGGAAAAAACAAACAGTTGTCTTGCCATTATTGTGACAGGAAACACAGCAGTGTCTTGAAAAAAAAACAGCCGCTTTTCATGCTACTAACCTGTCAGAAAATGCAGTAATATCTCGGAAAAAAACGATCACTTTTGTGGCACTATCCCGACAGGAAATGCAGCGATGTCTCGCAAAAACAACCATTTGTCTTACCAATATAATGGCAGGAAACACAGCAGTGTCTTGGAAAAAACAATCACTTTTTGTGCCAGTATTGTGGCAGAAAACGCAGCGATGTCTGAGAAAAAACCAACTGCTTTTCATGGCACTACCACAGCAGGAATCACAGCAATGTTTAGGAAATAACAACTGCTTTTTGTGCCAGTATCCGCGCTGGAAATGCAGCAATAACTCACTAAATCACAACTGGTTTTGTGATATTTGTTGTTTGGCAGTTACAGTCGGTGACACACCATCCACCATCCCCTCCACCTTCCGATGACAAAATCATGTCGTACACTATGTCAGATGTAAAGCACTCATGATTTGCAGAGACACTCAATGCCAACATTTCCCCCTGGTGACAAGGCTGAGATGGCCGACCTTAAAATCACCACTTTAGAGACGTCTCCATAGATGTAGGCGTGATGGTTCACAAAAAAGAAATAAGTCTCCAATCAAGGCCGACTTACTGACATGTTTTGAGGCTTTTAACTATATCACAGACTTTATCAAGTTTGCTGAGCCGTAATCTTTAAGGAATTCTTGCGTCTTGTGTCTTGTGATCACAAGAGTTTTTTCTGATCTTGACATGACAAGTTTGTATTCCTTTCACTTGACATAAATACCCTGTGATCACATGAAATCAATTCGGCGTGTTACGTTGATCTCACTGAGTTATTATGTATGACAAGATCTTTAAGTCCCATCAAAGGCTTTATTTCCTTGAGGTTAATAGACAGTATCCTAAAACTGTGGCAAGAAACTGTTCATGTTGACGTCTCAAAAGAATATCATAAGTTAATAACATGTATTTGTGTTTGTTTTTCACATGCTTTCACTGTATTGATCTCTGCACGAGTGAGCGCATGTTTAAAAGTTTCCACATGTCGTTGGGATTTTCAGCATTTTGTCTTTAATTTATAGCCGTCTAAATATAGTCTGACCTGCCCACTCTGGTCACACCACTGCCTCCACCTTCCTGCCCCAGTCTGGGTCACATTTGGCGTTAATTTTAAAAGGCAGATGGAGGACAGGGCTCAGCAGACACCTCTGGTCTCAGTCTGAGAGCCGGCTCGTCCTCTGACACTCAGGCTGCACTGCTGACAGGTAAGACTTCTTCCTTCACCTCCTGTACTGGCTTCTCTTTGACCCAATGTTCTCAGCACTTTCCTCTCTGTTATCCTGGTTTTATTTTCCAAGTTACGCAGTTAGAGATGTTTGGTTTTTGATTTTATTCCTGTTTGAATCTGTCATATCTTAAAAATAACACCTAATTTAGCCTCGTACAATAGTTTGTGACGGTTTTGTATCCTAAAGCCTTTGTATTGCTAAATATCTCATCAATAATTCAGGTTTTAGGAGGTTTGGAGCATTATTTGAGTTGTTAGAGCATAAAAGTTTAAAGTGGATGAGTCTTTTTGCGTGAGTACTGTTTTTGTGAGGTCTTGAGATGAGGGATTTATATCTGGATAATGCTCAATAGATTTTGAAAACAACATTAAGTCTTCTTTTTGATATATTCTGATCATTTCCCTGTGCCTATATGGTGTTCAACTGTCCCAGTTTCCCCCAGGGATCAATAAAGTATGTCTGATTCCTGGCAACAATATGATTAGCAGGAGTATTACAGGAGGTTTTATAGAGGAGTTTAGAGGGTTTAAAGAGGATAATAGAGGGTTTAGATAAGGATATGAAGGGGTACAGGGGGTTATAGAGCTGCGTAGATGGTTTATAGAAGTCTCTAGAGGAGTTTATATGTACTAATACGGCTCCGCAGGCTGTGTTGGGCTTTATGTAGGGGTTTTACAAAGGATTTAGAAATGGGTACACAGGGTTATAGGGGAGTGAGAGGGTAGAGAGTGTTTTTGGGGGTATTTAAGGGGTTTAAAGGCATTTTCAGAGGTGTATAGGAGGGTGTGGGGGGTGTAAAAGGGGTTTAAAGGCTTTTTCCGAGGCAGATAGAAAGGTATTGGCGTGGTTATAGGGGTATAAAGGTATTTTCAGAGGTGTATAGGAGGGTTTGTGGGGTGTTTTGGAGGTATAAAGGTATTTTCAGAGGCATATAGAAGGGTATCAGTGGGGTTATAGGGGTATAAAGGTATTTTCAGAGGCGTATAGAAGGGTATCAGTGGGGTTATAGGGGTATAAAGGTATTTTCAGAATGGTATGCAGGGGTCTTATGAGGTTAACAGGGATATATGGCTTTTTTGGAGATGTATAGAGGAGTTTCAGGGGGATTTATGGGGATGCAAAAGCATTTCAGAGGCATGCAGAGGAGTTTTAAGGGGTTTATAAGGGTGTAAAAGCATTTCAGAGGAATGTAGAGGAGTTTCAGGGTGCTTATGGGGATGTAAAATCATCTCAGAGTATATAGGGGTTTTAGGGGGGTTAATTGAGATGTCAAAGCATTTCAGATGAGTACAGAGGGGGTTTAAGCAGGTTTAAAGGGGTTTAAAATGATTTCAGATGAGATTAGCAGGGTTTTAGAGGGTTTTTGAGTGTAAAAGCATTTCAGAGGGACAAAGAGAGGTGTTTGGGGGTTTATGGGAGTGTAAAAGCATTTCAGAGGAGCATAGAGGAGTTATAGGGGGTTTATTGGGACGTAAAGGTATTTCAGGGGCATACAGAGGTAGTTTATGGGTGTGTAAAACCACTTTAGAGGAGTATAGAGGGTTTTAGGGGGTTTAATAAAATAAAATGACCATATTCAGCATAGTCCAGGTTTTGTGTAGGTTTAAAGGCTGATTTGGAGCTGCTCGCCAAAGTCTCTCAAAAAGAGGGAAGTGGATGCGTGATGGTCGACCCTGTTCCTTAATGAAATAGTATGTTGCTTAAAAGTAAACAGGGGGATGAGACACGGAGGTCTTTGAACTAAAAGCCAATGAATGAAATCACAGGGCGCCTTGGCAATGACAAATATGAAAACTCTCTTCTCTGCGTCTGATCAAACATCCAGTCAATAGCTGCCTTTGTGTCCGGCTGAATGCACCCTATTAAATTACCCTCCAGATGATTTCATTAACTAATTCTGCCTGTTGCTTTTCTTCCTGTTTGTGCCAAAGCTGAACCATCACTATCCTAAAATCACCCTCCTGTTCATTGTCAGCAGGGCAGCTTCAGAGTGCCAATCCAAGCCAAGACAATGATCATAATCTCGACAGTCTTGTGTGGTGGTTTGGGAGAAACATAGGCTCTGTTGGTGTTATCAGATGTGCACTGAGCTGTCCCAGAAGAGCATGATTTCCCCCTTTGAAGACTTCCCAGCTGGATTTCCTCCAGCAATTGATCTGCGGACGTTGCATAAGATTTTATGCAACGGTCCTTTTTTAAAAAATATGCTGTGTCTCAAATATTTGGACCTCTAATGGTGCTATTTGCTGACCAATAGCTTTCATTACTTCTCCTTGTATGTTGAGTTTCTTTGCATTTTTGTGTGCATCTCCTTCTTTCTTTGAATCCTCTGCTGCATTTCTTCTTCTTTCTTCCACCTCCTTATGTAACCCTTCCTTGTTTTTGGTCATCTCATTCTCCAGACGGATGGTGCCGTCAGTTTTCTAAGGGGAAATTCAGAGAATGCTGAGAGAATTAAGATGTCTTTGGCCTTAGATTTCCACTCCTTTGGAGCCAGTAAACCAGATTTAAAAGTCACATTTTGTCCATTTATAAACTACAAAAGCACTTACTCCACAGTTTGTGCCAATGTGGAGGCTGTTTGTGACATTCCTCGGCCTAATTTGATGTTTGTAGCACTCAATTAGGTTTCAAGGGATCTCAGAAGGGCTCCTCTCTGTACCTGTTACATGGAGGCGTTATGCAACTGATTGGACCATGTGATGCTGAGATGGCACTGTGGCGCTCTTGTGGAAAAGAGTCAGCTGTCCAATTACTGAAATCTAATCCAAGTTTTAAAGGTTGGACGGCGACAGATCTTGGATGCAGTTGCATAATGTCTTTATTCTTTGTCTTGCAGGACAGAGGACGCGGAGAGGAGGTTTCAGTCACAATGGCTGAGCGCTACGACTGCACAGAGTGTAAGGAGACCTTGTTCGGGCAGAAGTACATCCTGAAGGAGGACAACCCGTACTGCGTCAAGTGCTACGAGGCTCTTTTCTCCAGCAACTGTGAAGTGTGCCAGAAGCTCATCAGCTGCACCAGCAAGGCAAAAAATCTATTTGTCAATATCCTGAAATGTTGAAGTTACAAAGCCAGATTTCTACTTTTGTCACCATTTTGGGCCCTCGTCAAAGAATGTGTAGTGCGCAGTCTAAAGCAGTGGTTCCCAACTGGTCCCAACTCAGTATCATACTTTTGTTAATTTAAATGTGGTATGTGTCAAAATTGTATTAAATTCATGTCTCAAAAACAAATAAATTTAGGGGTTATATGAAAAGCTTATTCATTAACTAAATAAATAAATGAGTATAGAAATAAAAAAAAAAATATGTATCTTGAGGATGCAGTTGCACCGTGCTTTGCTCCAGATGTGAGATAGGTGTTTAAGAGGAATGTTTTATTGTAAAATTTTACTTTACTTTTTTGAATTTTAAAGATCCAGTGTGTAGGTTTTAGTGGCGTCTAGCGGTGAGGTTGAAACTTCTCCTGTGGGCTAAGTGTGTCGGAGAACTACGTGAAGAAGCGAATGGCTCTATCTAGAGCCAGTGTTTGGTTTGTCCATTCAACAATATAGCAGACTCCATGGGTGAGGACCTGCTTTGCATGTAGATATAAACGGCTAATTTTAAGGTAACAAAACGATTCTTAGTTTCGGGTGA
Source organism: Cephalopholis sonnerati (assembly GCA_019142605.1). Taxonomy (NCBI): domain Eukaryota; kingdom Metazoa; phylum Chordata; class Actinopteri; order Perciformes; family Serranidae; genus Cephalopholis; species Cephalopholis sonnerati. The sequence continues at coordinate 4,212,303 of JAGQAX010000024.1, forward strand.
GTACCAATATGTCTCCTTAAATCCTACACACTGGACCCTTTAATTTTTTGATCTGTTTGTGTTTCCAGAACAAGCAAATGCAAAAACGTAAACAGTCTTCCTCTGATTTCTAACTGAACCAAACATGGTCTCCTTTCCTTGCAGGATCTGTCGTTCAAGGACCGCCACTGGCACAGCGAGTGCTTCCTGTGCATCAAGTGCAGCCGATCTCTGGTGGATCGGCCTTTTGCCACCAAGGATGAGACGCCGATGTGCATCGAGTGCTACAGCAACGAGTACTCGTCAAAGTGCCACGCATGCCTGAAGACTATCATGCCGGGTGAGGAGGCCTTTCTAGTTTCTGTCCTCTTGTTCTTATTATTTTCATAAATTAAATCAGGTTAAAAACCTCTGAGGTGATTTAAACACATTTAGTATAAATTCCACCACAAATCAGAGGTGTGTCCGACTCTGTACCTGCCATATGTAGCCCACAGTTGGACCACTGTGCATGTTATTATTGATCTCTCTGTCTTATCCTTCCCTCCCACTCCTTCTCTCCTCCTCCACCCCCTCCACCCACCAGGCTCCAAAAAGATGGAGCATAAGGGCAACAGTTGGCACGAGAATTGTTTCACCTGTAACCGTTGCCAGCAGCCCATGGGCACCAGGAGCTTCATCCAAAAGGACGCCAACAACTACTGCCTGCCCTGCTACGAGAAGCAGTTCGCCATGCAGTGCGTCCACTGCAAGAAGGTGAAACAACACACATCCACTTCATTTGTGTTTCACTTCCAGCTGCTATCAATTTGTATTTTGGCCTTTAAAGGAGATCATAAATCAATAGTTTCCTGCAGGTGCAGCTGATTTTGTTACTGCTTAATGCTCCGCAGGTCAAGGACAGGTCTCTAATGAGGAATTCTTCCATCCTCGAGTTAATAACAAGATCAATATTCTGTTTGAGAGGCATTTAAGAGTCACGTTAACTGTGAGTTTTCCCTTAAACGTCCCCTGGGCAGCTTTAGTTAAAGACAAGCTCAACTACAGTACTGCAACTCACACGCCAGAATAACTTGTCATTGCACAATTCTGAAAACCGCTGATACGTTACATTTGTGTGTCATTATGTGGCAGATATGTTACATTTTTCATTTCAACAACGCTGTGGTTAGGTTTAGGTGCAAGTCCAGTCAGTTTGATTTATAAAGCACATTACTTATGACAAGCATAAACTCAGTGTGCTTCAGATACATGACAAACATAAAATACTATATTAGATAATAAAGTATTTCATTTATAAAAACAAACAAAATAAAAAGGTATTATTATTATCATTGTTCTTAAGAAAGGGGAGATATTAACAATAATAACACTAATTCCTGAAACAAATAAAAATACACTTAAAAACCTGACAAAAAGCTTGAAAAAAAAAGATATGTTTTTAGTTTGCTTTTAAAAGAGAACACTGCAAAAACTGAAAATGATCAGGAAAAGATCAGGTTTTTACTTAAAATACCCATTTTTCTTGCCACTATCCTGCAGCAATTTTGTCGTGAAAAAACTAGTGCTTTTAATGCCACTATCCTGGCAAGAAACACATTGATGTCTCCGAAAAAAAACAACCGCTTTTCATGCTATGGTCATGGCAAGAAATGCAGCAATGTCTTGGTAAAAAACAATTGCCTTTTATGCCACTATTCCTGCAGGAAATGTGGCAGTGTCTCGAAAACAAACAACCACTTTTCATGCCACTGTCTTGACAGGAATGCATCAATGTCTCTGAAAAAAAAATCGCTTTTCATGCCACTGTCCCAGCAGGAAATGTAGCGATGCATGGTGAAAAACAATCGCTTTTTATGGCACTATCCTGACAGGAAATGTAGTGATAACTCAGTAAAAAAACACCACATTCTGGGGCAGTATCTCGACAGGAAATGCAGTGATTTCTTGGAAAATGACAACCACTTGTCACGTTACTATCCCAGCAGGAAACATGGTGAAGTTCTGGTAAAAAAACAACTGCTTTTCAAAGCACTGCCTGGACAGGAAATACAGATATATCTTGGTAAAAAACAATAGCTTTTAATGCTACTATCCCTGCAGGAAACACAGCAATGTCTCAATAAAAATAAAAAAAACCTGCTTTTCGTGGCACTATCCTGGCAGGAAATGTAGCGATGGCCCGGTAAAATACCACCACATTTTGGGGCAGTATCTCGACAGGAAATGCAGTGATTTCTCGGAAAAAGACAACCTCTCTTCATGCCACTATCCCAGCAGGAAAGGCAGCGACATCTCAAGAAAAAACAACCTGATTAATGACACTATCCCCTGCAGGAAACGCAGTGAAACATTGCTTTTCAAGGTGCTTTCTTAACAGGAAATGCAGTGATGTCTCAGAGAAAAACAACCCCATTTATGCCACTATAATGGCAAGAGACACAGCAATGTCTTGGTAAAAAACAACCACTTTTTATGTCACTATCCTGACAGGAAAAGCAGCAATGTTTCAGTAAGAAACAACCACTTTTCGTGACACAATCTCCCGCTCCAAACACAGTGACGTCACAATGAAAAACTGCCTCTTTCTGTGGCACAATCCCCCTTTGAAACATCAACGTTTGATGACCAAAAAGCTGCCGGAGCAACAGCAATCACTCGCTAAAACATGACACATTTTATTGTTTGTTGGTTTCAAACACTGCCACTTATGAAACATGCAAATGTGACATATCTGCAGTTTACAGAAATGTACAGTGCCGATGTTTTCCTGATGCTTATGAGGAGTAAAATAAAGAGCACATGATTTTTTATGGCTGTGCAGTGACATCAGATTGAATCACTGCTGAAGGTGCAGTCATGAGAAGACACACAGCGAAGGAGGGAAGAAGACTCATGTACAACAGTTATGAGCAGGAAACAGATGGCGAGCAGGCAGGAATCGGAGGCGTCTTTTTGTGTTGAGCGCTGGTAGGTGAGACAGCAGTCATCTGGCTCGCCTGGGACTGAATCAGCAACAAACCGCAGAAATGACATCATGAGAAATTAGGCAGTGTGAAGCCATGTCTTCATGCACAGGAGTCTGAGCGCGCTTTAATGACCGGGCACTTTTTTCACAGGTCAGCTAAAGGTCATCTCGTCACACAGTAAACATGACATATGGTTTTATGTCTTTCAGCCCATCACCACTGGAGGAGTGAACTACCGCGACCAGCCCTGGCACAAGGAGTGCTTCGTCTGCATCGGCTGCAAGCAGCAGCTGGCCGGCCAGCGCTTCACCTCTCGGGACGACTTCGCCTACTGCCTGAACTGCTTCTGCAACCTGTTTGCTAAGAAATGTGCTTACTGCACCACCCCCATCAGCGGTAAAAGAAACACATCCTCTCAAATGCTCCAATCAGGGCTGTACGTTAGCTGTTTTTGCACGTAGCACTGGTGCTACAGGGGTTAAAAGTTTCGTAGCACAGGCCATAAAAGCAAAAGAGTAGCAAGTAAGTCTATTGTAGTTTGAGGCTACTCAAACGAGGCAGCGCTGATCAGATATAAATCAAGATTCTGTGACTGCGTCGTCTCTTTCTCGCCTCAAATGTCCTCAGAAACAGATTTTAGTGTACTGTTTAGCTGCATTATGAGAACGTCTGTGATCCTGCCCACCATTCTGGTAATCGTCGACAAATGAAGGCTACCAGCGCCGCCCACTGGATTGCAGCAACTCTCATTTTACAGCTAAACAGTACACTGAAATATGTTTCTGAAAGAGGCAGTGCAGTGACAGACTCCTGATTCATATTTGACCAGCGTTTCGATTGACAGAAAATCCTCGGCTCTGATTGGTCGTTTTCAGTGAGCCGTGGTTGAATCCAGTAAATGCCAGACTATCTGTCTTGTGCGTTCTCTCAGAATATAGTGACAGTTTCAGCAAATATACAACGTTATTTTCATAAATGTTACCAACTGTAGCTTTGACCCTTTGAAACCTGGCTTGTTTTTTTTTTAAAAGAAAACATGGGAAGAGGGCAACGAGTAATGAAGGAAGAAATTACCCCAAAAATTGCAAGAAATTAGTAAAAAGAGAAAAAAAAATTTAAGACAAGAAAATTAGTAAAAAGAGAAAAAATTAAAGGCAAGAAAATTTGTAAAAAAAAAAAAAATAAATAAATAAATAAAAAGAAGCCAAAAAACAATGACCCGGAAAGAGTGTTTAAAAACTATAACAATTCTGTAACATCATTTTAAAATGCAGTAATAAAAATTATTATTATTATTATAATGAATATACTTTTTCCCTTGCTTTTTCCTTTTTTTCTTAGTTTGTTTTTTTAAATAATTTTATAAATCTATTACTTGTTTTTGCTATTCGCAGAACATTTCTTACAGAGTTGCTCATTGCCTTTTCCCCCATGTTTTTGAAAGAATCCACACTAATTTACTGAGGGTTCAAAGATTTAAATACTTGCGAAAGGTGTCTGAAAGCAGCAACGATGTCGGTCCAGGTTTCAAACTGTTAAATGAGTCACAGCCACACAGACATCAAAATGTACAGAAGTGCAAAGACGTTCTTGCTTGTCACTAAATTTAACTTGTTGCCGGTAAAATCATTTCACCAGTCATTTTAGCGGTCTGTATAGGCAACTGCAATGATGTCAGGGTTTTTTACTTTTTATTGAAGGTTGTCAGACTTATTTTTATCAGATTTTAAGTCAGGCAGTTCAGACCTTTTTCCAGGCCTAAGATATGCCACACACATCTTATTCATTCAATGCTTCAGTCTGATTTTCAGGCCACGTTCACTCTCCATAAACTGCTACATAATTCCAGGTTCAGGTTTACATTATATTTGCATAGATGATAGAGGATAGAGGAGGGATATTGGGATGAACCCTACATCTGAAGATTAAAGCCAAAGCTGTCTTGCCTTAAACCTGAACTTCCTGATGACTTTATGGTCTCAATCACTAGTTTCAAGTCTACTGCTCCTCAACACCGCATGATTACGGCTGGATGATATGGCTCAAAAATAATGCCATATTTTTAGGTAAGTTTAGGCTAAAGTACTGTGGACTACTAAAATACAAAATTATTAAATGAACCACAGTTGCAGTCAAGTTGAATAAAATAGCTTCTGTCAAATAATGACGTTAAGAACTGTTTTAATAGGGTTAAATAAAACACAGTTAAAATTAAGTCATCTGAAAAAAACAAACCAGATCCACCGGTGCTTTTATTCTGAAGTATCTGCCTCGTCTCAGGCCGACGTGTTGATGTTTTTATCGTGAACTTGAAGCTTCTGCTTGAACTTGTCCCGTGGTGTGTGAGGACAGATTCTCTGTGAGCTACTAACACACCAACAGCTCTCCAGGTTATATATTAGTAGTATTTGCAAGTCACGCTGGTGCTCCATGGTCACAAAATACCACTTGATAGTCACTGTTTGGAGCCCTGCAGGTACAGAAACACAAGCCTCGCCTGCGTGTATATCAGCGTTTAGGAGAGGTGATCAGGATGGGTGGTGGAGTGTGTGTGCCTTGTTGTGTGCGCCAAAGCCTTCGACCTTTTAAAGGGGTGTCATTTAGTGTTACACTTCCACAAATTAAAGGAACTTGTCAGAGACGTATTTTAGAAGTATGATGGACATTGTGACAGCAGCAGAAGCCAACATACCTGCTAGTAATTCTTAAAATGGGTCAAGCTGAGGCTCAGGAAATAAGATTTTATTGTCTATTGCCGCGTACTGTTGGTCACAAGACACTCATCAAAAACAAATGCTCACAAAAATGTGATTACAGTACGTGCGTCAACATTAAATCCTCCCAAAAATACTGAATATAACAAGATAAAATCTCATTACATGCCCAGCGTGAACTAGAAATAGACAGAAGTAACTGCGGTATAATTTACACCTTTATCACGGACTGAACCTTTCCTAGATCACATGCCTCCCTCTGCGTGTCCAATCATGATCAATTACAGTATATTACATTACAGAGATCATGAGACAGCTGAGCTTGTTTTGTTTTCCAACCTGCTCCGTGTCCCCTCTGTCCCAGGTCTCGGTGGCAGCAAGTACATCTCGTTCGAGCAGCGGCAGTGGCACAACGACTGCTTCAACTGCAAACGCTGCTGCGTGTCCCTGGTGGGTCGAGGTTTCCTGACGTGCAAGGACGACATCCTCTGCCCCGACTGCGTCAAAGACTACTGAGCGACGTCCGAGGCGAAGAGGAGTCTGTCCGAGTTGGCTGCCGGTCGCAAAGCACTGGCGGGGTTCTGCTAACCTATCACTTATCATTAACCTGGTGTTTCTGCATACGCTGATGATACTGTGTTTCATGAAAATGAGTTGAAGCCTTTATTTTGAAATGCAGTTTCGGTCTGTTTTGTTGAATGTATTACTCCTCTAAGAAAAACATTTGAAAGCAAAGTCAGAAATCATACAAAATATAATTGGTAAATCTAATTTTTGAATGAAATTATCCGCGTGTGGCATCAATAACCATTTCTGATTTATTTGAGCACATTAACAGCATGTTGTTTTAATAAGCGGCACTTTGACGGCAATTATTATTAACAGAGTTAATATAATATTACTAATGCTGTTTATTCTAATTACATAAACGATGTTTGATGGATTTACGTGTGTTAAGCAGAATAAAGATTATGTGGATTTGATGAATGCTTGTTGACCATCAGTGTCATGAAACAATATTCATGTGAGGTCTTATCAGGTCAGTCTTATGCCCCGAGGGAACTTTATTAGGCCACTTTATTAGGTACACCCGTGGCAGCAACTCAGTGCATTTAGGCATGAAGACGTGGTGAAGACGAGCTGTTGAAGTTCAAATGGAGCATCAGAATGATGAAGAAAGGTGATTGAAGTGACTTTGAACGTGGCATGGTTGTTGGTTGTTGTCTCTAGGGTTTACAGAGGATGGTCAGAACAACAGAAAGTGAAAATGCCTTGTTGATGCCAGAGGTCAGAGGTCAGAGGAGAATGGCCAGACTGGTTCAAGATGATAGAAAGGCAACAGGAAGTCAAATAAGCACTGGTTACAGCCAAGGTGTGCAGAAGACCATCTCAGAAGCAACAACACGTCCAGCCTTGAAGCAGATGGGCTACAGCAGCAGAAGACCACACCAGGTGCCACTCCTGTCAGCTAACAACAGGAAACTGAAGCTACAATTCACACAGGCTCACCAAAACTGGACAATAGAAGATTGGAAAAACCACATTCAGATGGTAGGCTCAGAATTTGGCGTCATGGATCCATCCTGCCTTGTATCAACGCTTCAGGCTGCTGCTGCTGGTGTCATGGTGTGGGGGAGATTTTCTTAGTACCAACTGAGCATGGTTTAAACACCACAGCCTACCTGAGTATTGTTGCTGACCGTGTCCATCCCTTTATGACCACAGTGTACCCATCTTCTGATGGCTACTTCCTGCAGGATAACGCACCATGTCACAAAGCTCAGATCATCTCAAACATGACAATGAGTTCACTGTACTCCAATGGCCTCCACAGTCACCAGATCTCAGTCCAATAGAGCACCTTTGGGATGTGGTGGAACGGGAGATTCTCATCATGGATCAACTGTGTGATGTCATCATGTCAATATGGACCAAAATCTCTGAGGAATGTTTCCAGCACCTTGTTGAATCTATGACACCAAGAATTAAGCTCTGAAGGCAAAAGGGGTCGAAACCAGCACTAGCAAGGTGTACCTAATAAAGTGGCCAGGGAGTGTACATTAAAACCATCACTACTCAAGTCTGTCAGTAGAAGTGCAAAAACCACATATGCAGAAGGTAACAGTCCCTCTGTCTAATAAGAAACCCTGAAAGGCCTCTTTTGAAGGACTTAAGTTGGAGCTAATGGCTTTGTTAATGTTGATAAATCATTAACAGTTAGAGAAAGTTTGAGGGTTGTTTGGTGTATTGGTTAGAAAAATCCTCATTGGTTTTTCCACTGAGTAATAAGTCATTAATGATGAAGTTATACATACTAATAAGTTGTTAATAAGTTAAGGAGTTAAGGAGTTTTAACCGGAATAAGATGTAAATAAATGGGTTTTGGTCCAGAATGTCTTTTGAACCACCAAAGATCGTCTCTCATGTAGAAACAGCATGGATATCAGAAAGAGCTGTCACTCTGTCCCGTTTCAAGAGCTGCTTGAAAGCTACATATAGAGGAGTATTATTTAAACAAAATTAAAGAAAATATTTAAAGCTTTACACATTTCTACTGTTTTCGTTGATTTAATAGTCTTCAGCCCATGTTATGTCTCAATATCACTTATGTAATAAAAATATAATGTCGAATATTTGTAAATAAATAATTTAACTCGTCAACGTCTTGAAAAAATATACTAAATCTATCTAAAATACTTTTATACATAGGTATTTATAAAATAAGTGAAAAACAGTTTTAATTTCACTCTTAAAAAACTGCCATTTTCCATAATCTGAATCTTCGCAGCACTGGTTTACAAGATAAATCAAGGAGCCTTCAAAATTACGTCATGCTCTGTCGAAAACACACGATCTTTGTTTAGCGTACAGGAAGTCGGCAGCAGGTGCCACAGGAAGTGAGTGCGGTCTTTCCTTTGCCTGCAGAATACGGGGGAGCTAACGGTATTTCATTGCAACAAACCACTCTGTAATTTCAACGAAAGAAAAATAACATACAACGTAAGATATGCGTCTGTTTTTTAGCGGTTAGCGTCGTTAGCTGTATGCGTTAAAAGTAGCGTTATTGAATTGCAAAGTGAGGTTAGCGCTGGAAAGACGCTGCGGCAGCTAGCTAGGCGGCTAACTGAATTAGCAAGGCTTTGTTAGCTTAACGGCGAAGTGAAACTATACCGGTATAAAAGATGAGTTCAGTATTTCTCTCAGTGTTGTTTGCTTTTATTTATTGACAGTATAATATGTGTGGGGCCAAACTGCAGTTTCACAGTAACGCTAGCTGACACAAAACGCTATGCACCACTGGCAGAGTGTGCACTTTTTTATCAATTGTATTTTAAATTAATTTTATGCATTGTTTTGTTAGTGTTAGCTGTAAGTATTAACTAATATAGCTTGTTTCACATTTACAAATACGAGCTGTGTTATTTTCCTGTAATTATTTTAATGCTGAAATTGCTACTAATCCAAAGGAAAGGCTTAGACGGGCCGCTGTGTGACATATGGAGAAACACCGGGCCAAAGTCCATTAGAAGAATCGATAATTAAAGACAATTTGGCTCTTAGTTAGCGGTACACTGTTGTTACCATTAATATCTATGTTTTATTCATGGTTTGGGTAAATTCGGCACACAAATTATCTACTAAACATTATTTTGTTTTTTAGCAAAAAAACAAGTTTCTTTCAATGGGTGTAGGCACTGGTGGAAGTGCATTTATTAATGTACTGTACTCAAGTACAAATTTGAGGTACTTGTACTTTGCTTGAGTCTTTGTTTTTATGCCACTTTATACTCATACTCCATTACATTTCAGATTGTTACATTGTAAGTTTTGATTTACTGCATTTATCTGACAGCTTTGGTTACGATTCAATGAACTGATTGACAGAAAATTAAGTGGAAAGTGTTTTGATAAATTTGATCGTCATTTTAGAATTTATTTTATATTTCACACACTCAAATAAAAGTTACGTACATTCCCTTTAATTATTTAATATCCTAATTGCTACTATTCCGAAGAATAAGCTCAGACGGGTTCGCTCTGTTACATATAGAGAAACACCAAGCCAAACTCCATTAGAAAAAATGATAATTTAAGACGGTTTTGCTGATAGTTATCGGAACACTACTTTTTAACAATAATTTCTATGTTTTATTAATGATTTAGGTCTTTGGTAAATTCGGCTTTGGTACCTGCCACACTTTATACATCTGCTTCACGATATTTCAAACTTGTTACCTCACTACATTCATCTGACAGCTTTAGTTAGTAGTTGATTTACAAATAAGATCAGTCGGCTTATTGTAAGAAAAATAATTGTAAAGTATTTTGATAAATTTGACAGTCATTTTCTGATTTATTTTGAATACGTTATCAGATTTTCCTGCATTGGGATCTTTAGTAGTTCTTACTTTTACTCGAGTACCATTGTCAATGCAGGACTTTTACTTCTAACAGAGTATTTTCACAGTGTGGTATTAGTACTTTTACTCAAGTAAAGGAACTGAATACTTCCTCCACCACTAGTTTTCAGCTCCTGCCCCTCCCTGTCCATTGCAACAAGTGGTGCTTTAAGTTTTGGATATGTTGAGTCATATTTCATATGCTTGCCAACAAGTAAGGTGTCCTTACATTGATGTTATGTTTCACCATGCACATCAGAGACCATAACGTATTCCCTTTGGTCATCAGATTGTGTAATGTCTTCAGCTGAAATGAGCGCTGCGGTACCCAACCATCGAAGGACCAAGCCCGGTGGTAAGACTTAATTAAACTTTAAGAGGATACATACATTTGAAAACTCAAAGCTTAAATATTCAACATTTCTAGTATGTCGATGAAGTATTAATGTCCATATAACAAGATGCACAAATTGCAAAGCACACAGATGTAATTCTTGGGTCATTGCAGGGATAAAGACCGGGGTTGTGACCAGCGGCGTGACTGGGCCGACCTCCCAGATCCCCGGTCTGTCCCAGACTGCCGACGAAACGTCTCCGGTGGAGAGGATCAGCGGACGGCGAGTTGGGATCTTTGAGTCAGACTCGGACTATGTCAAGCTGGCAAAGGGTGGAGGGCACAAAGGTAAAGGTTTATTTGGTCTTGTTGGTTCATTGTTTGTGCTGAAGCCGTTCAGATCCCTGAGTAGTTTTGACAGAATGAACTGAAATGCTGACAACATGTTTATAAAAAGATCTTTGTGTAGTATCTTAAGTTTTGGTAACAATCCTGCCATCGATATCAGGTAAGTTTGTTTTTATTTCCAAAATAATGTGGCCGAGATCTAATTCATTCATCTCTCCTTCATCCCTCTGATCTTACTGGCAGTGGACGTGCGTGTGGAGCCAACAGTTCGTTCAGCAGCAGACTCAACTGTAGCTCGGCGTTAAACTCTAAGCTCACCTACTTTTTAGTGGTCCAATCAAATGTGAAGGATTTGATTTAAATCCCCCTTTCAGCTGTACACCACTCAGATATTCTGTTTCACTGGGCAATACGCAGAACCCCAAGATGTGTGCCAAGCTTTGCCGCCACTTTTTGTCGTGGCCAAACTGTAGAGTAACAATGTTTAGGTCCGTCATGTGATGTCATTGGCCCGGAAAGACTTTTTTAAGGCGTTTGATTAGACTCAAAACCCACGCACACACACGACAGTATCCTCAACACTTGCACAAAGTCAAAAGTAGCACGATACAAAAAGTTGAATTTTCAGACTGGAGGCGGGAACAGTGACTGGGGTCCCTCCTCCTCTTATTGGTCGCTTTCAACACCACCAGTTTGATTATGCCATCAGAATCATCAGACAAGAAGATGTCTGAGGAAAAAGAGGTAATTTAGCCAAAGATACTTTACTCTGATTCCTAATTTCCAGACTCTCTCTGGTTCCTAAACTGTCTTTGACTTAACTTAAATGTGAGGAACACCACCTCCACAATTCCCTAACCAAAGTGTTACATATCTGTGTTGACAGCAGTGGCATATTTAATGCATGCAATGGTGCTAGCCCCCTACCATTTATTTATTTTAACCTTTATTTAAACAGGGAGTCCCATTGAGATTGAAAATCTCTGTTACAATAGAGACCTGGCCGAGGTAGCAGCCAATCAGAACACATTTAAAATGCAACACATACAACATATAACACAAAAATCCACAATAAAACAAGAACTATTCAAACATAGTGGTCTCTCAAGAAAAACAAGCACATGTCTGTGTCACCACATTCATTATGATGCCCTAAAATTCATTGATGGATATAAGTGTTTCTAATTTTAGATCGTTTTTGGAGATCGTTCCATGTCCAAGGTGCAGAGTAGGAGAATGCAGTTTTCCCCAAATCTGTTAAAACCCAGGGTTCATTGAAAAGCAACCACCTGGAGGAGCGTAGCTGGTAACTACCAGAGCTGACACACAGAAGGGTGCAGAGGTAGACAGGAAGTTTGCCCAATATTTCTTCATAGATAAAAATACACCAGTGCTGTTGTCGGCTCGTGGTCAGTGACGTCCAACCTACCAAATCATAAAGAATGCAGTGATGAGTAAGTGACTTAGTGTTTGTAATAAAGCGTAGAGATGCATGGTACACTGAATCAAGACCACTTGCACTTGACATAAAAAAATAAAAGAGTAATATTACCTAATGGCTGAAAGCACTCAGAAATATGCAACATTTTGGTTGGGGAATTGTGAAGGTGGTGTTCCTCACGTTTAAGTTAAGACAAAGACGGTTCAGAAACCAGAGGGAGTCTGGATATTAGAAGTCAGAGTAGAAGAGGGTAGAGAGGGTAATCTGTGTAACTTAAAACCTGTTGTTACAGGCTCCCCTTTAAGGGTGGTGGCCTTGTGGGTAACCTGTGAGGGTGTGACGTGTACTCCATTTTGTATGGAGGGAAGCCACTCTCTCAGTGTGTCGTGATGAAGATGGCAGGCAGCAAAGAGTGATGATGGCAGAACAATTAAGTGTCTAGATGAGCTCAGCGCTGCTGTAACACCTTGTATTGTGTGGTGAAGACTGCAATCAAGCCGTTGTGGGTGAACGGCACCTGAACGCCTCGCCATCCTTCCGGGATGCTAGAAGCTAGTTACCAGCTAATAACGAGCCTAAAATGAATGTTAATAAGTCGGGGTGTTCCCAACTACAGTTCGGAGCTGATGAGCTGTCACTGAGCGAGGTAACTTTCATAGGAATAAACGGGCCCCGCCTCCAACGCTGCGTCCAGCTCTCTTCATACATCACAGTACAGAAGTTAAAGATGCTCAAACTTCTGTTTCACTGGGACCTAAACTGTGCTGTGAATTAAAACAGCGGAAGTCATCACATTTTGAAAATGATTTTTTTTTTTTAAAAATCCCAGCTGATTTGTTTATTGTCGACACTTTAGCTCGACTCTTTGAAATGCAAATCACGAGCCTAACGCTCCACAACATGAAAGAGGAAATCTTATTCCAAAAAATGCTCTTTTTTTTAAATACATCCCCCTGCACAACAAGCCTCCTCTGTTTGTTGAAACTGCATCATCACGGTTTTCAGTCACCGGGGGAAAAACAGGCGTTTCTTAAAAGTTCAGTGTCGAGTTTCACCTGAATGTTGGGCTCACTTGATGCAAAATACAGGTAAATGTCGGCTGTTATTACTTGTTTTATGGGCTGCAGCTGCGGTTGTTGCCAAAATAAATGAATAGACTCCGAATTAATTATCAACTTGTGCTTTTAGAGGTGAGATACAGCAGCGTGCTTCATCACTGCTGGCAGAGCTTCAGTCTGAACATCGTGTCTCCCCCCTGCAGGGCTGTTGAGTCATGATGCCGACTCTGATGAACAACCCAGGAAGCCGTACAATCCACCCAACTGGTTTGGAGGTGATGAGTCAAAGAGGTAAGAACACAAATCAGCTAACTAACACGGTGAAGATGCATCTCTGCATGCCGAGGTGGTTTGCAAATAAAAACAGCTCCTAATGTCTGTTTCCTAACACACGCTCACCTCACGCTTTTTAACACAGGGCCTTGTTTATATCAGCTGCAGAGAGGGTAATGATTGTGTTGAAGGGAAAACCTGTCTTCGCTGCTGAAGGAAATCTGATCAGCCAAGTGGGTTTTAAAGATAAAACATCTCTAAGTGCTTCTTGGTCCTGTGAGAGCCGCAGGAAGCACGAGCCAAGCGTACGCGCCACAGCCAAAACTTCCCAGAATGTGATAAGTGCCCAGCAGTGATTTCACATGGTGGTTTTGTGCTTACAGCGGGAGCAAAGCAACGTCTCCTGATGGCGTGACGAAGGCGGCCATGCGGCCTCTGAACGCCCCATTTGGCACTGATAACTGTTCGTCCTGGGAAAGAGACGATACAGTTTCCCCCTCTAAAGAGAAGGTGAATGGATCAAATGAAGTCACCCCCCACCCCCCAGCATTTATTACACCGTGTCGATGTCTTCCATCCTTTTTATTTACATTTTTTTGCCATCACCTTTCCTGTTTTTTTTCACCTGATTTTGCTCCATCGTTGCAGTTTGGTTGAAGTTCATTTGGGTTTAATTTGTGCCGGTGCTTTGGCTGTGTCACAGCTTTGTGGAAGTATTAATAAAAGTTTTCGGTAAGTACAAAGTGATGCATTAAAAGGGCCTCGTAAATATGTCTCAGACAATTTTATCTTTCTTTTTACTTAACTAAAAACCTGGTGTTTCAGAACAGTAATGCTTTTAGCTCCATGTTTTTTGTTTTTTTTTTACGTAGTCTTATGAGACGTGATATCCTTCTGAAGAAGCTTGGCCAAAAAGCAATATTAGGACAAGAATATGAGTTGCACACGAGGGCTGCTCCTGAACAGTCGCCCAGAAAGGTCACTAGTCGGCAAGATTTCATTGGTTGCTTAGTCACAGAACAAAAAACAAAACGTGAAACTCTGTTAGGAGCTGCTGCTTGTCTAAATCAATCAAAACCTATATGACTGGACCATGTGGGAATTTAATTTGAAAGGACAGACACAGGAAGAGGCCACATGTTAATGTCCAGGGCTGGTACCTGCGGTTATTCCACAGGCTAGTTAATAACATGTGGGGCAGGAAATCCAAAGTGTGGGATCATTTTGAGAAGGTGAAGGACCAACCCAAGGTGATATGTAAACTCATCTTCATTGGTCCACTACAAACATGACGTATCATGTGAAACATGGAAGTAGCTACATGCCCATTAGCCCACAGCGTCATTAACAGGCGGCTCGCTCAGTGTGTGACGTGCACTTGGAGATAAAATATAGGCCTATATTAATGAAGGTTCATTAGTACGGTTTGTATTTCTCTGTAATGTAGCACAGTGTTAACAATGTTACTGAGACTATTCTTTCTCACACCTTCAACTTAAACCGCCAAAATTTATCATTTCATCATTACATTCATATTGTAAACATGCGGGCGACTAGTCGACTAATGGCTCTAAATGACGACTATTGGTTAACTAGGAAAATTAGTCATGGGGCAGCCCTGTTGCAAACCATCTCTGCAAACTTAGCCGAAGAACGTTCACATTAGAGGAAAAAAAGGCAAATAAAGAAACAATTTTCGCACTTCTAAAGATGTATTACATGTCGCAGTTAATTATACTTATTTTAGAAAAAAAAAATAGTGAATATAAAATTAAATTTTTTGCTGTGTGGATCAAGCCGGTTTTTATTCATGCCAGTTTCCTTGATCACTTTCCATTGCATGACAGATTGCATTTTCCATCACGTCATCCTTTGCTCTATCAACTTGCATGTCAGCTTGTTTATTTGTCAATAAAGTTTATAAATCGGCGTGTAATTCTGCAGCACAAAAGTCATAACTACCCACTTTTATTTGTCTGTAATGTGGCTGCCTGTAACTGCCATTGAACGCGACACAAATAAACGTAAATCTGGGTAACTTCTCCACCCGACAGATGTCTCCTGATGGCGTTGCCAGTCAGCTTGAGGGTCTAGCTGTGACCAACAAATACAAGAGAACGTGAGTATCAATCAGTGTGATGGAGCACAGAGTCAAAACAACAATAACACTTCAGGTGGAGGACTGAGGTAAATCATAACGCTGTCTCGCCTTCGTCTTCAGGTCTTATGAGAAGAAGGCTCCTCCAGTCAGCATGTCCAAGCTGCTGAGTCATGGCTATGTGGAGGAGAAGAAGAAGTCTCCCACTGACGACGATGCCTCAAGTATGATATGGCTTTCTTTTTTAGGTTAAAAGTTAGGTGTTCAGGCTTTATTACTGCCTCTGTCAGTGACGATAGAAGGTCACAGTTAATATGTCTGGCCAGTCACGGTAGCAGTAGAGTCGGTGCAGCTGGAGATATCGCTCTCAGCAGAATTCAACGTGTGTTCTTTCATCGAGCAAAACGATGGACTGTTCTGCAACACTTAAGCCAACTCGTCAGGTTATAGAGCCACAAAGACATGACGTGATTATTATTTTCCGCATTAGCGTTTACACTGCAAACAATACTCTGTGGTTGAATGTGTCCCAGACCACCTCGACAAGTGATTTGAGCGTTCACATCACGATGTGTTTTGATGGTCGTTTATATTTCAGTCCTTTCAGGATCTCGCGGCTAAAAAACCTTGAATTTGCAGCCAGTTTCGTCAAAAATTGCAGCATTTTAATGTGTTTGTTTTGTGGGAAATCGCGGCTAATGACAAAAATTGCAAGTCAGGAGAAAAAAATGTGATTTTTTTTTAAACTAGTGTCTCCAAAAAATAAGTGATGTAATGACTTGCTATAATAATCACAGTGAATATTCCAAAAACAGCTGCAAATGTTTCAGTTCTCTTCTTTAGTTTTATTGAATTAGTTTCAAAACATGGACTCCAATAATGTTTTCAAAAATCCTGAGTGAATATTGTAGCTCTCAAAGCAGACAATGTGACTGTAAAACAACACGTAAGCTACATCTGCTGTAAACATAACATCTGAATCGATTTAACACATACTGCCGCCATTTTTATCGCAATTTTTGGCCACAAATTTAAGGTGTTTTTTGCCGGAGATCGTGGAGGGACCGTTTAGAGTGACCACTTGTGATCAGATCTCACTTCCTGCTCTCTAAGCAAATTAACAGGTATTACGTTTTTGTTTGCAAAGACAAAATGAGGTGTTGTTTCTTGTTCTTAATATTTAAAGTAGGTAAAATTGATTTTCATTGTAGGGAAGCGTGCGGCGCATTGATTTGCTCAGCCCCTCATGGCAGTGCACTCTGTTTATTGCGAGACAAGCACACCTCGCGATCCTGCTGCCTCCCTGGTGCGAAGAGACCTTTGCTGCAAGAGTGTGAGCTCCCCACACTGACAGGGTCAGGGCTATCTGTTAGCACCACACAGCTAACGTTATTATTTAGCAAGTCTAGCCGTTTTGGTGTCAGTGTGAGTTTGGTGCGAGTGTTAAATAGCTGCTGTGTTAACTGTTTGCCAGGAGGAGAGCAGCTCCAAGGACTGTCCTCCAGCGCTGCGTCCAACCTGTGTAACGGCTGTAACAGACAGTTTGAGTCAGATAAGCAAGAACGCCAGCTGAGAGGGCGGCCCTTCAGTGAGGCCCAGGACATGTGTGTTAATACCAGGTGGAAACAGGGCAGAGGTGTTTTTGCACGGCAGAGGCAGACCTGTTTTTTTACAGATAAGTTACAGACACTGTAGCGTCCCAGTCGAAATAAAACAAGTCTGGACTGATGGTGTAAGGCAGTTTACTCCATTCTTAACTAACTCCATCGACCAGCTTAAGAGCTGAGCAGAAAATTAAGTAAAACAGAAGACAAAACGATGCGTTAAACTTAGGTCATGGTGTTAGCAGTTATACTAAAACTCAAAATTAATAGACAGACACAAAGAAATACAGATAATACCTTGTTGCGCTCTCGACTGTTCGTCCTTTTTATTTCTTTATTTTTTGTGTTGTTTATCTCCGTCTTACTTCACCGTTTGCCTTTGGTCAACTTCCGTCTCTCCTGTGTCTACAGTCTCTCCAAAATAAAAGCACAGAAATAACAAAGTAAAGGCATCAGACACATTACAACTGCCAACTTAACACACAGACCCCTGAACATTGGGGTCATTTACACATACAGTGTGACTAGTTTCCGTTTTTTGCCTCGGTTGTTGATGTTTTCTTTGTTTTCCAGGTGTGACCTCAGAACAGACCAGCACTATCGCAACGGAGGACGTGGACGACCTGGAGTAGAGCGCACAGGTGCTGGTCTTGAGGGAAAGGGGGTCATCCTAACACTGGTTCATGGTTTCCACAAAATCCACGAACACACCACTCCGCCCCTCTCGGATTCACTTGCGTTTATTGTACATCCACCGACTGTTAGGTTTTGTACTCATGTTTATGCAAAGGTACTGTCCTCTATTTATTTGCTTTGATTTGTAAAAAGAATCCACACAGATTTTGTTGAGTAGACGTGTCGGTGCTCACGGTATTCTTTATTTCTGTATTGTTGTTTCTCGATTTGAAAGACGAGTTGTGCACAGGGCAGGAAACTAACTCGGTTTGGATCCAAACTGAAGACCTGTTTCCGACCGGCGGCTGGCGTTTAGTTTCCCGCCCTGGTTGTATGAAGATCGAGTTAGTGAATTAAAAGTGTTTGTGCTTAATGAAATGTGGTTCCAGTGACGTGAAATATTATTTGTTTCGATTAAGGGCTCCTGCTCTCTGAAGGGAATTTGGAGGTCTGTGTGTTTTCGGCTGTGGGGGTGGAAACGATCATTCGCTGAGACAGCCACCCTGCAGCTGTGACCACATGCCAAAGTGCATACTGATGGCCACAGCCGCCAAAAAGGGCCAAAAATGATTTTTCTGGGTTGATGCTCTGCTAAAGGTTGCTCTCCTCTACTATCCCCTCCAGACTTCTGTTGTTTTTTGGTCCTGAAAATCGAGAATCATGCCTCATTTTAGCTGCATTGTTATGCAATAATCAGATTCAGACGCCTGATATTAAAGAATTAAATTAACTCGTGGGGTGTTTACAGACCTCCACAAGATTTGAATACTATCAGGTGCTGCAAGATCAATTTTGTTGTCACTGTTTATGAGGAAGCTCACCAGTAAATCGGTGCCAAGTGTTTGATGCCAGCCCAAATGTGTCAGAAGCTTGCCAATGATAGAACTGAATTGGGTCTCTTCTGCATGCTACAGCCCTTCAGTGTTATCTTATTGCATTCTCACTCAGCCTAATAAACCCCAAACTCATGCAGCAACAGATAAAGCATTCTGGGAAATTTTAGGAGGGGGGAGGGCGGCCACCTTCCCTTCAGCAGACTGCCAAGCTGAAAGTCAAGTCCGGCGTAATTCCCTGTGAAGATTAACGCAGACGAGTTTTTAAAAAGTGAGTTCTGAACGTGCCAACCAAGCAGTTTTTCCCTGCTCACGCAGTGTTTTGACTTTGTAGACATCAGTAGGAGAAGTTAGTGTTAGTGCACTGCCTGATCACACCAAACCCTCCAACTCATGACGTGTTCATCCAGCAGATGGGAGTTTATTCTGTTCAGATGAGAGAAAATGTTACTGCTGCAACATTTCTGCGCTACTGTCACAGGCCTTTATTCCTGTACGTAGGAACAATAGCTTGTCACAAGGACTTTCCCGACATTACCATATTCATTCTTTAAAAAAGTCTCAACGTAATATTCATTAAATTAATCTAAATTTATTTTAAATGGCCATTTTATTTATTTTAAGTCCTAAATGCTCCCAGCAGCAATTGAGCAGTGTGAAATTAACGACCATGTGGTAAGAGCTGGACTGAAATAGAAACAAAAATAAATCCTGACGGGAATCTTAGCTCCACATTTACAAGTGCAGGTGATGAGGACGCATTAAAAATAATTAATGCCAGCTTTAATGGCGTTGTTTGCCCCCATAACAAAAAACAAAAGAATAACTGGTCTAAGGTACCATCAGATATGTTAAATCAAATGCAAATAATAGGCTAAAAGACTATAAAAAAGTAAAATTAAAACTGCAACATCTGTAGTAAATTGCAAGACCCAGGTTGTAACTGACATACTTTTTCAGACAATGAATTAATATTTTTGTGACATTTTATTAATATTTGTCAAACAATTTAATAATTTTCCGACGATTTATTAATATGTGATTGAAGTTTAACAATTAAATAATAAAAGTAAAGATAAAACCCCAAATCTGTAGTAATATGTAATAATGCAGTAAAGAAGTAGGGTTTTAATAAATATTAATAAATCGTCTGAAGAAACATTGTGGCCTAAGACCGAGGTTGTTACTGACATTTTATTAATATTATTTCGGACAATTTATTGATATTTGTTGGAGATTTTATGAATATTTTTCTGACATTTTATTAATAATTTTTCAGACGTCATTAATATTTTTTCAGATATTAATATACAATGTAAGTTTAACAATTAAATAATAAAAGTAAAGATAAAACCCCAACATCTGTAGTAAATTGTAATGATGCAGTGAAGAAGTAGGGTTTTAATAAATATTAATAAATTGTCAGAAAAAATGCTGCGTCCTAAGAACCAGGATGTAACAGACATTTTCTTAATATTTTTTTTGACATTTTATTAATACATTTTCTGCTATTTTCTGAATATTTTTCAGCTGTTTTCTGAATATTTTTCGGCTGTTTTATGATTATTTTTCGGCTGTTTTATTAATGGTTTTCCAGCATTTTATTAAAAGTGAGAGCGCATCTGTTGCATGAGATGTGCGAGTAAAAATGCATCTGGCATACTTGCGGTCTAGACACAGGGTCACTGTCACCACTACACAAAGTCTTACAAACTAAATCCAGTTTCCTACAAGGTACCCTGGGTGCGCTGGTTTTTGACGTTCTGGGACGCCGTGTCAAGTTCAGCTTGTTACATGCACTAAACACACTACGTCAACAAAACACCGCAAATTTGGCGTTTATTAGCCTTCGACAACTAACACATGGTTTGGTTTCGGTGTTTGTAAGGCCCATTCACCAGCCCTCCTGCTCACCCTACTTGGATTTTCGTCGCCTCAACTTTCGTTCGTGTCACGCCATGTTTCCCCCTGATGCCGTTGAGCACCATTAAACTATAACGGCTACTAAAGGACGGCTTTTTTGTCAGTGTCTGACGCTGCAAGTCACTGCCCAAGCGCCAGATTTCGACAACTTCGGAGTAAGACCAGGTCGAACAGAAATCATAAATTGTTATTGACACATTAATGCAGTTGTTGTTATTTATAAAATGCTGCCGACTTGTGTGTTTTATGTCATACTAGAGGGTTACGCTGATGTGTCAATGTCACTACCGTCATGCCTCTTTTGAGTGACATAATGCCGATGTCGTTTGATGCGGTGTAAAAATGCAAAGGAGGTGTAAAGAAGGAACTTCATGGCGGCCCTGTTGCGTGATCTCGGTGTAAAGAGGGCTACTGTTTCTTTCCTGGCTCCAGTAGCTGGGGAAGCTCATCGTCTCATAATTGGGCAAATGTCGATCTTAGGAAAAACCTAATTATGTTCAGTTACTAATCGGTTAACATATTAGTCGTCCACATCCAGGTTGCTTTAATTTAATTGATTATGTCATGATAAAGTGTGATTGAAAGATTTCAGGGCCACATGGTCCAACTGGTTCCCATCATACTTTGACCCTTGGTTCAGGACGATCATGAAACAGGTGTTAAATTGTATTTTATGTGGTGATAACAAGGTCCTCAAATGTCTTAAATTTAATTTGTTGAACTCTCTAGACACTTGCAAAAGATCATGTTTTCAGGTTTAGTTTGGACAGCGCTCACACAGTCGGCCTCCTTAACCCCAGCAGACAATAAAAACGACCCCACCTCTTCGTCCTCTGTTTGCAGAATTAGTCTGACTGTCAGGACGTCTCAAAACCAGGTAATGGATTTCTGTGGCACTTGATGGACAGCTCAGCCTTAAGTCATTTAACAGCTCTAATTTTTTCAGTCGTAACTGTGAACCTGACGGTGACAGTAAAATCCTAATCCTACAGGGACATTTGTCGGGCGGAGAAAATGCTCTTAAAAATGAAAAGGACAGGAATGATTTATTTGGGTGTAACGGTGAGATTAAAGCTCCGAGTTTGTCCTAGTAAATCCAACACATTCATCACCTGCGTCTCAGAAATGATGCGGCAGCAGCAGACTCTCATTGGGAACAGAATTTACTCCTACAAGAGACGTGTCATGTTCAACACAGGTTTAGGGTTGTCACTTTTCTTTCCAGCACAATATATTTAAGCAATGATGCATTATTTATCTATTATGTGGTATTAAAAAGTGTTGTTCCGAAACTAGACGCACTGGATTTTATTTTGCAGTAGACAGAATGGCGAATGTATCATCTTTTTGTTGAGAACGGGTTTTATTTTTATGATAAATATTCAGGTACAGTATTTACAGTTAAAAATAGTGTCTCGTCAAGTTGCTTCCTCTTCTCCCAGTGCGAGTTGGTGGCATATCCGTTTACAAACAAATAGCGGGAACCTTTAGTGGCTTAACTTTGCAAAAGTCCTCCCTGCGGTCTTGTCGTCTTGCTTTTTGATCTGCGAGTGGTATGCGTTCATTTTTTTAAATGCAAGTGTACCGGAAGAGACTGAAGAAGGCAGCTTTTCAACAGAAGATCCCTCAAGTGTTTGTGTTGTGAGGAGAAATCCACCTGACGCGACTCAATGTACGACCCTGCTTATCTTGATGACTGCACACAGACTCTTAATTATCATTTCAATAAATGGGCATGTGCATGTACCTGTGTACTGTTTGATTCTTCTTTAACCAAGGGTAACAACTCCAAGAAAGAAAATATACTCGCTAGTTTGACTCTACTTGTATTTCATTATCTAATCCACGGATGATCCCACTCTCTAAGTCGGCAAGTCGATCTTCCGACATTGGTGTGTTCATGAGCTTCAAGGACGCTACAAATGCCTCCGTGCCAGGTTAAGACATCCTGACTCTGACCTTGTCACATATCGACGTTTGATCATGGACTTTTCACGCTGAGATATGACATGCTAGGTACTTTGGTTGTGTTGGTTGTTGACGTTCTGAGTCACCGTGTCAACTTCAGCCTGTTACATGCATTGTCTTTTTTCAAAATACACTGGTTTTCACAGGAAATGTACAGTTTACATACAGTCTCTTTGAAACTAAAGGCGCTACATCGGTACAACTTCGCAAATTTATGTTTTTTTCCCGTCAATAACAAAAACACGTGGTTGGGTTTAGGAAAACAAGAACAGGGTTTGATTGTACGGTCTTACAGGAAGCAAACAACGGCCTCCTAGGTGCAAGTCGGTGGTTGTTACCAATGTGAAAGAACATGATTTTTTTCTGATTTGGTCAAACGTCCACTAGGATTTTTAGATGAACTGATTTTGGATGGAATGAAGATTTTGGTGGTCAAAGGTCAAGGTCACCATCACCTTGTGTCTGTCTGATTCCTGTGAACGTTATATTGCAGGAACACCTTGAGGGAGTTTCCTCAAATTTTGACACAAACATCGACGCGGACCTAAAAATTATGCGATCAGATTTAGTTCAGAAGTCCAGTGTGACTCATGAACTGATTTGATTTTGGTGGTCAAAGGTCAAGATCACGATAACCTTGTGTCCGTCTCATTTTCGCGAACGTGGAACACCTTGAGGGTATTTCTTCAAATTTGGCACAAACATTGACGTCAACTTGATCTGGACGATGATCTGACTAGATATTTCCAGTCAAAGGTCAAGACCTCATTTACAAACACTGCGCATTCACAAATCCGGGCTTAAACAGTGCATACTAACCGTTAAATTCATCAATATTTTCTTACCTGGTTTCACACGGTGGTAAGAACAAAATCAGCCAGTGCACACAAGTCGTAAATGTGATGGTGAGTTTGGGTACACAGAATAAAAAGATTTCTACGCACATATTAGTAAATAAGGCCCATTGTGACCTCATCTGTCCCGCTCTTGTGAAAGCAATATCTCAAGAACACCTTGGTGATCAGACACCTTTCATGTTGACATGATACGCAGCCAGTTGCCGTCATAGTTTAATGGTCCCCGGCAGCATCAGGGGGAAACATGGTGGGGCAAGAACGAAAATATAGGCGACAAAAGTCCGAGTAGGGTGGAAGGGCAGGGTAGTGGATGGGTCCACCATCCCGACTTTCACCCGGGAGAGCCGTGTTTGTGTCCTGTAAGATTATAAAGCCAAAC
Source organism: Cephalopholis sonnerati (assembly GCA_019142605.1). Taxonomy (NCBI): domain Eukaryota; kingdom Metazoa; phylum Chordata; class Actinopteri; order Perciformes; family Serranidae; genus Cephalopholis; species Cephalopholis sonnerati. Next base: position 4,236,156 of record JAGQAX010000024.1, read on the forward strand.
CCTGTACTTTTTTTCCTAAACCTAACCAAGTGTGTCTTGTTGAAGAAAAAAACATCAATTCCTGTTGTCGTGCCGACGTAGTGCTTTTATTTTGAAAGAGACTGTATGCAAACGTTACATTTCCTGTGGAAACAGAAGTGTATTTTGAAAGAAGATAATGCATGTAACAGGCTGAAGTTGACACGGCGTCCCAGAACGTCAACAACCAACACACCCAGGGTACCTTGGACGTCGTATGTGGACGTGGAAAGTCCATGACCAAATGTCAAGCTGTGACGAGGTCGGAGCAAGACTGTATCGGGAGACCCGACCAGGGGCCAGTTTCCAGAATTTGAGGACATTCAGGGCCCGGCCTGGACTTTTTTTGGACGCTCCATGGCACTTTTTAATATTCATAGTCCAAAAAAATTCCCACAGTGATTCAGTTTATTTTCATTGTGAGTTATAAAATGGTTGGCGGGCCACCTGGCACCCTATCAGGGGCCGTAAATTGAGTATCACAGCTTTAATTCATCGCCATCCAAAGCCTGTTCACAGAAAGAAGAAAAAATCATCATAAATTACAAGTTAAGACTGAAAAAAGAAATAAAAATACTCATGGGTAAGTAAAAATTATGAGATATGAGGGCAGATCGTGGTTTACTCCATGAAGTAGCTTATGAAAAGTATGAATTTTGACAAATACTCATAATTTGGAACAATTAAATCAATAGTTTTAGTATCTTGTCAGTCCGAATAAAGCAATATGGAGCTGTCATGGTTATAAATTTAGTTAAAATGATAACATTATAATTTTTTACAGCCTAATGAGGATTATTAGCAGAAAAGTAATGTGGATTTAATAATAAATTTTATTTATAAAACGCTTTTTATACACAAAATGTGTCTTAAAAGTGCTTTATAAAGTAAAAAAAACAGATCAAACGTGAATAAAAAAATTAAAGATATATATTTATGATATTATACTATTAACTTTAAGTCTCATTGTGTACATTTTTATTTTTAATAATAGAAAATAAATAAATCTTGGCACAAATGTGCCTCCATACATTTGACTTCCATAATTTATACTTAAGTACTTCATAAAGTTTTACTATTTAATTATCCTGGGAGTCCCATAAGGACCCGTCAGGCCTTCAGCAGTGTGTGGAGAGGGATGAAACACACACGCGCACGCACATACATCCACGTGCACGCGCGCACACATGCACAGTGGCCGCTGCAGGCTCCATCCTTCCTCTCCAGCAGCGCTGTTTGCACGGAGCTGCACCTCACTTTGAGTCACAGCTCCTGCAGCAGCAGCAGCATCACATGCATCGGTGCATCCGCGTGTTGATCGATTCCCCTATCGGAATATAATCCATCGCCGCATGGTGACGTCACGCCGCTGATCGGTAATAGTGGCTGGGCGGGTTGGTGGGTGGGTGGCTGGCTGGATGCCGCGCGGACGCCAGGAGTAGATGGGTGCATTGAAACCTCACACCGGATAAAAGAAGGAAGGGAAATATAAACATATATATTTATCAGGAGGAGTGTGTGTGGACGCGCGCGGGACTGTGTGCTGTTTGTTTTGTTTATTTGTCGCGTCGGGCGCGTGGGAAATGTAGTAGCCGTCACGGCCGCCTGCAGGAGGAGGATGGATGCGTAACAGGACGGATCGAGCCAGCTGTGGCCTGCTTCTAACAGCAACATCTGGCCGGTGAGTCGCGCTGACAGCCGCAGCAGCAGCAGCAGCGGCAGCGGCAGCAGCTCGCCAGGCGGCCGGGCAGCTCCGGCTCCTGTCAACCCAGACAGGGAGCAGGGAGGCTCGGCGTCAGTGCAGCCGCGCTCCCCGGTCCCTGGTCCGGTGAGTCGGTGTGACCTCGTCCTTGGCTGCCGGATGGTGGTGGAGTGATTGATGTGCACGTTTGACAGGCAGGCTGCGTGTAGCTTATGATGAAGGCTCAGCGCGGATGGCTCGGGCTCTGTCATGTGAACGTGACATGCTGTTAAATGCCTCCTGTGCAGCGTGCATGCACACCTGCACATGCAATGCATAACCTTTGAGGTGAAACTATTGCTTGGTGGGAAAGTGAAGGGTTAAATCCCCACTGGAGAGCCTCACAAAGCCACAGGAGGTTAAAATATATAAATAAATGAAGGCATTATAATCTCATTGCTGTGCATCTCTACAGAAATTGATACCATAGGTGCATGAAGAGCAGCAACCACGCTGTGAGTCCCTGCTGGAGCACTGTAGAAATATTGTAGTGATACCGTGAGGTCACAGTAAATTCACTACGAGTCCCTGCAGGGTATTAGAGAGGTTTAAAAAACAGAGCAGCAGGTCAAAGTGAATCCCTGCAGGATTATTACAGCAGGTAAAACACAATATGATCCCTGTAAAGTCGCTCCTCGACACCCTCAGAGGCCCCCGGGGGCCACGACGGTGATTTAATGTTCGCCGTGTCTCCTCCTTGTCCACATCCTAACCGGCTTGTAGTCCTTCTGCAGGGTCAGAGAGGGCGCCTCAGCAGCCAGCCGGCTCTGGACTATAGCGGGGAGGTGGAGGCGATGGAGGAGGGGGACGCAGAGGGGGAAGGGCCCATGGCGGTCAGAGAGGGGCCGAGCGGTCACGGCCTCCCGCCGAACGCAGGCAGCAGCAGCAACAGCAGCAGCACCACCACCACGACCACCAACCTCCTGGCTTCTGTCAAAGAGCAGGTAGGAGGCAGGAGATGCTGCAGTCACACCCTTATTGTTGTGTGTGTGTTATTTCCTCTCCTCCTGGTCATTTACTCACCCCGTCACTCACTTTGAACGAGTTTGTTCAACCTGACAAGCTTTGTTATCTTTTCTGCAGCTCTGTCTTCTCTGGATGATCTTACCAGGATGTAACCTGAAACTGTCGACATGTTTAACTTCCAAATAATGTGTCAACAGATTTAAATAATCATTGTTAATGGTTACAGTATTCAGTCAGTGTAATCATTAACACCAGATTAACAACTTTAGAAGCTCTAATATGAAATACTGTTTGTATCAGCCATGGACAGATTATGAGACAATAGGCCTCTTTATCCGGACATAAAACACTCCTCCACCTGTTCTACATGAGGGCAGGACCCCCAGACTGAAAGAGACAAAACCTGGTCATTTTGCATCTCAGTGTGTCTCTGAAGTCATTGTGGGTCTCTTTGTAGTCATTTTGCACGTCTTTTGGGGAACTGTACAGCTCTCTTTAGCCATTTTGCATCTCCTAATCATTCTGGATCTACTTTTAGTCATCGTACATCTCTTTGTTGTCATTTTGTATCTGTCTGTTGTCATTCTGTGTCTTTGTGGTCATTTTGTATTTGTCTGTTATCATTTTGTGTCTTTGTGGTCATTTTCATCTAGCTGTAGTCATTTTGCATCTCTTTGTATGTATTTTGCATCTCTTTTTAGCCATTTTGCATCTCCTTGTAATTATTCTGGATCTACTTTTAGACAAAGTACATCTCTCTGTAGTCATTTTGCATCTCTTTATGGTCATTTTGCATCTCTGTGGCCATTTTGCATAACTTTGTAGTCATTTTGCATCTCTTTGTATGTATTTTGCATCTTCTTCTAATTATTATGGATCTACTTTTAGTCATAGTACACCTCTTTGTATTCATTTTGCATCTCGTTGTAATCATTTAGCATCTCTTTGTACGGATTTTGCATCTGTTTTGGTCATCTGCATCAATTTCTAATCATTTGCATCTACTTGTAGTAATTTTGCATCTCTGTACATATTTTGCATCTCTTTTACTTTTAGTCACAGTACATCACTTTGTATTCATTTTGCATCTCTTTTGGTCATCTGCATCTCTCTGTAGTCATTTTGTATCTCTTTGTACGTATTTTGCATCTCTTTTTAGTCATTTAGCATCTTCCTCTAATTATTCTGGATCTACTTTTAGTCAAAGTGCATCTCTTCATATTCATTTTGCATCTCTTTTGATCATTTTTCATCTCTCTGTAGTCATTTTTCATCTCTCTTTAGTCATTTTGCATCTCTCTTTAGTCATTTTGCATCTCTGTGGCCATTTTGCATCTCTTTTTTAGTCGTTTTGCATCTCCTAATCATTCTGCATCTACTTTTATTCAGTACATCTCTTTGTAGTCATTTTGCATCTGTCTGTAGTCATTTTGCATCTATTTTTGGTCGTATTGCATCTCTCTGTAATCATTTGGCATCTTTTTATGGTCATCTGTATCTCTCTGTAGTCATTTTGCATGTCTTCGTGGCCATTTTACATCTCTTTGTGGTTGTCACTTATCTCTTTGTAGCTATTTTGCATGTCTTTGTAGTAATTTGGCATCTCTTCATGGTCATCTGTATCTCTCTCTAGTCACTTCACATGTCTGTAGTCATTTTGCATCTCTCTAGTCACTTCACGTCTCTGTAGTCATTTTGCATCTCTCTAGTCACTTCACGTCTCTGTAGTCATTTTGCATCTCTCTAGTCATTTCACATGTCCCTGTAGTCATTTTGCGTATCTCTATGGTTGTCATTTATCTCCGTGGCCATTTTGCATCTTTTTGTGGTTGTCTTTCGTCTGTTTGTGGCTGTTTTGCATCTCTTTCTGGTTATGTGATTGACTTTAGAAGAAGCGATGTTATCAGTCACGTCATGCGGAGGCTGTGGCGCAGCGACCCCGGGGCCTGTACCCAATAGGCCTGCTCAGTAATCCATCCATGATACCATCACCCTCTGACTCTGGTCGGGGGGAGCCTCACCCCTCTGGCCCCGCCCCTGCTCACAGGATAAATGAAGTCTGTGATTCACTCAAATTTACTGAGCAAATCCTGAGGATTATCTCCAGATGAGACTGCACTGTAATGGGTCTCTGTGCTGTGCTGAGCCTCCCGAATTTGCATCCAAAATTCTATTAAAACTCTCATTAACAGTCCGCGTCCTCAGACTTTTATAATTCTGTAATATTTCTGACAGGCGTATTCACACTTTCTAACCTGATCTTTTTGTTTGTAGTAGAATTTAAATGATGACGGACATGACAGATTTGCATAAGATTAAGAACAAAAAACGTGTGTAGTTACAATAGATCGCAGGTAATATTCCTCCTGTGAGCGAAGGCTTATATACAAACTGACAGCGATGTTATGAAAGTGTGTTTATGTACCTGTTTCCTTTCACACATCTCAGTTGTGCTTTTGTCTTCTGCTTCCTCCCAAAGAGTCAAATTCAGTGCTTCACGTCTTGCTGTCATCCTCACTATCGCTGCTCAGGCGACGTGCAAGTTTCGACAGTTGAGTCTGGTTAAGAAAATTTAATTAATGTGTCGCTGACATACTCCGAGCGCCGAATGTTGATATGAACTGGCAGCCAGAGATCTGTTTTTCCTGCCACTAACTTTCTGACACTCATTGAAAAACATCAGATCTGTGTTTAATATTAATGAGGGGGAAATCACAACAGAGACGCTTGCAGCTGCAGTGTCAACGCAGCCTCCGTCTCTCCGTCTGCCTCCCGTCCCCGCTGTTATTTTTGTGCCTCTCCCCATCCCGTCAACATGGGAGTCTGTCTGTTCTCCTGCTCTTAATTATGCCTGGACAGTGGCCACGTTCTCAACTTAGTCCCTGGGTGTGTGACTCTGAATTAGGCACACTGCTATTTAAAGGCTTATGATGTCCAAGAAAAGAGAATCTGCTTTCACTTTTTTAATCTGCAATCTCTTTGCAGCTATCAGACGGGAAAAAAGTGGGCCTCAGATTTCTCTGAAGTCTCAACTGATGTGAAGTTAAGGCTGTTTGACTTCCTTTGGTTTCCGTTGAACGCAGCAGGAGCAGCTCTGTCACCCCGCGATCATACTTAATGCCTCAGTAGCTCTGCTCGCCGCTGGAGTCCGTGACTGCTGCATCATTTCCCTGCACATGCATCGCGCTGCAGTGAAGGAGATGTGTTGAATTTGCCGTTTTATTTCTGCAGTCTGATGATGCCTTTGTGATAACGACATTCAAAGGTGCTATAATCCATCGTTAGCATTCACGCAGAGGCTTCATTCACAATCATACTTCAGTCATAATCCTCAGAGAAAAGAGCTGATTTCTTGAGTTCTCCAATCACGCTGTGCTCGCTGATAACAGCACGGGAAGAAATGGATGTTTAACAGCAGAGAAAGTACCAAAAACACCTTGCGACGTAACAGCTTGACTGCTATTCTAAACTTGCAAGTTGCCAGAGAGCAAATATTTTATCATGTAGCTTGTCTCAGACTGTTGAACAGGCTGCGACCAGAAAATATAATCAAGTTGCTTTACCTTTCTCAGTGTTGAAATGCAGGCGGCAGCGCTGCTGAAGCGTCAAATCTACCGCCTGCAGTTCCTCCACAGAAATGTCAAATTAGACATGCTAAATAGAGCACATCAGTTATTGCCTTCCATTGTGTTCAGGGGCCTGACGCTTTGCCACTTTGCTCTCATTTATCCCATTAAAGGAGGGAGAGTGATAGACAGGAGCAGGGAAACACCAGAGAATGGAGACGTGGCGACTTGGAAACCCTCAAATCCCGCGCAGTGTCGGCGCACGGTTTAATTCCGTCACTTCTGTGTCACGATCACAGTGAGATGGATTAGATGTTGAGACAACAGCTTGCAGCAAAGATGCCCCAAAATGAAAGACGAGACGTCTGGAGCTGCTATTTGCATCGCTCTGTGAAATCAAGACTGAAACCTGTCTCTGATATCAGACGTAAACAATTTACAAAGCTGTCACAATATGAAGTTTAACCACGACGCAGTGCTGAGTTATAAGAGCTGTCATGAGAGCTTGTTGGGGTTGACATTGAAATTGACCTCCAGCTGCACATCAGCACACTCGCCTGGTAGCTTTGGAATAGTTTGACATTTTGGGGGATGTGCTTGCAGAGTTAAGCTGGGCGCACACTGTATATTTGAGCCTGTTGTAGAGATGTTGTTGTTTAATTCCAGCTTCTACTGTACAAGGAAATCATCTGTGATGTAAAGCCAGAGCTCAGGATTTATGTCCTCATGCTTTACTGTCCAACTGTCAATCCATGACCTGAGTGCTCACACTGCATGTGTAGAAAATAAAATAAAATGGCCCGTCAGTGCCTGTGGATTGTCAATAAAGGTTTATTTTAAAGGTCAGACACAGGTAGAAGACATGCCACAAAGACATGCAAAATTACTACAAAGAGACAAAAAATAGCCACAAAGAGATGCAAAATGGCAACACAGAGATAAGTGACAACCACAATGAGATGCAAAATGACTATAGAGAGATGCAAAATGACTGAAAAGGTGAGCAAAATGACAACAAAGGGACACAAACTAATAACAATGAGATGCAAAATGGTCACAGAGATGCAAAATGACTAAAGAGAGATGCAAAATGACTACAAAAAGACACAAAATGACTACAGAGAGATGCAAAATGTCTACAAAGAGATGCAAATGACTACAAATAGATATAAAATGACTACAAAGAGATGCAAAACGACTAAAAAGGTGTGCAAAATGACAACAAAGAGACGCAAATGAATTACAATGAGATGCAAAATGGCCACCGAGATGCAAAATGACTAAAATGAAATGCTAAATGACTAAAGAAAGATGCAAAATGACTATAAATAGATGCAAAATGACTTAAAGTAGAGGCAAAATGATTAGAAAGCAATACAAAATGGCTGAAACAAGATGCCAAATTGCCACAAAGAGATGACAAATGACTAAAAAGGTGTGCAAAATGACAACAAAGAGACACAAACTAATTACAATGAGATGCAAAATGACTACAAATAGATATAAAATGACTAAAGAGAGATGCAAAATGCCTACAAATAGATACAAAATGACTTAAAGCAGAGGCAAAATGATTAGAAAGCAATGCAAAATGACTAAAACGAGATGCAAAATCGCCACAAAGAGATGCAAAATTATGGAGTTAGATTAGTCTCAATATTAATAAATGCACACAGAAGGATTCACAAATACATGTTGTCATTTGCATCTCTTTGTAATTACTCTGCATCTCTTTGTGGTCATTGTGCATCTCGTTATAGTCATTTCGCATTGCTTTCTAATCGTTTTGCCTCTACTTTAAGTCACTTTGCATCTTTTTGTGTTAGTTTTGCATCTCTCTTTGGTCATTTTGCATATTTTTATCGTCATTTTGCATCTTGTTGTAGTACTTTTGTATCTTTTTGGTCATTTTGCATCTCTCTGTAGTCATTGTGTGTCTGTTTGTAGTCATTTTGTATGGAGTTAGATTAGTCTCAATATTAATAAATGCACACAGAAGGATTCACAAATACATGTTAAGATTTATATATAAATGACTCTCTCCACACAAATATTTTCAATGCACACACATATATTTGGCATTTTATATAAATGTAAAAAAAATCCACAAATAACCAAAAAAGTTTCACAAATGTATTTCTGATGCACACACAAATATTTATTGTTTTAAATATATGCAATTTTCATTGAAACATATGTGGATGTTGATACATTCATATACAAATGCTTTTATTTTGTGAACCTCAGCGCATTCGTGTGTGAATCTTTTTGAGACTCCCCTGACGTCACCCGATCCACAAATGCATTTTTTCTACCAAGGGGATATAGGTAGCCAATCAGATGTCTCCTTCCTCTTCAGCCAATCACATGAGCGTCCCGCTACCACCCCCACGTGGGGTATGTTTTAACGTCGTAGTGTCAGAGGGTGGCAGTAATGCACAACTACATTGTTTGCCGACCGCCAAATTAATAAGGACGAGAAGAAGAAGAAGCAGCAGCAGAAAGCCGTCAATGCAGAGCCCCGGGTCAATGGTCCGTTATCCGGTAATTACCGGACTTTGACCGGTAAAATCTGCCGAAGTCCGACATTTTTTAACACCGCCGGTCCAAATGTCCGGTGAAAATATTCCCTCCAAGCACAATTTGAATTAAACATGTCAAAGGATTTTTTCATTGTGTTTATCTAGAGTTTTTATTGCATATATATTTCAATAGCGAACTGACTTTTTTATTTCAAGTTGGCAGCACGCCGCGTTATTAACACTAGGACCGCCAACATTCTAGCACCCCCTCCTGGCGCCGCAACGGTCAGCCAGACCGTCATACACAATTCGACTGTTTTTGCTCAGAAGCACATCAAGAAGTTGTTGTTTTCTTTTAGATAAACGTACCAGCAATTAAATTTAATGAACAAAATGTCACAGTCAAGAGGATCAGCAAACCTTTCAACGCCTCATGTCAATATACAAGTCAGCTTTTTAAAATGTATTTAATTTTTTTACCGTGCGCATTTTTTTTGCTGCTTCACGTCTCCATTGATAATGACAATTAGCACTCTTAGTACACTCTTAAATAACAAATAGTATATAACATTTAGTCTGCTATATTGTTGACTATATAGTGAATTTTTATAAACTATTGCAGAAGAAAAGACATAAAAGACCGAAATAATGAGAGGATTTTTAAAATTATTTTTATGCTGCTGCTCTCCTCCTCTCTGCAACTCGGGAAATTCCTTTCACTGAGAAACACACACACACACACACATACACACACACACACACACACACGGACATATACGAATGGATGAATGGATGACGGATGTACAGCTTGAGGTTATTGCTACAATACAGATTAATACACAAAGCAAAAACACTTAAACCAGACAGGCTAGCTATGGGCACGAACAAATGCAAAAATAACTGCAGAAAATAACATGAAAAGAGGACCCAACAAACAAATGAACAAGGGCACGATCAACACGTCGGAAAGCCGATCACGTTGTCCGGTGCCAATTTTTTCTAGGGGAAACCCCATAGACATAGACATATATACACGTATATATGTCTATGGGGAAACCCTGCTCTTGACCACTGACACGGGGCTCTGCATTGACGGCTTTCTGCTGCTGCTTCTTCTTCTTCTCGTCCTTATTAATTTGGCGGTCGGCAAACAATGTAGTTGTGCATTACTGCCACCCTCTGACACTACGACGTTAAAACATACCCCACGTGGGGGTGGTAGCGGGACGCTCATGTGATTGGCTGAAGAGGAAGGAGACATCTGATTGGCTACCTATATCCCCTTGGTAGAAAAAATGCATTTGTGGATCGGGTGACGTCAGGGGAGTCTCAAAAAGATTCACACACGAATGCGCTGAGGTTCACAAAATAAAAGCATCTGTATATGAATGTATCAACATCCACATATGTTTCAATGAAAATTGCATATATTTAAAACAATAAATATTTGTGTGTGCATCAGAAATACATTTGTGAAACTTTTTTGGTTATTTGTGGATTTTTTTTACATTTATATAAAATGCCAAATATATGTGTGTGCATTGAAAATATTTGTGTGGAGAGAGTCATTTATATATAAATCTTAACATGTATTTGTGAATCCTTCTGTGTGCATTTATTAATATTGAGACTAATCTAACTCCATACAAAATGACTACAAACAGACACACAATGACTACAGAGAGATGCAAAATGACCAAAAAGATACAAAAGTACTACAACAAGATGCAAAATGACGATAAAAATATGCAAAATGACCAAAGAGAGATGCAAAACTAACACAAAAAGATGCAAAGTGACTTAAAGTAGAGGCAAAACGATTAGAAAGCAATGCGAAATGACTATAACGAGATGCACAATGACCACAAAGAGATGCAGAGTAATTACAAAGAGATGCAAATGACAACAAACAGACGCACAATGACTACAGAGTGATTCAAAAAGACTGCAAAGACGTGGGACGTGCCAATACCCCACCTTACGACCGACATGTCTCAAAGGATCCACCGCCAACGCCCCAGTGCCGGACTCCAAAGCACATCCCCAGAGGTCCCATGTCCATGCCTTGACGTGTCAGAGCCAAGTCCGATCCAAATAGGCCCCACTGTGGATCGAGGGTACCTCTGGGGTACCGGCACGTCCCACGTATACTCCATCAGATTGGGATTTGGAGGCCAGGTTGATGCATTGAGCTCTGTCATGTTCTTCGAGCCTTGCATCCGTCTCATTCTCCTGAAGGCAATATCTCAAGAAGGCCTTGAGGGAGTGACCTTAAATTTGGCATGAAAGCCCACTTGGATTCAACAATGACCTGATAAGGTTTTGGTGATCAGAGGTCAAAGTCACTGTGACTTTTTTTCTCTCTTTCCTGTGAGCATAATATCTAGAGAACACCTTTAGGGGAACTGCTTTAAATTTGGCACAAACATTTTAAGGATAAACTGATTAGAATTACGTGGCCAAAGGTCACTGTGACCTCTGGTGAACGCAGTATTTCATGAGGACCTTGAGGGAGTGACCTCAACTTTGGCACAAACGTCCACTTGGATTTAACGAGGAACTGATAAGGTTTTGGTGGTCACAGGTCAAAGTCACTGTGACTTTGTCTGTCTCTTTCTTGTGAGCATGATATCTGAAGAACACCTTGAGGGAAGTTCTTCAAATTTGGCACACACATTGCAAGGATGAACTGATCAGAATTTCGTGGTTAAAGGTCAAGGTTACTGTGACCTTGCATGTATCTTGTTCTGGTGAACGCAATATCAGTCACCTCAGCTTTGGTACAAACGACTTTGAATGACCTGATCACAATTTGGCAGTCGATGGCCAAAGATCAAAGGTCACTGTGACCTTGTATCCATCTCATTCTCGTGAGTGCGACATCTCAAGAACGCCTTGAGGGAGTTTTTTCAATATGGCACAAACGTTCTCTTTGACTCAATGATGAGCTGATTACAATTTGGTGGTCAAAGGTAACTGTGACCTTGTATCTGTCTCATTCTCGTGAATGCGATATCTCAAGAACACCTTGAGGGAGCTTCCTCAAATTTGGTACAAACATCCACTTGGACTCAAGAATGAACTGATTAAATTTGGTGGGAGAAGGTCAAAGGTCAAGGTCACTGTGACCTCACAAAACACGTTTTTTGGCCATAACTCAAGAATTAATATGCAGATTCTGACAAAATTTCACACAAATGTCTAATAGGATAAAAGTGATACGATTTTACATCCAAAAGGTCAAAGGTCAGCTTCACTGTGACATCGTAATGCTCCACATAAAACACTTTTCTTCCACTACTTAATATCTCAGGAACAGAAGGGGAGACATTTGGTCAGATACTGAATTGGTGACTCTGATCTTGAAACTGTGCTGATTGTATAGATCTTCTGTGTGTGAAGCGTCCATGTTTTCACTGACATGGATATAAACTTTATCTGCAGCTTGACTGGTTTGCTGAGGCATGCAACTACGAGGCTGTGATTCTAGTTTGGCAAATGAATTACACTCAAAATAAGAGTGTTGGGAGGTGGAGACAGAGTCTGTTACCATAACTGTACAAAAAGTGCCTTTACACTTAAAAGATAATAAAAGGCGACCAGATGGTGTTGGGGGAGGAAGACAAAGGGAGAATTAAAAGAAAAGGAAATGATTTAAGAGGCGCTGGATTATTTACAAAGTGTTATGATATGTGTGTTATTAACATGACTTGAATACTTCATTCTTAAATACCACAGTTAACATCAACACTGTTATATCGCACATTCCTCTTGGAAACATCAGGGAGACATGTACACTGTCGCCACAGCTCGACCAACATTGGCTTCATATTGTCTGTCCATGCCATGGCACCTTCAGACGCTCTGTTTGCCACTTAGCACAGGCTCAGTGAGAAAAAGACACCAATATTAGTAGAACTGACTCACGGAGAGCTAAATTTCTCACACTCGATGCTTTCTTTCGGCACCCAGGAAGCGCCACGGCCCCAAGCTCTGCAGCCGGCTCGCAATCTGTAACAGTGGTTTCTAATCTGGCCACAGGACACACTGATAATCTGCTATGAACGATATAAAGCATAGATTATGTGTGATATGATGATCCCATGTTTACTTAATCCACATATTTGTCAGTTTGTGTCTAAACAGAGAGTGAGAGAGACGAGTGGACACACACACATAGACAGAGCTCTCCAAGTGCACTTCTCGCTGTGGCCAGTCAGGAGCAGTTGATTGGACCATAATCGGTCCTCCCTCTCCACACACCACCGCCTGTTAATGACGCTGTGGGCTAATGGGCATGTAGCTACTTCCATGTTTCACATGATACGTCATGTTTGTAGTGGACCAATGAAGATGAGTTTACATATCACCTTGGGTTGGTCCTTCACCTTCTCAAAATGATCCCACACTTTGGATTTCCTGCCCCACATGTTATTAACTAGCCTGTGGAATAACCACAGGTACCAGCCCTGGAGATTAGGGGCCGTACACATGCTGCGTCTTTAAGCGTCTGGAAAACACGAGATCAGGCGCTTTTTTGTGCCAGCTTTCAAGAGCCCGGTGTCAGGTTGCGTCTTAGGTTGCTAAGCATTGTATAGCCTATTTACCTGAAATCCTGAGTGCAGAGCTGATCTTCTTCCAGGAGCTGTTTATAAGTGTGTAGGCCTATCGTCTGTGGGACAGATGTAAAGCTCTGGGTAGCCCTGCACTAACATGATCAACTTTTCCATATTTATCAGACGGAATATTTACAGAAGAAGGGAAAGATATCTGTCGGCTGTGATTGGTTTGTAACGTGACCCCTGTCTGACTGCTGAGCTTGGCCACTTCCTGTGTCTGTCCTTTCAAATCAAATTCCCACATGGTCCAGTCATATAGGTTTTGATTTAGTTTGACAAATCAACCCATGAAATCTTGACCTTTCTGGTCGACTAACGTTTGGTCGACTATCAGGGAGCAGCCCTAATTTAGTCTGACTTTAAAATGAGCCGTGTGGCTAAAAACTCAGGTCAGAAACAGGCTCAGATTGTACAGTGTATGTCCAACTCTAGATAAGACGTTCAATACCACTCTTATATCTGCTGATTCGATGTAAGGCTCCAGCCTGAGGCCGGTTAGCTTAGAACAGAGAGGTCTGCTGGGATTCCACAGATGCCACATGAGACAACAAGCCGATACTCCAAGAAGTTCCTGCTCCCACTGAGAAACAGTCTAGCACACAGTATGGATTAAACAAACAACATGTTAAGTGTTAATTAGCGAGCTGTAGAGGTGCACCAACTCAGAGAGGCTGAGAGTTTTTGAGTGCAAAAATCAAACACAGGCCAGCTGGGAATATTCTAGACGCCTTAAATCATGTCTTACACACATTCCTCTGTAATTCAGTTCAGACATATTTAATATCTTTGGATGTTTAGTCACTTGATTGCGATTTAAAGTGAAGCTCTGAGGGTTTGAACAATGCTTGGCTGCACAGCAATGGTTGCCCCAACAATGGGGAGTCAATAAACAACAGTAACATCACAATATTTCCCCCATAGGTCATTTTTATCCTGTCCGAGAAAACAAAGTGAGTTCATCTTTCATTATTTCTAAAATATAGAGGATGTTGTCTGCCAAAGTGTTATCAGATATTTATCCGAGGCCTTTTTTGGCTCACCGTGGCCGACAGTAGTGCAGCTCCCAGGTGTAAAAGCACGGCCCCGCTGTATGAATGTGACGCATGGTGCTGCTGAAAAAGAACATGCCGTCTCAGCAAAACCCCTCCCAGGATGGAGTGGAGGGAAAAAAGCTCAATAAAACAACAACAACTGGGCCACGTCAGCGCTCTCCATGCTCGGATTGATTTCGACGATTAGGGCCAGAAACACAACCTGCGTGGTCAAAGCAAATTTACCAAACCTCGATGATTGATGGAGCCGCTTGGCCGCTTTTCCCTGCGAGAGGTTTGCCTCATATGAGCTGCAGGGTCACAATCTGAATCTGAGGGTTAAACCGGCTCTGTCAATCCAGTTATGTCACCGCCGGCCACTGCCCTGCGCCTGATGATATCTCAGGCACAGAACTGTTGCTGTTTGACATCTGCCTGGATTTGAATGCATGCTCTCTGTCATATTTTTGGAAAGGGAGAGCTTATGATGGCCTGTTGTTGCAGCCTGCCTTGTTGACTCAACATCACGGATGCTCATGGTTGCGTGTCATGTTCGCAGTCCGCAGGAGAGTCGCTGTGGTGGAGCAGGATTTCCTCTTCGAGGGAAAATCCACCCTCGGATACAGTTTCAGATCACATCAATCTGTGATCCGTTTCCAGGAGTTATTTACTGTCTTAGCGCACCCAATTTGCCTCCACCTGCCTCATCTACTTAGTGACTTCCTCCGTCACCCAGAATGCCTTTTGACAGCCCTCAGAGAACGAGCACAACTTGTTGCTTTCTATCAAAGGTGGGCGTTTGGGCGGATAAAGAGACAGAAAGTGTTATAATTCATCTATGGGTTACATGTGTAGGTGGAGAGAGCAAGAGAGATGGCGAAACAAAAGCTGGATGCAAGGCATTCTGGGCTATTGAGGCTGTTGTGGGTGTAGCGGCTGTTTTTGCCTTTGATGATTTCTCCCGGCGTGACGGCTGAACGACAAAATGCTGCCTCTGGAAGGAAACAGTTCACAATCAGTGTGGCTGAAAAGTTTCCTGCATTACGTCATCGACACATAGTCGAAATGTCTCTCTGTGCAGCTAAGAGATGTTCAGCTGCCTTGCTAACAAAGTGTATAAGTGTGAATTCTCCCTTTTAAGATGGCGATTTAAAGCAGGAGCAGCAATGTGTCGCAGCGGCAGAACTAGGCCGAACATTTCACGGGTATCACAGATGCAGTCTGGATAAGCCAAACTGCCGGGCTATGATTAGACACGGCAAGAAGGAATAAGACGCAGAGGTCTGTGGATGGTGTCACTCGATAAGGGAGAGAAAAAACACTTTGTGACGGCGCACAATAAGCCGTGGCGAATCGTCCGGTAGCCCCCAGCTGGTACGAGACATCGCCTGGCACGGCACTGCCTCGACCTGGCAGTGCTGGGCGTGTTTCCAGACATCATGAGGTGACTGGGCGCAGGGGGGTGCGATGCGGCTCTGTTTGTCCCTCGAGGCGCGCTGAAACGCGGCGAGGCTGAGACAAGGAGGGCTGTGTGTTCCTGTCCTGTCTCTGTGCTGCTCTGAAGTGATGTAAGGAGATGTGGAGGCAGAGTCAGCAGCAGTGCTGTGACAGCATGCGGCACGTTTAAGCACCATGTTGTTTGAATGGCACTCTGTTGTGTCCCTTAAAGTACTGAGTGTGCCAATCTGCATCGGACGCTGCCACTTCATTCTTGAAGTGACCTCTTGTTGTCCTTTTGTCGCGTCACATGTATCTTGAACCTCAAATTTTCCATTTAATGAAACTTATTTTGCCCCACGCTGTATTTTCTCTGATTCAGATCATCTCATTCGTCTTATTTTTCTGCCTATTTTTCTTTAATCCCCACAAGAGCTTTTATCTCACTTGCGCAGTCACCAATTTGCATCTTTTGTGTGATTGCATTTAATTGTTCTGTTTTTCCTTTTATCACCTTAAAAACGTAGTAATTAATTTGATTGAAGAGCACAGTAGCTTTGTGTCTGACTAATAACATTGTTCAAAGGTGTACCACATTCGTCATCCTGCAGAAATCAAGAAATTTCAAGGCTTTCTTTGCCTGAGCTGGTTTGACAAACCCTAAAGCCTCAGTCAGAGATAATGGATACCATGAAGGTTGTTATCAACTTGCTCTGTTAACCCAGGCTTTCTAATTCAGGCTCTGTGCTCGTTACCAGAATAAATTCACAAGTTGATATATTTATTTTATCGCTTAGTTTATTTCTAGAGCGGGATTTATACTTGTACGCTAGCTCTATGCAAAGCCTACGCTGTTGTGAGGATTTATACTTCCGCGGTGGTGTGTCTGTGTCACTCTGCAGTTACACCTCCAAAACACTAGTCGAAGGCGGAGGTTTCTGTGAAGTGCTGTAAAGTTTAGTTGATTCAAAACACACATTAAACACACATTAAACATGGCTTAATAGAGACAGTTTCAAACACAAGTACACAAATCAGCTTCACTATAACTGGCAGCATTCACAGACAAACACTTGTCTTTATCTGGACACATTTTCCCCACAAATACAACATGCTAACGTTATTAGCACAAGCCTATGGCATTTTACATTGTATAAATTAGCCTAGCTGTCAGCAATCTTTTCCTCTGCTCATATAAAACCAGAGCCAACAGCAACATTTAACAAAGGTAACGGTCCATAATTGCAATTACCTCAATTAACCTCAATTACAACCAACAAAACGACTGTTTTACACTTTTTCGACCCTGCCCGTCTCTGACTCACCAGCTTCGTCTGATCCCCGGTAAACCAGTTTGCCTCCTGTCTTTGACCACGAGCCTTGCTTCTGCCTCCCGATTCCTCTTTGGCCGTTTCCTGTAGCTTTCTGGAAAGACTGTCACCCAATTTTCCAAAGTGAGTTTACTGGCCCAGTCACTTGTGATCTCTTTGCTTAGTTGTGTGGCAGTACACCTCGTTTTCCAATCAAATATAACATGCTAGCGTTATTAGCACAAGCCTATTGCATTTTACATTGTACAAGTTAGCCTAGCGTAGAGATTTCCTCTACTATGACACACAAACCCCTCCACCACGTTAAGGTGGCAGTTCTTGGAGGCCTCGGGGCAGACCCAGAACACGCTGGAGGGATTACAGATCTTCTTTCGCAGGGGGAACGCCTCGGAGTCCTCCATGAAGAGCTTGAAAGCGTTGCTGGGAGATGGACGTCAGCTGAGAATCTATAGCGCTCATAGATTGATTATTGATTATAAAGTGATGTTATTTACAAAAGAGTTGATCAGGGAAAGGAGCTTTTCGGCTGATTTTAAGCTGCAACTCAGAACAAAAACTGGTCCTGACCAGGTTAGCTGTGCAGCATAAGTTACCATGGCGATCTAGCAAGGTTAAAAGAGAGCCATCTCTAGATTAATCAAATTTCCAATAGATGTTCTGTTAGCTGTAATATCCCAGCAGTGTAAAATGGACTTAAGCAAATCAGGCCCAAGCATAGAAACATAATTCAAAGTGGTATCATTATGGTTTGAAGGAATTATACCACATTTCATATGCAAATAAAGTCATTCAGATGAATAATGTAGTGATGTATTCATGTTTTATACTACCTGTGGGTTTATAGAAGGCTTCTTTGAGTGTGCGTGGGCAGATGGAGAAAACTACAAACACATTAAGTTGTTTAGCATGAGCAGAAACAACTTTGCATATAAAATAAAACAATATTCCTGCTCAGATCCCCTGCGTCACTGATATACCGTGGGCTCCTGTGTAAAAAGAAAAAAGACAACATAATACATACAGTAAGCTCTGCTGTATTTGCGCAGCTTTGTTCTGTGGCATTAATGTAACGTTACAGCTTGACAAGTTGGTTAAAGTGCATCTATAATGTATTCGTTCATCTGAGAATCTCTATGGCTCATAGATTGACATTGACTACAGAGTGACACTACTCAAAGGAGCTGTTAAAGGCACTTTTCAAGATTCAAGATCAAGATTCAATAAAACTTTAATGTCCCCCAGGGCCAATTCACTCTACAGACAGCAGTCCAACACAAATATATACAACACAATTTATACAGCACAGCATAGGATTGATGTCTCCGACACTGACAGCGTGAATAATGGAAAATGAAGACATAATAACTCTGAGTTATAATTTGTTTAAAAAACCAATAGCAGATGGAACAAAGGGCATCTGTATCTATTAGTGCGACCTCTGGGGAGACTAAACCTCCACCCTGATGGAGGCATCTGGGACCTGAAATGTATATTGAGGGTCCAAAACAGTAGTTGTTGTTGCTGATTTCAAGCTGAAACCCAGAACATAAACTGGTCCAGGTTAGGTCCATGACATAATTTACCATGGCAATGTATCCAGGTTAAAAGACGGCCACCCTCGTAGGACGGAGAACTCTTTGCCGGGGTCGAGACCTTTGAATCAGCCCGCTTCAATGAGTTCTAGATAGCGGATTCTGGTCTGGAATTATGACATGAAACAGCAGTTTCTTAGTTAAAATAAAAAGCAGCCAATGAGCGCCACAGGGGGCTAACGACGAACCAATGAGCACCATGGGCAGGACGTCATTGTGTGCACCGTAACCAGTAAATAACAAATTCCAGCACTTGAAATAGGCCGTAGCACAGCACAGCAGCATGTCAAGTGGGCCGAACCTGAACTGAACCAGAGCTGAACCATCTGATTTGTTATTCAAACCCGGCCCGGCCCCTTTAGACTTGGTTCGGGTATCCACACTCTGATAAGCACATACAGCGAGCTACAGCAGCAGCGACCCACCGTCCGACACTGGCAGGGACACAGCACCTGCAGCCTGCGAACACACCATCTTTAGTCATTTTGACTTGACCGTTGGACTTAACTACAAGTCAGTTGTGACGTGCTCTTTGTTCTCAAACCAGCCGCCAGCTCAGACCAGCCAGTTCACACCACTGCAACTTTTCTCTGCAAAGTTCTAAAATGGTTTCGTCTCGTCATAAATCTTTGGTCTGAACTGGGCTTTAAAGTGACTTTAGATTCAGTCGGAAATGCGACATCTCTATTGATGGGTCAGTTAAAATCGAACCCCCTCCTCCATGGATATCGTTGACAGTGGACGCAATGTCAGACTGAAGATAGAAAGTGAGTGTAACGAGTTGACAAATCTGTCTGACATCAAGCTTTAGACTCAGCATACCTCACTATAACACTAATCTGGCTTTGTAGTACAGCGCTATTGTCTTTTTTTATTGTCTGACATTTTTGCTTTTTCAATACACTTGCTTTCCTGTTTCTACAAATTTTCCAACATAACAAAACCAAGACAACAACAAAATCATTAGAAATTTAAGAAAAACGGCTGGTGTATGTCTGGACCCAAACTAGAAGTGTTTTTCTGCTGTTGCACAA
Source organism: Cephalopholis sonnerati (assembly GCA_019142605.1). Taxonomy (NCBI): domain Eukaryota; kingdom Metazoa; phylum Chordata; class Actinopteri; order Perciformes; family Serranidae; genus Cephalopholis; species Cephalopholis sonnerati. The sequence continues at coordinate 4,256,013 of JAGQAX010000024.1, forward strand.
TTAAATTAACATTTTGCAATATTTTAGAGCGGGCGCCTCAGAGCCAAAGCAGCCAAAGCAGCCCAATAAGCGGACAAACATCTCTCCAATTAACTCGGAATAATTGCTGCAGAAAAATCAACACTTATTAACACCGCAAAATTAGCTGTGTGTACCCAGTTTCCTCGTGGGGATCATTAAAGTTTCATGCAGTCTGAGCTGAAGTGATAATGTATATGCAGTCCCTCCTGTCTATAGGTTTGCGGCACACTTGTTTAGCTGGTAAATCATGTCTGCATTAAAAAGACTGGCTGTGAGTTCAGAAGCAGACTCTGCTGAGTTTACTTTGTTTTCGCCGTCAGCTCTGATAGCAGGCAGACAGTCTATACAGGATGAGACACGAGCAAATAACCAACATGATGAGACCATTAACTAAATCACTGTACACCATCTGACTAAAGAGACTGTCAAGGCTCTGTGCATCACATGGCCGCAGCTGACCCAAATACAAAAGAGCTTTTATCAGGAGACGTAAACAGATGAAAAGCTGCGAGGCTGGATTCAAGTGTCTTTTGTAGTTTTAAAGGATTATGGTATGAAGGGCTTTTACCCTACTGTACTGGATGGATGGATGGATGGATGGATGGATGGATGGATGGATAGATAGGTAGGTAGGTAGTTGTATGGATAGATGGATAGGTAGGTAGGTTGATGGATAGATAGGTAGATGGAAAGATAGATGGATAGGTAGGTGGGTAGGTAGATAGATAGATGGGTAGATACTTGGGTAGGTAGGAAGGGAGGTAGATGAATGGATAGGTAGATGGATGGATGGATGGACGGATGGATGGATAGATAGATGATAGATAGGTAGGTAGGTAGGTGTATAGATAGAGGATGCTTCTTTTTATTATCAGGTATTTTTTCAATTTCCGTGCCGCCTAAATTTGTAAAAATGTAACCACCATAACATTTTCACCAGCCTCCATGCTGCTTTCACTGTTCACTATCCTTTTTTTTGGGCTTGTTTGTGACATACTTGTCGACCACTGGGCTGTGCACATACTCTATTTTTAACAGATTTTCCCATGTTTAAAAATGAAGCGTGCATATGCAAATTTTGGTGGAAAGTGGATATTAACTTATGGGACATTGTTTTGCATAACTAGTAGTTTCACTTTTGATATTTTAAGCATTATAAATTGTTAATACCTCTGTACATTTACTTATGTTTGATTGTAAAAACAGGACTTTTACTTGTCATGGAGTATTTTTACATCTTGATACTGGTACTTCTACATAAGCAAAACATCTGAACACTTCTTCCACCAGTCTTTCTTTGCTCTGCGCCAAGTAACCCAAACTCCAGTAGTGAAACTGACCTTAAAACCGCAATCTATAGACCGCCCAGTTTACTGTGTCACAGTAAACACATTGACCTTATCAGACCTTTCATTTCCACTGTGAACATTTCCTGAATCACTTCACAACAAGGTTTCCTGGGAAGCTGTGTGTTTTCCAGCCGGGTGGTTTTATATTTAGACATTATTGCAGACAGCTAATTCTCCAGTGGACCTCCATGATGACACCAGCTGTGGTTCCTAGAAGATTTATGAAGCAGCTGGGAAGCCTCTGTGTTATGTAACAGAATACAAATGAGAGAGTGCCAAATCTACCAGCTAGCCGACCACAGTCGGCAAACATCTGCTCCACTTTCATACCCTTGAGCAAGGCACTGGATCCCCACCAGCTCTTAGGCCCTCTAATAAGTAGGGCATATTTTAGTGTTGTGGTGTTTGGGTAGTCAGAGCTGCCAAGAAGAACACTCTGATGGCAAAATTTCATGCATATTTTAAGATATGACATTGTTTCTGTGCCTACTCACATTTTGCAAATGTACAAACAACTAACACTGAATGAAATATTATTTTTAAAGGTTTTGTAATCATGAAGAAGTCGCGTTTTCGGGGGAAAACGAGAGGCCCGTGTACCGTTTACCAGTGATTACTCAAAGAGGCCCCATTATACTCATTTTTAGGTTAATACTTGTATTTTAGGTTCCTACTAGAACATGTTTACATGCTTTGATATTCAAATAACACTTTTTTTCCTATACTGTCTATGCCCAAACATCTGTATTCATCCACTGTCTGAAACACTCTGTTTTAGTGCCTGTTAGCATCCACAACCAATATTTCATATTTCCCCGATGTTAACATGTAGCTACCTGTACCAGCATATGTGCGGCACTTTCAACCATAAAAAAATCACCAATAAAAGCTTCTAAACACAAGTGGACATGTTCCAGTGGGAATAGTATCTGATATTGAGAATAAGATAACAACATCAGCAACCAAGATTACGTTAGCATGTGCTTGCAGCTGAGTAATGACAATATATAGAGGCACTTTGGTTGAAAACCATTAATAGAAGCCTCTCAACGCAATGATGTTAGCATGTAGCTACATGTAGCAGTGCACTTGCAGCCGAAGAATAACTGTGTATAGTGGCAATTTTTCCTATTAACAAACAATAGCTTCTCAATGCAACTGGATATGTTCTAGCAGGAATAAAATCTGAAATCGAGGAAAAATGGACAACATTGGAAACTAAGATTACATCTTTCCCCGATGTTAGCGTGTAGCTACATGTAGCACGTGTGTACAGCGCTCTTTCTACCATGAAAAATCACCAATAAATGCTTGTAAACATAAGCAGACATGTTCCAGCAGGAATATGATCTGAACTCAGAAACAAATTAACTACATCAGTAACCAAGATGTTAGCATGTAGCTACATGTAGCAGTGTACTTGCAGCCAAGGAATAACTGTGTATAGTGGCACTTTCTCCTGTTAAAAACCAACAGAAGCTTTTCAACGCAACAGGACACGTACCAACAGGAATATTATCCCAAAGCAGGAAGAAATTAACAAAATTGGAAACCAAGATGAGATGTTTTCCTGACATTAGCGTGTAGCTACATGTAGCATTGTACTTGTAGCTGAAGAATGACTGTGTATAGCAGCACTTTCTCCTGTTAACAACTAATAGAAGCTTCTCAACGCAACTGGACATGTTCCAGCAGGAATAAGGTCTGATATCGGCAACAAATTGACAACATCAGCAACCAAGATTACATGTTTCCCTGACGTTAGCATGTAGCTACATGTAGCAATGTACTTGCAGCTAAGGAATCACTGTGTATAGCAGCATTTTCTCCAGTTAAGAACCAATAGAAGCTTCTCAACGCAACTGAACATGTTCCAGCAGGAATAAGATCCGAAATCGGGAAGAAATGAACAAAATCAGAAACTAAGATTAGATGTTTTCCTGATGTTAGCATGTAGCTACGTATAGCAGTGTACTTGCAGCCAAGGAATGACTGTGTATAGTGGCATTTTCGCCCATTGAAAGGCAATAGAAGCTCCTAAACGCAACTGGACATATTCCAGTAGGAATGTGATCCAAAATTGGGGAGAATGGACAAAATCGGAAACCAAGATTAGATGTTTTGCTGATGTTAGCGTGTAGCTACATGTAGCAGAGTTTCTAATGTAAATACTTGCAGTAGCGGGCCTTGAGCAGATGATCACATACAGAAACCCATCGTGAGGAGCCGAACCAATCACATCATCTTGAAGCCAAAGTTGAAAAAAATGTTGGAAACAGAGGATTTAAATCATTTTAACATTATATAAATGAGAGAAAATAAGGAAAAGCACAATAGGTCCCCTTTTAATCTGAAAGTACTGAGCCAGCAAGCACCTGATCCACATTAACCTTCAGTCCACACACTGTTTCATCCGTTATTTAGTAGGTGGTACAGCCTGAAGAGTGAGAACAGAAAGAGAGAAACAAGCAGGCCTGAAAGTCTCAGCATGTACAAAATCAAATTATCTTCACTCAAGGCCTTAAAAGGTTTTGAATATAGTTATGTATAGTCTTAAATTCCCACGGAAAAATCAGGTTAGTCATGGCGGACTGAAGGCTAATGGTATATTTCATTTCAACTGCCATGAAAAGCCGTATAAAAGTTAAACTTTTCAAACTGGCAACATTCACTGTCTTCTCCATACGGACCCAAAATGGTAGAGAGCTTATGTTTCCCCCAGTCTGCCTCAGAATATACAGAGCCGGCATAATTAATTATATAAGCAGAGTTTTCCTCCTGGAGGGTAAAATATATTCAGTATTCAGAGGCATTAACTCATGAATATTCTATGCCTCAATGTCCAGGCAACAACTTGTGAGGAGCACATCTTATATAAAGCATGTAGCTTTGGAGAAGTGTGTGCATCCATGTGACGTAAATGAAAAGTTAAACAGGCCACTCAAACGTTAAGGGGTAAGTTTGGTATTTTACAAACTGGACCCTGTTTTGTTTTTGTTTGTTTGTTTCTAAGTGACTAAAAGAAAGAATACTGGACCAGTACTGAGCATGAGCGCTGCTGTCGAACAAGCTGCAGTGTAACCATTCAGGGCATGTTCTTAGCGTACATGTACGTCCACTAAAAGTGTTTGTTTTTGCCACTAACTGGCTCAAAATATTATATTACGTGTCCGAGAACTTATGGAAAGGATCCCTACAGAGATAGACCTTTGTGTTAAAGAGTAAGATCCTTTTTGTTTAACCAGAAACAGCCATGAAATCGCTTTTGCCAATCACACCAGACTCCATTAAGAAAAACAGTAATTTTAGCATGTGTAGAGCCAGTATGTTTATACATGTAACTGGGTGAATTGGTGAGTTGGAACAGTGGAAAGATAGACTAGTGTTGAGATGTACATATTCATAATCCAGCGATAATGTAACCGGGAAAATGAATAAACACTGTATTAACAATTTTTGTGAGTTTTATCTTGTTTCTTTGGACTTTGAATGAAGTGTGTTTTATGATGATAAAATTACTGTTTTTTCAAATGGAGCCTGGTGGGTTTGGTGATGGTGATTTTGGGGCTGTTTCTGGTGGAACAAAAAGGTCGATCTCTGTAGAGATCCTTTCCATAATGTTGTCCAACACATTCTCGCTTAGATTTCATCCACGTGCTCCTCGGATGGTCCCACGTTCTTAGTTCGGAAATCGTTCTTCTGACTTTGGTGTATTCTTGAGCTATAAGTTGTGATGTGGAGACAACATGGACGCTATAAAGACGATGTGTTGTATTTTATTATGCCTCCACGCCAGGTTAACACACTCTCACTCTGACCTCGTTATATATCCATGTGTGGTCATGGATTTTCCATGTCGAGATACGACGTCCAAGGTACCCTGGGTGTGTTGGTTGTTGACGTTCTGGGACACCGTGTAAACTTCAGCTTGTTACATGCATTGTCTGTTTTCAGAATACACTTCTGTTTTCACAGGAAATTTACCATTTGCATACAGTCTCTTTCTACGTTGGTACAACACCGCGAATTGACGTTTTTTTTCCCTCTACAACAAACGTACATGGTTAGGTGTAGGAAAAAAGAACAGGAGTTTGGTTTTAGAATCTTACAGGAAGTGAACACCAGCCTCCCAGGTGAAAGTCTGTGGTTGTTGGACCTGTCCACCACCACCTCCCACACACCCTACTCGGAATTCTGCCGCCTTAACTTTCGTTGTTGTCCCACTGAATTTCCCCCTGACACTGCCAGGCACCGTTAAACAATAAATGTGCCTGGCTGCATATCATGACGACGTTAAAGAACAACTTTTTCATCGGTGTCTGAGTAACTGACCGAGTGCCGATTTTCGATGACTTCAGAGTAAGACCGGGTTGTGTTGTGAGACACTTATAATAACAATCTGAGCCTGTCAGTGGCGATAACAAGCACTTTTTGGTCCTGTTTTCGTGACAATGATTTTAACCGTAAACAGAAAAACTTAAGTTGCGTTTTGGCTGATTGTTTACACGACAGCAGCGTTTTGGGTGCCTGAAAACGAGTTCCAGAGTACAACTTTTTGGAAACAGCACTGTCTCTGTTATCATGTAAACTTGCAATATGCAGTTCCACATGTGCATTACGGTTCCAGTCACGAGGCATGCACGAGAAAGTCGACCATCGCAACAACAATGGCGGACTCCCGAGCTCTGTCTGTGCTGCTCACCCTGTTGAATTTATCAACGCTTCTCCAGCAACGTGTAGATTTACTGTAGCAACTCCACCTTGTCGTCCTTCCAGACAAACGTTGGTGCGGTTGCCATTTTGTTTGTTTATACATCATTGCTCTGTAGAAGGAAGGGCATGTTCGCAGGTGCATGTTGTTTCATTACAAAGTCACACCACCAACTACTGGCCTGGCATGGACACTACAGCATTTTTGGTCATTTTGCGGATCTGTGTGCATGGAGATTGTTATCAAAATGTTGTCGCCTGAATGCGGAACTTTTTTCAAAACAAAAATGAGAAACAATTCCGTTTTTAGCAGATCGTTTTTGTGTAAACATGGTCAGCCTTAGTGGACATATATTGACGGTGTGAATTTCCCTGCCTGTGTCATCACTGCCTGCTGCAGCTTCCTGGCTAAATATTGAACCACTTTCAAAAATTGAAACAAAAACACAGACAGAAAAACATTAGAAAAAAATAGGATCCAGTTTAAAAAAACACAAAACTTATCCTTTAAAATAGCTTTAATTTCCTTTATGTCACTTGTGTATGTAGTGAACAACAACCTTGTCTCTGTACTGGTCACAGTCAACGAGTAAAACAGGAGGTTATATCCGTTTCCAGCCTCAGTAGTAAATTGTGGCCTTGAAATCTGAATATCATCACTCTCTGCTCAATTCTTGCTGCTGTGTGCCGAAATTCCTAAAATGTGTGTAATTACATTATCTGAACTGGAGGCCATTAAAAGGTCCCGGACCCCAGTTTTAGTGTTTTAAATTCTGAATCCACTTTAGCAGTCTCTCAGCAAGCTCACAGCCGGTGAGAAATCAGTCAAGTCATGCGGGACAAATACGAAATGGGTTTTACATTTAAGTCTAACTGGCATCAAATAGGTCTTAAAAAGGAGGCTTAAATTGCCGTGCCGCCGCGGATGTCGGGGGTTATAATCGCTGCCGTGAATGTCTTCCTGCAGGAGCTTCAGTTTGAGCGGCTGACTCGGGAGCTGGAGGAGGAGCGGCAGATTGTGGCGAGCCAGCTGGAGAGGTGCATGCTGGGAGCTGAGTCGCCAGCAGGAGACAGTAGCAGGTAGGTCTGACGACATGGAGGTTACATGTTTGTTGCACTGAATCACAAGTGATGTTTCTTATTATCCAACACAAAAGAGAGAAGTCTGTTAAACTGATAGATTTACTTAGCATCTAATCATTACTGTTAATTTATTCATACTTTATTACTTATTTATAGCCAAAAAAAAGAAAGAAAACATTGCAAATACACCAAGAAATGTGTCTGGTATATTATTTATTACAATTTATTTATACTTTATTACTTATTTATTGGTATTAAGCACCAAGTTGTTCCAAAAAAACCGTCTCCGTGTCTTATTGTTCATAAATATGAGATGCCAGACTGAAACTAACGATTTTAAGAACTTATTTACAATTTGATTTTCTAAATGTATGAAGAATTTCTTCATTTTTTTGTTGATAAATTGTGTTCTTTTAGTTCTCAAGGCCTACTGTTTGAAACACTGCTACTGATATACTACTCTGGCACCTTTTTTCCTTTATTTTAGCCACTGTATTTCGTATTTGGAAACTTTTAACAGCTTATTATACCTATACTTGAAATGCTAAAATGCTGGCAAATAGCCTACATTCAATCGCCAGAAGAAAAAAGCTAACGCTAGGTTATAAATGAGCTGCACCACAGTCACAAGACATAGCGTCACCACCACTCATTTAGCCACTTGTCAGCAACTGCCTTTTTAAAGACACATAAAAGCTTCAAAGTTTAGGACTGGGGTATTTACTGACGTATTTTATGTCGTAGAACAAACCGTAAAAGTCACATAAGCTTGTGTGAACCACAAAACTTACACTCACCGGCCAATTTATTAGGTACACCTTGCTAGCACCAGGTTGGACCCTGCTATGCCTTCAGAACTGCCCCAGGCCCTGATGACGCAGGACACGTTTTAACAGCTGGAGGCGCCTTTTTGTAATTGATTTTAATGAGAATGAAGCTTTTTGCGCCTCACGTTTCTGCACTCTTGGCACCTGGCGTATTTGCCAGAGCGCTCGGATCACCTCGACTTAAATAAACTTCATCTCAGAGCAGAAAAACGCCTCATGTCATCTCCATCTTTTCCCCATTGTCCAATAATAGATTTGACAGATGATTTGGGAGGCGGGCCTTCTGTGGTTGTCACGGCAACCAGTTTACAATTGGTAAACAATGGAGGGGAAACTGGTGGTGGCGGTTGCTGGATACCCAGAGCAGGTTGTCAAACTGCCCCCGAGTCATCCTAGAATGTGCCTGAAAACATTCATCATGGATGCGAAGCTCCTGGACCAACTGGTGGTACTCCCCATCATGGAGGAGAAGCTCCTGGACCAACTGGTGGTACTCCCCATGATCCAGCCTCTTTTTTAGGGTCTCATGTACCCACACAGATCTCTGTTTATCTGCTGACAGCCTCTCACCCTCAACCAGAGCTACAGACAGTACTCCGCCTCAACATGTCAGGAACGACACACTGATCAGATTAATAAAATGGATAAACAGCATATTGATTACACTGGCATAGATTCAACAAGGTGCTGAAAACATTCCTCAGAGATTTCGGTCCATATAGACATGATGACATCACACAGTTGCTTTTGATTTGTCGGCTGCACATCCATGATGTGAATCCCCCGTTCCACCACATCCTTAAGGTGCTCCTTCTGACTGTGAGACGAGGGAACTGGGAGTGCTAACATGCTAACACATTCCTGGGCTACTCTATAATGTCAGTGATATCACATCATTTAGCAACTTTTAACAACAAATCCCCCTGCCTGGAGCAACTTCCCCTGGCAACACTGCCTTCTCTGTACGACTAATCGCACTTTAGATGCTGTTGACTTCTTTATTGTTTATTTAAAACATAATTTCTGTTGTTATATTTGTTACAGTTGGCTGTAAATCATCTGTGGGTGTAGAGCGCTCAGTCACTCTGCATAACAGTGATATTTGTCTTCATGAGGGATGATGTTCGGACAGTTGACAGAGACCTTCAGATCCCCAAAAAAACACAGACTTTGTGCGTGTCAAACATTGTGTTAAATTTAAGATGTCTTATGATCATAATATCCTTCGATTTTTGGTTATAATCTCACAGATATGTAATATTTATCTGGCGTTGTGTACTTGTTGTAAGCAGAGATGATTTGCTTCCTGTCGTAGGTGTTTCTCAGATAGCGCTGCATGGTTGTGTGTCGGGTTATATTACATGTCTGATCCCCAGCTGGGCTCAACTGACTTTCATTTTTTATCAATTTGAAGAGTAAATTGAAACTCACACAATAATGGCAGAGGCCTCTTTCTCCTCAGATTCCTCACAGATTGAATGTTTTTGTGGCAACAGATTTCTTCAATATACATTTTTCCGTTTACATTCCAAGCACTTTTCTTTCTTCCACTCTGAATGAATGTAAAAAATGTGGCCTTGAATCTGACTTGATTTACGTCACTATCTCTCTCTGCTCTCTCCTCCATCTGCTCCTCTTCTCCTCTCTGCTGCTGAAGCTCATCCGAGAAGTCGTTTGCATGGAGATCTGCAGGTACAGTTCCTCACTTTTAACCTGTAAAGTTTGGTCTTTAAACACAAGGTTACAGAGAGATGACCGCTTCAGATTTCAAATACTGCAAACAAAAGGTCCCGCGGCTCAGAATAAGATCAAATCCATATGATTTCAGCTGTAAAGAAAGTATTTTTCCACATGTAGAGAGACAGTTTACCCTCCAAAGGGCTGAAAATTGCCAGAATGCAGCGCCGGCCGGCGAAGCAAAACAAAACAATGTTTCCGCCAGAATATATGGGCTTTGAAATGGACCCATTTACTATTCTGTCACAGATCCCTCCACTCAGTTTCCTGGGGCATTCTTCACTGTCGGCTTTCCAATAAAACAAAAGTACTGTAATAAAATGCTGTATTCTTTTGTGTCAAAGAATCGATATGTTTAATATCTTTGATTAAGAGGGTTCTGTCTGCAGAGGTGACGCTACAAAAGTGTTGTCCCACAGACTTTGTCTTATATTCTGTGTGAAGGGAGAACGTGTCACTTTTTCAGTCTGAATTCATTCACAAATGTTTGACTAACAGTCTGTCGAGTACTTGCTGTTCTTTAAAGGAGAGTTTAGATTGTTAGGGAGTGGAGTGTCTGAGGTACTTATCCATAGTCAGTGTGTTAACTACAGTAGATGTCAGTCGGCACAGTAGGGGAAGCAGGCAGGAGTACCACCATGGAAGCTAAGGATCACACCAGGATAGTCCGGGGGACTCGGTTCGATTGTGCGGGGAATGCCGAAAACCTTCACACCATCATTTGGTTCGGTTCACTTTCACACTGCACTTTTTAAAGCGGACCAAACCGCCTGGACGTCACGCAGTTACAACAGCTGCTCGTTTGGGGGCAGTATTGCCCGAAACGACCACTGACCAGGAAGAAAGAAAGCATGAGGAAGAAGAAAACTTGGGTCATTGATTAGCCATGACCGAAAACAGAAATCCATCCCCTTCAGCCGGCTTGGTCACCACAAAAATAATGGAGCAACACCAAATTTATGCAGTCTGTAGGGTTTCTGTTTTTACTTGAAGGCTGCCACAGTTTTTTTTACCTTGATGCAACACTGATCCGCCATCTGATTAAATCCATGTGCCGCCATCCTCTTGCTTCTCCTGGTTCGCACTGTCAGCTGTTTTTTTTCTACTCTCTTTTTTCTTTGGTTCACTTCCTCTCTTTGGTTCACTTCCCCTCTTTGGTTCACTTCCTCTCTTGGTTCACTTCCCCTCTTTGGTTCACTTCCCCTCTTTGGTTCACTTCCTCTCTTGGTTCACTTCCCCTCTTTGGTTCACTTCCTCTCTTGGTTCACTTCCCCTCTTTGGTTCATTTCCCCTCTTTGGTTCACTTCCTGTCTTTGGTTCACTGGATAGTCCGTTTGCATTTCCCACTGTAAGTGAACCGCACCAGGGTTCACTTGCAAGTGACCCCCAGTTTTCAAGCGGGTCAGGGTTCACTCGTTTGGTCCGCATCAGAGTTCGAATGAACGTTCATACCACTCCAAACGAACTAAACTATCCGTGGAAGTGGACCAGGGTTCGTTTAAAGCGGACCAAATAGCGCCAGTGTGAATGCGTCCTAAGAAATGTACTGCTGTGGACGGGGGTGCAAATTTACATGTCCTAGGATAGTGAAGCTAAGACCTGTCCAACTCTACCTTCGATTAGCTAGTACTTATTACCTTCATTGGTTGTTTAGGTTCCCTCCTGCGTCCTGTTTGTACTTTAGATAATTGCTTTATTTCACTTTTTCATCTTCACTATCAGCAGTATTAGAAGTTGTGTGAAACTGCTGCTTGAAAACTGAACATTTACTTGTTTTGCTGCTTCACAATTAAAGTTTTTACAAAGAAAAATAACGGGGGACTTTTATTTTGAAGACTCTATAGGAATTAAAAACAAACCACCCACTTGCACCCTGGAGGCCGGTGTTTGCTTTCTGTAAGATTGTAAAGCCAAACCCTGCTCTTTTTCCTTAGACCCAACCACATGCGTAAAAGTGAAGAGCGCACACTCTGCAGCTAAATCTGGGGGCCGAAACATCCCCAGAAGGACACACTGACTGAGAATGAAAAAGGACTGCTTGACTTGACGAATCTCAGTCCACTGATTTGAATCTTCAGCTTTCAAAGGGCTTTCTTCAGGTGGCTAAAATACGTTTTGGTGTCCACAGTAGCACATAGCTTTAGCTTCTTCGCTGGTATTCCTCTCCAATCCAAACTAGGGTGTGCTGACTCCCATCTACTGTACTACATTGAGTATAGATAAGTACCACATACAACCCACTTAAATAAAACCCAAAGTGTCCCTTTAAGTTAATGACAGGTGTCTCTGCAGGTGGAGAGTCGCAGGGCGGAGCCATGGAGGCGTCTGGACGTCACCTGGAGGCGGAGGAGGGACTCTACATGCCTGAGCCGGACCGCGCCTCCCTGCATGACAGTGAGGGTCTGTTAAATGTCCACACCACACGGTCTGAACAAAAATATTAGCGGGCGTTGAAGTGTAAAATGTCTGATGAAGAGGAGAACAAGCTTTTTTTCCTATATGTCTCGTTGCCGCCCACATCAACACATTTCTTTTATGGCATGTGGGAGCGATCGGTACCTCCATAACAAATCCCACAGATCCCACTTGTAATTAACACTCCAGTAGGAGGCTGATGTGCTTGTTTTTCGAGGCAGATTTATGTTGGATAAAAGTGGAAATGCGGTGGCGTTCTGAGGTATAAAACCATTTATTCAGATCAGTTTAAACATAAAGTCTGTCTCCACTTTGCTGCCTGGAGTTTTACTCTTTACCTCCAAGCGTCTTGTCAGAAAAGTTTCACATATATTCACACCTGGGAGCTCTGCAGTACAACCACAGCCTGTCGCTGTTGGACATTAGGCATCTTCACTGGAGCGGTTGACACCTCGGTCCATCAAGCTCCCTCCAAGCTTGTGTTAAACCACAAAAGACGGGGGCTGGGGGGGCTGATAGAGCGAAGCGCTGATGCAGTCAGTGCAGCTGTGAATTCTTATGTGTGCAGGAGAGTGTTTTCAAACAACTGCTTCTTAAATATTCTCGTCAAATTGTCAAAACTTCGCATGTGTCCAAAAATGAGCCCGAAGCAAACCCTGCGAGTTCTTCACAAAGTTCCTTCTTATTACAATAAATTACAATATCATCAGTAAACATTTAACTTCTGGGTCGCTGTTTGAAATGTTAAAAGCACTCTTCTCTTTGGTCTTATTTATATTCCATACAGTCGGAGTGGTCTGAGAGAGTAAAAATATCCCCCACATGCTCCTTCCTCCTCATCCTACAGGAGAAACTAGGCCAGCTTTACTGAAAGCTATATGCAGATTCTTCCAGGAACCGCATAAAGGCTTAATGCAGATATCCGTGTATTTGTATGCATGATGCCTTTTAACAAGTTGAAAGCCGGTGAGATAATATGCAAATGATCTCACCGCAGTGAGTGATGTGACGGTGGCAGCGCTGATCGGTTTGATCACACCTCAAACTGCCTTAACATCTCACAGGAGGAGCTAAGTAGTGAGAATGTACACACGGTGTTTCCTCACCCTCTTGTCTTTGTCTCCTCTCAGGCTCCGGAGGTCACTCGGCCCAGATGACGTCGTATTCGGACAGCGGCTACCAGGACAGCAGCGTTAGTTATTACAGCAACCAGAATGTGGTGCGGTCGGAGCCACGGGCCTCGTTATCAAGGAGCCCGAGAGCTGAGGGGCAAGCCTCTGGGCAGGTAGGCCAGATCTCGAATCTCCAGTGTGGAGGGGATCGTGTGTGTGAGTGTGGTGCAAACTACTGGACCAATCAGCCTAATATTTTGTGGGCACATTTATGGTTGCAGTGATTCCTGGTTGTTAAAAATCAGAGTGTTTTATACCGTCACTGACTGCTGACTCCTCACTCCTCTTAACTGTAAAATCACGTAGCTAAAGCACAGAGCAGGAGACATTTTCGGAAATCAGCCAGACTTTAAACAAGAAGCCTTACCTAGTCTGTTGCAGGCCACATTTTGGCCTTTGTCCTGGCTCAAAAACTGACGTCTATAGAAAGGTTTGCTCTGTGTATTCTATGATCCGCTACAGTTAGACATGATATTAGATGGATCTCATGGGGTCTTGTGCCACGTGCATTGTCTCAAGTGGCCACGATCGGCTTCAGCGGCCGCAGTGCAGTCTATACGCAGATGTGCACTCTGCTAAGTGCACGTTTCTGTGCTGAATGCTTTTTCTTTCTTGCTCAATAGCAAAGGTTCAAAGATTATGCCTGACTTTCGAAGCAGTTGAGCCAACGCTTTCACCCCAAGGTTGATCTAGTAGCTGGAGTAGTGCTCATTGTTTCCTTTATTTTTCAGCGTAAAGGCCTTCGCACACTGAGTTGTTACACACAGAAACCTTGAACACTGTTTCCAGTACTTTTTATTTTCCTATTCGTTGCGAAAAATTGCAATACGGTACAAAATGAAAAGACACATTCCCCCCTTTGCCTCTCTCCACTGGAGTTACCTGTCTGGCTGTCATCACTCCCTCCCTGTCTTTCATTTGACACCGCAGCTGCATGAAGGGGCGGAGCTGTCCTCCAGCCGTCCCCCTCCTCCTCTTTATCATCATCATCCACCTGAATATTACTATCTGACCTGTTGAAAGTGAGCTATCTGAGTCATGAAATGATTCTGTGCACCCCGTTCTTCTGTCTTGTGGCTGTGTCCCACTGCCACATTTTCTTTACTGATTCTTGGTCAAACGTCTCTACAGGCTCTGATGGATGTGAAAAACACAGAAAATCACACCTCTTCCGAAAATTTCGATGATGGACGAAAGCCTCTGACTCACTTTGCAAACACGATTGACACACCGTGAGGTCATATTTATTTTTCGGATGAAAGAATGGACTCAGTGTGCAAAGGCCTTTAGTCTCATGCTGAAAACACACCAAGCATGGGAGTCACACGTCTCTGTTCACTGATTGGCTGCGGGTTTTCCATGGCTACGATTGGCCGCTAAAGGTAAACCATCCTCAAGTTTTACTCTGGTTGCACTTCACTGCAGAATGAAACAGCCGCAGCTCTGAGCGGCCACCGCAGCTTTAGTCGTTGCATGACAGCTTGCCACCGGCTGCACTCAACCAGCGTGTTTTCAGTGTTGGTCGTCTGTCAGATGTCCTTTTAGATATTTAGTCAATCTCATCCTGTTTTTTTCTAATTTTTGTTGGCTTAAGGCAGACATATCCAAAGTCCAGCCGACCCACTGCTTGTCTTGTCTTGCATTTTTTCCGTTAACCTCACAATGGCAGGATTGTACAGTTTGGAGACGTCCACCAAGTCGGAACCATGCAGGCGAAACTAATGTGTTTTAGAAACGAATGTTGAATCCTTTCGCACTGAAAGATGAAACGGTTGCGTTTGTCTCAAATGTAGGTGATTTTTTTTTTTTTTAATAATCCACATGATGCGAGATGCAGCTGGCCCTCAGGTATTTTCACATTTCAAAAAAGTTTGGACATCCTGACTGAAGGTTTGGGCATTTAAGTTTTATGTTAGTCAAAGGAAACCATGATTTTTTAGTACAGTTTCAGTCGATGAAAACTGTAGCCGTCAGATTATTATATATCCAAAACCAATAATTTTGTGAAACTTATTTTACATAAGCCTTTCACGTCAGCCTCACTGTAACGCACTGAATATCACCTTGTTGATTTCACCCAAGCCCTGTTGTTGTCATCGCAAACTTTAACTTTCATGAGTTAGTTACTCTGAGTCCGTCTGACTGTGCTCATTGTGTGCTGCAGGTGTACTCCTGATACAGCATGCTCGGCAGTATCTATAATATTTTGTTTCCTTTTACTGTCAACAAAAATAGAGATTTTAATGAAAGTTTCATTTTAACATTTTGGGCTTGTCTTTTTTTTCGTCAACAATATTGCACGTTAATATGGTCACAGTTATATGGAGGTATTTTTGTGTCTTTTTGTTTCAGTCAAATAAAACTGTTTTGAGAGCATATTTCTTGACCTTGCAATCAAAAAAGTTTGTAAGTAAAAACCCATGATCATTTTGCTTGCGAGTTCAAAGTTTTGGTTGTGAGTTCAAAAGTTTTGCGAGTTCAAAGTTTTGGTTGTGAGTTCAACTGCACTTGATGGGCGGGGCCTACGCTGATGGATGGGAGAAGAGTTTCTATTGGTGGGTTTGACGTGGCTCCAGAGCGGGCTACACCCACAATTCCCTTTCTCCCACTGGAAACGCTTGACAGTCTGGAGATGCTTTTTGAGCTACCGGGAGGTAAGTTGATAGTCTGTCTCTTTTTTAATTGAAATGTTTCCCATATGTGATGATTTATATCGCCAATGTCAGCACACACAGACAAGACAGAGCAGAGGAGCTCAACAGCAGCACTGTAAAGAAATCTATTGTGTTGCGATGTATTCCCATGTATGTTGCTAATGCCAGTCAGCGGCCTGTATACAGCCACAGAAGCAGTCAGCCGTTAGTAAAAAACAGGCATGCTAAAACTACTTTTTGCAGCAGCAGCACTTAACGCCTGAGAACTTACCACTAGCAGGGTGCTCCCAGGTCATGGTGGGAACACACCCCATAGAGTAATCTGTGCATGTTAACAAACCCACCAATAGAAACTCTTCTCCCATCCATCAGCGTAGGCCCTACCCATTAAGTGCAGTTGAACTCACAACCAAAACTTTTGAACATGCAAGCAAAATGATCATGGGTTTTTACTTACAAACTTGATTTTTGATTCAAGTTCAAGAAATATGCTCTCAAAACAGTTTTATTTGATTGAAACAAAAAGACACAAAAATACCTCCATACAGTTAGTGTTTAATACAGTTGGTGCCATCTCGTCTTTGTCATGGAGGAAAAGGTTGTTGGCATATTTAGTATTTAGTATATTTAGTCCCTCCCCCCGTCACACTGCCTGTTCGAGGTGGGAGCATCACACCGTAATGCTGCCTCCCTGGGCTGTGTTTAAGTTACGATCGTGGAATCGGGGGACAGAGTGATCTTCTACAGTGTCTTCTACTTCCTGAGTTTTCTCACCTTTGTTGATTACCTCATGTGTTTCACCTGGGTCTTGTTCCACTCAGTAATCAGCCCAGTGTTTCCCCATGCAGTTGCCTCATTGTCATTGTCGCCCGTGTGTTCATGCTCTCCAGCCTGTTGTTCACGTTTCATTACTTGGTTTTTGACTCTGCTTGGATTTACGGACTTTGCTTTTTGAGTAATTTCCCTAAATGGATTCTTCTGCCTTTGACCCCTGACCTCTGAAGTGAAGAGTCCCAGTTCTGTACTAAATCATTACAGCCATGGGACGTAGCAACAGAGCTAAAATGATGTCTGTATTAAAGGAACCGCCGGCAGGACAGAACCATGGGCAGGACGTGTAATGCGTGTGACCTGTCACGGGAGTTCTAGCTGGTAGCAGCTAGAAGCTAACTCAAAGAAGGAAAACAGCAGCCAAAAATGACCGCAAACTGCGAGAACAGTGAGGTCCAGGAGCTTGTTACCCTCTGAGCAGAGGGCGAGATAAGCTGATGATAAATGATTGTTATTGACACATTGTTGTGTTACATGTGACGCATCTGCCGACATGCTGTCTAAAATCACACACAGGAGCCGCTTTAGGCTGCTGTTGTTTGGTGCTGTGTAAAAATGCAAAGGCAGCATGTTGGCAGGACTTTGTAGCGCTATACAGTGACCTCTGTATAAAAAGGACTGTAGTTTTTGTTCACGAAATAAAAGTAGTTTTGGAGCTTTAAAATGAATGAATGGTCTTTGGGCTTTCATGCTAACGTGGATGAAAAGTGCTTAAAATGCTAATCCGAACATCTGCAACAACTGGGAAAACTCCAGCTGCTGATGAAGATCACTTAACATGATTGAAAGCTCCAGTACAGCTGCCTAATTCAGACTCTTTCCTCCTTTTCTGCTTCCCACATGTGAGTGTTTTTTTGGAGTGGTGAAATATTTGGTTGTTTTTGTGCTGTGAATAATAATCTTCATCTCCGGAGTAACGACCGCTGGTGGGGGTTCAACAATTACTGTCACCAGTGATGAAGAACATCGGCCGAACCCTTCAAATCCAACGCAGTCTTACCTTAAAGTTGTCTCAACTGTATCGTATTATCCTCTCATTGTGGCTAATAATTATATGCTCTTTGGCTGACAGCAGAGGCAGGCCTGACAGATAATAGTGAGCCCATTTGAATTTGCTCCTGATTTATTCCAAACCAGGCAGCCTCACTGGATGGGCTTACATGCCTCGGCTCTTAATTTTCCTCCGAGGCGTTTGAGGCTTTGATGGATTAAGGCGGCACAGATCGGCATGCAGTCGGCAGAGTCTGTAATTGAGGGACATTTTACATTTTGGTAGTAATAAGGAGGAGAGAGTAAATGTTTGTCACCATAAATATGAAATATTCTGTCAAACCTTCCCTAAGACGTCATATATTTGCAGCGGGATGAATTTGGACGTTTATTCAGAGGCACGCGCGCTCGCTTACGTGGACAAATGAAAGAGATAATGACGCCCTTCATCAGACGTGACAAAGCATCCTGCCTCCACGTGTCACGTCGCTGCTAACTGGCGTGTGTGTTTGCGGTGTGCGCAGATTCATTTTCATTTTTCAGGTGTTTATTCAGGAAACAGGAACGCTGAGGAGATTAATTGTCAGCCGTGTTGTGGATATTATACTTGACATTTTTGTTGTTTTTGGGCCTGGAGAGCACATGAATGCCAAGAATCCAGTCAGGCTTAATTAAAAATGAGTGAAATGTCATTAAATGTCATTTAGTAATGACGTTGGAGGATCTTCAATAAATCCTGGACCGTAACTCCTCTGGTAGAACTTTGCAAAACGACCACACACGCCACCAAACACGAACGTGTAGGATGCAAAAATGAAGCAATTAAAAGGATCAAAACGTCTGAACATTCATCTTCTTTGCAGCAAATTAAATATCTTAACTTTTGGTCTCAAAGATATTCGTCAACACAGATGCTTTGAATATGTCTTGGTCTTTTCTCATAAGAATTTTCTCAATAATATCTTGTTTTTTCCAGATTTTTTAAAGACTTAAATTGTTTTTATTTTTGATTTTCTTGTATGTATACAGCATCGTTGTCAGAGAGGGCTTCCAAGCATTTTACTCAGTTTCATGCATGTATAATTTATAATTTAATAGTACTTACTCGAGCATTATGGCCTCTTAGAATCAAAGGGATTAAAGGAATACTTCATCCCCTAGATAACCATTTGTATATCGACCATAAGAGCCTCTCCAGTATTTCATGATGTTGCGATCTGACAGTTAACGCAAATTTAGCCAAAACTGACTCACTCCAAAGTCGTGACTTGCAGCGTCAGAAACCAACGAAAAAAGGCGTCCTTTAACGTCAGCATGTTACATCGCCAGTTGCTGTTATAGTTTAATGGCACCTGGTGGAGAAGGACGAAGTTAAGGCGGCGACAGTCTGAGCATGGCAGGTGGGAGGGGTGGTGGAGGGTCCAATGAACACTGACTTTCACCCGAGAGAGCGGTGTTCGCGTCCCGTAAGATTCTAAAGCCAAACACTGTTCTTTTTACCTAAACCCAACCACGTGTTTTTGTCGTCGAAGGAAAGAATACGTCAGTTTGTGGTGTTGTACAGACGTAGTGCTTTTATTTTGAAAGAGACTGCATGTAAACGCCACATTTCCTGTGAAAACAGAAGTGTATCTTGACACGGCGTCCAAGAGCGTCAACAGCCAACGCACCCAGGGTGCCTTGCACGTCGTTTGTGGACGTGGAGAGTCCATGACCGACACGTCAGTGTGTGATGACATCATCAGCCTGTGTCAGATTCAATTTGTGGAGAACATGTAGTTTTTCTTGCAGGTCTCAACGGTGAACTAAGAATCCACAAACAGTTACGAGTCTACTCAGCCTCGCGGCGGCTGTTTTCATTGATAGCAGCCGTCACAGTAGCACAACTGGTTTTGTTGTTTGTTGGTCTTGAACAGTCGTCTGCAGCTTGGCAGGCGTCTCCACCTCTCAATAACAGCGTCACTTTAAAAACGTTGATATGACACATATGAAACATGCAAATGTAATGAATTTCTGCAGACACATACAGAGCCAATCAACAGCAATGGGCTGCAGTCAGTTTGTTTGTGTTGTTGTGTGACTCTGGTGTTTTAAAGCATTAGTTCAGATTCAGCAAATTCACACAATAACACAATCAAATTAACCAGTAGAGGCAGCGGTAAACCAGCAGCTCCTGTGTTTGTGCTCTGGAGAGAGTATTTATAAGTTTCACTTTCAGCTCAGCTCCCTGTTGGAAGGGACTGTCTGTCTGTCCGCGAAGTACTGAGCATACGACCAGATAAACGAGTTGTGTGTGAGTTTGTAAACAAATGTTTTATGCAGACCCCTATGACTTCAATTCATTACGACTTTTCTCAGGTTTTGGATTCTTTGCTCACCGTAGCAGCCTGTGAGAAAAACAAAGTTTCCTTATGAATTCAGGGTAACATGAGGTGAGTTATTTTGAGGTTGAAGTGCTCCTGTATCTAAAAACAGGTGCTTCATTATCACACAATATGATATGTATAATTTTCCTCCTGTCCTCCGCACAGGTGTCCGGCAGGGTGTTACGGAGGATGGCCTCCCTCCCCTCCAGGAGCCAGTCTCCCGGTTGTGGCACCGCTGGCACCGTCTCGCCCTCCCGCATCTCCCTGCGAACATCCCAGGGCAGCACCTACGATTCGCCCATCCTCTCAGAGCCAAAACCTCTGGCCGCCGTGTTCCCTGGCACCTCCATGCCGCCCTCCTGCCCTTCACCAACCTCCCCGACCGACGGCACACAGGCTCTGGGTGGTGGAGTTGGAGGAGTAGGAGGAGGAGGAGGAGGTGGTCGCCTGGGCTCCACCCTGTCTCTGGTGGAGGGGAGGTGTTTGACGGGGTCACCGCTGCGCTCGGGGATGACGGCGGTGCCGCAGCACTACGGCTCCACGCTGCCCAGGCAGAGCCAGCCGCTGGCCTACGGAGCTGATCCATACGGCCTGTACCAGAGGAGCGCGCTGCCCCGCCCCGACAGCCTCATAGGTCAGTGTGACACTTCATAGCGTGGTACTGTCATATTCTAATGATAAAGAATATGAAGATACATCCCTGCAATACTGAATCTTACATCCCCAAACATGGCATATCACTGGTTCTGTTGAGTGAGTGTGAAAACTCACAGGTCAAAAAAGATTAACTCTAAAGGCCCGACGGGCAAACACATTTTTATTTATTTTCCTTTTTTAATTTCTTTTCATTTGTTTGTTTTAATTTAATTTAATTTGATTTCATTTATTCACTTTATTATCATTTTTTAATTTAGAATTTGCCAATGCATTAAAAAATGTTTTCACCTTTATAACTAGTTTTTCCCCCCTATTTTTTAGACTGTTTGTTACTTGTGAGACAGAAATTTAAATTAATTTAATTTAATTTATTCATTTTATTATTTAATATTTTAAAATCCTTACACTGACGAATGCATTACAAAAATATTCACCTTTATTATTTCTATTTTTTTTCCTTGTTATTTTTAGGTACTGTTCATTACTTGTAAGACAGAAATATAATTTAATACAAATTTTATTTTTATTTGTTTTAATTTAATTTAACTTAATTTAATTTATTCATCTTATTATTTAATTTTTAAAAATCTGAAAATTGACCAGTGCATCAAAAAAATTCACCTTTGTTATTACTATTTTTTCCCTTATTTTAGAGACTTTTTATTATTTGTGTGACAGAAATTTAATTTAATAGAAATTTAATTTAATTTAGTTTTGTGTTTTATTCGTTTTATCAATTCATTTTTTGAATCTGAAAATTGACCGATGCATTAAAAAAAATCACCTTTATTATAGATTTTTTTTTTCATTTTTTATGTCATTTTTTAGAGACTGGTCATTATTTGTGAGACAGAAATTCAATTTAATTTAATTTAATTTAATTCAATTTAATTTATTCATTTTATTATTTTTTTTTAATCTAAAAATTGACCAATGCATTGAAATTTTTTTTTCATCTTTATTATTACTATCTGAGTTTTTTTTTTTTTTTTAGGAACTTTACGTTACTTGTGAGGCAGAGAGGGGTGCTGGGAAAACAAGGGAGGTATCTCAGGTCATTTTTTAAGCAGTAGTGAGGGACTTATGTTTTTTAATTTGCCTTAGGAAGGGGCGTACAACCCAAAATTATGTATGCATTTTGTATTTAAATACCCTCTGAACCCCAAAACTCAAACAAGGGTTTGAAAGGCATATTTTCTTTCCAAAAAAATCACTAAAATTATGCCATTTATCTCAACCACAAACTGAACAATCAGAAATTATCATCAAATTTTAAATTTCAGACGGCCTTTGGACACATCATGTGGCAATAATGCGTCCATCGGAAAATATAATCATAAATCTACACTTACAATTGTGATAGTTCATCAAATTTCAAATTGTTCTACGCCCTCTGAAGGTGTGCCGACCCTCAGGTTGTGAATCACCGCTCTACAGTTCATGAAGAGAAAGCTCAGGTCATATTAGATTCTTTTAATAGCACAAATTCAGTTTTTAAAAAAGCTCAGCTCATTACAGCTGCGATGATTCCTGATTAGGCCGAGATAAATCTGAATCTTTATTGGACCTAATCAAAAATCTCGACTGTCTCTCCTTTTCTATCTTTTATAAGCCTGAAATCATTAAACCCTCTTTATTCTAGTTGGGTTATTGTCCCTCGCAGCGAGTCATATAGGAGACATTAAACTCAATGACATGATGAAACCCTCACGGCCGCATTAAACATCCATGAGGGAATATACGTGCATAAATATCATTATTATGGTGTGACATCCTGCGTCTTTAAAAGTGGTTTGATGTTAAATATACACAGCATTTCTGAGTGAAAGGTGCAGCCTGCCCTCCATTCAGCTCTCCATCGTTTGAGTCAGTGTGGTTGCCGCGGTCAGTTTGTGCTCTGGAGGGCTGCCCGGTCAAATCCAACCAGGTCAAAATCTGGGCCGCAAAAACTCACGTTAAGTTCCCTTTTGAGAAAAACACTTCAGTGCAGGGTGTGGAGCGCCGTCGCCGCTGCAGCAGAAGACGGTTTGATGTGTTTCCAGCAAACCTTCCCCCTGTAAACAAACAAAGCCACGCTCCACAGCCTCAACACCCTCTCCTCTGTTGATTTAATAACCTTTCCTTTGTCCGGCGAAAGTTGACTGAGCAGTGCTGATTTAATATCGTAGCGCACGACATTTCTACAGAGCAGCAGAGTTTCCTGCGACTGTGCGGAGCAGTGAGAATCATTAAATAAAGCCGCATGTTGAACAAAATAAGTTTCAGGCAAACTGCAAGCTCGGCAGGTGATTTTATCTCTAACCAGGCTTAGGCGGCTCATTTCATGGAGTTTTTAGTCACATTATCTTTCGGCAGTGGCAGATAATGCTGCTGGGTTTGATAACATTTTATTTGATGCATGTATGAAAAATAAGGAATGTAATCTGCGACGGTGGGGGAGGGGAGGATTTCACTTTTACCAGGTGGATGTTTTTGAGGTAATCTTGATCTGCAGCAGTCTGAAGGAAAACAAGAAGAAGATCACAATGCAGTGTGGAAAAATAACACACACATCTACAGTATAAATGAGCACAATACAGCAGATCACAGTTGCCTGTTGTAAAGTGCTCCCACTCGAGTTTCTCTCTCATGCACCGTTTAGCAAATTGATGGCTGGGAGAACAAACCGTGTTAGTATCTATTGGTCTTAGTATGAGGCGGTCAATAGCCAGGCAGTGCGTGGTTACAGTCCAGTTACACAGGATGACGAGTGTTTTCTCTACAGTCGTGACTTCATACTCAGACGCTAAATTGCTTTTAGAAAACTCAGCAGTTAATTACATTCAGTAGATTCATAGATAATTTCTTCTGCCCTTGACCAAACGTTGATCTGTAATAGCTGAAATAATGCATGAATAAGCTACATCTAAAATGGATTCCTGAGGGCAATACTACATCCCAACATTATATATTACTAATGTAAAGTAGTCTCATAATAACGATAAAGGGCCTCAGAATTACAAGAAAAGAGCCTTATGATTACAGGAAAGGAGTTCAAAAATACAAGAAAGGACCCCATGATTACAGCAAAGAACGTCTTGATTACAAAAAAAAGGTTCACGTGATTACAAGACGGGACCTCACGAGTACAAGATTGGACCTCATGATCATGAAAAAAGACCTCAAAATTATAAGATAAGACTTCATAATTAATAGAAATAACCTCATCATTCCATTTTTATTAACATTTTAATCATGCTTTAGTTTTAAAGCTGGTACCATAGCATTTAGAGAGTCACAAATTTTGATGGCTACAATCAGGAAATCTGATTTACTCAAAGAATATAAGAATACATTTCTGTAAGCAATTGTTTTTAAAGTAAAAATACCTCAAATTCTCTGGCTCCGGCTCCTCAATTGTAAATATTTGCTTGTTTACTCCTGTGACAGTAGATTGAATATTTTCCTCTGTTTTCTGACATTGTATAGACCAAACGAATAATCAATGAATCGATTTAAAGTGCTGTATGTAACGCTGGAGAAGGATAGTTGATTGTTAAGTCTCTGTCGCAGGTCGTTAAATACCGGTTGAGGTTTGGTCCGACTACAAGTTCACAAAGATCAGCGCTAATAGCCACACTTCAGAGGGTTGGTGGTAACTGAAGCACACAAAATATAGTTGCTCTGTGTCACGTTGTAATTCCTTGCCTGAAGTTTTGAGGATCGCCCTCACCTCATCTGTCAGGACTTGGAGCTCAGTCTAAGAGTTTCAGTTTTCTTCTTGCCCTCGTCATTGTTCTGTTGACTGTGTTTTTGGCACAAACGCAGCATTGACTTTGCCACATGGATAATTGCAGTCAGATGCAAAACTTTATGGGTGTGTCTGCGCTCTAACACCACGAGCAAAATATATTTTGTGACCTTCAGACGGGGCAGATAGCCGTTGCAAGTGCTGTGCAATTCATGGTGCTATCAGCAGCCGCAATCCTTTCTTTGTGATTTATCCCGAGAGACTTTTTAGACGTCTTTCATTGTGCAGTCTTCAAGCAGCTAATACTAGCAAAGTACAGTAGTCACGATGCTAAACTTGAAGTGTGTAATGATTTTGTGAGGATGAGGAGGAGGAGAAGTTGATTGACCTTCCTGGAAATCCAGCCTTTGACTTTCTCTGACTGGTTAAGACAGCTGAGCCGAGGCTGGCTGGGAAACTTGAGAAGGGATTATTTCTGTTCTGCTGCCAGGCTGTTCATTGAGTCCACAGACGCCTTTGAGGACTCCTTGGAGTGAATTTCAAACCAAAACTGTAGCTTTAAACCAGATGTATTAAACGCTGTCACCAGGGGTCTTGGCAGTGTTAACAGATATGACCTTTCTTCTGCAAATTACCATCAGAAACATGAAGAAATCCATGGCAGCTCCTCCTCTCTTATTAACTGGCCATCGACAACTGTCCCCCGACACTTTGCTGTGTGGCTGATGGAGGATTTACTGTCGTAGAGGCACTGCTGATGCTGCAGCGACACAGATTTATTCCAACGTCCTGCCCGCTGTCACTTCGCTAAGCCGCTCCCACTGACCCATATAGGGGTGTTTCTATCACAAAGCCGCGTGAAGCATCAGCATGTGATTATCAGCTGATGGCACCGGAAGGCTTTATTATACTGAGATCATTTCGTCCATTTTCACATGATGCAGCAGGAGTGTTTCTGCGGCCGTCGACGATGTGCATATGCATTTCTGCACCTTTTGTGTTTTGTTGTGTCGGTGCGCGTGTGAGAAGAGGATGGTGGATGGATTGGTTGTGTGTGTGGGCGGCGGAGTCAGTGAACTAAATAAAATGCCTCCTATTCTCTAGCTGAGTGATTTCCATCCTGCAGTGCTGCTAAGTGGCCTAATACGTCGCCTAAGTCCTTATTCCCAGTTATCCTGCAGATCCAGCATAATCCCAGATTACATGAGGGAGATAAGCAATAGATGGATATACAAGATTAGGCTGTTACTGATCAGCAGCGCTCGTAGCTTAGGTAGTGAAACCTGGTGAGCAGCCAAAACACAAACATAAGCTGCGAGATGATCTCTCTCTTTTTTTTGTGGAAGCGGTTGAAAAATTGCAACGTCACCAGCGTGGATGAGGGAAGATAGATTCAGTCATGTTTGTGTGACAGTGCAGTGACACTGAGGTTATGTGGAGACAACTCAAAAATGTCCTGGATAAACAATTTAAACAGCTCTTAAAGTTTTCAACAGTGGATAGATTCTTTTTTCAGAGCCACTAAGGCCCTGTTTACACCTGGTATTAAGATGCATCTTCGATGATCAGATCACAAGTGCACAGCTCTAAGTACAGGTGTGAATGCACCAAACGTGTCCTCAGGTTTTCTTGACATCCCCTCACCGAATTCAGAGGTGGTCTGGGCCGCATTTGGGCACATTGTTTCAGCAGAGTGTACGCTAATGTGTCCTGGGCCACACTCAAGAACACTCAGCTGATGTCTTTGCTGCAAACTCAGGGCGCTTTCGGTTCAATCAAGCTCAAGTTCATTTGCTCCCTCAGTGCGGTTCATTTGGGCAGATGTGAACACAGCAATCACACTCAGGTGTGCACCAAAACAACCAGACCGAGACCTTCTTGAAGAGGTGGTCTCAGTCCGGTTACAAAGGAACTCTGGTGCGGTTGGTTTGTGGTGAGAACGTGTTCTGACCTGGATCTGAAGCAACTGCAGTCACATGACACATTGTTTGGGTTAAACATGAGCATGTTACAGTCCTGGAGGATTATTAATGTGCGCCTCCTCCTGTACTGCCTTAATATGCACATTCAGCACATCCAATGCATCAAAACATTGTTTTCTAGTTGGAGCCGCGCCTCGTTTTCAAACTGTATGCTTTGACTCAAATGAACAATGACAGCAATATAGTCCACGATGAGCAGCGCTAAAATCAACCTGCGTAGTTGTCCCTCCATTGTGACATTAGAAAGTGTCACATTTATCTTGACAGTGTACTCTTCTTCAACGTTTGCTTTACTTCCTGGATTTTTCCCACATGGAAATTCTGACCAATCAAGAGCAGCTTTCTCGCGCAAGGCATTTGATCTGGTCCACTTGTAAATGCTGCCGTGAGAACACCAACCAACTCTAGGCAATTATACAACTTTGTGACGAAATTAGTCACTGATTCAGACCAAAGGAGACGACAGGTCTGAAAGCAGCCTTTGTGTCACTGGCTGCCGGTAGACGCAGTACAGGAGTCGACAGTCAGTTCAACGCCTGCCTAGTGAGCATGAGCTAACACAGCAGCAGCTGTTAAACGGTCCCAACAAACTCACACCAACACCAAAACAGCTCAACTTGTGAAAGATATACAAAGCAGGATTTTCCCAAAAACAATTTTTAGGCTTTCCTCTCAAACATCACAAACCAACTCTCAGTGTGTGGTGGTGTAAAAAAAAAAATATATATTTGTGTTCTCATTTTAACCTGTGCCCGTACCCTTGAATTTATATGTATACACATACACTGCTGCCTGGAGGAGACATATAATCCTGGGGAACGCAGGTATGATCCCCAGTGGGGTTGTTATTGTAAATATATCCACTTTAATATAATAAATAGTGTTGAATAACATCCAGTTTAAAACCAATAAAAAAATGTTAGGGACCACTGTGATAGTTCCAGAGTTTGATTCAAACCACTCGAAACATGATTCATGTTTTCATTCTGCCACATTTAAAGCCCCTGATATCTGAAGCATCCTCTAACCCGAAGGTCAGCGCCTCGGTTTGTGTCCTCTGCTGAAGAGCTCTTGAGAAAGACCGACTCCGAGGTCCACATTCAACGAGACTGTGTCACACAACAAGTGCACATTTTTATTTTCCTCCAAAGGAATGCTCCGTGCGATAAGAGCCCCGCGTTCTCGTCTTATGTAAATCAAGAAAAGAAAAGCTGCAGAAGCAAATAGCTCCTTCATCACCAGCTCTAAAGTGCAAACTGTGTGCTTCAGCGTGTTGGACTGATCCAGCGAGGCCGCCCCCCCCTTCCTCCCTCCCTCCCTTCGTGCCCTAAAGCCTCTTTATAATTGGAGCGCTCTTTGAACTGATCTGCTCCGAGATTGGAGGATGGAGAAACCCTCTGCTCTGCTTGTTTGACTTGCTGATGACGGCGCCTGCAGCAGCGGGCTCTGAATGACCACAGTCTTCATGCGTTTTATAAGCACAACAACAGTTGGGATGAGTTGGCGTTATGAAATACAGTGTTTGGTGCAATCTGGAATTGCATGGCCTCACCTACAGACGACTGGAGCCGGGTAATGAGATGTGCATATGATTTATGTACGAGCATGACGGGCAGACAGAGACTTTATTCAGTGTTATTATGCAGCTCTCTTTTCATTCTGCAGTTAGTGAAGTCTGATTATTCTGCAGTTATTAGACTGAACCCGTCTCTTTACATGGCGTTACCTCAAAAGAACAAGACACCAGAACAAACTCTATTACTTTTATTTCTTACTGTTAATAGCTTCCCAGCAGCTTCGTATTCTGTTTCCTCTGACCCAAAAACACAGCTCTCTCCAGCTTCCACTGTGATAAATGTGTACAGTGTACTTTTCAGCACACTATTTTAGTCTAGTTCACGACTTCCTGGCGTTAGACAGACCCCTTGTGTTTGTTATGGGTCGTTGTGAAGAGAGAAACACTGTAGAGTTTGTTTCTCTGTTTGCAGCACACATTATGATGCTGTGTCCTGTCATTTAGTCTTCATAAAAGACCTGATTCGATCAGCTGGGAGGAAAAACAGACGACTTTGATTGAGTCTGTTTCAAATTCTCAGATATTCAACGTCTCTGTGGAGCCTGTTCTCTTGTGGAGATTAGAAACTCCACAAACTGGTGAAGATGTACTGGTCCATCTACGTCCCAACCCTCACCTATGGTCATGAGCTCTGGGTAGTGACCAAAAGAATGAGGTCGTGGATGCAAGCGGCTGAAATGAGTTTCCTCCGAAGAGCTCGGACATCCGGAGGGAACTCGGAGTAGAGCCGCTGCTCCTTCGCGTCCAAAGGGGTCAGCTGAGGTGGTTCGGACATCTGATCAGGATCCTCCTTGGCGCCTTCTGTTAGTGGTGTTATGGGCACGTCCAACTGGTAGGAGGCCCCGGGGCAGACCCAGAACACACTGGAGGGATTACATATCTCATCTGGCCTGGGAGCGCCTTGGGGTCCCCCTGCTGGAGTGCTTTGCTTGGCCCCGGACTAGGGGATGAAAATGGATAGATGGACAGATGAAAACTGGTTTACTGAAGGGTTGTTATGTCTGCTGGCGGTAGACGAGGCCAGAGGCGTTAGGTTTTTGGTTGTCTGTACGTACATCTGTCCCATTCTTGTGAAAGCGATATCTCAAGAACGCCTTGAGATCCGACAATGAACTCATTAGAATTTGGTGGTCAAAGCTTAAAGGTCAAGGTCACTGTGACCTTGTATGTGTTATTCTTATGAACGAGATATCTTAAGAACTCATGGGCACTGTGACCTCGTCTGTCTTACTTTTATGAATGTGATATCTTGAAAAAGCCTTGAGGGAATTTCCTCGAATTTGGCGCAAACATCCACCCGGTTCCAACGATGAACTATAAGAATTTGGTGGTCGAAGGCCAAAGATCAAGGTCACTGTGACTTCACAATAACTCAAGAATCCATATGCTAATTGTGACAACATTTCACACAAATGTCTGACAGGATAAAATAAGGTGATGACATTTTTTATCCAAAAGGTCAAAGGTCAGCTTCACTGTGACATCATCATGTTCAGCATAAAACACTTTCTGGCCATTATTCAGCGTCATATCTCTGTATCATTAGGTCATTGTTTCTTAAAGGGACGGCTCACCCTTAAATTGAAAACACATATTTTTGTTTTGGTATAAGTTGCAGAGTGTTGGAGATATCGGTCGTAGAGATGTCTGTCTTCTCTCCAATATAATGGAACTAGATGGGACTTGATTTGTGTAATTTTGATTTGGGGGTGAACTGTCCCTTTAAGATTAATCGCCCCTCTCAAAAGCTGTATTTTGAAGTATCTTCAAAGGCTCTTAAAATCATCAATATTTTTCCAAATAAAATGGTAAATAAAGTGTACCTGTCTACCTGCAGGTCTTCACAGCTCGTACGCCGGCCACGGGGGGCAGATAGATCCAGAGCTGAGGGCGGCGTTGTCTCCAGACTGCCACATGACGCCTGTTTTTGATGAGCGCTCCTTCCACAGCCCACTGTACCACAGCCCCACCCACGACCCCCAGGGCTCCCTCTACAGGACCAACGCAGGTACTGCAGCAAGTCACTCAGCTGGAAGCTTATCTTTATTATCTCTGATTTGTTCGTGTGATACAAGCGTGAAAAAAATACTGACATCATAATTTACACTTTCCAATGTGTCCACTGTCTCATAATGAGATATTTAAAATACTGTGGTTTAAATGTAAAAGTTTTTAAATTAATCATTTACAGCAGAGGAGGAGCGCTAAGTGACACAGAAGTTTCATTTAGTCCACCTGTTTGTTTTCGTAAGAATAATCCAGGAATATATTCTCCCTAAAAGTCATGTGACTCTGAGAATTCTGCTGACATTTGTTTAAAATTAGAGCAGCATTAGAGAGTGCCAAAATTACCACAGTACCTGAACCCCCCTCAGTCTGCTGAGGGTTAATGACAAACACCTGGGGACACTCGTTAGTCTGTTCCAATGTGTGTTCACTGAATGATAGGGAGGGCTCTTGCCTTGGAAGAATCCTGTCGTCATTTTGTCTCTTTTAGTAATTTTGTTTGTCTCTGAGGTAATTTGTGTTGTTTTCTGGTCATTTTGTGTCTGATTGAGGTCATTTTGCAACTCTTTTGGTCTTTTGTGTCAAATTATAGTAATTGTGTGTCCCTTTGTGGTTATTTTGTGTAACTTTGAGGTAATTTTGTGTCTTTTTTGGTCTTTTTGTGTCAGATTATATTCATTTTGTGCATCTAAGAGATAATTTTGTGTCTCCTTGTAGTTGTTTTGTGTCTTTTTTGGACATTTTGTGTTTCCTTCTGGTTGTTTTGTGTCTCTTTGAGGTAATTTCTTGTCTCTTTTGGTCTTTTTGTGTCAGATTATAGTCATTTTGTGTCTAAGAGATAATTTTGTGTCTCCTTGTAGTTGCTTTGTGTCAGCTGTTTTTGGACATTTTGTGTTACTTTGTTGTCATTTTGTGTTTCCTTATGGTTGTTTTGTGTCTCTTTAAGGTAATTTTGTGTCTTTTTTTGGTCATTTTGTGTGTTTTTGCAGTAATTTTGTCTTTTTTTTTGGTCTCTTTGTGTCTCTTTGAGATAATTTTGTTTCTTTTTGTGGTCTTTTTATGGCTCTTTGAGGTAATGAAGTGTCTTATTTGGTCATTTTGTGTCTCTTTGAGGTGATTTTGTGTCACATTGTAGTAATTTTGTGTATTTTTGGACGTTTTATGTTATTTTGTCATCATTTTGTTTCTCCTTGTGTTGTATTGTGTCTCTTTCAAGGAATTTTGTGCCTTTCTTGGTTGTTTTGTGTCTTTGTAGCCATTTTGTGTCTCTTTTAGGTGATTTTGTGTCTCCTTGTGGTAATTTAGTGTCTTTTTTGGTCATTTTGTGTCTCTTTGAGTTAATTCTATGTCGTTTTTGGTCGTTTTTTGTCGCTTTGGGGGCTCATCCTTCAAAGGAAGGATCCTTGACTTTGAGAAACACCATCTGACTGTTTTCTAGCAAAACAGCAAACAAAGAACCAAACTCTGGATTACTGGAAGCAATAGCAGCGCTATTAGAAGTAAAACTGGCATGAAAACTAACAGAGGTACTAGTGGATCAGCAGGAGTCATGGTGAAAACAGTGATCTTCTTAAACATTTGAAATGACTTGCATGACCTCATTTTACACATTAGCGTCCCTCTCAGGAGCCGCGGTCCCCAGGTTGAGAAGCCACGCTCGGTTTCACATCTGCTCAGAAGATTATTTCTGTAAAAATCTGTGTCGGAAATCGGGGTTTACAGGCACAGGAAGTGTTGTTATTATCGCTCCCCGAGGTCAGAACTTAATTAGACTGAAACCTTTCATGTACTGTGCTGCCTCTTAATTGAAGCCTTTGCAGAACGATTTAAAGCTGAAAGCTCTGTGGAGTCTGATAGTGGAGGATCTAAGGAGCCATTTTAGTTTCGTTTAGTCAAGATTTAAACAGGTTTGGCCTGTGAGACAGCCCGCTGCTTTTAAAAGCCCGTTTTAAGCACTTATGTAACATGATAGTATTTTCTCTTTCATGTGACCTTGGATGATTTTACACTTGATGGCTGTAAACAGCCTCAAATCTTGATGCTACTTCCCTCAACCTCACGAAAACAAGACCTGGATTGGATTCATTTCCAAATGATGCTCCGTCTCTGACGTGTCCTCGTTTCATCTCCTCAGGTATGGAGACCCTCCCGCGGACCACAAGCCACTGCGGCACGCTGCCGTACCAAAGAAGCAGCTACGGGCTGAGCACTGCAGCTCTGTACGTCGACTCCTACAGGGTGCCCGCCGAGCCTGTCTTCTCCCACCGCCACTCTGGACTGGTGGACCGGGTGGCCACGCGCACCCCGTCCATCGAGAGCATCCACAAGGACCCCAGGTACAGTAGACAGTGGGCCCTGGGCACAGATACCTCTCCTAACACGGAGAAAATCACACACACTTTGTGGTCGTTTTGGGGTTTAGTGTCTTTTTTTGTTGTTATTTTTCTTGTCTTTGTAGTCATTTTGTCTCTTTTAGGTATTTTTTGTCACTTTGTAGTAATTTTGTGTCTCTTTGAGGCAATTTTGTGGCTTATTTGGGTTTATTTTGTGTCGATTTGCAGTCATTTTGTGTCTTAATTTGTTGTTTTGTGACACTCTGTAGACATTTAGTGACTCTCTGAGGAAATTATATGTGGTGTTTGGTCATTTTGTGTCTCTTTGAGGTAATTTTGTGTCTCTATAAAGTAATTTTGTATTTCTTTGAGGAAAGTTAGTGTCTTTCTTGATTATTTTGTGTCCTTTTGTAGCCATTTTGTGTCTCTTTGAGGTAATTTTGTGTCTCTGACGTCATTTTGGGTCGCTTTGGGGTAATTTTGTGTTGTTATTCATTTATTTTCTGTCACTTTGTAGTCAGTTTGTGTCCATTTCAAGTAATTTTGTGTCATCTTGTAGTCATTTTGTGTCTCTATTAGGTATTTTCGCTTCTCTGTGTGGTTTTCATGTGTCTTTTTTGGTCATTTTGTGTCTCTTTTAGGTTTTTTTTTGTCACTTTGTAGTAATTTTGTGTCTCTTTGAGGCAATTTTGTGGCTTATTTAGGATTACTTTGTCGATTTGCAGTCATTTTGTGTCTTTTTGGGTGATTTTGTGTCTCTATAAAGTAATTTTGTGTTTCTTTGAGGAAAGTTAGTGTCTTTCTTGGTTGTTTGGTCTCATTTTATAGCCATTTTGTGTCTCTTTCAAGTAATTTTGTGTCATTTTGAAGCCATTTTGGGTCGCTTTGGGGTAATTTTGTGTTGTTACTCATTTATTTTCTGTCACTTTGTAGTCATTTTGTGTAATTTTGTGTCTCTTTTAGGTATTTTTGTGTCTCCTTGTGGTTTTTATGTGTCTTTTTTTGTCATTTTGTGTCTCTTTGAGGCAATTTTATGGCTTATTGGATTATTTTGTGTTGATTTGCAGTCATTTTGTGTCCTGATTTGTTGTTTTGTGACACTTTGTAGAAATTTAGTGTCTCTCTGAGGAAATTATGTGTGTTTTTTGTCGTTTTGGGTCACTCTGTAGTCATTCTGTGTCTCTTTGTGGCCTTTTTTTGTGCTTGGTCTCATTTTGATTCTCCTTGTGGTCAGTATGTGTTAATTTGAGTGACATTTTGCAGGTAAAGGCCAGAGGGCACCTTGACACCTAGGGCCCCTGGGCCTGTGCCTGGTAGGCCTGCTCAGTAACCCACCCATGGACATACAGTATGCATGTGTAAAAATAAACAAATTAGATATCCCAGATTTAACAAACCGCCATCTTTGTTTAGCATGCTAGCTGCTAATGCTAATTAAACTCAAAGTACAGCTGAGGCTGATGGGAATAATGTTTGTTTTATAGGTATTTCATTGAACTGAAGATTGCTGCAGGATTGAGTCCTTTTTGGATGGGATGAACACATGATTTTCATCTTATCACACGTGATAACATATGATTTTTTTCACCATGGGTCCTGATAGAGGAGGTGGGCCTGATCATGGAGCTCTGCAGTGGGGCCCTGTTGCATCTGTGCAGCAGTCTGTTGAACTGTGATGCTGCAAAATGACACAAAACGGAAAGTAGGGGTGAAGTGAATGGACATCACTGAAATGTTCCCCTCTGCTCCCCCTCAGGGAGTTTGCTTGGCGTGACCCGGAGCTGCCGGAGGTCATCCACATGCTGCAGCACCACTTCCCCTCCGTCCAGGCCAACGCTGCCGCCTATTTGCAGCACCTGTGTTACGGAGACAACAGGGTCAAGGTGGAGGTAAGATGACAGGAGACACGCTGGGCTGCTGTCTGAGTATTAATAACAAGACGGACGTCACAGGCATGACTCACTCCTCAGGTGGAGGAAGCTGCTGCCACGTTTACAGGCTTCACTCCTCTCTGAAGACAATTTTCAAATTCATGCAGCTCTGCAACTTTGATGAAACATGTTTGAAATAAATGCAAACAATAATTAACTGTAACATTTAAGGCAAGGATCAGATATTCATACAGGCTTTCACTCACTTCCAGTATGTAACTCTACTTTTGATTGACTTAATTGCTAATTGCTGCAACTGTTGCCCATTTACATTGCCTTAGATATCTCCTATTGTGTCCCCACACTGTCTCTGAGAGTTTATTCTCAGCTTACAGCGTTTGGAATTTCACTTTTCTCCCTGCCAAACTCCGAGCCAAAGCGCCATCTGCTCCAACAAAACTTTAAGTAACGTGGCTGCCAAATGTGCCGGCGCTCCGACACGCCAAAGTGCCGCTCGCTGTCTCTCTTTGCTCTGCTTCCCGTGCAATAAATAACTCCCGCACAATTGTGGAGCTTCACGCGAGAGCCATTTCAGTGCCGTTTGGTTTGTTTGGTGATGAGCTTTTAATTAGCCTTTGGAGCAGCCTGGAAACGCGCCTGCTCATTTTGCCAGAAACAAATGTTTTCAGTGACGGTTTGAACACAGAATCAGAGAGAAACAGGGAGCGTCTGCTGCTCTCCTGAGACGGGTTTATTTCGAGATGACACAGGAAAGTTTTGAACATGCCGCAGTGATGCTTGTGATTGTTCCAGCACAGGTTTTATTCCAAAATATTTCAGTCATTACTGAATGAAAACAGTGCAGGGATTTATCTTTAAAAACTTATTTGTAGTGATTAAATTCTTGACTTTTTCAGTTGCTACGTTGCT
This sequence comes from Cephalopholis sonnerati, assembly GCA_019142605.1. NCBI lineage: Eukaryota > Metazoa > Chordata > Actinopteri > Perciformes > Serranidae > Cephalopholis > Cephalopholis sonnerati. Next base: position 4,291,254 of record JAGQAX010000024.1, read on the forward strand.
CTTCATTCAGTCTTTAAGTGTATAGTTTTTGTGATTGGTCCCTGGTGTGCAGGTGTGTCACCTGGGAGGGATCCAGCACCTCGTCGACCTGCTGGATCACAAGCTCACTGAAGTTCAGAAGAGCGCCTGCGGGGCCCTGAGGAACCTGGTGTACGGCAAGGCCACCGACAACAACAAGGTGGCGCTGAGGAACTGCGGCGGAGTGCCTGCCCTGCTGCGCCTCCTCAGGAAAACAACTGACAACGAAGTTCGCGAGCTGGTCACTGGTACGTCATGTCAGAATTAAAGGTGCTCTGTGAAGTGTACACAAACATTAGTTATGTTTACAGTCAGTCTTTCTTACCTAAAGGCATTATTGGTATCCCTGATTGCATTTTTTCCTCATCAAATGTTTGCAAAGGCCATTTTTTAAATATCTTAAAGGGGACCTCTTGGTCATTTTGTGTCACTTTGAGGTAATTTTATATCTTTTTTTAACGTTTTGTGTCTCTTTTTTTGGACGTTTTATGGTACTTAATCGTCATTTTGTGTCTCCTTGTGGTTGTTTTGTTTCTCTTTGAGGAAATTTAGTGTCTTTTTGGTCATTTTGTGCCCTTGTTGGTCATTTTGTGTCTCAAAGGTCATTTTGTGTCTTTTTGAAGCGATTTTGTGTCACATTTTGGTCATTTTGTGTCTTTTTGAGGTAATTTTGTGTCCTTTTTGGTCATTTTGTGTCTTTTTGAGGTAGTTTTGTGTCCTTTTTGGTCATTTGGTGTCTTTTTGAAGCGATTTTGTGTCACATTTTGGTCATTTTGTGTCTTTTTGAGGTAGTTTTATGTCCTTTTTGGTCATTTTGTGTCTCTTTTGGGTACTTTCTTTTGTACTTTTTTTTGCCTACTTATATAATACAGTGTTGGATGTTCATAATGAATGTGGACGAAATTTCAAATAATGAGGTAAACAAATGTAAAAATACTCCCTGTGAGCAGACACCTAATGCCTCAGACCAGTTTGAATACTCTATTTCAACATTTTATTTTTACTCTGGTTACATTATGACATCATAGTGTAACATATTTCTTTATATGGTTATCTGCTCCAGGCACACCACTGCAAATGTTCAGATTACAAAGCCCACACTGCTACATGTAGCTACATGCTAACGTCAAACCTGTAATCTTGGTTGCTAATGTTAATTTCTGCCCAATATCAGATCATATTCCTGTTGGAACATGTCCGGTTGTGTTTAGATGCTTTCACTGACAGAGATAGACTTTTGTGTTAAAGTGTAAGATCCTTTTTGTTTAACCAGAAACAGCCCCGAAATCGCCGTCACCAAACCCACCAGACTCCATTTAAAAAAACAGTAATTTTAGCATTTACAGAGCCAGCATATTCTGCATCTAACTGGGTAAAATAAGAGTTTATTTTAACCAAACTAGACTTGGTGATTGTAGGAACAGTGGAAAAAGGAACAAATACACTTTCTGTGAGTTTTATTTTGTTTCTGTCCACTTTGAACAAAGTGTGTTTTATGCTGATAAAATTACTGTTTTTTTAAATGGAGTCTGGTGGGTTTGGTGATGGTGATTTCAGGGCTGTTTCTGCTTAAACAAAAAGGTCTATCTCTTTAGGCATCCTCTCTTTAATGTGCCCCAAATAAAAAGCCCCCAAATCACTGTCACCAAACCCACCAGACTCCATTTAAATAATCAGTAATGTAACCTTCATAAAACACACTTAATTAAATGTTGACATAAACAAAATAAAACTCAAATAAACTGTCGAAGTTCATCTTTCCACTGTTCCAACAATCACCAACTCTGGTTTGGTTGAAATTAACCCTTAATTCACACAGTTAGATGTGACAACATGCTGCTTCTATACATGCTAAAATTACTGTTTTTTAAATGGAGTCTGGTGGGTTTGGTGATGGTGATTTCAGGGCTGTTTCTGGTTAAACAAAAAGGTCTGTCTCTGTAGGGATCCTTTCTATAATGTTGTCTGACACTTAGAAGAAAAGTCTGAGCCTGTCAGTGGCAAAAACAAACACTTTTAGTGGACGTAAATTGACATTACACAATTGCCCCAAGTGGTGACATTAAAGCCTGTTTCTCCACAGCCAGCTGCAGCACTCTCTTTTAATACTGGACCAATTTAAAAAATTGTTTTTCCATTTAGTCACTTAGACACAAAAACATGAGGAAAATTGGGTTTCGGTTGAAAAATACCAGACTTACCCTTTAATGTGAGACTGTCAATTAGTTTACTAAAATCGTATTTTTTAAAATAATGGAACTTAATACATGAAAATGAAATAAATGTATGAAAGTACACATATTTATAGTTGATTGTAAGACGTGTCAGATAGACTTCTTTCAATATAGTGCTGTAGTTCATGAGAAAATGGCAAAAACACTTTAACAAAGCCCTACAAATACTCGATTACACCTGAATTATGTCTTTGTCAGCGGCCAAATCTCCCACTAAATCCTAGTAACAGTTAGTGACTGAAACATAAACATTAAAACAACCCAAAACAAAAAGTCCAGCTTGTAGGTAAAGCTCCTAAAAGTTGCCTGCGTTAGCTACTTGTCATCTCTTTCTTCCTAAAGAGGTAAAATCAGGTGAAAGCAGCATCCACACTGACAAACACACTCCACACTCAAATCCCGCCGTGATGCGCGTGGGCGTCAGCCTGCTTGCGAGGTCCGCTGGCCACCCGGGCTGGCCGGCTTGCTGGCTGAGCGTCGGTCTGACTGGCTGGCAGTGCATTAATCTGTGTATCGGCTGTTCTGTGGGAGGTGAGAGCGGCAGCGGCTTAAACACTCAGCGCTCAGTGTTGACAGAACAGATCTCGGCACAGTCGCCGGGACAGATGCTCAGATAATGTGCTTTGGAAACAGAACGCCGCTGACAGCTCTGCCGCCACGCCACACATACTGTTTAATACCAGGAGATATGAAGCTGCGAGACGCCTCATATTCTCGGGGAAGACACAGAGGAGGGTTTTCGGTCTGATATTAAGCTTTGGGAAAGTTTCCAGTTTCACAGCTCAAGTTGGGATTTAGATTTTTAAGGATGTGCTTTGGTGGACCCAAAAAACTGATCGTGATCTGATCAACATTAAATATGCTGCCTAATATTAAGAAACATACCTGAAAATTTGAGAACAAAACACTTTGTTTTTACTATGAAGAAAAATTAAATGAAAATATTCAAATCTTTTATTGCCAAAGACTTTTTTATCATTTTATTTTAAATAAAAGTAGGTTTTATTTAATTATTTAGCTGTCTGCGCCAACGACAGCCGTGGCTGGAGGTATTAAGTCTTTGGGTTGTCCATCTGTTCATCCCATTCATGTGAATGCCTTATCTCCGGAAAGCCTTGAAGGATTTTATTCAAATTTGGCACAAACGTGGGATGCCAAATAGCTCACCTGGTAGAGCGGGCGCCCCATGTACAAAGGCTACGTCTTTGCTGCAGCGGCTGCATGTTCGAACTCAACCTGTGGCCCTTTGCTGCATGTCATCCCCTCTTTCTCCCCCTTTCATGCTAGTATTGTCCAATAAAAAGGCTAAAACGTCCAAAAAAGAATCTTCAAAAGAAATTGGCTTAAACGTCGATTTGGGCTCAACAGTTTTTTAGATTTTGGCAGCCAAAGGTCGAGGTCACTGTGACCTCGACCGTCCTATAATAATGAATGCATTATCTCCAGAGCACCCAGGGCATTTTTTAAAATTTGGCACAAATGTCCACTTGAACTCAGCAATGGTGGTCATAGGTCAAGGTCACTGTGACTTTGTCCATCCCACTGTCATGAACGCAATATCTCCAAGACACCTTGGGGGAATTTTTCCAAAATTTGGCACAAACGTCCATTTGAACTCCACGATACACTGATTGGAATTTGGTGGTCATAGGTCAAGGGTCAAGGTCACTGTGACCTTGTACGTCCCATTCTTCATGGTAAACACAATCTCCAGAATGCCTTGAAGGACTTTTTTTTTTTTTTTTGCAAATTTGGCACAAACATGGGGCGCCGAGTAGCTCACCTGATAAAGCAGACACACCATGGACTAAGGTTATGTCCTTGCTGCTGTGGCTGCAGGTTTGAATTCAACCTGTGGCCCTTTGCGGCATGTCATCCCCTCTCTCTCCTCCTTTCACACTAGCACTGTCCAAAAAATAAAGGCTAAAAAGCCAAAATAACCACTACAAAAAATTTGGCCTAAACGTTGACTTGGACTCAACAATTAACTAATTTGATTTTGGTGGTCAAAGGTTACTGTGACCTCATGCGGCACATTCTCATGAACCCAATATTTCCAGGACACCTTGGGGTTTTTTTTGTTTTGATTCTTTGTTTGGCACAAACATCAACTTGGGACGTCAACTTAGGGATGTACTGATTGGAATTTTGTGGTCATAGGTTAAAAGCCAAGGTCGCTGGAACTTTGTCTGTCCCATTCTCGTAAACGCAGTATCTCCAGAGCACTCAAGGGAATTCTTTTTTTTTTTTTTTAATTTGGCACAAATGTTCACTCAAACTCAATAATATACTGTTTGGAATTTGGTAGTTATAGATCAAAAGTCAAGGTCATTGTGACCTCGTCCGTCCTGTTCTCGTGAACACAGTATCTCCAGGACACCTTGTTGGGTTTTTTTCAAATTTGGCACTAACATCCACTTGAACTCAGCAATGTACTGATTGGAATATGGTGGTCATAGGTGAAAAATCAAGGTCACTGTGATCTTGTCTGTCTCATTCTCATGAACGCAATGTCTCCAGAACACTTTGGAGGTTCTTTAGATTTGGCACAAGCGTCTATTTGAACTCAACCATGAACTGATTGGATTTGGTGGTCAGAAGTCACTGTGACCTTGTATCCATCTCATTCTCGTGAACGCAACATCTCAAGAAGACCTTGAGGAACTTTCCTCAAATTTGGCACAAATGTTCGAGTATCCTTTTTCTATTGTCACCATTTGCTGTGCCAACAGCAGACAACCCCTGACGACTCCCCTCTGTCTGCAGGAGACCAGACAGAAAGGCGTCTTTAAAAGTCTCTGTGTTCAGCTCTCAGTACGTCTGTAGCTTCTAACTGAATCTCTGTGGTTTGGAGTTTAGTTTCTCTCCTGCGTCCTGTTTGTACTTTAGATATCTGCTTTATTTACTGTTTCATGTTCGCTATTAGCCGTGTTATAAGTTGTGTGAAGTTGCTGCTGAAAACTGAACACTTCCTTATTTTGCAGCTTCACCATAAAAGTTTTTACAAAGCAAAATAACAGGGGACTTTTATTGTGAAGGCTTTATAGGAATTAAAATATGTTTATTACTGAATAAGCAAAACTTTATTAGCAGCTTTTCTTCAATTAAGACAAGTCTAATAATTCAGCAGGGAGAGAGTAAAAGAGTGAAATGAGAAATATCCACAGTGAGATGATGATGATGAAGAGCTGCTGACAAACAGCTCACCTCCAACAGGTAAACTTCTTCTACCTGCCCTGCTGCGGGAAAACACATGCAGCAAAAATACCAGGGGACGTCAGCCGTGGATCAGCCCACTGCTTTTAAACATCATCACACAAGATAATATTTTTACACAGATTATTTGTCTTGCAGCTCGCAGGGTGGAGTGACGCTCTTAAACGGTTGTGGTTTGATTTACACCCACACTAAAAGTACATGCCAGTGTTTGGTGAAATGAAAGAGTATTTTGTCTTTTGAATTTTACTTTGCCCAAAGCAAACTTTATTAATATAGCTCTCTTCAAAACAGACGTAACAAAGTGACTTATATAAAGAAATAAAAAGGTAAAGAGGGAGATTAAAGAGACAGAACACATGAAACAGAGGTTATAAAACAAAGATAAAGCCAAATAAAAGGAACTAATTATCTTAATTTCCAGCCTTGACCTTGGTTGAGCAGCCAGACGTCCCTGCTCTGATCTGTAGCTGCTACTTCCCAAAATTCACCAGTCTACTGTTTGAAATGTACTGCTTTAAGAGGCATTATTATATGGAGCTAAATATGAAATTTACCTGGCAAATTGGGAGCTAGTGAAGTAAAACTTGCCACCGTCAGTCGTTAGGCTCGTCTGGGATGAACTGTGCCTCGTCTGCAAAGTGTCTGAGATCAGGCGGCAGCAGCAGCAGCAGCAGCAGCAGGGGGCGGTGACAAAAAGTTTCAAACAAGTCGGAGAGTTTCAGCAGCCTTCAAGGAATTAAGGACGTCTCGGAAATATTTACGTCCTGTTGGATCCATCTGAAGGTTCCCTGTAGATAACTATGGATGGTTTGTTCACAGATCAAACGGTCATTGCACAACATGGGACTAATTGCCTAAAGTCTAGTGTTAAATATTTCAATTACTAAAATTAGGACTCAGTGTTTGTGGTCAAAACTAAGAACCAATCAGCTCTTTGATCAGGTGTCAGCCAGGCGTTTCCCATCATGCCCATCAGGGGGACTCAAACGCTAATGAATAAAAGTAGGTTTTGAGCCTGGACTTTAAAGAGTCAATGTTGGGGGCGGATCATCGTTGCACACGTGTGCATGACGCAAGAGCATTGGACTCTACGCAATGCTCAACGCTCATCTAGAACAATGTTTGGTCGTGTATGTATGAGTTTGTGTATCTGTCTGTCTGCTGCAGGTGCATTGTGGGAAATGAAGTCCTTACATCATGCCCAAAGTTACAGAGAAATCCAAAAAAGAGTTGTTTCCTGCCTTTATTCTTAGCTTAAGAATATTCTTAGCTTGCCTAGTTTCTATCATGATCCCCTCCAGGCCAGGATTCGGTTGTTTGGTGTTTCGTCGTGTGTATGTCTCTGTCTCTTTGCAGCTAACCACGTAAACTACTGGACCAATCAGCCTAATGTTTTGTGTGCACATTTATAACGGTATGCTTAAGGATCTCTCCTAGTTGTGGTGATTCAGAACCTGTTTTATGGACTGTTACATATCATCACTGACATGTGGACTCTTCGTTTGTCTTAACCGGCTGGTAGGGGCGTTTCTGGAAATAGTCTCGGCTAAAGACAAGAAGCCTAACCCTGAGTTGCAGGCCACATTTTGAGAGAAGTTTGGTCTCATTTTGAACTGGTGCACCTGCAGATTAATTCCATACCTGATATGTTACAATCCTCTAAAGTTTGGGACGATATGAAATGGAAAAAAAAAAACCAACTTGTTTTGTTATTTTTGCCGCTACCTTGACTACACAGGAGGATAGGATCTTTACCAGGATAGCAAAGGCATGACCAGCCTACTCTCCCATCACTAGTACTCGTTGCCTTCTTTGCTTGGGTTGGTTAGGTTTAGGTAAGAGGAGTGAGACTGGTCAGGGTAGGGCGGGTCATACCTTTGCCATCCAAGGAAAAACAAATTGGCTAGCAAGGATGGACCATTCCACTGGGCATGGCAACAATCAGCCCTGGTGGCTGCCTGTTGCAGATCTGCACTTTGGATCGTGAACGACAATGAGCGTCATATGCAATAATCCATCATTTTATCTCATGTAGTGTGTCATAGTAGATGACAGCCGACGCCACATCTGGGATGCCTCACGACGTCCAAACACAAAGTCTGGCATGTTTGATTTTCTTTTTGTCATTCACGACTTTGACCAGTTGGAACACCGAGAGATCCGCTGCCGACATCACACACGATGTAAAATACAACCAGGGAGGATTTGTCGTTGACCATCATGCATCTCGTGTCTGTCGGCCAAGTCAAGGCACGATTTTATGACTCCCTAATCGCCTAATCTGACATGCAGACAAAAATGTTGTGTAGCGTGAGCCCAGCATAAGTGCACTTTTCCAGTTTCACTTCTAAGCTAAGCTAACTGGCTTCTGACAGTAGCTTCATATGTAGCGCATAAACACGAGTGTCATATCAATCTTGTCATCAACCTCTAAACATTTCCCAGATTGTCAAACTTTTCCTTCAACACGACACAAACCCTCCAGTGCAGTCAGGACAGGGACAGGTACATCTTGTAACCCTTCGTCATTGCCACCCGCAGGCGTCCTGTGGAACCTCTCCTCCTGTGACGCAGTGAAGATGACCATCATCCGCGACGCTCTGAGCACGCTGACCAACACGGTCGTCATCCCCCACTCGGGCTGGAGCAGTGTCTCGCACCGCGACGAACACAAAGTCAAGTTCCAGTCGTCCCTGCTGCTGCGTAACACCACCGGCTGTCTGAGGTGAGCAGTGAATCAAACGTTTATCAGTGATACAGTCATTGTTTTGTTTTGTAGATCTATCTTCTTACAAGAAGGAAGAAAATGATCCTGTCTTTGACTGGATTGATGTCACCATTATTCTTGTCATTAATCAACATTAATCATCGCCTGTGCTGATGATGTTCATGCATATTCATCACATTTAGGGAACACCCTCCCTCACAGTTGAGACTGTCCCCAAACCAAACAGATCCATTCTCATTCCTAAATGAAAATGGATTTAACAAACGCTGTTGACTTACCAGTCGTGCCGTTTGCTCATTAAATCGATTCTCGTTTTGAAATGCAAGAATGACTCTTGGATTTATCGGTCGTCTGTGCTGCTTTTCGTTTTAACGATTCTGTAAAACCACATCACATAATCACAATCGTAAAATCGTCAATGAGAGCCCCCGTGATGGAGATTTTATGCAGGCGTGAAGTCTTAAGTGTGGATTTGACCACAGTGGCCTTCAGAGGAAAATAACAGCAGAGTGATAACTGTGTGTTTTAACAGTCAAAGCCCAGGGTGAAGGTTTAGAGTCATCCTCTGCAGAGTTCACACCAGTGAGCGCAGCAGAATATGGAATACAATTTAAGACAATATGAAATAAATGAGAGTGGCTATGGAATAAATAAATGAGGCACTGAATATATAAATGTATGTAAACATGGTTATTCAGTGCTGCTCTGGTGCTGATGATTTGGTCTGAATCTGCGAGATTACCATGCCTCATTTATGTGGATATAAGAAATAAAAAAAGCTGGGAAATACATGTTACATTACGAAATAAAAGTCCTCCAGAGAAAATCCTCCTTTAATGAACTTTCTTTTTTCAATGAAAATAAAATTTGAATAAACAAAAATAAAATATAGACACTTATGCATTTATATATTAATATATACATATATATATATATTGCCTAATTTATTTCAGGATTTATTTAGTACCTTTATTTATTTCATTGGGATATTTATTTATTTATTGAACTAGATCTATCTTTATTTATATAGTCAAATATGCAATTTAATTATATATATTTTTTTAAATAAATAAAAAAATCTAGTTCAATAAATAAATAAATGTATTTATTAAAAAAAAAGAATTAAATTGCAAATATGATTATATAAATAAAGATAGATCTAGTTCAATAAATAAATAAATGTATTTATATATATAATCAGATATTTATTGTCTTATTTATCTATTTCAAGATTTATTTTATAGCTTTATTTATGTCATTGACTTATTTATTTAACTAGACCTATCTACATTTATATAATTAGATATTTATTGTCTCATTTATTTATTTCGGGATTTTTTTATAACTTTATTTTGTCAGAAGCATATTTATTAATTAAACTAGATTTATCTACAATTATATGATAAAATGTGATCGTCAAATTTATTTATTTCAGGATTTATTTCATAGCTTTATTTATTTCATGGGCATATTTATTTATTTATTGAACTACATCGATGTACACTTATATAATTACATGTTTAATGTCTCATTTATTTATTTCAGGATTTAATTTATAGCTTTTTTTATTTTATAGGCATATTTATCTATTTATTTATTTATTTATTTATTTACATAATACTGGCATAAATGGCATCACATAGTAGAATCATGTGCAGCTCACTTATACTGAAATATAACTTAAACTCACTCAGCTTTGGCTCATTTAAAAGATGTAAAATAGAAGCTCTTGAATCCCAGATGATTCAGTTCACTACAGCTCAAGATAATTATGCTGATTTTCATGTTTTCCACAATAAATAAATAAATTAATTAAGTTAAAGTTACATATGGCAAAAATAAATAATAATAATTAATAAGTAAAAAAATAATTAAGTTAAAGTAGCATATGGCAACTTCACACATTCAATATTTCATGTTATTCTTGGAGCAGGTCAGTCATCAAGATTATATTTTATATATATATGTCTATACTATATACAGTCCGCTCACTGCCACCTTGTGCTCGTCAAAACCTGCTCTTTGTTTCATTATTGCTCTTGTATGTTGTATTCATTTTATTTATTGTACACGCCATGGTGGAGTAGCACTCCTAATTTCATTGTGTTGTAAAGTACAATGACAATTAAGGCATTCATTCATTCATTCATTTACTCATTCACTTATTAACCCACAGTTAAGATATCCAAAGCTGTTCAGGTTATTATCAGGTGTGACAAAGAAATGCATCAAATTCTGACATTTAAGGAGCTTTAAACCAGCAAATATTCGACTTTTTTTGCTTTAAAAAATACTATAACAACTATTCAATCATCATAATAGCTGTCAGTTAATTTTCTGTCACAGCTCTGATACCTTTTAAACCCTTTAACCCTTTGAATAACCACCTTTACAGCACTTAGACCATCTCGAGGTGTCGGATAAACACACCTGAAGGTCTCTGATGTCCGTCCCATGTGGCATGAAATGCTGAATCAGTGTGTTTGTTTTGGCCGAGCAGTCACCGCACCTGAAACCAGCAAACTTGGCAACAACTGCCCTGTGACAGAAACTTAAAATCAACCCTTAAAGGTAAAATCTATTGAATGAAACTGACGGCTCTGGACTCTGATTGGCCGCCATCTCCTCTGAATCAAATGAACGAGACCTGCTGAGTGGAGACTTCCCACTTCACATGCTGCAAACTGGCCCGACTGGTCGGGTGCCAGTCGTTCTTTGGAGTCAGGAGCCAATCAGGAGCGAGTCCAGGTGTGTTTCCTGGACTTTTAGAACGATCCAATAACTTTAAACTCCTCAAACAGAATGAGTTTTAGTGGCTTCAGTGAAAATCTCTGATGACAGACTGGTGGTTATGTCTCCGCTCTAATCGCTCCACTGTGCTGCAGGGAAACTACGTCTCTGCACACAGACGCCTCCGGCACTCTCTCCGCACGCAGGCTATAGATTGATAGTATAGAAATGCATTGTGGGAGTTATGTGCCGCTGTGCAGTCTTCCCATGTCAGCTCTCCATTAGTGCTGGCTGAGGGTTCCTATTGGAGGAGCTGCTCCCTCCTTTACTTGTATCCGGGCAGGTTTGAAGCCACCCTGTGGGGGAATCCACGCACTGCAGCTCGCTCTGAATTAATGCGTGTGTGTGTGTGTGTGTGTGTGTGTGTGTGTGAGGAACCTGAGCTCAGCAGGGGAGGAGGCGAGGAGTCAGCTGCGCTGCTGTGAAGGTCTGGTGGACTCGCTGCTTCACGTCCTCAAAGCCTGCGTCAATACGTCCGACTACGACAGCAAGGTGCTGCAAAACACACACACACACACACACACACACACACACACACACACACGTTTTCTGTCATGATTTATTCCCTTGTTGTGTTACGTCGTCCTGGGACCAGTGTTCCAGTGACAGTGGTCGAGATACTCAGACGTTTACCTTCCCCAGATCGTGGAGAACAGCGTTTGCACCCTGAGGAACCTCTCGTACCGGCTGGAGGTGGAGATGCCCTCCTCTCGTCTCCTCGGCAACCAGGAGCTGGACACCCTGCTGGGCTTCTCCTCCCCGGCCAAGGAGCTGGACTACCTCTGCTGGGGCAAGAGGAGGCGCGGCAGGAAGAGAGGAGGCTGGCCCGACGACAAGGTACAAACACAGAGAGGATGAGGTGCTGGAGGAGTCTGGGAAACAGAAGAATATTTTCAGGTCTGTTCCTGGAAGAGTGAAGTCATATTTTGTGCTGTGCTTCAGAGAGTGTGAGAAGAGCTCTCAGTGACTGTTAGGGAAGTAAATGCAGCCTTGGATTATAGTGCGAGTCCTAACTCATCAAACTCGATTTGAAATGACAAATTTTGACGCCCTTTTTTGGGTCATGGGTTTTGGCTGAGTGCCATTTATCTCAGAAGTCAGAGCTGGGGATGATGTCACACTGAAGTTGACCGTGTTCCAGTACAAGTCGGACAACCAAGATGTTGTTAGTAGCAACATGTCGTAGCAAGATGTCCCCTGATAGAGTTTGGACAGGACTTTTTGTATGACTGTTATAATGAGACAGAAGTGCTAACTATCAGTGTATTACTGCAGCTTTGATGCACAGAGCAGCCATCTTGGATTTTGAGGTCACAGTTGGTGAGATTCCTTTGACGTTCTGAGTCTGAAATCCGACTTCAGAGGGCAGTTTAGTTAACTTTTCCAACTGGGAACTTGTAAGTTATGACTTCCCAGTGCCAGTGGAGCTCACCATTATAACAGATTCTGTAACAGGGATGGGAATGGAGAACCACTTGTAGTTCAGAAGTGGCTCCCAGCTTGTCATTAAGTTTATTGATGCTGGTATTGTTTGTAAAGACTGTTTCCCCTTACCTAAACCTGAACCAAACATTAAAGGAGCAGTCCAGTATTTTGCACTTTGAGCCCCATTCCTGGTTGTTCATGATGAAATAGAGTGGTTAAGACCAAAATCTTAACGATTGCTCCTTCTCTGACAATCTGAGAGAATTTGTCTTTCCCCTGCCTGGCTTAACAATGCTGTCTATGGCCATGTGTAAATCTGTCCTAAAACCACCTTAAACGTTGGTTTTCAAAGCCATGAAACTCACCCAGTGGTCAGTGGTGTTCCTTGATGTTCCCACATAAAAATCGTAGCAAACTTTACTTTAGCACAAGATGGCTCCTCTGGAATGGGCTGTTCATGATTATTTGGTAGTTTAAAATTACAGTGTTGGCGATGAGAGCAAACACACATGCTTTTAAATTCTATATTTTCCTCTGAGACTTTTACTTTTATGGATTTGGAATCCACAGACAGTCTCAAGACGAGCCACCGCTGTGAGAAGTTGGACAGATAAACAGAATCAGTAGTGTCCTAGGTGTCAATAAAATCTCATCACTTCCCATCCTTGCTCCTTAATGTTGTTTGCTTTATGAGTCAGTCAGTATTCAGTTAATTTCCTCAATAAAGATCCTAATTTAAGAGGCATTTTAAAGCCTTTTTATTGCCTTCATTTTATTTGCTTGTTACAGGTACAGTTTGTACGGGTATTTATTTTGTGCTGTTTCTTTTTTTAATACAGCTAGTAAAAAATATAGCTGTGACCAATAAAATAAAAGAGATAAACATCTTCTTAGCGAGGGAAAAAAATCAATTTCAAAGAAGATTTATACTTTGTGACTGATTAGATCATTTATCCGCATTTTTGTGGTGGGTTCTTAGTCTCTGAATTTAACATTACAATTATTGAACATACAACATGTTAGGGATTATCCTGTACACATTTTGTAGACTTAATGCATGGACAGTTGACCATCTGAAAAAGATTATTTTATTTTATTATTTTTATTTTTAATTTTATTTATTTATTAATTTTCTATTTTTATTTTTATTTCATTTGATTTTTTTATTTTCTATTTTAATTTGATTTAATTTAATTTTCTATTTTTTTATTTATTTGATTTGATTTTAATTTTAATTTTAATTTTTTTTTTTATTGTATTTTATTGTATTATTTATTTTTATTTTTTATTTTTTTTAATTACAGCTTCAACAGTTATTTCTAGTCTAAATTCATTGATTTGTGTGTTGCAGTGGGACGGCGTCGGGCCGATCCCAGGTTTCTCCCAGCCTCTGAGGGGGGCGGAGCTGCTGTGGCACCCGATGGTGGTGAAGCCGTACCTCAACCTGCTGGCCGAGAGCTCCAACCCCGCCACGCTGGAGGGCGCCGCCGGGTCGCTGCAAAACCTCTCAGCTGGAAACTGGAAGGTAGGACGCCAGTAAGGACATGATAGCATCACCACAACATTTCAGGTTTAAAGAAATAAAACTGTTTGTGTGTGTGTGTGTGTGTGTGTGTGTGTGTGTGTGTGTGTGTGTGTCCAGTTCTCAGCCTACATCCGAGCAGCGGTGCGTAAAGAGAAAGGTCTGCCCATCCTGGTGGAGCTGCTGAGGATGGACAACGACCGGGTCGTCTGCTCCGTTGCCACGGCCCTCCGCAACATGGCGCTGGACAGCCGCAACAAGGAGCTCATAGGTCCTAACACACACACACACACACACACACACACATTGGTCCCAGGAGCTCAAACTGTGACTTCTTCACACTGTTTCAGCAGCTTGTTCAAAATAGGTTTTTCTATCACATCACTTCACATCACAGTGAGTCCGCTCCCGCCAATCAGACTGAGCTCTGAGAGTGTGAGAACACAGCGCCCCCCTGTGGACAACAGATGTGTTGACGGTGAAATAATCCGGCTGGTGATGGTAGAGGTCCGGAGTGAGACACACAAAAAGAGGTCACAGCAGTCAGTGTGGGTTAACTGGCCGTTTATTAGGAAGACACTGGAGGAGAGAGTACACCTCCCAGTACAGAAGGCTTTCATCATTTCACAGTTCATACTTCCTCGCCTCCTCTTCTTGACTCCCTCCTACCAGAGATACAAGCAGAGGAGGTGAGGAAAAGACGTAAGGAGAGAGGAGTCGAGGCGTTTAATAAAATAAGATATCCGTATTTTGGAGCCGTCACTTCAAAGCGACGTTGAATAAATACATGTGGCACTGCTACATTATCTGCTGTGTGTCATGTCGGTCACGCCCCTTTCATACGTCGCAGGTGCCGAAAAGTATTCCACAAAAGCAGGGGTGTAGGTTTTGTTTTGACACTGGGGGGTCACACATGACGCAGGAGGTTTGGGGTCCTCCGCCATAAATTTTGAGCTTCATCACACATTTTATTTTCTTGCATTCTGGTGGATTTTTATTCACTAATTTGTTCCTTTTCTGCCTCAATTTCTGGTGTAAATGTCTTTTAATTTTGTCGAAGTAAAAACCTTGTGCTACAAATGTACATGTTCTAAATATTGAGGGTTACGTGTCCCCTGCGTCCCGCCTGACATGTACACCTGTGAGCAAGGTTACATCCCTGCATCCCTACTCACAGCTCCTCCGGCGAGCCTCCTCTCTCGTCTAGACGCATTTCAGAAATTGAGACATCCTTCAAGGTGGCGAGCTGAGATCGATTTCTGGGTCACAGCATCAGGACGGACGAGATGAGATGAGGAGAGACAAAATGGAGACATGAGAAAAGCCCAGAGGCTCCCAGTACACTGACCACATCCGTGACTGGTGGCCAACACGAGCCGCAGTGCGAGAGACAAAGAGAATTAAAACTGTATTCAGTCTGAAACCAAACCATAAACTGTCCCTTTCTAGCTTGTTAGCATGCAGTGAGACCTACTGTATCATCATTATTGAAAGGAACAACACCTCAGGGTGTTTGCATATATTACCATAAGAATAAAACACCAAAGTGTACAGAGAGTCTCAGTAGCACAGACGTAAAGGTAACTGTGTCTGAAAAAGAAAGTTTCACAGCAGTTTTAAAATCTTGCAGTCACTCTAAATGAAGTTTATGTTCTGTGTCTCGTCCTGCAGGAAAGTACGCCATGCGGGACCTGGTGACCCGGCTGCCGGGCGGCAGTCCAACGGTGCTGTCGGACGAAACGGTGGCGTCTGTCTGCTGCACGCTACACGAGGTCACCAGCCGCAACATGGAGAACGCCAAAGCTTTAGCCGACAGCGGAGGCATCGAGAAGCTGGTGGACATCAGTAAAGGACGAGGGAAAGGGTAGAGATCTTTTGTCTCCGCTGAACATGTTACAGATGACTTTGTTAGGAATATTTTTATTTTCAGAAGTAACTGGATTGTTTTTGTTTGTTTTGTTTTGGTCGTAAATGCAGATTTTTACCTAATTTTGCCTTTGATTTTTCAGAATTATTGAACTTTTATCACCTTTTATTAAAAAAAAAAAGACAAATCAAGAAGGAATGATTCATCCAGGAAATAGCAGAGTCACTATTTTT
Organism: Cephalopholis sonnerati; assembly: GCA_019142605.1. Lineage (NCBI taxonomy): Eukaryota > Metazoa > Chordata > Actinopteri > Perciformes > Serranidae > Cephalopholis > Cephalopholis sonnerati. The sequence continues at coordinate 4,307,290 of JAGQAX010000024.1, forward strand.
AAAGACTCTACTAGCATTCCTATTTCATAATGTGAAAAATAACGATGTGTAACGTGTGTGTCTTGATGTGTCAGGTACTCGATGAAGGTTGTGAAGGCAGCGGCTCAGGTGCTGAACACACTGTGGCAGTACAGAGAGCTGAGGAACCTCTACAAACAGGTCAGAGCCAGCGGACACTCTGAGAAAACAAATATTTTTTTAACATCAACCACCATGTTTTTTTAAGTAGGTAGGTTTAAAAACTATCTTGTTAGTTTAGTTCAAGCTTCACTGTGCGACATGGATCTAATAAACTCTGATAAATTAAGTTTAATGTATACAGACTGTTATTGCTGTTATTACTGTGAAGCACAACATGGAGGGTCACATTATTAAGTAGCCTAAAGTTTTGTGGGCACCGCGGTGTGTCTGTGTGTGTCACCTGCCACTATGTCCTCTCAAGCTTCGTCCTTCTTTACGTGATCATGTTCAGAGCTGGAGGACACGTCATACAGGCAAGGCTTCACAAGGTTTTCCTCTTTGCTGGAAGCCCACACATTTCTTTTAGCGTGTTTTGCCTCCATGGCGAGCTGCTATCCGTCTGTGTGTTTGACTTTAGCGCCAGTGCGTCATTTCATGCTGCATTTTTATTGGTAGGTCAGTAGACGTAGGTGATAACTAGTGATGGCCAAGTGAAGCCTCATGAAGCATTGTCCTTATTTTCTGAGCCCACTAGATGGCGCCCTTGGTTTAAACAGAGAGGCTCAAAGAATAGCAATTCAGTGTGCTTTGGACCTTTTGTTGAACAAAAAGCGCCATCTAGTGGGCTCAGAAAATAAGGAAAATGCTTCATGAGGCTTCACTTGGCCATCACTAGTGATAACAGCAGTCACACTGTGAGATGGTCATCCCAAATTTTTGACACTGTGAGGATTTTATCCCAGGCTGCCTTTGATCGTAAGACCGTGACAACTAGTGATGGCCAAATGAAGCCTCATGAAGCACTGTCCTTATTTTCTGAGCCCACTAGATGGCGCTCTTGGTTTAAACAGAGAGGCTCAAAGAGTAGCAATTCAGTGTGCTTTCAGCCTTTTGTTGAACAAAAAGCGCCATCTAGTGGACTCAGAAAATAAGGAAAATGCTTCATGAGGCTTCACTTGGCCGTCACTGGTGACAACTGCCGTGCTTGAACCCTTTCTAACTGTGCCATGTCGGACCACTGTCTCAGAGCCACGACTAGATATCGCCACGTTTCTTTCACGTTGGTCATGTTTTAATCCAAACAATAAAGCATATTAACGTTTAGTTTCCTGCACGTACAAATTTGTTTGTCCATGACAACCATGGTCCATATCAGCACTCAGACTGAGACCTTAAATGAGACCAAACTTTAAACATGTTTTTTTTATTCTTTGGTTTAACTGTTGGTGCCATCTGTGACTAAGCTGCCACTTGGGGACAGTTATTATGTTCAAAAAAGGTACTCTCAAACTTACAACAAATGAGGACGTTATACAGACTAAATATATACGGGTGAATTTATACCGAGGTTAGATGCACCCAGAGGAGCAGCGTGGCACAAACTGTAAGTGGAAAGTGTTTAATTGAAAAGATTAAGGAAAACTTAAGGAAAGATACCAAATATGTTGAATAGGTGCACAAAGACCCTCCAATATTAAAATCATGTCACACAGACAGCTCTGCGTGTGAGAGAGGAGAGATGTAATGCAACTTAACCCTACATCGATATAAACGGTGTTGTATAAACTTATATCTTCCTTAAAAATATATCCATATATCGTACATAGTCGCTTTATCTCCCAAAAGTCGACATTGAAATGGTCGTTTGGGGAGTGAAGTATTCCTTCAAGAAACAACTCAGAGAGGTTAGACGTTATTAAAGTGCTCTACTAAAACTTAGACTTCAGACGTCTTGACTGTTTGTAACTGTGCGCAGGACGGCTGGAACTACACTCACTTCGTCACTCCCGTCTCCACTCTGGAGCGAGACCGCTACCTTTCACAGCCTACGCTGCCCACCAGCCCGCTGCAGATGTCCCCCGTTATCCAATCAGGTGAGAGATCCGGTGAGTGAGGTCAAACACACTCAGGTATGATGACTAAACCAGATTCCATCCTCATCAAACAGTCAGGAACATCATTTAAAGTAAGAAACGTCTTCAAAAAACATTCCGATTGTTTTCTCTCTCAGGTGGTAGTGCAACCTCCTCGCCAGCGATGCTCGGGATAAGAAGACACAGTTCGAACTATCAGAGAGCGCAGTCATCTATGCAACTCGACACGTATTATGGAGACAACAGTTTACACAAGCGGCAGTACACAGGTTTGTGTTGTGGCGTCCCTCAGGGATCTGTGCTTGGTACCCATGAACATAGTTATTAACACTAAACTGTGTCTGTTGCACTTGTGTTTCATGTTTCTTCTCTGTCTGTGCGGCTGATTTTTTTCACGTCAGGGTCTGAGAAGAAAACTCCGTATTTCATTGGGACATATTCTTCCCAGTCAGGAGAGGATTTGAGACGGTCCCAGGTAAGAGGATTTAAAATTCAGCCACACAGTTGCACAAAAATATTGAACATTAACAGAAAAAGCAGCAAACTGTGCAGCAGGCTGTTTGTACTGATGAATCAGTCCAACACTGAGCCCAGATTAAGTTATCTCTCAAAAGAAAAACAAGCAGTTAATCACATAAGTCCTGTTTCAGGCGACAATGCCAAAAATTCTCTGGTTCCAGCTTCTCATATGACAATATTTACTGTTTTTCTTCATCCTCCATGATAACAAACTGATTTTTTTTTTATATTTTGGGAGTTTGAACTCTTAAGACAAAAGCAAGCAGTTTTAATATTTTTTTTTTAATTAAGAAAATGATTTAAAGCTCAGTCTGTGATAAAAAATTATTAAGCTGAAGCACCACTTCTTACAGTTCAGTACCTGTTACAGTTATTTGATGTTAACCCTTTGAAATCTGAGAAAATTGGCTTGGTTTCTTTCAAAAACATGAGAAGAAGGCAAGGAGCAATGAAAGAAGAAGAAAAAATTGCTAGAAATTAGTAAAAAGAGAAAATAATGAACAAGAAAATTAGTTAAAAAAAATAAATAAAAAGTTAAAAAAATAAAAAAAACAACAACATGGAAATACCTGAAAAATTACAATATTTTTCTGAAAGATAGATTTACAACAGATTAAAACAGATTAAAAAAGTTTTTTTTTTTAATGATAAAAAAGACAATAAAATACAATTAAATCGATTTTAATGCTATAATAATAATAGCAATAATAATAAAAAATAATTTCAATAAAATTGTTAAATAAAGGCTGGAGAAAAACTAGATGAATTATGTTTTAAAGGCAAAATAAAAATTATGACAATAAAATACAGCAAAAACAGATTAAAATGCTATATTAAAATACGATAATACACACTACATACATAATAAATTTATATAATTAGTTATAATTTAAGAGGAGAATTTAATTTAAAAAAAACAATGCGTTCATACAAAATAAAGAGTGTAGAGTGTAGAGTATAATATATGATATAATTAAATATAATTATAATATAATTCAATATATATTCTAATTTAATTTACAAAACAAAAAAGATATTTTTGGCAGATATATAAACGAGGAAAGGTTGTATTAGGGTAGTGCATATTTATTTGTAACAGTGGGTGGTACTTGGACTGTAAATAAACTGGGTTTATTTTTTATTTATATTTTATTCTGTGTTATTTTTTATTTATATTTTATTTTTTTATGTTTTATTATTTATTTACTTATTTGTTGAATTGGATGGAGATAGTTGTATATTAGTTGTAAATAAATTTGAGAATTTGTTGAAATAATATTTGAGTTAAAAGAAGAAATCGTTTGTTTTTTATTATATTTTTGAAGTCATTCATTCATTCATTCAAAAGATGGCGATGATGAACAAGGATCACAGCTGGTCCCACGCTCCAGCTTTAAAGTTGGGACACTATTTAATGTGCATATATAAATGGAATCAGCTGATTTTGCTTCAATGTTTTCGCCTTCATTGCTTCATTATTAATAAATGACATCATCGTCCCTCGCAGCACACAGAGCCATTTTATGATGAGCCCGACAGGAAGAACTACAACAGCTACAGAATGTACCTGTCGTCCCCACAAGGCTACGGAGAGGAGCACTACGAGGACGAGCCGGTCCACTTGACCCCGTCCTCCCCCGACGGCTACGCCGGCCAGTCGCTCCAATTCAAAGCCAACACCAACTACGTGGACTTCTACTCCACCACGCGGAGGCCTTCAAACAGGGCGAACAAGTTCACCGGCTCCCCCGACTCCTGGGTGTAGAAACGAGGGAAAAAAAAACGGACACCGTGTACGTTGAGCTTCTGTTTCTGTGGGTGTTTGTGTGTGGGGAGTGCACGTTGGCTGGGTGTGGCTGTGTGAAAGGGTGAGGATGCATGTGAATGTGTGTGCATCTGTGTTGACACTGTACTGAATGACCAGGGCGTGGTTTGCTACGCGCGGCTTTTGACTCCGACCGACCATGTGCACAACAATGCAGATAAAGACCAACTCTCGTTTGTTTTCCCCCATTTTTGTTGTGTCCACACCACAGGAAGTAGAAATGATAGGAGCTCGTAAACCGCTGTGATGAGGGACTTTTTTAGCTCCTATTGTAGGTTCTCTCCCATCACAAGAGGAACCATTAGTGACCTAAGTGCACGCTAATGCAGAACCGGGGACCGCCATTTTAAAAACCCTTTAGCCATCTAAACAACTGACAAAACACAACAGCTCAAAATTAATAAAATTGAAGATAACAGACAAATGGACCTACAGTGAAGTCCAGGCTTTACTGAGCATAGATGAGACGGTGGAAATGCAACGCTTATTGACCTGTCAAAATGAAAGTGACGTTACTATACCAACCACCGGCCGGCTTAAGCAGGATTTATACTTGTGCGTCAGAGCTCACGCATGTCGCCTACACCATTGTGAGCATTTATACTTGGTGGAGTTCCTGTGAAGTGCTGTGAAGTTTAGTTGATTCTAAACACACATTAAACACACATTAAACACACATTAAACATGGCTTAATAGAGACAGTTTCAAACACAAGTGCACGAATCAGCTTCACTATAACTGGCAGCATTCACAGACAAACACTTGTCTTTATCTGGACACGTTTTCCAAACAAATACAACATGCTAATGTTTTTAGCACAAGCCTATGGCATTTTACATTGTATAAATTAGCCTAGCAGCTAGCAGAGATTTCCTCTACTCATATGAAGCCAGGATAAATCACACACAAGACTTAAAATGTTATTTTTGTGGAGGCTTTATTGTCTTCACAATTTATTGTTTCTTATCTGTGAAATTAAAGTAAATAAAAGCTTTGTTTCCACTGAGGGAAATGGTTTCAGCTCACAGAAACAGACAGGAGGTCTGCGTCACCGTGACGTGTCGTCACATTACTGGGGAGGTGCACGTCAGGCTACAGTGTAGGGTACGGCATCGAAGTATAAATCCTGCTTTACAGTAGGTCACGTTAGTGTTCCTATTGGTGGTGCAAATGCTAACAGATAACACGCCCTTGTAGTTCTTGGGGAGCTTTCCAGAACTGACTGGTCCGAAATTGCCTTATTTTGCCCCTGGTCATCAACACCCTACCTGAAGTGGCTCGATGCCCGCCCAGGGAGGGCTGCCCCACAGTTTTAGACCCACAGGGTCAGAGGAATACAGCGAATGAGGACGGTTGAAGGTCGAAGACTTGGCCCAGTCATGAATGACGCTTTATATGTAGTGATGTCATCGTGCAGAAACCTACGTCAGGTCAACTTGACACTGAAACATACGTACTTTGACCAGGTTTAAATATGTAAGAAACACTAATGGGAATCGACAGAGTGGCATTAAAACCACAAAATTAACGACAAAAAATTAATAATGGACCTGCCCTTTAATTTGCATTTTCTTGTGCTAATTTTATGGAAATATGGTTAAAAATTCTGCTAATTTTGGATGAAAACTGGAGCAGAAGTGCTGTAGATCACCTCCTCTGTCACACTCAGACTCTAACAGCTCTCAACATGACAGCCAGGTGAACTAACGAGCCACATGTGACCTTAAGGACTCCTTAACGAGGGGTGAAACACCCTGTGCTGCCCACCAGTCAGTCAGGAGTGAAGAAGAAGTCCAGCTGTGTGACTCAGCACTTCTAGGTAAGACAGTTTTCTACTGTGACGAATTAGAAACAACTTTATCAGCATTACTGTGGACATGGTCTCAGCCGAAAGGTGCTCTCTGAGAAAACCCCGCCCTCACCTTGTTGTTTACCAGAGTGTTTGTTAAGGTCAACTGATTTCATTTTTCTCTGCGGTAAAAATGTGCAGTTTGTTGGCTTTATAACATAAATATCGTTCGCCAGCGTCATCATGAATGTGAGAGGAAAGGGACTCTAGCGAAGGAAGGGAACACCTGGGACAAATACTATTTATAACCACGTCACAGTGTCTCGCAAGAGTGAGTGCACCGCTCACATTTCAGCAGCCATTTTATTTTATCGTCTCAAGGGATGATACTATAGAAATGAAACTTGGATATAACTCAGAGTCGTCAGTGTGCAGCTTGTGTAGCAGTACAGATTTACTGTCCTCTGAAAATGACTCAACACACAGATATATTGTCTAAACAGCTGGCAACACAGGTGAGTTCCACCTTGCGCTCGAGGATGCCCTCAGGTCTGGAGACATACAGCTGTCATCTTGGAGGTGTGTTCGGGGTCGTTATCATGTTGGAAAACTGCTGTGCGGCCCAGTTTCCAACGGGAGGGGATCACGCTCTGCGTCAGAATGTCACCGTACATGTTGGAATTCATGTTTCCCAGTGCCAGCAGCCCCAGACCATGACGCTACCGCCACCATGCTTGACTGTATGTCTTCGTATCCCTCACCAGGGCGCCGCCGCGCATGCTGGACACCATCTGAGCCAGACAAGTTTATCTTAAGCCTTGTTCACGTTACACGATTTTCACCCTGACTTTGACGTCGCAGAGGATCTTGAGAGCCATTTAGAAGTCCTGGGGTCGGAGGTGAGTCAGGTCCTCATGTGTTAACGAGCCTACGAGCAAGTCGCGCCCTCGTCTGCGACTGGGACTGGATATCTGGCACGCTAGAAAACTGGAGAGGTCTGACACGACTGACAAAGAGCATCAGCCAATGAGAGGCGAGATACGGCGATGCGATGTCCGGCTCTACCAGCCCCAGCAAGAAATCAAAATCCCCCACTGTCATCCTGTTTCTTCTCAGCGCAGAGCAGGGCACAAACGACCTGCAGAGCTCCAAGCTGTCGGACATCCATGTTGACAGTTAGCGCCGGGGAACTTCATAATATCCTGGTTTGTTCACGCGTGACAAAACATAGTTTGATGAGGTCACCGTGTTATCGGCAAGGACTCGCTGGAGAAATCTTGTGGTGTGCACACACAGGGCGTAACGCAGTTGGTGAGACTCCCGATGACAGAAACACACGTCGCCAAGTATGAACACTCAAAAGATTACGATAGTCTCCTCGACTCAAGATTGGTCGTCCAGTCGTGTAATGTGAACTCGCCTTAGCAAAACTTGTAGCTCAGCGTGTGACGTAAACAGTGACGCCTTGCTCTGAGGGAAGCCGCGGCTGATCAGTCCTTCGGCGATTCTCTAAGTTGGCCCGTCCTTCACCGTTCCCGTCATTTGACGGTTAATGGCCTCTTCGTTTGCGAGGGCAAGGAGGGCACGCAATTCCTTGTCTCCCCAGTTGCTCATCTTTACGGTTTCTTTCAGGTTGGTGTTGACGCTCATTCCTGCTATCAGCTGTTTCCTGTTTTTAAGTTCACCGTCAGTGGGTCGCAGGTGCAGTGTCATCAACACCTCCTCCCACAAGTCATCAACAGCCTCGTTCTTTTTAAACCAAAAAGGTTCCGCCAATATGTTTACCCCTACGCGGCGGAAAATTGGGCACCCCGGATCAACTCGCCAATCAGGCCCTGTGTGTCTAAACGCTCGCAGCTTGCCTGCAAAACAGCCCAACATTCGCTGAAAATCTGGCAGTGTAAAAGGCGCTTTTTTGTCTGTGTGTTGAGTTATTTTCAGAGCACAGTAAATCTATACTGCTACACAAGCTGTACGCTGACGACTCTAAAGTGTATCCGGGTTTAATTTCTATGGTATCGTCCCTTGAGAAGATGTAATAAAATGGCTGCTGAAATGTGAGGGGTGTACTCACCTCTGTGAGACACTGTAGCAGCACGACTGTAGTCCCTGCTGCGGCCAATAAAACCACTAAAACTTAAATGTTATTTGCCCCAGGTTCGGAGGAACGTACCGATCATCACTCTTGGGAACCTTTAAAGACTCAGCAGAGAACCGGGGTTACGTGTGTAACCTTTTGCTCTTCTGTACGTTGGCCTGAAGTGCAGTAATCTCATAAAGTATGTGAAATATGTGGAACAAAAAAACACGTGAAAATCTATTTGTACAGATACAATGGTTTAACCGTCCTGTTACATTGTTGTATTCAATATGTAGAACTTTATATGTGATTGTGTGGAGAAGATTTTTCTATTATTTATTGATTTATTTTTATTAATTTACTCGTGAGCTGACCAAAATACCCCCATCTGTCTGTTCTGTCCACAACTGATGATGATGATGATGATGATGATGATGTGCAATGTTTCAGAGGGAAATATATGTATAGGGATTAAAGATTATATCATGACAAGACACCCGAGAGGCGTTTTATTTAAAAATAAAAGACGAGAAATGAAAGTTAAATAGATATATCTTTATTAGCTTTAATTGCATCAGTCGTAGGTATATTCAGAGATATGATGCCACAGCCGAAACAAACGAGGGAACTTAAAAACATCTCTGCGAACTCAAAACGTACGTCATGATGAGGTAAATGCACGGTGTATACAAATCGCCTCCCTGAGCATGCCGTTAACACAAGCTCTAGTCCATGCAGTTACATTCAGTCACTGTGACTGCAGCTCTCTCCGAAAACAGCCACAATCAAACGGTTAAACATCAAATAAATTAATCAGGCTCAGAGGCGCTCTGTTGCCCTAAAAAGTTGCCCTTTTCAGCAACTCAAAGATAAAAGTGCATTCAGAAACATGCTAAACTGGCAGCACGAAGGAAAGCAGCACAGACGGCTAATACATCTTTGATTGGAGGGTAGAGGGGAGTAATCGATTACAATCTTTAATTTAGGAAGTTAGTCTGCAAAACCTTGCAAGGTGTGACGATATATAAGTGCGGGAGTTCGAAAAGGCACAAGGTGTGGCAGAGTGAAGTTTCTCTAGGGTTCAGGATGTCATCGTCGCTCTGATTTTAAAGGGTACGTTGTGTATTTCCCGTGTTTTTGTGTCTAAGCGTGTAACGGAGACGACAGTGTTTAAAACTGGTCCAGTGTTGAGTGGGACAGCTGCAGACGGCAGCAGTCAAACAGACTGTAATGTAACCAAGTGGGGCAATTGTGCACCGTCAATTAACGTCCACTAAAAGAGTTTGTTTTTGGCAGTGACAGGCTCAGATTGTTATTTCAAGTGTCTGACAATATTATGGAAAGGATCCCTACAGAGAGAGACCTTGTTGTTTAACCAGAAACTGCCCAGAAATCACCATCACCAAACCCACCAGACTCCATTTAAATAAATGGTAATTTTAGAATAATAAAACACATCCTATTTAAAGTCGACAGATGCCAAATAAGAATCACAGACACCATCTTTGTTGCTTTTTCCAGTGTCGCAACAATCACCAACTCTGGTTTGTTTGAAATTAACCCTTAATTCACCCAGTTAGATGCAGAAACATGATGGCTCTATACACGCTAAAATTACTAATTTTTTAAATCCGGTGGGATTATTATAAGTGTCTGACAGCATTATGGAAAGGATCCCTACAGAGAAAGACCTGTCTGTTAAAGAGTAAGATCCTTTTTGTTTAACCAGAAACAGCCCTGAAATCACCATCACCAAACCCACCAGACTCCATTTAAATAAACGGTAATTTAGCATATTTTCACGTCTAACTGGGTGAATTAAGGGTTAAATTCAACCAGACCAGAGTTGGTGATTGTTGGAACAGTGGAAAGATGAACCAAAATGGCGTCTGTGAGTTGTATGTTGTTTCTGTTGACTTTGAATTTTGTGTTTTTATGATGATAAAATCGCTGATTATTTAAATGGAGTCTGGTGGGTTTGGTGACGGCCATTTTGAGGGCCGTTTCTTGTTAAACAAAAAGGATCTTACTCTTGAACACAAAGCTCTATCTCTGTAGGGATCCTTCCCATAATGTTGTCAGACACTTGGAACAACAATCTGAGCCTGTCAGTGACAAAAACAAACACTTTTAGTGGACGTACATTGACGGAGCAGAATCCTCTTCATCGCTTAGACACAAAAACAAAGTAAAATAGGGTCCAGGTTGAAAAGTTGCCCTTTAAGGGCCCTGATTGGCTGATCAGGAGCTTCACAGAGAGAATGCAGAACGTTTCTTTTTGTTCCGACAAGTTAAAGATTTTAAATGTTTTCTTTTTTCACTGTAACATAACAAACCAGACCGCTCTGAGTCCAGGGAGCGCCTGATTGGCTGGTCAGTGTCCCTGTACGACCACAGATACAGTCACAAACCCTTTTACAGCAGCAGCGTCCTTACACTGTTTCATTTTCTCAGCAGTGGACAAACTTTTGTTTTTACGCTTCTTTCTTTGTGATTGTCACCTGTAGGGAGACGAAAGAGGTAACGGGGAACAAAAACCTCAAAGACAACACAAAGTATTAGCACAGGTATTAGTATAGAAATACAACGAGGGGCATTCAGACGAGGAGAAATGCTTCAACACACACTTTAACGAGATGTGTGTTGGTGTGTTTTTGCTGCAAGTGTGTCGGTGTCTGCACAAAGTGGCTGAAATTCATTCCCACCTTCACTCGATCTCGCTGTGACCTTCAACTTTAGGTGTGAAACTCAAAGGCGTTAGCTGCAGTGGCATTAAAATGACATTCTTAAAGGGACGGTGTGACATTTTGGCGTCGCTGCGGAGAGTTAGAGGAGATGATTGACACCACGATCATGTCTGTGGCTTCATTTTGATTGACGTGAACATGGTTGAAACTTCTCATCTAACTCTGTAAAAAGTGAGTTTCCCAAAATGTCAGACGCCTCCTTAAACTGAATGAGTGCTGGTTTAAGTTAAATTATAACCCCAAAGATCCGCCTGGCTCTTCAACCTTTGGAAATCGGTACAAACGTACAGTCGCAATCGTAAATCAGAATCAAAATAAAGCAACAAGTTGTCTGCGAAACCTCTAAATGTGTGTCTCAGTCCTTCGTAAAGAAACTCAGGGCCTCGTTTACAAAATGTCCGCCTGTAATTATGTAAATAAAACAACGTATAATCAGAGGAATCAATAAAGATTGGTTTTGACTGATCAGTTTTTTTTGGACATCGAGCAGAACATTTTGTAAACGAGGCCTCTGATATCTACATTCAGCAAATGGAACATGTTTACATCTCATATCAGTATGTACACGATGGATGTTTGCTTCTCTGAGCGGTGACAGTCTGTCGTGATGGCCTCCCATTGGTGCTCCAACAGGAGGGGCGGGGCTTGTGGGTCCAGGTGGGGCGGTGGGCATGCGTCGAGTTGGTTATGGTCTGTCTGCGGGAAGAAAGAGAAGGCAGCAGAAGTTAACTTTGTTTTAAGCCTGCCTCTGTACATTTGTATTTCAGTCACATTGCATTTTTATCACAGTCACATGTATCTCATTTTTATCTATTTATATTTTTTTTTCCTGAATTAAGTCTTTTCAACTAATTTCTATTATTACTATCCAAGGTTATTTAGTTTTTGTTTTGTTTTGGTTTTTTTGTGAATGAAGCCTTTTTAATTTATTTTTATTATTACTATCCGAGCTTATTTTAGGTAACTAAAACTACTGTAAAGATGTTATTAATAGCCCGGGTTATTATTTGTTTATATTTGGGACAACAAACCTGTTGCTCAGCATGTTATGATCTTTTTTTTTTTTTTATTTAAACCAGTATGAATATTATATAAAAAATGGTTGAATAACATATCCATCAATTTTTATTATTGTTACTATCCAAATACTAATATTGACACTTAAAAAAATAAACTAAAACTAAGTATAAAAAAATATAAAATAATAATAATAATAAATACTGAAATGTAAAAGAATAAACTTTAAGTATAAAAAATATAAAATTTAATTTAAAAAATGAAAATAATAAATGAAAAAATACTGAAACAAAAAATAAACTGAAAGTGTAAAGAACCTAAAATTAAAGTTAAAAAAATAAATAATGAATAAAAAAATACTGAAACTTAAAAAAAACTGAAACGAAGTATAAAAAATATAAAATGTATTATTATCATTATAGTAATAATAATAGTAATCATAAAATAATAATAAAAAAAATAGAAACTGAAACTGAAAAATAGACTAAAACTAAGGAGAAAAAATAAATTAAAGAAAAAATAATATTTAAAAAAAAAACCTCACCTAAAATGCACAAACCAACTCTGTAAACTAACTAAAACTAAATTAAAAAAGAAAAAAAATTAAAATTAGAAAAATTAAAAATAAAAATTGATTAAAAAAAGACATAAATCTAATCTAATATAACTCCATTACCACTGCTCTCCCTCAATGTGTAGAGGTATTTGCCTTTATATATTTATTTTTCCAAAAATGATTATTGAAACTTAAACAACGAGTGACTTCATGTGCCCTAAAAATTCAGTAAACAAAACTATTTTTTTTTTAAAAAAGTTAATGAATAAAGAATTCTTATTGCAATACAAATATATATATATATATAGAATTTAATTTTTAAAAAATATAGTAACTTTATCAGACAGCAGCTGGACCATTGATTCCTGTATCAATCCTCAGGGTACTCACAGGGTTAACTTGCTGTTGTGGTTTCAGTTGTTGTGGGTGTAGACGCCTCCGGCCCTGATGGAGCTGCTGATGGGGGACGACAGCGGGTGGTGGCCTGGTCGGATGGGCTTTGCTGAGGCACAAAGAAACAAAGCAGTGTTTCAGTAACGTGTATTTTATTCCCTCTTCTGTCCCAGTGTGACTCTGAGCTCACCGATCTGTGCAGAGAACCCCCTCCTCGCCATGTTCTTGGCCCTCACGGCCTCTTTGATGCGGTCCACCTCCTGCTGGTAGCGCTTGCGGTCCCTCATGGCGTTCTCCTTGGCCTCCTTCAGGGCGTTCTCCAGGGCTTTGACTCGCTCGGCCGTGGCCCGCAGACGCTTCTCCAGCTTGGGCAGCTCACAGCGGAGGTCAGCGTTGTCTCGGACAAGCTGAGGGCGGTGGTGACAGTACATTTAGCTCAACATTTCTACGTTGCATTGCACATTTAATGTCTCACTTCCTGTGTGGGGTCGTGGCTTGATTAGTGTACCTGTTTGTGAACCTTGGTGAGCTGCTCCAAGTTGTTTTCCAGGAAGGAGATCTTCTGTTTCTGGGCCACGTTGCCGAGTCCCTCCTCACAGTCCAGCTCTGCGCTCTGACAACACAAACACAGAGCACAGGTTAAAGGTTAGATAGGCGTAAAACTAACGACTCTAAAGGACCAGAGGAAGGTGGCGTACCTTCTTGACCCGCGTGGTGAGGTCCTGGACGAAGAGTTTGCGCAGGTTGTGCAGAGTCTGCAGCTCTTTGGCCTGACAGAATGAGATGACAATTATTCACATGGTTGGACACAGTAGACGTTTATACCCGTGATTCAGTCCTCGTTAAAAGATAAGGCCGGTAATACTGTAAATATTTTAGTCAGCACATCCCAGGAAAGAGCAGAAACCAACACACAGTGACTCAGCAAATTTTAAAGACCAAAACTCAGAGGAAAGACTGAAACAAGACACAATATAAACAAGATTTAAAATAAAATCAGACATAAAAAAAAATAAATAAAAGCAGTTAAAAAAACGTGACAGGGCAGCAGAAGATTAAATCAATTAAATCATCCTTAATATTGTTGTATTTTCATTCCTTTTTAATAAGCAACAGGACACAAAAAATGCATGTAGAAATTTAAAATGCAGTCAAAAGTATTTCATGTGTGTTTTTTCTTCATTAAGTCTTTTAAATATTTTTCATTATTACTTGCCAAGGTAATTTTGGTTTGCTAAAACTAGGCTTGAAAAACATTTCAGTTTTTAATTTCTATTTTTTGGGGAATTATATAGTTTAAAAAAATTATTTAAATAATTTTTACATACAAATATTTAATTTTTTAAATATATTTTTTAATTGTTTTTTTTTATTGCTTTCCAATCTTATAGGTAACTAAATCTATACTTAAAAATAAAACTAGGCTTTAAAAAACATTTTAGGTTTTTTTAAATTCTTTTTTGTGAATTTTTTTAATACATTTTAAATACTTTTTATATAGAAATATTTAAAAATATTTATTTAAAAAAATTGATTTTTATTATTACTTTTAAATCTTATTATAGGTAACTAAATATAAACTAAAATAAAACTAGACTTGAAAAAAACTTAAGTTTTTTATTTCTATTTTTTTGTGATTTTTTTTTTTTTAATTTTGATTAATTTTCTATACAAATATTTAAAAATATTTAATTTTTAAAATATTTTTTAAAATAGATTTTTGTTATTACTTTCCAATCATATTATAGGTAACTAAATAAAAACTAAAAAATAAAACTAGGCTTGAAAAACATTTTTAATTAACTGAAATAAAATAAAAATTTTAAAAATAATTAATAAATAATAAAGTTGTGTACATGTGATATTGCTATGCTATATTTTCATGTAATTCTTTTAGTTTGTACAGCACTTTGGAATTGTGTTTTTTTGTCATATACTATGAATTTTTCTTTTAATTAGTTATATAGGGACTGCATTCATTTATTTATTTTAACGCTTTGTCTAAAGGAACAAGAGAAAATCTTCAAGGAGGCCTCATCAAGTGTCTCCAGCTGGTTAGCTCAGGGAGGTAGAAGACTGGTCTGAAGCTCAGAGGATCAGGGTTCAACTCTCAGGTCAACAGGTGTCTGTTTTACACACTGATGTCTGAAGGAGAAAGTTCAAAGTTGGAAGGAACACAGACAAAGTGTCTCTGGCCTGGTAGCTCAGGCTGTTAGAGGACTGCTTGGAAGTCTTCAGCTTCTAAGTTCCATCCTTGTTGAGGCTCAGTGAATTTTAAAGTCTGCTGTCCAGAGGAGAGAGTCAAAGGCTCCGTGAAACACATCATAAGTGTGAGGAGGAATAGCTCAGGCTGTTAGAGAGCCGCTTGGATGATCCTAAGGTTGGAGGTTCGATCCTTATCCAGGACAGGTGAATTTTAAAGTCTGCTGTCCAGAGGAGAGAGTCAAAGTCTCTGTGAAACGCCGTGGGAGTGTGAGGAGGAATAGCTCAGGCTGTTAGAGAGCTGCTTGGATGATCCTAAGGTTGAAGGTTCAATCCTTATCCAGGACAGGTGAATTTTAAAGGCTGATATCTGTAAATCTATCTATAGAGACACACATAGGCAGATGAACATGTGTAGCGGCAGGATAACTCAGTGGTTAAGGTTACTGACTCTGGGTCAGTAGACTGGGGTTCAAATCCCAGTCAGGGCAGGTTACACATCCAATGTTGCTATCCTTACTGTGAACATGCTACGGCAAGGGGGAGCCAGGACGCCAGGCCAAAGTGGGGATGTCATCATCATCCCCACATTAGTTTAACTATTAAAGCACATTAACTATTAACAGTAATGTACAACACTAGTCACTAGTCATCAACTATAGGACTAACAACACAGTGGCCAATAGAAACATAACAATACTGGGTCCTAGTGTGTCTCCTGAGCTGGGCTGTCACAGGGGGAGGTAGCATGGGTGGTAGGGTTGGGTTAGAGGTAGGAATAAATAAATTAAATTAGTCTAAAAGTATGTAAGTTAATCAATAAATGTAAAAAAAAAAAAAATTATATAGTGTAGATACTTACTAAACTTACTACTAAGGAAGGCAATAATGTCTAAAAGCAGAGAGTAGATAAGTAAAAATATATATAGTTTTAATAGCATAGATACCCCTTCAGTACGTTAATTTCCATTACTTGTGAAGAAGGGTTCTTCACAGAGCTGCTGGATGGATCCTAAGGTTAAGAAGGTAAACCTTGCCCAAGTAACAAGGTGAAGTTTGGTGACTGATACCCAGCAAATCTGTAAAATCTATAGATATCTATAGATCGTTTATAGACGTCTATAGATAGTTTAAGTGTCAAAGACGTCAAAACTAAGATAGACAGACAAGATAGACTAAGATAGAAGTGTCTTAGACAGTTTAAGACTTCTATAGATAGACAGTTACAGATAGATAGACATATCTATCTATAGAAGTCTTAGACAGTTTAAGTATAGATAGACAGTTTAAGTGTCTTAGACGTCGAAGACGTCTAAGACAGTTTAAGTGTCTTAGACGTCGAAGACGTCTAAGACACTTAAACTGTCTATCTGTCTTAAACTGTCTATCTATAGAAGTCTTAGACAGTCTAAGACACTTAAACTGTCTATAGACGTCTATCTATAAGACACTTAAACACTCTATAAGTAGTTTAAAATAGTTTAAGTCTTAAGATTTCTATAGGTTAACAGTATAACCAGTATAACCACTAAAATACTAATTAGTTAATATATTAAGTTTCTACTGAAGCCACGTCATTGAATCTTGTTATGTACTATTAGTAAGTATCTACACTATATGTACTATTTACTTACATACTTTTAAGACTATATGACATTATATTATTCTCTAACCTACCACCTGGGGGCATCTCAGGTATTAGTTATTGTATCTATGCTATTAAAACTATGTTTTTTTTTTTTTTTTCTTTTATTAATTAACCTACTTTTTTTAATTAACCTACATTTATTGATTAACTTACATACTTTTAGACTAATTTAATTTATTTTAATTATTCCTACCTCTAACCTACCACCTGGCCCTAGCTCCCATGCTACCTCCCCCTGTGACAGCCCAGCTCAGGAGACACACTAGGACCCAGTATTGTTATGTTTCTATTGGCCACTGTGTTGTTAGTCCTATAGTTGATGACTAGTGACTAGTGTTGTACATTACTGTTAATAGTTAATGTGCTTTAATAGTTAAACTAATGTGGGGATGATGATGACATCCCCACTTTGGCCTGGCGTCCTGGCTCCCCCTTGCCGTAGCATGTTCACAGTAAGGATAGCAGCAATGGATGTGTAACCTGCCCTGACTGGGATTTGAACCCCAGTCTACTGACCCAGAGTCAGTAACCTTAACCACTGAGTTATCCTGCCGCTACACATGTTCACCTGCCTATGTGTGTCTCTATAGATAGATTTACAGATATCAGCCTTTAAAATTCACCTGTCCTGGATAAGGATCGAACCTTCAACCTTAGGATCATCCAAGCAGCTCTCCAACAGCCTGAGCTATTCCTCCTCACACTCCCACAACGTTTCACGGAGCCTTTGACTCTCTCCTCTGGACAGCAGACTTTAAAATTCACCTGTCCTGGATAAGGATCGAACCTCCAACCTTAGGATCATCCAAGCGGCTCTCTAACAGCCTGAGCTATTCCCCCTCACACTCCCACGGTGTTTCACAGAGCCTTTGACTCTCTCCTCTGGACAGCAGACTTTAAAATTCACTGAGCCTCAACAAGGATGGAACTTAGAAGCTGAAGACTTCCAAGCAGTCCTCTAACAGCCTGAGCTACCAGGCCAGAGACACTTTGTCTGTGTTCCTTCCAACTTTGAACTTTCTCCTTCAGACATCAGCGTGTAAAACAGACACCTGTTGACCTGAGAGTTGAACCCTGATCCTCTGAGCTTCAGACCAGTCTTCTACCTCCCTGAGCTAACCAGCTGGAGACACTTGATGAGGCCTCCTTGAAGATTTTCTCTTGCTCCTTTAGACAAGGCGTTTAAAAAAAAATTCATGTATATGTGTAAAAAGCCGAAATAACTCGATACAATATGCTGAAAAAAACTGTGTTCAAGACACAAAGTTGCAGATTCAGACCAAAGTCAGGTGACGTGGTGTAAATCATGATGAAGTCCCTGAAGAACTGCCGACGTGCTGGATGGTCGATGCATGGAATGAAGGGAAGTAAGCGTAATGTGTCTTTCATCTGCTGCACCAAGTATCCGTGGCCGACTGCTGCGTCTACGGTCCTCAACGTTACCCATTTCTTTGTGCTTCTTCAAAAGAGTTTGAACAGCACGTCTTGAAGCCGCAGTCGGCTTTGAAATCTTTGCCTGGCAGAGACCTGCACAACTACACTACGTTTTTGGATTTCGGTGCTGGCCAATCAATGAGCCGGGTTTTCTTCTTCCTCGTGCTTTTTTTCTTCCTGGTCAGCGGTCGTTTCGGGCAATACCGCCCCCAAACGTTGTCCAGGTGGTTTGGTCCACTTTAAAAAGTGCAGTGTGAGAGTGAACAGAACCAAATGAAGGGGTGAAATTTTTCAGCATTCCCCGCCCAATCAAACCGAGTCCCTGTGCACTTACCACCGTCTCCTCCAGGCCCTTCAGGTCCTCCCTGGCCTGCTCCCTCTGTTCATTCAGCAGTCTGCACAGAAAACACACATTTACAAATCAGCGTCTATCACATCCGACGCTCCTCAGTAACAGCGCAGTCAGATTCTTACATGAGTTTCTGGAGCTTGGCGTCCTTCTCCTGCTCCTCAGCCTTCAGTTTGTCGTAGTCCGACATGAGTCTCTCCTGCTCCAGCAGCAGACCCTGGTTCAGACTGAGACAGGAAGACAACTGGGGATTAATAAACAGCAGTGTGACCTTTTTCAGGGTCTCCTCACAGCGGAGAGACGACAGGAAGTGAAGAGCATACAACAAAATATAAATATATGAAGAAAGAAGCGCGGGGTTTTACATTTAAGCTCAAGTACAAGTTCAAACGGAGCTCCTTAACCTCCTGAACTGATTCTCACAGGTGTTAAAACGTCAGTCTCTCCTTCTCTCCTCAGAAGTGGGAGCTGACTTTGAACTCTCGAGTTAATGACTTTCACGCAGCAGCTTCACTCGCACACGCTGCTTCTCCTCCTCGACAGGCTCTCTTTGAAATTGCTTTTAAGAGGAAGTCAAGCTCGAGCTAAACCCTGAACCCTGAGTAAGAACTCCTCAGTGCTGAATGAAAGACGGATGACACGTTCTTAAATCGACTTTTCCATGCTTACATTTTCCTGCAAGATAGATCCAAACCCAGGCATGATGGGTAAAAGGTAGAGGCGGGGGAAAATCGATTATTTACATTAGTAATTGTTGCAAATCAACATTTCAAGACAACTTTTAGGACCAGAAAAATAAAATCAGTTGCTGTTTCGTCCACTAGATGGTGCTGATGTTCGTGTTCTTGGTGAGGTCAGCAGACGTCTCAGTCTGCGGCATTTGGCAGGAAGTTCATCAAAACAAAAACGGATGCACCAAAAGCAGAAATTTAAAAATGCGCCAAATGTCTGGACTTATTTTGGAATTAAAGAAAGGCTTGGATATGGCACGAGATTTGCAAGCAGTGCCGCATGAGAATAAAATACTCACCCCACATAGCGTTATATGTGACTATAACAGCAGAGCTGTAGGCTCCCGTTTTTTGTGGGGCTGCAGCCTTTTCATGTGGTTTCAGCGGCTCGAACCGGCTTCATTTTGACGCCTGCACTCTTGAAGTCGGCGCCATGTTTATAGAACACTACTGCAATCCGATCATTTTATTTGGCGGTTTCAAAAAGACAAGTCTTCGTGTGAACATAGCCTTAATCTGTCCTCACAGAGGGCGTCAAATCTGCCGTCTCTCACTTCAGTTTTTTAGACGTACACGGCATTTCTGACAGGTTTCATGACGGTGGTGGTCAGTATGTCTGTTTCGTGTCACATTTAGCTGCAATAAAAACAGACTGAAAATCATTTGCAGTTGGAATACTCAGCATATCGCAATAATGCTAAGTGCTATTAGCATTATGCTAAGTGCAACTGGACTTGCTTGCGTTTCTTGAGACGTTTCGCCTGAGGCGAAACGTCTCAAGAAACGCAAGCAGGTCCAGTTGCCTACAATATAGCACTTAGCATTAACAGGACCTGGATGACTGAGAACCTTCACCGACATATCGCAATAATATCGCATCGTCCAACACATTCTCACTCCGACCTCGTCACATGACGACGTTTGGTCATGGACTTTCCACGTCCAGATACAACGTCCAAGGTACCCTGGGTGTTGGTTGTTGACGTTCTGGGACGCCTTGTCGACTTCAGCCTGTTACATGCATTGTCTGTTTTCAAAACACACTTCTGTTTTCACAGGAAATTTAACGTAAACATACAGTCTCTGTCAAAATAAAAGCCACTGACATTTTTTTCCTCCAACAACAAACACACGTGGTTGGGTTTAGGAAAAAAGAAAACAGGGTTTGGCTTTAGAATCTCACGGGACGCAAACACCGCTCTCTCAGGTGGAAGTCAGCGTTCGTTGGACTTTCGTCCTTGTCCCACTGCGTTACCCCTGACACCACCGAGCGCTGTTGAAGTATAACGGCAACCGGCTGCGTATCATGCTGACATTAAAGGACGGCTATTGAGTCAGGAGTTTCCAAAAAACAATTGAAATTGGTGCAAAGTACAAGCATCGCTCGTAATTCCACAAGACCAGTAAGGTGGTTTCTTACTCCGTGAGCTCGTCCAGCATCCTCTGCTTGTCTTCGATCTCGTCTCGGAGGCGGCTGAGCTGCTTCTGATGAGCCTCCCTGTGGTTCTCCAGCTGCTCCTCCAGCGTTTTCTGCGGGACAAAGACGCAGTCAAACGAAAACGCATGAAGAGATTCATCATTCTGTTACGATCTATTACAGTTTTGAGGCCCGTCTCTCCTCACCTTGATGTCCTCGTCTCCGTCCAGTCTGCTGATGTCCTCCTTCTCCCCCAGCACCTCGTGTCTTTTCTCTGGAAACCAACGAAGAAGACAAATTAGGGTCTATTATCTGATTCAGACTGGATTTCAGTGTTTTATGTGATGTTTTAAAGGCTCTTAGGAGTTGCTATCTCAAACTGAACAAAGTCTTTTCATCAAAATTTGGGGGAAATTACAGTGAATGAAAATTTAATTCCACACTCTTGGTTTTGCTCCAATTCTGCACAGGTTTAAGTAAAAGATCTGAAGTTTTTTATGCACACAAAAGATGCATTTCTCTCAAACTTGGGTTGTAAATTTGTGAAAATCTAAAAGAGTCTTAGATCCTTAAACCTGCGAGGAATGGGAACAAAAACCAGTGTGACTTATTTCAACAGCGAGAACAGAAGCTTAAGCAGGTAAATAAAGAAAATATTTCCTTGTCCGAACTCTTCTCAGGTGTTTCACTGACTTAACTGTGACATCATCACACTCCAACAAGTCTGTTTGTTTTGAGGAGTTTGTGGAGGCGTGTTTTGTCGTGTACCGACCCTGAGCCTGCAGTCTGGCGAGCTCCTCGGTCAGGGCGTCCTGACTCTCCTCCAGCTGCCTCTTCTTCTGCTCCATGTTCTGCATGTAGTCAGTCAGAGACTTGATCTTGGCCTGGTGCTGCACACAGACGGGACGACACACACACACACACACACACACACACACACACACACACACACACCACGGACGGTTTGGCAAAAACACAGCGAGACAAAAGTTTGGTCGTTAATCCAGAGAGACTTTCAGGAAGTGTGACAGAAGTGAAGTCAACAACCTTATATCAGAATCCTGCAGTCATAGAGCGCTAATATAAAAAACGATAGTTTTCTTACTAGAGAAGTTACAGGTGAGTAAAAGTGACTGTAGGGAAGTTTTTCTTATCAGCAGCCATATTTTTCACATGCAGCAATATGATATGAGTTTCCACAGACACAAAGTACATTTTTGGCACATAAAATAAGCACAATGCATCTTTAATTTTGATGTAAGGCTTCATATAGTTATTTTAAAAAAAAAAATTTATATTAAATTTAAAATTCTTTGTTTATTTATTCATTTGTTAATTCATTTATTCATTCATTCATGCATTTATCTGTTTTTGTATCCATCTATCCATTATTTAGGTGCAAGAGTTTATTTATTTATTCGTGCATCTATTTTAAAAAAAACACATTTTAAATATATGTTTAAATGTATTTATTTATTTAATTTTTATTAACATTTTTTTGTTTTTTATATTTTTTATTAAATTCAAATTGATCTATTTATTTATTTATTTATTCATCATTCATCTAATTTTTTTAGTTAATTAGTTAGTTTTGGCATCCATCCATCAATGATCCATTTTTTTCCATCTTTTTTAAAATGTATCATTTTAAATTTATTTTTAATGTATTTTTCATTTAAATAAATAAATAATCAATAAATAAATCTTTTTTATTTATATAAAGAAATAAATCCAAAAATAATACAATTAAAATAAAATAAAAAAATCCATGATCCATTTTTTTCCATTTTTTAAAAATTATCATTTTATATTTATTTTTCATTTAAATAAATAATCAAGAAATAAATATTTTTTATTTATATAAAGAAATAAATCCTAATATAATACAATAAAAAATAAATTAAAAAAATCCATGATCCATTTTTTCCATCTTTTTAAAAAATTATCATTTTAAATTTATTTTTTACTGTATTTTTCATTTAAATAAATAAATAATCAATAAATAAATATTTTTTTATTTATATAAATAAATAAATAAAAAATAATATTATTAAAATAAATTAAAAAATAAATAAATCCATGATCCATTTTTTTCCCATCTTTTTAAAAAAAATTATCATTTTAAATTTATTTTTTAATGTATTTTTCATTTAAATAATTAATCAAGAAATAAATATTTTTTATTTATATAAATAAATAAATCCAAAAATAATACAATTAAAATAAATAAATAAAAAATCCATTTAAATTTTAATTAATAAATTAATTAAATTAATAAATAAATGGAAAAATTAAATGGGAAAGTAAAAAAAAGGGGGTCATTAATACAAAGGTAAAAAAAAATTAAAACAGGAATATAAATTTTTGTCACATTTAATAAATTACCTAATTAATATAGGATGATTAAAATTGATTCTTTTAATGCTTTTTTGTTGCTTCTTTTGTCTTTTTTATTTTTATATATATGAAATATAATGTGACAGATGGTCCGTTATTGAGAAACACACCCACAGGTGATTAATTGTTTCACACCTGGGCACATGAAAAAGGAAGAGTACCATCTATTTAAAATTAACGTCGCAAAAACATGTATTTAAAACTCTTCCAGAGGAACCAAAACTTTAGTGCAACCAATAAATTGTGATGCTGAGTGAGAGCAGTGTGAGGGATCTTCTTTTCCAGCGTACCTGCATCTGAGATATTTGGATGTGAGTATATCTCTCTTTACATTAATTGATTAATTTTGGATTTTGGCAGCTTATGTGCGCCATAATTTCACTGCCACTTTGGTAAACGGAGCTTTAAAGGGAACAGAGGAGGAAGCAGGTTTACTCTCCTAAATATTCTGACGTCTTCTTGGCTGATAGGTGTGTAAACGTAACTGGAAACAGCCAGAAATAAGGTGCGTACACCTCATATACCTGCGCACACCCTTCACTACACCACTACATATCAGGCAACCATGGTTACCTAGGTGACGGTTACCTGTGAGATGAGTAGCTGACAGGACGCCAGCTCCTTCTCATTGGCCTGGATCTTGCGGTGGGCGTCGGCCTGCGCGCTCTCCAGCTGCTTGCTGCGGTTCACCAGAGACTTGACCTCGGACTTCATCTTGCTGATGTAGAGACGAGCCACAGTGAACTCCTCCTCCACCGCCGAGCCGTTCCCCTTCAACTCTGAGGACTGAGGAGGAGGAGGAGGAGGAGGAGGAGGCAGAGGGTCAGGGGTTAGGGTGTGAGCGCGGGAGATGACACGTGTGTTAATGTGTGTGTTAGCGTGTCCTTACAGCGGCTGACTTGACGTCGCTGGTGCCGATGATGGCGCCGATGTCACTGAGGTCCCTCAGCAGCAGGTTGAGGACCTCTGCGGCTCGCTTCCTCTGGAGGCCGTTCAGCTCCTGCAGCTGACTCAGCTCCCTCTGCACGGCCGACAGCAGCGCCTGGACACACACACACACTCCTTTAACTTCATCCAGGTGTTGTATCAAACAAAATCTGAGCACAGCGAGGGTGGACATTTGGATTCAGCCTCATTCATGTAAAAACAAGATGGCCGCCAGCTCTGCCACGTCAGTCTGAGGACGATCCCGACTCAAAACATGATCAGACTTTATGGCTGAAGCTTTTTTATTTTTGCTTAGTAAAGTTTGTAGTTTGACATGAAGCTACAAGCTGAGACGGCGTCAACTAGGAGGGACTCGTTCGAGGACGTTGGGACTTGATTATCGTGTCACTGTAGCGTCTCACACAGGTCAAAAGGTCAACGACTAGAGACACGCTGAAACAGACACAGTCGCAGTGACGTCGTGCCGTCCACTCACCGTCTTGTGCTGCAGCTCCTCCGTCAGCTGCAGGTTGGTCTGATCCCTCTCCTCCACCTCCTGGCTCTTCTGGTCGTAGTTGACGGCCAGCTCCTCCAGCGCCTGCAGCACCTCCTTCACCTCCTCCTTGGCCAGCTCGTTCTCCGTCTGCAGCCGGCACAGCTCCTCCTGGATCTTCTCGTAGTCGCGCCGCGTCGACGCCAGCAGCTGAGAGGGCGGAGGATCGTTATAAACACACGTGAAATCACAAAAATCAGATTTAAAGCAAAATGTTTTCATGGTCCGGGAGACGCACCTCCTCCTGGTCCATCATCTGCTCCTTGAGTTTCTCAGCCAGCTGACTGTGTTGGTTGATCTCGTCGTCCTGGAGGAACATTTAGAGTCCATAATTAGAGATTAAAGCTCATGTGCAGTTTTGATTTATAGGGTCACAGTGTCAGGATGAAGAGCGTCACCTTGTCGTCCAGCTGTTTGTAGAGGTTGGTGATGTCCTCCTCGTATTTGCTCCGCTCGTCACCGGACACAGAGACGCCGCCTCCTCCGGCCGGCAGCATGTTGTCGATGATGGGAGTGTTGTCGTACGGCTCGACGCTCTTCTGGTCTTTGGAGCTCAGCTGCTCCTCCTCAGGAACGTTCTCCCCTGTAACACACTCATCTGTTAAAGCTTTCACTCAGTGATTAAAATAACTTTAAATGTTGAATTTTTTGTTTTGGTCACTTTGAGTTGATGTGAATGACAAAACAAAACTGTAGTGACTGTACAGGTGCAGCACTGATACATACATACACTGTATATCATAACAATAACTACCACTGATACTATCACTAATACTTATAAAAATAATAATAATAATTCATTTTAAATATTATGTTTACTTATTGTATTTATCATTATTACCCTTATTATATTGCATTGTCATTATTATTATTATTATTTCTACAACAACAATATTGGAAAAATAGAATTAAAAAATAAATAAAATAATTTTTTAAAATACAATATTGAAAAAAACCTAGAGGGTTACTGGGGGGCATCATAAATAAATAATGCTAATGTCAATAATGATAATAAAATAAAAGTAATATATATTTTTGGAAATATAACCATGTGGTCATAAGGGAGAAATTATGATAATAATTTAAACAACTTAAAGATAATTATTTATAATTAATTTATTATGAATAATGATTCAGAAAATAATAATAAAAACAATTTTGTAAAAACATAACACAATAAAATAAGCATCAAAATTAATAAAAATATAATATTATGAAATACTAATAATTTGAACATAATATTATTATTATTAGTAGTAGTAGTATTAATAATAACAATAATAATTAATTATAAAACCTTAAAAAAAAAACAACCAGGTCGTTATAAGGGAGGAATTAAAAATAAAACAGGGTGTTTTTTGTGTCATCTTGATCTCATATTAAATCATGTGATGTGTCATCGTATCTTGTCACTGTGCATCACGTCATGTGACCCTGATTATGAGGGACGTACAGCAGAAGCCATGTTGGATCCCGCAGCACACTGTTATCACACACACACACACACACACACACACACACACACACACACACACACACACACACGTTTTTACAGTACAGTCATTTCATCATATGTGTCTTGTGGTTGTGTGTCGTTGTAAAGAAGAGCGCAGCCTGTCAGCAGCAGTGTGACGTCATGAAGAAGAACTGATGATGTAACTGTTACTGATGAACGAGGAGCAGGAGGAGGAACAGGAGGAGTAGGAGGAAGAGGAGGAGGAGCAGGAGGAGTAGGAGGAAGAGGAGGAGGAGCAGGAGGAGGAGGAGGAGGAGGAGCAGGAGGAGGAGGAGGAAGAGGAGGAGGAGCAGGAGGAGCAGTAGCAGGAGGAGGAGCAGGAGAAGGAGGAGGAGGAGCAGGAGGAGGTGAAGAGCTGCTCTGGTTAAAAGGCTCGGCACGGAGCCAGCGGCTGAGTCACATCAGAAACACTGCATCAGCATAATGTGTGTGTGTCTGTGTGTGTGTGTGTGTGTGTGTGTGTGTGTGTGTGTGTGTTCACACAGCGTAGGCTGTCCAGGCTGCAGCCGAGCTGATGTGTTGCTAAGGAGGGGGAGTGTTATCAGCGTCCACAGGGACATAAGAGAATTACTGGACGGAGAGGAAGAGGAGGAAGAGGAGGAGGAGAGAGGAAGAGGAGGAGGAGGATGACAGAGGAAGGAGAGGGAGAGAGAGAGAGGGAGAGGAGGAGGAGGGAGAGAGAGAGAGCGGTTACCATGCAACAGAGATGGAAACCAGGGCGAGGTGCTGCGAAGGAGACGCTGCAGTCTCAGAGAGAGGACGACAGCGTGGAGCAGAAACACAACAACAGACAGTAGAAAGACACGCTGCGTGTCACCGTCGTGTGACGTCACAGGTTTACTGTCCTCAATGAAGACACGCTGTGTGAATGAATTATATTCATTTAGATTATAGTCTCACTTTTTAAAAATATATATATATTTTATTATAATTTCATTGGTATAATAATAGGATTTAAATATATTTTATTTTATTATTTTTTATTTTGTTGTGATTTTTTAAAATTCTTGTTTTGTCTTTTAAATCCATTTTATTTCATTGTTAGTCTAGCTTTTATTAACTTTTTATTATTATTAATGTTATTATTGTTAACATTATTACAGTGTTTGAATCTAATTCAATGTATTTTATTGACATGATTTTTATTCTTGTCATGTCTTTTTGGTCTAATTTATGTAGTTTTCAGTCTGGCTTTAATTTAACTATTATTATTATATAGTGTTTTATTGTCTCATTATTTTCATTTTTTATGCTTGTATTTTTTTTATCATTTAGTTTTATGTAGTTTTTACATGTTTTATTATTATTATTATTATTGTTATCATCATGATTATTTTTTCTTATAAAGCATCTAAATGTAGTTTATTGTTATTGTCACTACATGTTATTGTCATCATTTTTATTCTTGTTTTGTATATTTAATCTATTTTATCTATGTCTATTATTAATAAAGTTTTTTGTTTCACTCTGTTTTACTGCTATTACTGTTTTTGTAATCTTTAAAATCTATTTTATTACATGTTTTATTGCCGTGCGTGCACTGGTCTGTAATTCCTAAATTGTTCTTTGTCTTTTTTGTTGTTTTTATGTTCCACACGTGTTCTGTCTTATTATAAACTTGTCAGGTATCTTTGAAGAACTTGAAACTGCACAGACGACTGTGTAAAATGAGCTGTACAAATAAAGTTTGATTGATTGATCGATTGGTATCTGACGGTCTTAAATCTCTCTGAAATCAAAGCCTGCAAACTGTACATCAGTCAGACTTCATGAGGTGAATACAGCAGGTTTATCAGTTGAATTTCAGCTGTCAGTGTCTCCTCTGTATCATGACAACACGCAGCATTATTGTTTGTGTCGGCCATTTTAATAGACATGCTGTGGAGGGTGGTGTTTGAATGTCAACAGTACACACACACAGATTGGTGACAAATAAGAGTAAAAGAAACGGCGTTCATCCCTCCATCAGACTCACCGTTCCTCCAGCGGTTGAGTTCGGCCTCCAGCCTCTGGATGACGTTCCTCAGGCTCTTGTTCTTCTCCTTCTCCTTCTCGTATTTCTTCTTCCACTCCTCAGCCGTCAGCTCCAGGTTCACCGACACTGTGTTCTTGATGGTCTTGGCCCTGAGGAAACAAGGACACATAGAGAGTGAGCTGAAACACTGTCTTTCATAAAGAAGGCCTAGTCACCCAAACGTTCTCCTCCTCACACAGCAGCCTCTGAGTAAACTGTGTCTCAGCGTCCAGGGCTTCATTCACAGAAGGACACGCCATGTCTCTACTTCCTGCTGCACGTTTAGCGGGCGATCTTTGCTCCCATGGTGGGAATCTTCAGCTCCTCATTTCCTCTGTGTTTCTCCTGGGCAGAGGGCAGATGGCTGCTCAGTAATCGTTCCTCAGTCATCTCTCCCTCACTGCTGCTGCTTCAGCTCTCATTACGTAAGCACTTTGAACTTGTTGGCCCTCTCTCTGCACATGCAGCTGTCGCACAGTGCTCCTGCTCCTCCTGTGGTGCTCCTGCTCCTCCTGTGGTGTTCCTGCTCCTCCTGTGGTGCTCCTGCTCCTCCTGTTGTGTTCCTGCTCCTCCTGTCATGTTCCTGCTCCTCCTGTGGTGCTCCTGCTCTGGGTGGAATTCATTTACACTGTTAGGCCTCTGTAGATTAAAGAGTGTGGACGCTCCATGTGACGCGTGTCCTGAGATAATATTATGTTGGAGCTTCATAAATAAAAGTTGACTTGGCTACAAACACAGACTCGTCACACTAAATTTCATTCATGAGAATCATGTTTTAAAATAAATGTAAAAATATATATGATTTTATTTTGTATCCAGACAGACAGATATATTTATTGAGATTATTTTATTCACTTGCTTTATTGTTTTTGTGCTGTAAAATTCTATCCTATCTTATTTTATGTCATTTTATTATTATTATTTTATTTTTTTATTTGTATTTTTAATATATTTTATTGATTTTTCTGTAGATTTTTTATTTAACTATTATCATTATCATTTTTATTATTATTTGTCTTTTTAATCTATTTTCTTATTGTGGATATTATTATTATTTGTGTTTATTTTTTTTTACTATTTTTGTAGTTTCTTTTATGACTATTTTATTCTTAATGTGCAAATTAAATATTATTATTATTACTAGTCTTTTTGGTCTATTTAATCAAATTATTGTAGTTTTTTTATTTAACAATTTTATTATTTTGTAAATATTATTATTATTATTATTTTCCTATTTAATCTTTTTTGTAGCTTTTTTAAATTTCAGTATTTCATTATTATTGTGATTATCATTATTATTTTAATCTATTTAATCTTTTTTGCAGCTTTTTTATTTAGCTATTTATTATCATTATTTTTATTATTATTATTTATATTTTTAATCTATTTTACCTATTTTTCTAGCTTTTTTATTTAACTTTTTTCTTCTTATTGTGATTATCATTATTATCATATTATTTTATTTTATTGTTGTAGCTTTAAATCTATTTTATTGGATTTTATTATCATCATTTTTATTCTTGTTTCAATTTTTGATTATATTTTATCCTGTTCTTTAATTTTGTTTTGTTTTTTAATTTTTTATCTATCCATCTATTTATTATTCATTAATTTATATTTAATTTATATAATATTTCTTTTTGTTGTTTTCATGGTCTACGCTTGTTCTGTATTGTCATCAACCTGTCAGTGATCAGTGAAACACTCTGAGCTGCACTAACCTGTATGAAAGGTGCATTATAAATAAAGTTTGATCAACTGACTGATTGATTGATTGACTGATCGACTGACTGACCGATTGTGTCACAGTGTCACTAAAAGGCTCCAAACTGTCTTTAAATAAGGAACAAACTCAGACACTGAGGTTTTAGAGGACAAAAAACAAGATGGCAGCATGAGCGTGAAACAAAACAATAACCAAACACATGAGAAGGATCTATAAATAGAAACAAACCCAGATGCACAGTGGGAAACAAAACGCCATCTGCTCGCTTGTTCTCAGTCCTCATGAGTCACCGTCCATCTTTAATCACCGCTGAGGGCGAGTCACACGTACCTCTGTCCAAACATGAGCGTGGACTTGGTCTCGGCCTCGTTGTAGATGGACGGCGAGCAGCAGATGATGATGGTGGTGCGACAGTTCCCGCCCAGAGAGTCCTGCAGGATGCGAGTCATCTTGCTGTCTCTGTACGGCACGTGGGTTTTCTGGAGAGTAAGAGCATCACTGTCAGACACTGAGGAAACAAGATGGAGATGGAGGTTGTTTTTTATCTTGCGTGACGCACCGTTCCCTCGGCGAGAGCTGAAATGACGTTTCCCAGCGCTGAGAGAGATTTGTTGATGTTCTTCGCCTCGTCCAACACGGCGCCCTCGGCTCCCGTCTTACTGACCTGCTCAAACACAACACACACATTAGAGTTCACATTTATATTAAAGGAATATTTCACCCCGTAAATGACCGTTTGTGTTTCAGTTCCTTGAGTTACTTTGAATTCATAAAGAAAACGTTTTAATTGCAGGCCTCCGTGCTAAACGACGTCATAAAATCGTGCCGCCACTTGACGACACGTTGGTCCACAACATCTGATGTAGTTTTGCTGTTGGACCCCAACCACTTCAATTCACCAAGAAATGTTCTCAGTTTTTGGATTCTTCGTTCACCGTGGAGGCGTGCGAGAAAACAAACGTTTGTTTCACAAATTCAATGCAACATTTCAGGAGCGATGGAAACACAAACGGTCATCAGGGAGGTGAAGTGTTCCTTTAACATGAGCTCTATATGATGTCACTCATGGTGACCTTCTCGCTGCCCGCCAGGTCGACCAGGTAGAGCTTCCCCGACAGCTTCTTCTCCGTCTCGATGTTTTCCTGCTTGATGTTGATGAGGAAGATGCTGTGGCTGCGGGAGCTGTGCTCGTTCATGTCTGCAGAATGATGGGAGGAAAACAATTACAGTCGGTTCACAGTGAGTTTGGTTTAATATATATAAAGCTCAGCGGAGGAAAGAACTTTAAATTTACTGCAGTTCAGAGGGACATGTTGTATTTGTATAAAATACCTTCATATATGACGAGACAGAGACAAAGTAATAGTTCATTAAAAGACTAGTTAAACTAGACTAAGCAAAACATGAGTAAATAAATAATCAAATATAAATAAATCAGTCAATAAAATATAAATAAAAAGGTTAATTAATGGATAAATAAAATAAGAAATAAAGAAATGAAAATGATTTAAAAAATTAAAGTGAATGATGTGGTATTAGTGATAAAAAAAATCTAAGAAAAAGTAATAATTAAAAATAATAAAAATAAAAAAATAATAAAAACATATATATGTGTAAATAATAAATAAAAATTAACAGACAACACCACACTTTTTATGAAAAGGTAGGTATAGCTCAAAAAAAAAGAGGAGGTTTTAAAAACAAATAAATAAATAATAATAAATAATAAATAAAATAGTGGTAATAGTGATAAAACAATAAAGTAAAAAAATCTAAATAAAAAGTATAATTTAAAAAAATCTATGTATAATAAAAAATACAATGAAAATCCATATACAGTAAAAAAAAATATTAATTAAGAGAAAAAATAAACAACACCATATTTTTTCTAAAGGGATAGGCACTGTATACTTGTGTAAAAAAAAAACTTTAATTACAAATAAAATAAATTAAAACTAATAAAATTAAAAAAAAAAATTAATGGTGATATTTACAAAAATCTAAGTA
Source organism: Cephalopholis sonnerati (assembly GCA_019142605.1). Taxonomy (NCBI): domain Eukaryota; kingdom Metazoa; phylum Chordata; class Actinopteri; order Perciformes; family Serranidae; genus Cephalopholis; species Cephalopholis sonnerati. The sequence goes on from JAGQAX010000024.1 coordinate 4,339,191, forward strand.
AAAATTGACTCATTAGGAATTAAAAAAAAGAATATAATGAAAAGTAACAGTAAAATATTAACAATAAGGATAAGCTCCTGTACTGTTACTTTGCTCCATTTCAGAGTAACATATTCTACTTGTAATCCACTACATTTATCTGACAGTCAGAGGTCACAGACGCCCTTCAAATCTAATTTTATACACGTTCAGCTATAATCAGCTGCATGAGACGTCCTTCTTTTGGGCAGGCGTCCTCACACACCTGTGTGGTTCTAATTTAAGTCAGTGAGTTCAGTTTCCTCTCTGTAAGTGGGGCACACTCTGATCTTGGAATACACCTATATAAAGATACGCACTGGTCACGGCCACGTGTCGGTTGTTCTTGCCCTCATCGATGACGTCCATCACCTCCTCTGGACTGGACACGAAGCGCTCGGTGCAGCCCTGACAGACAAACAGTCACAGGTGAACCAATAAATCAAAGACAGTGTGAGTTAACGTCAGAGTGCTGAGCAGCTCACACACCTTGACGTAGGGCACTCTGTTTTTGTCCTCGTGCACAGAGAGGTTCGTCTTCGACACTTCAGACAGAGCAGAGAGAAACTAAAGTCACACACTGATTCTTCAGAGAAGATTCTGGAATTAAACAGTCGCACTCACCATCCAGCAGGTCTCTGATCTTGTCCAGGTAGATTTCAAAATACGAGACCTGCACAGAGAAACTCCAAAATGTTAACGTCTAGTTTTCAACTACATCATGTGAAACTTTGCACCGTCATCTTCTGCTGTGGGTCATTTAGGTTTCTGAGCATGACGTGTTGAATGCTGAAAAGTAAACATTAAATGTTTGTTATGTTGTTCTAGAACAGGCATAAAATGTGATCAGGGAAAAAAAACATTACTTATTTTGTATATCAGAAATCAGACGGCATATTTTCAGTCTCAAGTAAAAAAAGAAAAGAAAATGAAATGAAATAAAAATTAAAAAATAAAATAAAGTAAAATGAAAAAATACAATGGAATAAAATAAAGTACAATAAAATAAAATAAAATGAAATTAAAATTAAAAATAAAATGAAATAAAATAAAAATTAAAAATAAAATGAAATAAAATAAAGTAAAATGAAATAAAATAAAATGAAATGGAATAAAATTGAAGAAAATAAAATGAATTAAAATAAAGTTGATTAAATTAAAACAATAAATAATAAAAAAAATGAAAACATAAAGAATCATTTTTAAAAATATACTGGTATATACAGACGCAACAGAAACATTTTGCAGATTGTCAACCAAAACCTTAGTTTATCTCCTATATATCAGATAGGACATACAAAAAAACAAACAATTTTATTTATTTATTTATTTATTTACATGCAAAAAGATCCTTTTCACTCTTTCCAGTGGCTTGACGACGGAAAACTGCATTTTTTTATTTTAAATTTTGACCAACTGAGCTGCACAGGTGACCTGAATTTGTGAATTGTTTCTCTAATCCATCTTTCATTTCAAATAAAAATAATAAATTATTTAAATTAATAATAATAATAATAATAATAAAGTACATATTGTATATGTTTTTAAAATAATAATAAAAATAAAATAAAATAAAATAAAATAAGAAAAAAAATAAACATTATGTATGCATACTTACAAATATCCAGTATAATAACAATAAAAAATATGTATTAATGAATAAAACAATATTAAAATTATTAAAGACAAATAAATTAAACTAACTTCCATTACATAAATGCTGAAATAATAATAATATAAATGCTAATAATTATTTTTATTTAAAAAAACACCAGAGGGGTTACATTATGAACGACTGTTTTCTAATGTTTGTGCTGTGACAAATTTTTATTTATTAATTTTTTACCTTGATGTGAAACTCGAGGTTCTCGTCCATGGAGTAGATGTGGTCAAAGATGTCGTGGGCGATGCGAGGGATGATTCCCATCAGCTGGGGGTCGTGCAGTTTGCCCTGAACACAGAGAAGGATTTTAATGTTTTAATGCTCCATGTAAAAACTTATAACATCAGGTTAACTCTCCTTTTAAAGTCATGATAGCAGCTGTTTAAAGAAGTAATCAGATATGGAAGATGTCTGTTGAACTCTGACGCTACTTGAGGCGAGTGTTAAGGGGAGTGTTAAGGGGAGTGTTAAGGGGAGTGTTAAGGGGAGTGTTAAGGGGAGTTTTAAGGGGAGTGTTAAGGGGAGTTTTAAGGGGAGTTTTAAGGGAGCACCGAGGTTAAACGGTGGCGTTAACATAAAGACAGTGAAGCAGAGGTTTTAAATCACAGATCAGATCAGAGAATTAAAAACAGGCTTCAGGCTGTCGTCTCGTCTGTCGTCGGATTAATCTGAGCTGAAGTCATCTGAACTCATGATGAGTTCCACTGGGTCTGCTGTGAGAGCTGAATTAAAATCTGAACGTTTCAGCACTCCAACTGTCCAAAAAGCTGCTGAAACACCGTGAATTTAAATGATGAGAGCTTCCTGATGGAGGACGCTCTCTGGACTTTCAGCCGTGGTGTGAATCTGACTGGATTTAGTGTTTGGTGGTAAGTCTGTTACACAATGCCTGCTGTGCTCTAATCCTCTGATGATCCTCTGATCGCACACTGGAGGGTCAAAACAAAGGTCACACTCAAATGTTCTGACTCTGGGATTCATTGATTGGTTAACTGATGGACAGTAACCATGACGACGTGGAGGAACTGCTGACAAAACGTAAAATAATCAGTCATCTAAAGACCTCTGACATGTTTCTGATGACGGGTCTCTGTGAGGAAGAGTAGGGCAGTAACTCTGTGTTTTCCCTTTTTTATTTATTTGATTTTAAATACATAAACATAGATAAATACCTTTATACAGGGAGAGACAGAGACACAGTAACAGCTCATTTAAAGACTAGTAAAACCAGACTAAGTAAAGAATAAATAAAATAAAATGAAATAAAATAAAATAAAATTTAATAAATTAAATTAAATTAAATTAAAATGAATGATATGGTAGTGGTGATACAAAAAAAATCAAAGTAAAAATGTTTAGATTCAAAATAAATACATTTTTGTATAAAAAAAATGACAGACATCACCATACTTTTTCTAAAATGAAAGGTAAAGATACAAAAAGACCCAATTAAAATAAATAATAATAATAATAATAATAATAAAGATAAAAATTAAATAAAACGGTGGTAAGAGTGATTAAAAAAAAAAAGTAAAGTAAAAACTTAAGTAAAAAGTCTGAATAAAAAAGTATTAATTAAAAAGATATTTTCCTGAATAAAAAATAAAATAAAAATCCAAAAGACTCAATAAAAATAAATAAAAAATACTTAAAAAAAATTTAATGGTGATGTAAATAAAATCTAAGTAAAAACAGGTTCATTAATAATTAAATGATAATACATAAAAAGAAGTAACATTAGAATATAATTTACAGTAAAAAAAATAAAAATAAGAAATAAAATAAAAAATAAAGTAAATTAAATAAACAAATATAAAATAAATGACACTAAAGGAAAAGTGAGACAGATACAGTTTTGAAATGTATTGACTTGTATTTAAAAAAAAAGGTAGAGATACTCTGGACTGAATGAGTCTCTCTCACCTCCATGGTGTGTGTCTTCCCGGAGGACGTCTGTCCGTAGGCGAAGATGGTCCCATTGTACCCGCCCAGCACATCTGGAACGACACGAAAACACAGACATGAAAAACTGATCAGTGAGCTCGAGTCTCTTCAAACAAAGCTGCAGATAAAAAGGTCTCAGTGAGGTTAAAGACTCGTTTAAGTATTATATAACAGACAAAACAGAAGATGACTTGAGGACAGAGGACAGAGGACAGAGGATGAGGACAGAGGACAGAGGACAGAGGATGAGGACAGAGGACAGAGGACAGAGGATGAGGACAGAGGACAGAGGACAGAGGATGAGGGGGGGTTAAACATACAGCAGTAAAAAAAGACAAAACAGAAGACGACTTGAGGACAGAGGACAGAGGATGAGGACAGAGGACAGAGGACAGAGGACGAGGACAGAGGACAGAGGATGGGGGGGGGGGTCAAACATACAGCAATTATATAAAAGACAAAACAGAAGACGACTTGAGGACAGAGGACAGAGGATGAGGACAAAGGATGAGGACAGAGGACAGAGGACCGAGGACAGAGGACAGAGGATGAGGACAGAGGACAGAGGATGAGGACAGAGGATGAGGACAGAGGACAGAGGACAGAGGATGAGGACAGAGGACAGAGGATGAGGACAGAGGACAGAGGACAGAGGACGAGGACAGAGGACAGAGGATGAGGACAGAGGACAGAGGACAGAGGATGAGGACAGAGGATGAGGACAGAGGACAGAGGACAGAGGATGAGGACAGAGGACAGAGGATGAGGACAGAGGACAGAGGACAGAGGACAGAGGATGAGGACAGAGGATGAGGACAAAGGACAGAGGACAGAGGACAGAGGATGAGGACAGAGCACAGAGGACAGAGCACAGAGGACAGAGGATGAGGACAGAGGACAGAGGACAGAGGATGAGGACAGAGGATGAGGACAGAGGATGAGGACAGAGGACAGAGGATGAGGACAGAGGACAGAAGACAGAGGACAGAGGATGAGGACAGAGGACAGAGGACAGAGGACAGAGGATGAGGACAGAGGACAGAGGACAGAAGATGAGGACAGAGGACAGAGGATGAGGACAGAGCACAGAGGACAGAGGATGAGGACAGAGGACAGAGGATGAGGACAGAGGACAGAGGACAGAGGATGAGGACAGAGGATGAGGACAGAGGACAGAGGACAGAGGATGAGGACAGAGGACAGAGGATGAGGACAGAGCACAGAGGACAGAGGATGAGGACAGAGGACAGAGGATGAGGACAGAGGACAGAGGACAGAGGATGAGGACAGAGGATGAGGACAGAGGATGAGGACAGAGGACAGAGGACAGAGGACAGAGGATGAGGACAGAGGACAGAAGACAGAGGACAGAGGATGAGGACAGAGGACAGAGGATGAGGACAGAGGATGAGGACAGAGGACAGAAGACAGAGGACAGAGGACAGAGGACAGAGGACAGAGGATGAGGACAGAGGACAGAAGACAGAGGACAGAGGATGAGGACAGAGGACAGAGGATGAGGACAGAGGAGAGTGTGTGGTGGTACCTTTAACGATCTGTTTGGCACACTGGTCGTACACTTGTTCCTGGGACGTGTTGGGAGGCAGCACTCGGTCGAACACGTAGGGTTTACTCTGTGTACACACACAGGACTCGTTAGTGACTACACAAAAACTTTGATTACAGCAAGTCTGGATTTATTCTCATAAAACAACACAAGTACAACCTCTCTGTTACTGGGACGAGTACTGATACTAACATTACTGCTACTACTGCTACCTGTACAAATACTACTGCTACTACTTCTCCTGACCTTACTACTACTATGACTAGGAATTACTAGTACCATTATTACCATTACTAGGAATACTTATACTAATACTTTTACTAATACTTGTACTGACCCTACTACCATACTACGACTACGACTACTACATGTACAAATACTGCTGCTACTACTAGCACTGACCTGATTACTACTATTACTACTAATAGTACTATTACTGCTACAACTCTTACTTGTCCAAATACTAATGCTGCTACTAGTACTGACCCTACTACTACGACTATGACTACGACTACAGCTACAGCTACTACTTGTTTACCTCTAATACTACTACTATTACTTCTACTGCAGTTACTTGCAAAAATATTGCTAGTGCTACATGCACACTACTACTACTACCACTACTACTATGACTACAACTACTGCTACTTCTATTACTTCTACTACTTCTCCTGACCCTAAAACTTCTATTACTACTATTACTGGTAGAACTCTCATTACTACTGTACAAGTACTACTGCTGCTACTAGTACTGACCTGACTACTACTATTACTACTACAGCTACTGACAGTACTATTACTCGGAATACTGGTGCTATTATTACTGCTACTACATGTACTGACCCTACTACGACTATGACTACTGCTACTGCTACTACTTGTTTACTTCTAATAATACTACTATTACTGCTGCTACAGTTACTTGCAAAATACTACTGTTGCTAAATGTACTGACACTACTACTATGACTACAGCTACTGATACTTCTATTACTGCTACTACATGTACTGACCCTGCTACTACTATAGCTACCACTATTACTACGACTACAACTAGTGGCTCTACATACTGTACACACTGTACATGTACTACTGTTACTGCCTCCTCTACTGCTGATGCAAGTAGTAATACAATCACTGGTACAAACACTAGTATACTTCTAATGTTTATAAAGACTATGACGACTGATGTCAGAGCAGATTTGACATGTAAACATGTGAGAGAAATTCACTTCCTGTGTCATTAACTTCAGAAGTAAGCACTGAGGGAGGTGAAAGGTCAGAGGTCATGTGATCAGGTGACATAATGATGTTTTCAGGATGAACTAGTCTGCGTGACGCTGGTCTCCCTCCCTGTGGTGTTTTAAAAATGGACGTCCTGCAGCCTCCAGCAGCCTGACCATCCATCACTCCTCTGCCCTTGTCCGACGCCTGCCTCAGTGTCTCATGGGTAAAAAGCCTCGGCGCTGTGAAGTGCAGCTCTCAGCACTCCGCCGCCGTCTCTCTGAGCCCCGAGACAAAGCGCACCAACCACTGACACCAACAGCACCCTCAGTGTTCTGCTGGGTGATTGATGCACGAGGCGGTGACGTGCAGTTTGTCCTGACGGCACAGAAGTGTTTCTGGGAGATAATGCAGCAGCGTGAATAATGCAGGAGGGGCGGGGCTGCTGATGGCGAGCGCCGTGGTGACGGATGTGCATTAACACACTGGGCCAGGGTCGTTTCCTGTCTGTCTGTCTGTCTGTAGTGTGCAAACTGTGAAGCACATTTTACGCATTATAGGTCACTAAATTTCTCTTTTCTTGGGTTTGTAGACGTTTCTATTGTGCTGCGTTCAGGGACAGATGGGAAAATACAACTTCTGGGACTTCTACATCTATTTTACAGGATCAGAATCAGGTTTACTGCCAAATACGTTTTCACATACGAGGAATATCTTTTGCATAGGCGACGATTTTGGGTGGGACACAGGGGACACGACCCCCTCGATATTTAGAGCAGTGTTTCCCAACTGGTGGGTCGCGGGCCCACTCTGAGTGGACCACAAGCGACCAGCGAACGCAACCCAGTCTCGCTCCAAAGTCGTCGAAATCCAGTGCTTGGGCAGTGACTTGCAGCGTCAACATTTAATGCTGGCGTGATATGAGGCTGATTGACGTTATAGTTTGACAGCACTCAGCGGCGTTGGGGGGAAACGCGGTGGGACAAGGACAAATGTTAAGGCGGCGAAAGTCAGAGTGGCGTTCACGTCCTGTAAGATTATAAAGCCAAACCCTGTTCCTTTTTCCGAAACCTTACCATGTGCGTTTGTTGTTGGAGGAAAAGAAACATCAATTCACGGTTTTGTACTGACGTAGTGCTTTTATTTTGAAAGAGACTGTATGTAAACGTTACATTTCCTGTGAAAACTGAAAAGTATTTTGAAAACAGACAATACATGTAACAGGCTGAAGTTGACACGGCGTCCCAGAACGTCAACAACCAACACACCCAGGGTACCTTGGACGTCATATGTGGACATGAACAACACATTCACAAGCAGGAAATGTACAGTTTGCATACAGTCTCTTTCAAAATAAAAGCACTATGTCAGTACAACAATGAGGTTTGGCTTTATAATCATACGAGAGGTGAACATTGGCCTGCTGAGTGAAAGTCGGTGGTTGTTGGATCCTCCCATCCACCTTATTTGGACGTTCACCCCCTAACCTATGTTGTTGTCCCGCCAGTTTCCCCGAGACGCCGCTGGGCGCTGCAGCACAAGAACTCCAAACAGCCGTGTCTCACGCCAGCGTGAAAGGACGGACGGTATTCGTCGACTCTGAAGTGAGACCGAGTCCAGATGTCTCCTCAGTCATCAGTTCCAGGTCCACACACACAGGTCGGCCATGTCGTCCAACTAATTTTCTGTCTCCGTCAAGAAGCCTCTCACTCTACAGCAGGAAACGACACTTCAAAATAAAAGCTCTGCGTGTTATTACAGTCTTGAAACGTTGACACGGCCCAGTCAGAGTGGACCAATGACCCACTTTTGGACCACGACCCACCAGTTGGGAATCACTGATCTAGAGCGTACACATTTACCACGCCCCATAAACACATCAAAGTGGCAGAGGACTTTTACTTTGACACAATTAAAGATGTTTGCAGCCTGAATGTTTGACGCTCTGACCCCCTCAGTACCTTAGTTCACTGGTGCATGACATAAACACAGGGAGAGGAAATTAAATTAAAAGTGTTGCAAAAAATCAATAAACATTAAAACAGAAAAAAAGAAAATTGAACTAAAAATATGAAAAAATACAAAAAGAATTAGTAAAATATATCTGAACTAGAATTAAGACGGCAGTGAGGTTTTTTTTTAGCAGCAGTTTGTGTAGAAATGTGTAAAATTATCAGGATGGTCTGACTCATGAGACGACTGGAGACAGAGTGAAACACTAGTTTTTGTGCAGGCGACATGAGGACACACAGTTTCCTCTGAGTTATGGAAACATTAATGAGATGAAACTGTGTTTACGTACGATATAAACGTATAAAAGTAAAGCGTCTGAACTCTCTGACACAAAGTGTGAAGATGTCTCCTCAGAGGAGAAAACAATCGATCATCGTGGATTCACTCAGCACTGATGTTCCCTCAGTCCCTGAAGGCATCATGAATCAGCACAGGCAATATGATGAGTCACTGTGAGCATGACCTTTGACCTCTCACCTCTAAATGATCACTTCTTTTAACTAACATTCCTCTGCAGCAAGTCGGTCTGAATCAACTGGAGCCATAAAAGATGCCTGTTTTCTCTTTTCCTCTGTTTGTTTACAAGTGTTGACGTTTGATCTAACGCTTTATTTTGATCCCTATTTCAAAAGATATTTAGGAAATACATCACAGCTTAGTTTGGTCCTGATTGGCTCAATAAATAAATAAATAAATGTATAAATTAAAAAATTAAAAACAAACAAATAAATAAATAATTAAATAAATGAGTAAATACAGGAATAAAAAAATAAATACAGAATTTTTAGAAAAATAAATTCATGCTGAAATAAATAAATAAATAATCACCAAAATGTGGAATAAACTGCATTTTTATTATCTGTTGTGATTTGATGATCTTTGCTTTTATTTAGACTGTTTAGTTAATATTAAAATATAATTCTTTTAGATTTGTCTTTTCTCACTGTAAATTATATAATACATAATATATGAATAAATATATATATATAGATAATAAATGACTAAATAAATAAGCAAATAAATGAATAAGAATTAAATAAATAAAACCTGGAATAAGATCTTTTTAGTCTTTTCTAACTCTTAATATTTTTATTACATTTTTAAAAATACATGTAAACAGAAAACACTGAGTTTTTATTGTTTGTTATCGCTTGTCTCTGCAAAATTTTACATTATTAAACCACTTTAAAATGTAGATCCTTGATGCCCATTAGCCCTGAGACTGTTATTAATAATAATAATAATAAAATAAAATAATAAAACATTTAATTATTATTGGTAGTAGCCTGTAACGTTGTTGTACTACATGTCTACATGTCTACAGTATTTTGTTCGGACATATTTTGCCAAGTGATACCACATATTAAGTAACCATGTACATTTTTAAAAACTTTATTTACACTGACTGGCTGGACATTTCTGTATTATTACATCAGCCTTTATAACACCATAGCCAGGGCTGGAAATTAGCACCAGCCAAAAAGCAACAATGGGAATCTACTGAGTAGGTGGTATATATTTAACTCCAGCAGTCACTGGAGGACAGGAAGTGAATATCCAACCCTGATTGAAGCGTCACAGAGACACAGAGGCAGCTTTAAAGTTGAACAAAGACACTGTATATAAATAAATAATGTAGCTGCAGGCTCACACAGTGTCTCTGCTGATTTTAAGGATTTTAAACTTTATATTTTGTCTCTAACTCTTCATCACATCTCAAATATATCTGTGACATTAACTGTGACACTGCCGTCATGTTTCCTACAGGACCTCTGAGATACTGCGCACTTGGCATCTCCATCCTGCCTGCAGAGCTCCAGGTGACTTTCCTCCTGAAACACCGCAGTGTTTGTGTCTTCACCTCCACACACACATCATCATCATCATCACAACAAGAGGAAGGAGCAGTGAGACTTGCCGTGATCACCACCGTGTCGTCCTCTTTGAATTTGGGGATGTATTTGTCCCCTCTGTTGATCTCGGCCTCGTTCAGGGGCCTGAAGCGGCACATCACCCTCACCCCGCACTCCGCTGCATCCATCATGGCTGCTGCTGCTGATGAGGAAGATGATGATGCTGCTCACGCTGCCGCTACACACACTGCGGGGTAAACAAATAAACAACGACAGGATACCGGGGGTCGGGGTATTTGGGGCAAAGTGGTGCCCAAAGTGAGGTTCAGGGGCCACCAGCGGGGCCTCGATGCTTCTCCCTGCGTCCCGGGGCCGGCTCAGAGTTCACACCGATTCAGATCATATTCGGTGAATAACGCAGCGGGTCCCGGTTTCCTCACCGCGCGCGGGGAAGTTCAGCAGTTTATCCGATGCGCAACGCGTCCGTGTCCGTGTCTCCTCCGCTGCGCCATGGCCAAACCGGATCAACCGCAGCGCTGCGTCCCGGTGCGGAGCTCAGACGTCGGTGTGCAGGCCTCCACCCGCAGCGGAGACTCCGGTAACCGAGCAGAAACCGGACCGATAGACAGATAGATGTGTGTGTGTGTGTGTGTGTGTGAGAGAGAGAGAGTCTGGGGGCGCGGGCCGGTCTGCAGAGGGAGAGCCCGGAGAGGATGCGCAGAGTCAGCCGCAGCGTCCTGACTGGCAGCAAAGGCGCGCTCCAGGCACGACGCCGAGACGCGCGCTCCCGTGGCCTGCATCAGCAACACCACCATCAGTGGGATGCTCCGGTGCACGCGCACAGACACAAAAACATGCACTCTTTTATTATGAATCGCGAAATATATATTTATTTTTAACCCAGCGGGAAAAGCGTTATTACAGGAGGGCAATTAATTATTTTAATTTTAATTATTATTATTGTTGTAGATTCAGATTATTACTACAAAATAAAATACAACAAATAAACATAATTTAATGTGTCAATCCCAAGTGCAAAAATGTTGGTGTTGTCCCTGGTTTTACATGAGAAGAGAAGATTGCTAGCTGCTAGGCTAGTTTATACAATGTAAAATGCCATAGGCTTGTGCTAATAATGTTAGCATGTTATATTTGTTTGGAAAATGTGTTTAGTATAAGACAGTTGTTTTGTCAGTGAACCTTGTGAGCTGTAACAGAGCCAAATGATGTGCCGTTACCTTTGTTAAATGTTGCTGTTGTCACTGGTTTTATATGAGCAGAGGAAATCTCTGCTAGCTGCTAGGCTAATTTATACAATGTAAAATGCCATAGGCTTGTGCTAAAAACATTAGCATGTTGTATTTGTGGGGAAAATGTGTCCAGATAAAGACAAGTGTAAAGACTGGGGGGGAAAACAGTTTAAACTGGTTAATTGGGAACACATTAACACAGCTGTAAACATGCACCTGTTACAGTTATTTTGAAACATGTTGAAAGCATTAAATTCAGAATGAGTGTGTATTTTTTGGAAAAATCAATAAAGTTTATCAGTTTGAATATTACATGTTGTCTTTGGACTGTTTTCAACTGAATAAAGCTGAAACAAGGATTCACAAATCACTGTGCTCTGTTTTTATTTATGTTTTAAACAGTGTTTAACCTTTTTATGGAATATAAATCAATGCTAAGATGACTTTTAGCTGTAATGTGCAAGCTGTTCACCCTGACGTGCAATATTGATTTTCAGCTGAGAAATTTGGACTTGACTTCTTAAGTTAGGGCTCCAAAATGACGATGGGATCTTATTTGTACTCTGTAGAGAATGACAAATGTCACTGTTGGGTAAAACAGGGTCTGAACATGGACGCTCAGTCAACGTCTTCAAACAGTTGTTGATAAAACTTTCACAAAACGCTCACTGGGAAGTATTAGAGGTTAAAAATGGGGATAATGGTTGTTCCTTTTAAAGCAGCTGTGCTTTCATGACTTGTTCATAACAAGATTTTAAATAACAAGAAGGAACAGGTAACCTAAATCTGCCCACTTTGAGCATTAACACAGTGCCCACAGCTTCACTGCTAACATTAGTAACCTAGCAACAGGTGATTTCCCCCAAATATTTGAGTTGTTTTGTGCTCAAAATGGAGGGTAAACAACTGTTTATCAGATTAAACTGTTGGCAAAGGTCGCTTAACAAATATTAGCATTTTTAAAAAGGATTTTTGTCTTGTTTTTATGTCAGTTAGCATACAGGCTACATAAGGTGTCCAGTTTGGAGGTTCAAAGTTCATTCATAACTGTGAAAACAGTCTCACCACAGCCTCCATGTCGCAGCTGCTCTGGAGCTTTTCATCACATCACTTGGTTTGCAGTTAATTGATTCATAAATTTGTTCATTAAATTACATATATTTGTGTGTTTTTATGTCACATTTCCAACCATTACCTCGTCTTTCTGTTCTCCATGTTCACAGGTGGAGTGTGTTCTGTCGTTGTCCCACTAGAGGGCGGTGTGCAACAAGAAACACTCGATTTCAAATGTTTTTAATGCCACAGTTTGAGTCTTATTAAACATATTTTTTAACTCAAACCAGCTGTTCAAATGTAGATTAAAGACAGCCTGGAAACATACGAAGGAAACAGGAAACAGGGAACATAAATACACAACACACGCCAGGTTATTCAAGTAAGAGTGACCATGTTTTTAATATCTTAAACATCTGTGCAACATTGTTCAAAATGTTACATCACTGCATGACCTGTAATGTTTCACAATATTTACAAAAAAATGCTGCTTACATCAAACCATTAAAAAAAAAGTCCAAACAATCTCAAAATAATGGACTCTGACGAACTATCCCTAGCCCACATTAATGCGGAACAAAACAAAGAAAAATAAACAAGAGCAATCAAGTGCACATCATACTTCACGCAAGTCTATTTTTTGTAAAGTATATATTAGTGAGAAAATATATACTTAATTACAAGTTGAAAAAATAAAATACTGACGATGGGAAGGGTGAAATGAGAGTCAAAGAGCGGGAGAAATTAAAGTCACACTCGCACCTCAACGCGCACACACAATCACAGGCGAGGAGGAGGAAAAAAAGAAACAGACCGCACAGACCATCTCGAACACAAAAATGCTTTGAACTCTCGACCACAAACAACATGAAACTGATATAACAGATCCAAAACACATGGGTTCCCAACGTGAGAGCGGGTTCCTGCATGTCATTGCACAAAAACAGGGGAGGGCGGGGTCAGAAGAGGCAGAATGAACTTTACCGAAAGAGCTCACGTGTTCTCGACACTGAACGTCACATTTTGAAAATGGCCGGAGGTTTTCCTCGCCACAGATTACAGTAAAGACTCTGAGGTTCTTAAAGGTGTGCGCACTGGAAACAAGGGGACATTTTGAAAACACAGGTGTCGCCTGCGTCGCCCTGAAAATCTTTCGGAAATTGTGTCCTCACCTTCACCTTTAAATACTGATATTTCTCAACGTTACCGGGCTTTGTTGCTACAAATTCAGGGCGTTTTCAAAATGTTTTTCACTTTTTCAGTGCGCACACGACAAAACAACAAACTTAAATGTTTTGAGACAAGTGATCGATCTCATTCGATGATACAGTACAACGTGTGTTGAGCTTGTTTACTTGGCTGTGATTCAGTCTGACATTAGAATAAAGGGTACATTATAAAACTAAAGTACGTCGGTGGGATTTCTCGCCGCCACAAAATACAGTACAACCGTGTCTGGATATGTTTAAGTTGTAGTGTTGTCATGATTTAGTCGTGAGTGAGAGAGAAAATCGATTTACAAAGTAGTGTACGGTTTGGTTTTCAGGTTATCGTCAGAAATGTTTTAGTGTGTCCGTCAGATATTAAAGGGGAACGTCAACGTTTTTCAACCTGGAGCTTGTTTTATGATGTTTTTGTGTCCTAATAACCAACAGAGACAACAATATATTCAAAATTTGTACAGTATTGAGCAAAAGGGCCGCAGCCGCCAGCAGCAAAACAAGCTGCAATGTAAAGTCAATGGGGCAATCGGGCAGCGTCAATTTACGTCCACTGAAAATGTTTGTTTTTGCCACTGACAAGCTCTATTTTAAGTGTCTGAAAACATTATGGAAAGGATCCCAACAGAAATAGACCTTTTTGTTTGACAAGAAACAGCCACAAAATCACTTTGGCCACACCCACCAGACGCCATTTAAAAAAAAAAAAAAAAAAAATTAAAAACAGTAAAAAAAACCCACTTTATTCAAAGTCAAACAAAGCAAAATAAAACTGACAAAAGCGGTCTTAGCTCGTCTGTTCACCGTTTCACTAATCACCAACTCTGGTTTGGTTGAAATTAACCTTTAATACCTCAGTTAGATGTGAAAACATGCTGCCTCTATACACGCTAAAATTACTGATTACTCAAATGGAGTCTGGTGGGTTTGGTGATGGCGACTTTGGGGCTGTTTCTGGTTAAACAAAAAGGATTTTACTCTTAACCAAGGAGGTCTTTCTCTGTAGGGATCCTCTCCATAATGTTGCTCCAAAATCAGACGCCGAACCCACCAGACTCCATTTAAATAATCAGTAATTTAATCTTCATAAAACACACTTAATTAGAAGTCAACAGAAACAAAATAAAACTCAAATAAACTGTCTAAGTTTGTCTTTCCACTGTTCAAACAATCACCAACTCTGGTTTGGTTAAAATTAACCCTTAATTCACCCAGTTAGACGTGAAAATATACTGGCTCTATACACTATACACACAAAAAGGTCTATCTTTGTCGGGATCCTTTCCATAATGTTGTCTGACACTTATAATAACAATCTGAGCCTGTCAGTGGCAAAAACAAACACTTTTAGTGGACTTTACGTGATGGTGCACGGTTGCCCCATTGGCTTTACATTGCAGTCTGTTTTGTGGCGGCCATTTGCAGCGCCTTCTCGCTCAATACTGGACTGATTTCAAAATCAGTTGCCCAGATTAATCACTAAGACACAAAAACATGGGAGAATGGATTCCAGGTTGAAAATAATAAAGTCATCCTTTAAATCAAAATGAAAACGAGCCTGGGAGTAACAGCTGTGTGAGCATGTTAAAGGTAAAGCTACAAATAAATACTACATCTCGTCAGAGGAGGAAACAAATTACAGTCCAAGTTGTGTACAGAAGAAACAGCTGTTGATCGTTGCCATGGTTTGGTATATTGCACATGATAACTCCGTTGTTGCTTGTTGGTTTTGATCTGGACGAGCAGCTGTGTGTGTGTGTGTGTGTGTGTGTGTGTGTGTGTGTGTGTGTGTGTGTGTGTGTGTGTGTGTGTGTTGATCCAGAGTTCCCAATACTGTGTGTCGATTTTAAGACTGATCACAATGACGTGACGGTTTTTGCTTCGCGGCTTCAAACGTAGAAAGCATCTAGTAGTGTTATTAGAACTGCATTTAACACAAACGCCACCTGCCTTTTCCAGATGTGCATATTCATAAATAGTACGGTGTCGGGAGGCAGACGTTACTGTTAATAAATCCATGACACACAACGTGTAACAAAAACAAGTAGGTAAGGAGCCTCACTGTAAAATAAAAAAGAAAAGAAAGTGTTATCTGTGATGCTTACTTCTTAAATAAATGGGAACACGACCTCTGTAACGGACTGAACATAGGAGCTACTCACTGTTAAAAAGAAAACATACATATACACATATAAGGCTTGAGTTCTCAACTCTTGGTAGTATTATTGCCATCTAGCATATTTGTAAAGCTTAAAATAAATATGGAGAACTGTACATAAATAATTTACATCAATAAGCAAAATAAAAAAACAAAGAAAGACAAACACAAGGCCCCTAAATGAGAGAAATGCTTCCACTGCTCATGAGTTAGTGTTGAGACTCTGAGGTTGGTTACTCTACCTAAAGCTATCGTTGTTGTGGCGAAGACGGAAATAATCACTGTACAAACGGGCACGAGAACATGTTCGCAGCGACCAGGTGACGTGGTTCATCAGTGCGGCCGGGGATTACTGGTGAGAGATGAAGGAGAAATCCACCCAGAGGCACTTTTAGGAGTCGTTTTGTGTTGAGTTCAGGGAAAGGCGGAGGTTTTGTTTCAATGTTAGGAGGGACAAAAATAAAACAGGGATTCATTTTCTGCTTTAAAACGCCATAGGCTTGTGCTAATAACATTAGCATGTTGTATTTGTTTGGAAAACATGTTTAGTATAAGACAGTTGTTTTGTCAGTGAACCTTGTGAGCTGTAATGGAGCCAAATTTTGTAACGTTGACTTTGTTTTGTTGTTCCTGGTTTTATATGAGAAGAAGAAAAGACTGCTAGCTGCTAGGCTAATTCATACAATGTAAAATGCCATAGGCTTGTGCTAATAACATTAGCATGTTGTATTTGTGGGGAAAATGTGTCCAGATAAAGACAAGCGTCTACATTTTATAGACCAAAGACCTGATTTATTAATTGAGAAAATGGTCGTCAATAGAAGTTACCGTTAGCTGTAGCCCTAAACAATGCTATTGCATATTTTCCGTATGTTGTGCAGCCCTTTTTTGTGAACAGAAAACAACGCTTAACAGTGTAAAAGTGCCTGAAGGTGGATTTTTCCTTCTAGAAACGGCAGGTAACCAACTTCCTTTGGTCTGCCAGTAAACCCAAAATGATGGCTCTCCTCTCCTGACACATGACTTCCTGGAGCAGATGAAGATTTACCAACACTCGTCCGGCCGCTCGTCATCTCCCGCCCTGCTCCGGGGAACATTGAACACTTTCTGCTGGTAAAGTTCATTCTGTTGTTTTTTTTTGTCTTCACACATCTTTTTTTTTTGTTCCTATACAAATGAACACTTAACTGGTTGTGAAGTGACGTTCGTAATGGAGAACTCAGATACTCATGCCTGTTCCACTGCTGTTCCCTTACAAAACAAAACAAACAAAAACAAAAACAAAAAAATAAACAGCACGTCTTACGGTTCATCATATAAAAGCTTTAGGCTGTATTCTTATTTATCCTATGCATGCGGCCGTATGCAACCGCACTTCTGAATAGAAACCAAGACATTGGTACACTTCTGCTTTGTTTTTGTACAATAAAAGATAAAATGTGCATTAGGTATGCTTGTACATGACATTGTACAATATTTACATACAATTCTTAATAGCATGAAATTTCAGGATTATCTATATACATATTGAAAATGTATCAGAAATATTTGGACTGTCTATTTTTCTTAAATATGTAAGGTAATGCTTGTAGCTTTTTTTGTTTGTTTTACTATCTTATACTAGAAAAAAATAGTTAATTCAGTGAGCTGTAGACAAATTGCAACCGATGTTTTTCTCTATTTTTTTTTCTGTTTTTTTTTTTTCGTTTTTTTGTTTCTCTACAGTTAAAACTGTATCGGTGATTGGAATTTCCAGCACCTTCTGTGGTCAGTCATTAAGTCAAGTTGATATCATGGAACAAAGGATGTACCACTGAAAGTCCATGTGTAGCACCTGTTAGAGAGCTCAGATCGCATCAAAGGCTGAACGGACGAAGTCTCCGAAGGCTTTGAGGACGTTCTTGGGCCGACACATTCAATGTTATCTGGATATCTTCCTCCTCTTAGGCTTGGGGAGCTTCACCTGACGATCCCTCGACGGGATCTGGGGGCAGACGGAGAGGAACAAGATGGTGACGGCTGCATGCGTCGGAAGGCAGTGTACAAAAGCAAAGAAGACAAACACTCACTGTGCCCGACATCTTATCCAGCTCACTCATGGCCTCGTGGATAGCAGCTTCCAAGTGATTATTCAGTTTCCCCTGTCTGGTAAACATTCACATTTACACGTTATTTACATGCAGCCACACAGAGTCTCAACTGTTTTTGCCACAGACTGTGTAACAGAAGTGGACGACTGTTTTGAAGCCTCAAATCTGGCACTTTGGTTGTCGCCATCTTGGTTTTATGGAGCCAGAAGTGACCATATTTGGACGAGAGGGTGGAGGTAGGGAGGACACGCATTGCCTAAAGCAGTGGTTCTAATAGATGTGCTGCGGCATGAGGGTATCAAAGAAGACTTCGATATAGCATGAAGAAAACAAGCAACTGAGACCATAAAGTCATTAGGAAAAAGGTTCACTGAGTAATTAAGTGAGAAGCAGAGTCATCTTCTCGAAGATTAAGGGCCTTTTCACACCTGAAAGTCCAAACCAAGGTTTTAAGAACTATACGTGACAACTATACGTGACATGTCATCACCACAAACGTGAGTTGCGTCTTCACATATTTGACACTGATTGGTTTGTATCCTCCCTCTTTCATCCTCTCGGAAAATATTTGAAAAGTGAGTTTTTTGTAAAAAGTTGGAGAAATATTAATAAAATGTCGGAAAAATATTAATGTCAGAAAAATATTAATAAAATGTCAAACTAAATATTAATAAAATATTAAATTTAAAAAAAGAACTAAATTAAAAAAATAATAATAATAAAATGTCTGACAAATAATAAATAAAGTGTTTGAAAAAATATTGATAAAATGTCAGAAAAAATATTAATAAATTGTCCAACAAATATTAATAAAATGTCTGAAAAATATTAATAAAATCTAAAAAAATAAATAAATAAAATGTCAGACAAATATGACAAAAAATGTCTGACAAAATATCAATAAAATGTTTGAAAAAATAATAATAAAATGCCAGAAAAATATTAATAAAATGTCCGACTAAGTATTAATAAAATGCTTGAAAAAATATTGAAAAAATGTCCAATAGAGCATTAATAAAATGTCAGTGATTTTTTTTCAGGCATCTTTCTAACTGATTCTTCACAAAGCTCTTCAACAAAATGTAAATGAAACATTTCGTCTCATCCTCCGCCCTGTGCTTGGCTTTGACTCATTTTGTTTCTGTAATTTTGGTTCAGACCGAACTGAAAAGTCCGAACCAAACAATGAAGGTGTGAAAGGTCTCTTGTGTGACTTCTTTTAGCAACCAGTGGAGTCGCCTCCTGCTGGCCGTTAAACAGAGTGCACTTTTCTTTCTGGCTTCAGACCTGGAGGCTACGTCCACTTCTTTGACACAGTCTGTGGTTTAAAGACACTGTTTCTGTCACACCCTTAACAACAAGGCATCAACGCTGTGCTGGACAAACACCATCAAATGAAATGTTAAACCCATTATCTAAGCAGCAACTGTTGAATCATAGCTTAGCAACTGCAACTTGGCACCACAACTAAACAGAAGGTGCTGGTCGACTGCAGGAACATCTCAGATAAAATCATAAACATAAACCACCGCACACTGAACTGAATAACTGAGTATATTTATTATGCTTTTGGGATGAATTGTAAATCATCTTTTGTTAGAAGGTTTTGGTGTTTATTTTCACCAAATATGTCAGCAGTGCTGGTTGTTTAAATGACAGTGGCCAGTGGGAAAACTGTAACCTATTGCCCAACGCTTCCCTGCAGTCAGAGCTGTTTTTTCCCCAGTCTTTCCAAACCCAAAAACCCAGGAGCAAAAGTCTAAGGAACAGAATAAAGTGCGTGCTAATCTGCTCTAATGTGAGCTGTGAAACATTTGTAAACATGTGCATGCTTGGTTAACCAGCTCCTGACCCACAATAGTAACCTACTTCCTGCGCCAAGAGTTAATGCATCTTTAATAACTGTGCTATTTTTTGGGTCCGCTGAGCTGGAGCTGCTGTAAACACACCAGTCCTGGGTTTAAAGTTTAGCTGAGATTACTTAAAACAAACTCGTTAGAAAATACAGACAATGAGGCTAAAAACTTTATGTATCTTGTCCTGCTAACATTTCGTCTTATCACAGTTAACATCTGCACGTTATTAAAGCTGTACAACATAACGACATGTAAAACAGGAAGCTCACTGTTTATTTCCCTGTCGTCTACATGGAAACTCACACAATGATCGCTTCATCCTGATTATCTGTCTCACTACAGCTGATAAAATCCAGCTATCATTCCAACAGCCGAAATTACTCTTCACTGACTAGAAATGAGAAACCTGCTCTCATCTACCTCCGTCTGAAATCAAGGATCTGTTGTCGCAACAATTACCACTGAAGCAACAGTATGGCGTGGTGGTTTACTTACTTCAGGCCTCTTTTGGCGGCGAGCGCCTCCAAGTCGTGAGTTAGTGTTTTTAGCTTCTCTGGCTCGACCTGAACGGAGACAAGAGAAAACATCAGAGGACATTCAGCACTGTTTGGTGGCAGATCGAGAACCAAACATCAGGAAATGACGGGGAGTTTACTGCACTGTCTGTGAGTTCATTTGGCAGTCGTCATCAGTCTGACCTCTGAGTTGGAAGGTAATGTGTTGTAAGTATGTGGAGCATTTTGGAATCCGTTTGCCACCATGTCCTCCTGACTTTTCCTGCATTGCAACAGGTTTCCTTCTTGGGAAAACTTAGCTACAGTCTAATACAACTTATACTGTCATTTGACTTTCTGGCATCATATTAGAGTGGAAAATGATTTGCTCAAGTAAGGCTGCACGATAATGTAATGTGCGAACGAGCAATAGTCACATTGCAGGAAGTGTGATGTCAAGTGAGGCAACTTTTTTACTGCTTGATACAAAAGGAAAACTTCCCCTTTAAGACGGGCTACGTGTGAATGTGACGAAGGACTGGCACAATATCAGATTTTCACAGGATTGTCGTGGCCAAAAGAATTCACGATAACGGTAATAAAGTGTGTCAGGAGGTAAAGATGGAGATAAAGCAAGAATGCAAAGAAACATAAGTTATTTAGGACACTCCTGGCCTATTCAAGTGCTGGAATTTGTTATTTACGTGACAACGCCTGAACGCAACACAGGCTCTGCTCCAATTGAGCTGTGCGAGCGGTGTGTGTGTGTTGGGCGGGTACAGAGAGCAGAGAACAGTCATGACATGCCGTCGTGTAAATAAGATAAATAACATAAATAACATGCTTTACTCACAAGCATGTGAATTGACCTGGATATGAACTGTCCGTAGCACAAAATAATATAACGGTAGTTTCTAAAGAGCTGAGACGCAAAAAAAAAAATAAAATTAAAAATAAAACAATCAACAGCAGCGGCCATATTTCAGCAGCCAGTTGCATATAGGGGAAACACTGCATGAATACTCTCCATCTGATGCTCGTTTTGTTTCCGTTTTTCTTCGTTTCATCACTACAAATGCAGCTGTAGCCAGTATCTCACTATCACTATCCTCATTCATATTTTAAGAAGCTACAAATTATATTCAGCCACAAAATAAACCTGAAAAGCTGCAAATCAGAACAGAGGTACCGAGAGTTGTTGACTAGAGATGATACACAGTCTCATCTAGTTGCATTGGTGTGAACCAGCAGCGCATTGCAAGTAGTTGACTCTTTCAACTTGACTTGTCGCAAATCTTAAAAGCGAGTTACCTGCTATGATCCAGGCTGAAGCTACGTGAGTTAGCCTAAAGAATCCAGACGTCCTACAACTAC
Source organism: Cephalopholis sonnerati (assembly GCA_019142605.1). Taxonomy (NCBI): domain Eukaryota; kingdom Metazoa; phylum Chordata; class Actinopteri; order Perciformes; family Serranidae; genus Cephalopholis; species Cephalopholis sonnerati. The sequence goes on from JAGQAX010000024.1 coordinate 4,360,967, forward strand.
AGTTTAAGCACCTGATCCACGAGAGAGCTCTGTCTGAGTAACAACCAAAGCATGCCACGCTAGTAGCTGACCACAAGCTGAAAATGAGCGAGGAACAGTAGGGGAGCAACATAAGGTAGGCCGCCTTATTTTAGGGTAACAACATCAGAATCAGAATCAGAAATACATGTGTTAATATGACATGTTAGACCACTGACTTCAGCCTGGATTGATAAATGAATACTTAATGAATACAATAGCTTCATGTGGAGTCAAACAGTGTATTGAACGACCTAATTTTCTGCTTCTATTCTTTAGAATAAAACGTTATTTTTCAGCTTTTACTTTTATTATTATTATTTTCTATGTAGATGTACTCCCCTACAAAACAGCACCAATAATTCTGTTAAAATCATCTGGTGAAAACCTGATTTTTTTTTCATATTACATAAATAAATAAATAAAAATCACAATGTCAGTTTTTTCTAATATCGTGCAGCCCTGATCCCAAGACTCTATAAAACTTTTAATATATCTTTATAAGGACTAAAACAGGCTGGAAAGTTTGATAATCCACTGAAGTCGGCCTTCACTCTGCGCTCTTATTAAGCCTGAAACAAAGTTGGCGTGTGAAGTAATGACAGGTGGTCACAGACGTGCGTCTCACCTTGGCCTGCTCCCGCAGCTGCATAGCAGCGCTGTGCACTTGTTCGTCCCCGGCCAGCTTGGCAGGCCAAGGTGGGAAGCCCTTCAGCTGGCCCCAGACCAGCTCTCCCATGTTGAAGGTCCTGGACCGGTAGTGAAGCAGCTCTGAGGAGGGAGAGTCCGGCTGCCGCAGGTCCTCCTCGCTGCTCAGGCTCTTTGTGTCCGAGGGGCTGGGTGCCATACCGTTGAAGTGGCCGTTGTAGTGGCTGTAGTCTTTGGCTGTGGCCAGAGGTCCCTCCAGGCTGGTGGAGGAGCTGGGAGACTGGTCGTCCCCCGTCAGCTCCTGCCGAGGGGGGCCCAGGACGTCTCCGTAACCCCGGGTGTTGAAGTGGGGGGTGGCGCCGTTGATGTGGACGCAGCGCTCCACCGTCTGCTCCAGGCGCTCCTTGTAGTTCGCAGGTGTCCGGTTGCAGTTGTTGAAGCGATAGGCGTCGTCGAGAAAGGCTTTATCGTGAGCCATGACCAGGCCGTGGTCGTTGGACCCCTCAGTGGGGCAGGGCGGGGCGGGGGCCAGGCTGGCGGGTCGCTCCATGCAGGGACTACTCCTCACCTGGGTAGAGCACTCCAGAAACTCCTCGCCGCCCCAGGCACTGTTGTTGCTGTGAGCGTCGAAGCCTCCCCCATGCTGCGTCTCCCCGTCCCACTGCCCCCTGGGAGTGCCGCGGCCAGGAGAGCGGAAGTAGTCGTTGGCCTCGGGGCCGTCTGGCGTGCTCTTCCCTGGATCCATGTTCTTCTGACCCCGCCCCGGCCTCACCTGCCTCGGTCTGGCTGGCTGGGGTAATGCTTCCCCCTCCTGGTGCCCGTGCAGGACTGTGCTAACTGCCTGGGGGAGGTTGACGGGCTCCCCTATCGACGCAGTGAAGGCACTCATGGCGCTGAGGGCAGGCACCGGGCTCGCCTGTGTGGTCCCGCTCACTGTGGTGGTAATAGTAACGTGCATGCCCTTGCTGGCGGCGTCCACCACAGCTCTGTAGATGGCGTCCACCGACTCTGGCCCCCTGTCCCCCTCGCTCTGGGGCTGCTGCCCCTCCCTGAACTGTGGGTGCGACAACATCCCCGGCTGTGAACACAACAACAAGGTCATGAGGACGAACGTTTCCATGAAACACTCTGACATCATACAGTGACTCATCATCATCATCATCCCACCTGGTAGTTCTGGTAGAGGCAGGCCATGGAGCCGGCGCTGGCGTTGTTGCTGTCTGTGTACGGTGGGTTGTCAGAGAAGTGCTGCTGGCCCTGGTAGGCTGGGTGCGAGGCCACGCCCTGCTGCATGCCCTGGTGGACCTGCTGCTGGTACATCTGACCTCCGCCGGTGCTGACGTGTGGCTGCAGGCCGCCCATACCGCAGCCGAGGGACGACGGGTTTCCTGCAAAACAATTGGGAGAATAAAGGTCAAAATCATTCTGACGGGGGACGACCTGTCGCCCAGCTCCTCCACTGGCCATCACTTCCGTACGTTGACCATAATAACACAGCAATAACAGTTTACCAGCTGTTTCTGTGGGAAAATTATTCTTAAAATGATTTGAAACCAGTTTATACCACATGTTGAGAACTTTTTGGTTATCAGGATTACTGCAGATCTTTGAAACGTCTTAAAAAAGGCACTGAATTCATCTAAAAATGAGGCCTTTATGGTATTTAAATGTCTTAACCCTTTGAACTCTGCAACAGAAATGGTCTGCCATGGCCTACATTAGTATTTTTGCTTATTGTGATGTCATTTCTCGGAGTATTTTCAAATGCTTCAATCCCTAAAATCTGTACAACCTAAGCTAAAAGGTTCAGTAAGTAAAATAAACATAATAACTTGATTAAGGCATTGAGATTGTGTCTTTAAAAAAAAAACCAAAAAAAAAAAAACCCAAATATCGCACGTTTTTCATCAGATTTTATCTAATAAAAATCACAAAAATACTGATCCAAAAGATTTTTAAACTGTAGAAACATTAACGCTCCATGAGTTATTTTCACCATCTAAATTATTAATTTCTTTGAAATATGCTTATTTTTAAAAGCAGAGTGCAAAGGCATTACAACGTATTTATCACTGATTCTTTGGCACAACTGTGCATTTTCTTAACGTAGCGCAGTGACGTCATTACAAGCATCCAACATGTTGACACAGAGGTCTCGCTCTCTGCTGCAAGAGGAATGTACGTTCTAGTTATTAGCTATTATGCCTCTTATTTTAGTTCTATTCAAACACAATGATGCTAACAACAATGTCCCGCGACTGTGTGCGGGAGGTTTGTTTTTTAAGGGTTTAATTAATCTTTCAAAAGTCTTAAAAATGTTAAGACATAGGGAGAAGGATTTTATACATTTTATTTTTCAGATGTTGCATTGTAAAATCTCAAAATAATTGGTAACATATATTTAAAAAAAAATAAAAAATTTCCCTCCCAGTTTTAAGAATTGTAAAATTGGTCTTAAATTTTCTTAAATTTCTTAAATTTTTGGCATTTGAAAAGACTTAAATCCAACTGATCTTGAGCTGTAGGAGCCCTGGTGATGCTCCACCTAACTTATAATCATTTTGATATTTTTCCACCTTGATATAATCGTACATCAATGCACTATTGAAGCAGACTTTGCTAATAATCTGTATTATCCATTACCCTTTCCATTCAGGCTTTTTCAAGCATTACACTGTAAATAAATAAAAATACCGGAAACATCTTGCTGTGTGGAGGCAGATCTATTTTGAGTGGGCGTCCCAAATAAATTCAGAACACAGGAAACCACAAAATGAATGGCAAAACTGGGCGAGTGTTGCTCAACAGGGACGTTAACAATCAAAGCAAAAGTTGCACATTAACAATCTGTTGCGCCCCCAAACTAACAGATGGACGCGCTGCCAGATGCGGCGTCCAGACAGACTAGTTAGCAAAGCGTTCAAGGACGGAACACGAGCAAAATATATCAAGGCCACAGATGTATCAATGAATGAAGAGAAAGCCCGGCAGCAATGTTATGCAGACAAAGCCGAAGCAAATACAAAATCTCCGAGGCCTAACGCTGTGTTTTCTCCCTCTGCGTGTGTGTGTGTGTGTGTGTGTGTGTGTGTGTGTGTGTGTGTGTGTGGACGAGTGGCGACTGGAGCAGCTGGTGCGATGCTACGTAGCTGAAGGGCAGCTGTGTGTGTTCTCCATTTTTTTCCTCTCCTCTTTTCTTTCTTCCCCTCTCCAACGCTGAGAGCCACGACTCGGCCAAGCCCCCTCCCCCCTTCCTCCCCACATCCTCCGCTACCGCTATGATATAGTGACGGCTGTTGCCGGGGGAGGTTGCCATGGGAACCGAGTGATGATTGGTGGTGCTGTCCACTGCCAGGAAGCTTGTTGGGGGGAGTTGGGTGGGTGGACGAGGGGGGTTACGAGGGTCGGGTGGTGTGATTTTATCCTGCTGGGGGATGTGTGTGTGTGTGTGTGTGTGTGTGTGTGTGTGTGTGTGTGTGTGTGTGTGTGTGTGAAGGGGGGCGGTCAGCTGGGTGGCAGGAGGTCTGGGGGGGGGGGGGGCTTACAATGAACTTTGGAGTATTTGTTGATGGTAAGAGTGGAGGGGAGGGGGGGCGTTCAAGGCTCGCTAGCTGTCTAGAAACAGATGGTTAGAGGCTGATGCTAAAAAGCCACTGACGAGGCCACTCTCAGAGCGCTCTCAGTGCTCTTAAGATCCCCAACATGTCATCCAAATTAGCTTCAAGTATGGGAAAATCAACGCAGCGACTCAGAGGCACAACATCTGCCATTTGGTTACTGAACATTCTTTTGTCCCAAGAGCCTGGGAGTGCTTATGTGCTTTTAAAACCAGGACTCAAAAACAGAGGAGGGACCTTTGTGAGGAGCCGAGGTGAGTCTGTCTACTGGAGATGACCACTGCCTGATGAGTTGTGGACCACTAGAGGCACTGTAGGGTAATGTTCTGATGACGGGTCAACTACTTGTTTGTATTTTCCTATGACACAAGGACGCACATACGTGAGCGCACTCATTCTGACTGAAGAAGGTCATCAACCTTTAGTTGTCACGAGAACCTTTACCTTGGTACCAAATCGATGCCAAAACTCTGAAACAATGACGGCACTCTTTCTTCTACTGTACTGTAGGTACCGGGATGCAATTCTTCCGCACTTGACGGGCAGCATGTACGCCTACAAGTCCAGCTTTAGCCCTGATAATAATTACATTGTGCTATAGAGTCACTGCGAAGTCTCTTCTTTGGCGTGACAGGTCAAACGTCTAAGGGGATTTATAGCTGTGTGTAGACCCTACGCACATAGCCTACGCCGTTGTGAGTACATTTATACTTGTGTGGTGGTGTGTCTGTGTCACTCTGCAGTTACACCTCCAAAACACTAGTCAGCGGTGGAGTTCCTGTGAAGTGCTGTAAAGTTTAGTTGATTCAAAACTCACATTAAACACACATTAAACATGGCTTAATAGAGACAATTTCAAACACAAGTACACAAATCAGCTTCACTATAACTCGCAGCATTCACAGACAAACACTTGTCTTTATCTGGACACATTTTCCCCACAAATACAACATGCTAATGTTATTAGCACAAGCCTATGGCATTTTACATTGTATAAATTAGCCTAGCAGCTATAGCGATCTTTTCCTCTACTCATATAAAACCAGGGACAACAGCAACATTTAACAAAGGGAACAGTACATAATTCATCTCCATTACAGCTCTCAAGGTTCACTGACAAAACAACTGTCTTATACTAAAAACGTTTTCCAAACAAATACAACATGCTAACGTTATTAGCACAAGCCTATGGCATTTTACATTGTATAAATTAGCCTAGCGCCAAGCGTAGATTTCCTCTGCTCATATGAAGCCAGGATAAATCACACACAAGACTTAAAATGTTATTTTTGTGGAGGCTTTATTGTCTTCACAGTTTATTGTTTCTTATCTGTGAAATTAAAGTAAATAAAAGCTTTGTTTCCACTGAGGGAAATGGTTTCAGCTTACAGAAACAGACAGGAGGTCTGTGTTGACGCGATGCGCAGTTACAATTCTGGGGAGGTGCACATCAGGCTACAATGTAGGTTACGGCATAGGCTTCATGTCGACGCAGAGGCTACGCTGTAACCTGCGACGTCGATTCAACGCATAAGTATAAATTGCGTGTAACATAGCAGTGTCAGCCACTAGTATGACCTATAGCGTGCGTCTCCAGTGCTTTATTAACAACAACAATGGCATCACGTGGCAACAGCAATAATTTTTCGTCCCTGTTTTATGGCTGCACATGTGTATATATTTCATTTTTAATATTTCTAATTTTAATATTTTTTTAAGTACGAGTATTAAACACTAGCACGATGCACATTTTATTTTTATTTTTCATACATATTTTTATTTATACTTTCATTTCATTGCTTTATATTTACATTCTCGTAGCGACTAACAAATCACAGTTTCCCCTCGAGGATCAATAAAGTATGTCTGATTCAGATTCTGATTTTTGGCTGCTGTTCTTTTTTTGAGTTAGCTGCTAACTGCTATCAGCTGCCCTTGTAAATAACCCAGGTGTGGGTCGCACACGTAACATGTCGTTAAAACATCGCACTCGTCTCGTTCACAGTTCTTTTTACATAGTCATTGTTTTGGCGCTGTTACTACCTACGATGACGCCTTAAAGGTGAGACAAAACCTTTCACCCCATTCTAGGATAGTATCTTTTATACAGAACAGCGAGGCGGCATAACGGCGTGAAATTCTCACCTTGAGGCGGCAGTGTAAAAGGGGCTTCAGACTCTCTGCCTGACTACAGTTGGGCCTGACCTGACCCACCATGTTCAGGCCTAGTCAGGCTGAAATTTCTCAAAAGTCCCCCAGGCTTAAATCAGGTTGTGTTCACTTCAATATCCTGATGTTTTCTATTTTTATTTTTATGTGCAGACCTTATAGAATGTGTAATGTCACTTAAACCTATCCCAACTCTCGTCTCTCATTGGTGAGGAGAAATGTTACACACTCTCTACTTCATATATACGTCATGAGACAGTTTTCAGCCTGTGCTGAACATTCAAGAGGAGGATGTGTATGTCGTGGACTGTGTCTGTAACTGCACTGAAAAGACCTCAGTTGACTTTAGCTTGTGATAAATGTTTAAACAATAACTTCTTGTTTTTTGTTTTGTTACAGTGGAATTACGGGTTTTTAGTCAAGTGGTTTGGCTCGAGTCTTGGACAGAAACTATGCAGGTTCACGTCGGGTCGGCCTGATTTTTGGGGCCAAAGCGCAGCAAAGTTCAAAGCTCTACCATCAAGTGTTCTAGTCTGCCCTTAAATGCCAAAGGAAGAAGAACGACTACCAGCGTAGAAGAACAACAAGTGGAAGACGCCCACTAATGCAGCAGCTGTGACTCTTTCCTTCTGAGGACAGCGAACTTCCCTGGTATCAGTATCGACTACTACATTTCTGGTGTCATGACATGTCTAACAACATACAACAGGACACACATGACTGTCTCGCCCCAGCTGGGCCAGTACTGGCGAGTTCAGTGGTGAAAATGGCTCAAAAGGAATTAGAATTTAAATGAGTAGAAACACAAACAAACACAATTAGACAGTAAAAAGTGTCAACATAACCTTGAATAATAAAAACAGAGAGAAGCAACAGGAGGAGGCAACAGGTTGTCTCTGCTCGTCCTCAGTGTTTAACTCCATATGGTGCTGAGTCAGACGTGCCTGCATGCTGGTTCAATTATTATGTGAAATATAACTTTGCCACGGCGGAGTTTGTGAGCAGCTTCGGCCATATTGAGCTTTCGTTTGTTGTTCAAAATGGAGTCCAAATAAGGACACAGCCTTGATCGACCCTTTATCGACAGCCAGTGGAGATTGTTGTTTGCATCCTGTTTACATCGATCTAAAATAAAAACAATAATAGGTAGAATATTCATTTTTCTTGCAAAAGACAGCTAAGACTTCTGTCTTCAGTGTCATCAAGTCGTACGCTCCTGATGGTGCCATTACATTGTATTATATGCGTCCAAAAACACGTGAAAAGGCGCTAAAAATGAGCATATCTAAAAAACAAAATAACGTACAAAGTTCAAAAGACTTCTTGAGCGCTGAGTAGGGCTGCCCCCTGATAGTCGACCAAACGTTAGTCGACCAGAAAGGTCATTAGTCGGCAAGATTTCAGATTTACCCAGACACAAGCTGGCGCCACGCTCTGGAAAGCTGGCACAAAAAAGGCACATGAATAGCAACCAGCGTCCAACCTCGTGTTTTCCAGGTGGTTAAAGACGCAGCATGTGTTCGTCCCCTGATTTCCAGGGCTGGTACCTGCGGTTATTCCACAGGCTAGTTAATAACATGTGGGGCAGGAAATCCAAAGTGTGGGATCATTTTGAGAAGGTGAAGGACCAACCCAAGGTGATATGTAAACTCATCTTCATTGGTCCACTACAAACATGACGTATCATGTGAAGCATGGAAGTAGCTACATGCCCATTAGCCCACAGCGTCATTAACAGGCGGCTCGCTCAGTGTGTGACGTGCACTTGGAGATAAAATATAGGCCTATATTAATGAAGGTTCATTAGTACGGTTTGTATTTCTCTGTAATGTAGCACAGTGTTAACAATGTTACTGAGACTATTCTTTCTCGCAACTTCAACTCAAACCACCAAAATATATCATTTAATAGTTAAATTAATATCGTAAACATGCGGGACACTAGTCGACTAATGGCCCTAAATGACGACTATTGGTCGACTAGGAAAATTCTTCATCCTAGTGTTTTTATTTTGGAAAATCTGATGAAAATTCATGTCCTATTATTTATATTTTGTTTTTATTTATGACACAAATTCAATATCTTTATTAATTACTATGATAAATTGACTTACATCACCTTTTAGCTTAGGTTGTATAGATTTTAGGGATGTAAAGCATTTGAAGATACTCAAAAAAATGACATCATACCAAGCAAAAATATCAACGTAGGCACGAGCAGAGTTAACAGGGTTAACAGCAGACAGTGGCTGCTAAAATCTTCCCCAGTGTGTCATTATATAATATTACGACGTGTGTTGTTAGTTTTTCAGCGAGCTCTTCCTCCTGACAGACACAGAGCCACCTGAATTTCGAAGACTTGTCAGGAGAAATACAGAAAAGTGAGGCGCCTGGTGATAAGAACAGGTGGCCTGCAGCAGACCTCGGTGGTATCTCCATTATAAACCATATGAGGACACACAGACGCACAATGAATACATAAACTCATAGTCCGGTCCCACAGCAGGCAGCAAAGGGAGTAAAAAAACAAAAACAAGATCTATGTCTTTTCACTGCTTTCAAAACAAAAACGCGAGCGCACACACTCACACAAAAAACATACAGTCACACACACAAAGTCATTCACATGCACACAAATAAACAGAAGCACACACACTGTAATACACAAGTAGTCATAGACATGCACACACAGTCATTCAAACACACACACACAGGCCTAAACCCTCATCAAAGGCTTCACTCTGGTCTCTATTCAGGGTCTATCGTTACTATAGCGACCGGCTAGCTGGGAGAAGCTCTTTAGAGCGCCCTATCTGGGCTGCTTCCCTTAAAGCGTGATCCAGATCCCATTTCCATCTTCTTACACCATTGACTGATGCGAGCATACAAATAAAACAAAGAGAAACACTGGCTGACTGACAATTAGCCCGGCTCCCAAAGATGAGGGGCCTGCTCATTAGCTCGGAGATACTGGAGGAGCCCGACTGTCTAGGCTCGGGGCCTATCACCTAAATCCTTTGGTTTTAGTCCGCTCATAACCATAGAAACCACATCTTCGTCCAGCCGCTAGCTTATCAGGAGGAAGAGGGGGGATATTCAGTCATTAGCTGCGCAGGGTATCAACACTGTCCTGCAGCCAGAGGGTGGTCAGTTTGGACTGGGTGCTGTCAGTCATCTTAAAATTTCACTACTGGGATTAATAAAGTCGCCACTGAGGATTTTAATCTGTTGGGAGGATGTAAAGCAGAGTTTAAATGGTTATTCAAATCATTTAGCTTAATTCAGTGTTCAGGATTATTATCATTAATGATCTGAGGAGCCTTTTAGCATCTAATTTCTCATATTATCATTTCAACAATCAATAAGTGTGTGAGGATAGAGCAGTGAGGAGTCACTATGATCAGAGAGAGACTTGAGAGACTCTCCTCACCTGTCTGCAGGAGACCAGAGAGAAAGGCGTTTCTAAAGTCTATAATTAGCCCCTTTTCTATCACAGGAACTTTTATCATTTACCCCAGATTTTGAAAAACCTTGGCGCGTTTCCACTGAAATTACCCACGGAAACAACTTTCCCTCAACCCCAAACTTTCCCCGAAAAAGTGCCTAGTAGGGGGGTAGGACTTTTCAGATTCCCCTGAATTCTTGAGGGGCGGGGCTTTGTGCTGAAGAACACTTCCGTGCCAGTGTGGCTTCAAACTTTGTCATTTCTACAAGCTTCACTTGGTTTGTGTTTTGATCATTTGGAAAATGGAGCAAAAGAAGAGAAGCTACGAGAAGTGGATGGACAACGAGGTCCAGGCTCTTTGGAGCATATTTGCCCAGGAAGAAATTTAGCGGGACTGCGAGTCGGCGACTTGAAACGACCGAGTCTATGGAAGAATAGCTGACAAGCTGGCGGAGCTAAATATAGGGCACACGCTGAAACAAGTTCATGAAAAGTTGAAGAAACTTAAGCAAGATTATAAGAAACTGAAGGACCACAACAGTCGCAGTGGCTACATACGTCCCATACGCCATCAGCTTGATTTGAATAAATTTTCCTGAACTTTGAGGTGTGGTGGAAACACAAACCACACAATTACCAAGATTTCTTTTACACAGGTAAATGAATTCCTGGAAATAAAAGTTCCTGGAAATGTTGGTGGAAAAGGAGCTGATGTTCAGCTCTCAGTACGTCTGTAGCTTCTAGCTGAATCTCTGTAGTTTGGAGTTTAGTTTCTCTCCTGCGCCCTGTTTGAACTTTATATTTATTTTGCTGTTTCATGTTGGTTATCAGCCGTATTAGAAGTTGTGTGAAGTTGCTGCTTGAAAACTCAGTATTTCCTCATTTTGCTGCTTCACAATAAAAGTTTTTACAAAGCAAAATAACGGGGGCTTCTATTGAAAGACCGAATGTGTTCATCACTGAATTATCTGAACTTTATTAGCGTTTTTTCTTCAATTAAGACAAGTCTGATAATTCAGCAGAGAGGAAGAGTAAAAGCAGAAACAGCCACAGTGAGATGTTGATGAAGAGCTGCAGACTAACAGCTCACCTCCAACAAGTAAACTTCTTTTACCTGCCCTGCTGTGGAAAAACACATGCAGCAAAAATACCAGGAGACTTCAGCCATGGATCAGCCTGCAACTGAACATGTAGCCCACTTCGTAGAAAATACAAAGATATATGTCGTGTACTGCCATCCAGCTTGACAATACAGAGATATAAATTTTTGTCCATACCACCCAGCCCTAATTTAATGCAAGTACCAGCAAAAATGTCCATCCCTAGTAGCCACTGAGGATTTAAATCTGTTGGGTAGATGCAACGCATCATTTTTGGTAAGCTTAGTGTTCAGAATTATCATCAGTAATAATCCAAGGAGGATTTCCACTTCAACAATCAATAACTGTGAGACAGAAGTGTAATAACTTGTCTTGATGTTGACTGTACTCAGCCTCAAACTCAAATGATAAAAAATAACTGGCATTAATTTAGCAATTAAACACAAAAATAGAGACAACAACTAACATATTACGGCTCTGTTATGCCTAAAATTAAAAATATTTAGCAGCACATGCACATGTTGTTGGTGAACTCTCGACCTGAGTGCATCAAGAAACGCCTCACCTGTGTCAGAGATGGTCTGTGTGCAGCTTCCATCACCGCCTCCATGTGACATCACCACCATGGTAGTCCGTCCCATACCATGGAGGAGGTTCTGCTGTGACGGGTGAGGGCCAGGGTGTGACAGCGGTGGGGGGTTAGTGTTGGGGCGTCCCAGCGGCATGCCGTCAGGCCCCACCGGTCCGCCACCTGGCCCCATGGGCCCACAGTTACTCATGGAGGAGGCCTGCATCTGGGCTATCATGTCAGGGAACTGGCCCGGACGAGAGCCCAGATGGCCCCCAGACGTGTCCATGTTCTGGCAGTGCTGCATGGCGTCTCCTGGCCCCCGCAGCCTCTGCTGAGCCAGGAGGCTCTGCTGAGGGCCGCCGGGGACCATACCTGTGCTGTCGTTGTAGTGCAGCTGTGCAGATCCTTGAGGCCCCGGGCCGGGGCTAAGACCTGGACGATGGCTGTTCCCAGCCATGTTGTGGGAGCTCTGGCAGCTCATGGACTGGAGGAGCTGGGCCATGGAGGTGTTTGGCGGAAGGTTTCCCAGTCGGCCCACTTTCCGCAGCTGCTCGGTGGCGCTGGGCCCCGCCATGTGAGGTCCACCCATGCCTCGTTTGTTAAGCATGTTGTAGACCATGTTGTTGCTGTTGTCGTGGTTTGCCGGAGCGCTGCCTGACGACTGCTTCCGTTTGCGCATGGGGTCTCTCTGCTGCGCCATGAGCTTGTCTCTAAGAGCCGCCCGACCGCTCTGGCCCTCGGGAGTGTTGAGCAGCATGGTGGAGTTTGGCGGGAGCATTGAGTTTAAAGTGCTGTGTCCCTCCATGCCTCGAGGGCCGCTCATAGAGCCGGGGTGCCCGCCAGCTCCTCCGTTACCTCCGCCACCTGCCCCCATGCCTGCCATCCCACCGCCGCCGCCACCACCAGCCATGCCAGCAGGGCTGTTGCCAGCAGCGCTGAGTTTGTTTTGATTTGCTAGCTGTGCTTTGGCTGCGGCTGACAAGAGACTGCTGGCGGGGAAGGAAGCGGCGTTCTGTTGGTTGAGGATCTGGTTGAGGGGCATCCCCAGGAGTCCTGGGTGGCCCTTCTGGGAAGCGCTGGGGGTTGCCATAGAAGAGGACGACGAAGAGGAAGAGGTGGGCGAGTACATGGGGTTGCTGTGCTGCTGGGTGCCCATGGAGTTTCCCATCCCGGGCAGCAGCTGGGAGTCTTTGTACTGGTGGTGGGGGTCAGTTTTGTTGGTGGAAGGGCTGGAGGGCATGGCTGGCCTGGGGGATCCCATGGCGGACCTGGGGGAACGAGGGGGGACCTTCATGTTGCCACATGGGGCCTGGTGCCCCGAGGGCATTGCAAAGTTCCCGTGGTCAGAGGAAGTGGAGGATGAGCGTGAGCGATGAGGGGAGGCCTCCATTCTCCCGAGGGCAGGCCCCGCCATGTGGACAGGGGAAGTGACAGGGGAGGGGGACATGGAGGAAGCCGGACCACCCTGTTGAGTCCTTTGAACATGGCCGCCATGCCCCACAGGCCCAGGCTTCACTGTGGGTAAAGGTAAGTTGCTTGGCAAGGGAACAATGGCGGGAGGGGGGATGTTTACATTCATCATTTGTACCTGAGAGTGGATGTTAGGCTGGAAGTTGGAGGGGTTCGGGGCGTTGGTGGGGGGCTGGCTGACTGGCTTGCTGGGGATGGGGTCCAGGATGCCTAATGGGTCTTTTTCGGAGGTCATCTGCCTTTTCTGAAGGGCACAGGATGGTTGTATGGATGGAGGGGGCGGTACAGGATGCACAGGGGGCTGTGTTTTATGGTGAAACGCTGCACGGGGCATATCCATACCAGGGGGGAAGTTCCCCCGAGGCATGTTAATGTTCATGACAGGGCTTTTGGCAGTGGCCGTGGGGGAGAGGGGCGTGCTAGTCCTCCCTGTCATGGCGCAGGATGGCTGGCCCGCAGGGGAGCCATGGAGCATTACGCTGGGCGGGGAAAGAGGCGTCCTAGTGTTCCCGTGGATGGAGGCTGAGCCAGGACTTCCTGGAAACCCACAAGGATTGGTCCTTGGAAAGCCGTCAGGGCTGCCCAGAGTGTCCGCGCTGGGAGACTGTGAGCCATCTCCGTACAGTTTAGCACTGGAGGGAGGCGGGCTCAGCATGCCTCCGTACCCAACCCGGTAAGGGGATTTGGGGCCTGGCTCCCCACTGCCCAGCCTCTGCGGCCTGGGGTACCCAGAGTAGAGCTCGGGCTGCTGGGCTCCACCCATCTCCTGGGGTGGATACAGCCTCTGCTGCTGCTGCTGCTGTCCAGCTGCCATCATCATCTTGAAGGGATTCTTGCAGTCTGGGCCGACAGCGTTGGGCAGGCCATCGTGGGGTTTAGTCCTTATTGCTCGTTGAGACGTGGAATGCGCAGCGACCACAGACGACGTACCTTGAGGCAAAACAAAGCACACTGGAGTTAAATCAATACCAACACTTAGGACAAAATATTATGTACACTGCAGGCATCATCGTTATCTACGGGTGACAGCAGAGGCTGCGTTAAGACTCTCACATTGTCCGTCATTTTGATGGACAGGGTTGCAAAAATTCTGTCATACTCTGTTATTACCCATCATTTTAATTTTCAGTCTTTCATGATAACATTTTAAGTCTTGTGTGTGATTTATCCTGGCTTCATATGAGCAGAGGAAATCTCAGCTCATCCCTCGGCTAATTTATACAACGTAAAATGCCATAGGCTTGTGCTAATAACATTAGCATGTTGTATTTGTTTGAAAAATGTATTTAGTATAAGACCTCTTGTGAGCTGTAATGGAGCCAAATTATGTACCATTACCTTTGTTAAATGTTGCTGTTGTCCCTGGTTTTATATGAGAAGAGGAAAAGTTCGCTAGCTGCTAGGCTAATTTATACAATGTAAAATGCCATAGGCTTGTGTTAATAACGTTAGCATGTTGTATCTGTGGGGAAAATGTGTCCAGATAAAGACAAGTGTTTGTCTGTGAATGCTGCCAGTTATAGTGAGGCTGATTTGTGCACTTGTGTTTGACACTGTCTCTATTAAGCCATGTTTAATGTGTGTTTAATGTGTGTTTTGAATCAACTAAACTTTTGATTTTTGAGTTTTCAGACGACTAGATTTGCTCGTACCTCCCCCTGGACTGGTCAGCGTCAGAGGTGGGTGCGTCTCCATGCTCTTGTGCAGCGTGGCCACGGCCAGAAGCTTCCTCTTGTGAATGCAGAGCTTGGTGACGTCTTCATCTGCTTTCACGTCCTCCGCTGTCCTCTGCTTGACAGCTGCCCCTGGGTCGAAGTTGAACACCTGAGGAGAAAAGAATTGGGTGATTTTAACAGATGTGAATTCACAGCTACAAGTCTTAATTTGTTCTTTACTCTTTGTCATGCTCCTGCACGTCCTCACGACTCTTCAGGTTTGATTTTTTGCAGATTGAAAGAATGAAATGTTGCATGTATAATGACACGAGGGGAACTCCTGCGGAAATTTTTAAATGAGATTTGTACTCGGTAGGTGAAGGAGGAGCAAGAGAGGAAAAAGACAGAGAAAGGTCAAAGTGATGACTGTTGTTTAGACGGTCAAAACTAAAACAGAAAGATGGATACAGCTGCATAAAGCCACAATTAATTCAACTAAATTCATAAATTCAAGGATAACAGTGAGCTTATTATGGTGGATTTGCGAGTAATCAGAGGAACCACAGGGATGCTGCGGGTCCAGAACAAGGGTGGTGTTAGAGTTAGAAAGTCACCATGCTGCTCCACTGTGCCGTGTGAATGTGCAGCCGCCCACCCTTCAGAGTTATGTAAATCACAGCCAGGTGTAGCAGCACAGTGTGTTTTCCTTACACTCGTCTCTTGGGGCTGTGCAGACTGTTGCGTGAATAAACCAACCTGCAGATAATCATCAGAGACAGAGGTGATCCTGAGCATCACATCTTACGATAGTTAAGAATATAGACACACACCTATACACGCTTAATGCCGCTGAGAATTAAAATTTTGGATTAGACGGACAGTTTACAGCTGATTTATAGTCTTACATAGGCTCTGTGCTGTAGCCATCATGAGCATTTATACTGTTTCTCTGAAGAGCTGTTAACTAAGTGATTGATTCAAACACCTAATGACAAGACCACACTGCTTGCTTGATAGCGACCTCGCTCAACTGCTGCAGATTGCACACGTGTAGTGTTCACACAGACAGCGTTGTTACTGTATTTCCAAAATTAAAAGCCGATACTCCGCTCATTTCTGGAGCCTTGTAAAACACAGCAGTGTCAACAACACGGTCACGCAAATATTTCACAATAAAAAGCCCTGTGTTAACAAATGAGATTCTGTCCACAGAAACGTTGTCAGACAGCTTTTATTTTGAAATGGAAACAGGAAAGGTTAAGTTATTCAGACTTTCTAAAATATTTTTATTGTTTATGACATATAAGACATTAAAACTGTAATAAAAGGGGGTATAATGTCAATATGATTATTAAAAGACCATTTACCCAGTAAATTATTGCCAAGATGGTACGTGTCATGCTGACAAAAATAGGCAAACTCAATCTAACTATCGTCTAGATCAGTGGTTCCCAACCAGGGGGGCATGACCCCTCTTAGGGCCACGGGGGGGTCACAAAGCCCTCTTGATTTTAAGGGGTGTAATAATTTAAATGTGTTATGTGCCAAAATCTAATTTCCTGATGTGTCAAAAACAAATAAATTTAAGGGTTATATTAAAAGCTAATTAATTTATTACAAAATAAATACATTTATTGATAAATTGGGGGGACTAAAGTCTACAATGGTAAAAATATGGGTTAATATGCGTAATAATATAGGTTCCTCGAGAAAAAGGTTGGCTGAGCCTAGCAACGCTGCTCCCGCCGGCATTAGGCTGCTCTAATCTGTTAAAACAGGCACCAGAAAAATACAAGAGGTTCTGCAACGCACACACGCTGCTCACACAGGCGGTGTGGACATAATACACACATTAAACATGACTCAATAGCAACAATATTAAACAGAAAACGAAAATGTGGCTCCATTATAACTCACAACGTTCACAGACAAAACAACTGTCATCATTTTCACCACACATACCACATGCTAACATTATTAGCATAAGCCTATGCCATCTTCCATTGTAAAAATTAGCCTAGAGGCTAGCAGATGTTTCCTCTACTCATATAAGGCAAAACAAACCTGTTAAATAAGATAAGATTATTTTTGTTTAGCCATTGAGCTTGAGACGATTCAATTCACTGGCGCACAGTAAATGTACTTAATTATTTTAACACCGGATTGTGTTGCTAAAGTGCTAACTGGCTAACTAGCGTCAAGACGGTTTTCTGGTTTCACCTTTTGATCGTCAAATACAGACTACCGCCGTCCGCTTATCTGGAGAGTCATTTCCTCTTACACAGGCGCAGACTGTGTGTGCTGATTGGCTGCTGGCTGCAGTCTTTGCGTTGTGTTCAAGTGCAACTTTTTGGCTGAGAGGTGAGGCGACGCAGCAGACAGCTTTGGTGTGTCTGGGCCTTTATTTTGAAATTGTAATGATTGTTCCAGGTATTAGTCGAACCCTCAGGTGTTGATCAGGAGTTATGGCTTGTGAAAAACTATATTTTGACTGCAAAATGGATAAAAATTTAAATGGATATTCTTTTTTTTTCCTTTGGCAAGTGGCCGTGGTGTAAGTAGGATGATGCCCTTCAAGGTGTCCATAATCAGGAATTAATCTGAACCAGTAGACGTGAACTGTCTGACGTGCCGCCGAGGCTATTATTTCCTGACTATGGACACCTCAAAGGGCGTTATCCCTTCAGTAAAAGCTTTGTTTTCAGTGAAGGAAATGGTCTCCAGTTTACAGTTTACAGTGTAGGCTCTGCGGAGATGCGAAACCTTCGCTGTAGTCTGATGTCTGGTGTATTTTCAATGCATAATATAAAGCTGGCTTTAAAAGGCACATGGATTAAGGTAGGGAGGACAATGTTTGACGGTGGGGCTGTCTGCTTTATTAAAACATAAATAATAGAGCAGAGAAGTCAACATTTCCGCAGACGAGATGATATCAGCCTGATCCGACAGTCATGGTGTGTTAGGGACAAATTTAGCTTCAAGAAGGATAATCGGTCGGATTACCTCGTGTAATGTGATACAGCGGACGCCTCACGACACCCCACATTTGTAGTTTGGTCCTTCACAGCGAGTGGAGGTGGCCGGCCTGAATTTATTTCATACATGCTGAGCATATGGAGGGGTGGATTATGCTGCAGGAGTGGTTCGAGAGCTTTCTCTGGACATTATTACGCTCTGTCCCACCGTGACAACTGGTCACTATTGGAATTCATTGTGGCCGACATTAATTCAAACTGACCGCAGCCACCGTGCGCCGTGAAGGACACAACTACAAACTTTTTACAGCCACCTTTCAAGCTGACAGGGGCGACTTTCTGATCCTCAAAAGACCATTTCGACAAAAACAAAAGCATCACTTTGATAACAGTGGCCTGTCAGAAGCTGTTTTCACCTTGGTCTGAGTGGTGTGACACCATTTCCTCCTCACAGACATGTTTACCTCGTCCTCTTTCTTCCCTCCATCTCTTTCCCTCCTTCATGTCTGCCGTAACGAATGTCAAATGAGTAACGTGTCCTATCTTGAGGCAGAGACATGTCAGGAGCCGATTGTCTGCCCTGAATTAAAATATCATGTAGTCTGAGGAGGCATTTAGCAAACACTCGTTCTCGGTGACTCGCAGCAAAATCTGTAATGAGTGGAAAAGTTCACCGATCGTCACAGCTGCCTCAGACTGCAGACGACTTTTACAGGCAATTAGCAAAAGCAACAAACAGTTAAACGGCAAAATAAATTAAAAGTGAAGATTAACAAACCTTAAAATCGAGCGAGGCTTGTGGAACCTTAAATGAAATGTTTTCCCAATTGTGTTCACTTAGAAAAATCAATCAAACATATGGCATTAATTAAATTAAAAGCAGAGTCTAAAGAACACGTCTGATTGGTTCAAACACCTGCACAACCGAGTGTGCGATGTCTTCACTGACATTAACTTCTCCTCCAACAGTATCAATGAGGAAATGGTTGTGAACAGATATCAGACACTGAAATTTAATACTTTTTAAGACTTTTTCAAGATGATTTTGAACCAATTGATTTTCTGACAAATCACCTTTGTTTGTTCCAGCGTTTCAGGTAAGTATTAAGTTACATAACATACATGTAGTCGTGTGCAGAGGTAGGTTTCATGTTGTAAGATGGTTATTAGAGTGAGTTAGGTTAATCTATACACACATATATATATATATACATATATATATATATATATATACACATATATATATATATATATATATATATATATATATATATATATATATATATATATATACATATACATATATATATACATATACATATATATATATATATATATATACATATATATATACATATACATATATATACATATATATATATATATATATATATACATGTATGTATATATATATATATATACATACATATCAGGTAAGTGCAAGTACACAGTAAAAATACTTGTTGTGACATATACAAATTAAAAGATGGAAAAAATCAAAATTGGATAAAGTGTTTGTGGCAAATAAGACCTCAAAGATTCAAATTTAAGACTACTAAATGATTTTAAGGCCCAATAGCTTCTTCGCAATCGTGACTATTCTACGCACTAAACTGGTAGAGTAGAATTAAGTAAAGTGACGACATAAAAGGGCTGAATGAATCTGCAGGCAGCAGGTATGTTCAGAAAAGTGAAACTCATGTTGCCTGCCTTCTAACTGGGCAGCACAGCAATGTCTGACATCATAGACAAAGATTTATTTTCCGGTGACTGGCCGGTCAGTCTCAGTTTAAAGTGGCCCGTACAATGGCACAAACAGTAATGGCAATAACGTTACAGCGACTACAACCTGTTCTCATTCTCAGGTCATCAAATACTGACTGTTTGTCACAGTGACCAGCTCTTCTGACAGTAGTGCAGGGTATCTCCTCTCCTTTTGCGCCTTGCAAACAGTCTGTATGATTACATGATATCGGAGAAAATCGATTGTTAGTCCCACTAAAACTGGACTTAAAATGCATCTTAACATGTTAGTCTGCCTGAAATCATACCAAATCGAATTTCTCAAGGCAGGACTAACACACTCAAATAATGCGACAGGGAGTCGAATTTCTGCTGCATGTGTGCAGTCTAAAGAACACCCAAGTTCGGACCCAAACTGGCCTAAACAATCTGCACATGCTCCAAAGTTTCCACCCCGGAAGTCAAATACCAATAAATGCGTAACAGAAGAAGAAGCCAGCAACAACAAGCTGAAATCTACATCCAGAGCCGTGCATTTTGGGATGGACAAGAAGACACAGTTCATGCTGTGTCAGCTGAAAGAGTTAAATATCTTAAAAGCCGTTGATTGGAGGAAACAAGGAACAGCAACTAGGGATGCACCGATCCAGCTTTTTCAGTTTCGATACCGATCCTGATGCTGTGGCTTTGAGTATCGGCCGATACCCGATACCGATCTGATACCATGGTTGACCTAAAAAGCTATATACCTCGGAGTGTTCAGTGTGAAATACCTCCACACAGCAGATTCCTAGGTAGGCTAATCAACTCTTGCGACACGCGGCACACGTGCTGCTGCTGACGTATGACATAGCTTGTGCCGCAATAACATGAAAGGGAAAGGATCGGCTCAGGTATTGGTTGCATCTTCCGATACCCAATCCATCTATTTTGAAGAAGTCGGGGCTGATATTCGATCCAGATATCGGATCGGTGTGTCCTTAACGGCAACCTCTTAAAAAAATGGTGGTTGTTGTTGATTGTTTGGTCTGTGATGTCATAGGTCAACCGGAAAACCTATCGTTGACAAGTCGGACACACTTCAGTTAATAAATGGATCCCTCTCCTGTGCTTGTATACTGGGACAAGGACAGTAGTCCAATTAAATGACCTAGTCAAGCTGTAACCATTGCTTGACTTAACTGTGCATGTAAACATATTGAGTGTGGGAGTTAATATACACTGTACACACACCTTTACAATCTTGTAAATAGACACTGATTAAAAACTAATTTTGTACGAATAAATAAATCATTTAAGACAGATAAAAAATAGCTGACTCTATCTGATCTGGTGCAGTTTAGGACCAGTCAATGTTTTATAATAAACATACAATTGAAATTTATTTCAGAAAAGTTAAAAGGTTGTTTGTATACGCTGTGAAGTGTACTTCTTCACGAAAATACGAACAAGCCCAAATTGAAATCAGCAGGAACTTAAAAATAAATAAATAGATAAAATCAAAAAGTAGCATCTGCCCAAGAACACTAGGTGCATCTTTAGGCCTAATATTTTTAAAATTGAATGAAGACATTTTTAAGAACCTGCAGACACCATGCACAATCAAAAAACAAAACACCCTGTTACAAACTTTTAATTGTTTTTTATTTCATTTAAATCTGTGTCTTCAAACAGGAGGGATGAGATCAGAAACCAATTCTCCTTCTGTTAGACGTCTTAAAATGCTTGAAATGACACTTTACTTTTTTACCTTACAGAACAGCTGATGCATAAATCTTGATATACAGACGATGGCCAAGATCGACATCTGAAGTACAGACACGCCAGCTGCTAATGCAAGTTTAGCTTTGACTGACAGTTTTTAATCCACTCGGAGGACCTTGTTTATCTGTAATTTTTTGGACAACAGCATTTTTAATTTCATTTGCAGATTGAGACTTCCATCTTAATCTCTAATTAGGATATCTTCAGGAGCCCAGTGAAGGGGCAGCTGTAAAACCCCCCCGCCCCACTGCTGCGTCTTAAATCAATCAGGACCAAGAATTACCTTGTGGAGGATGAGTGGGCACTCCAGGCCGCATTTGCAGGTTCCATCTGTCAGCAGGTAGGTCTTCACCTGCTCCAAGCTGGACAGCAGCGAGCCGCTGGGACTGCACACAGAAAACAACAACATTAGTCCGAGGACAGAGACATCAGCTGGTGGAGCTCCACAGCTCAAACACTCCTCCTCTCATGTTATACGTTGCAAATTAAATGGGTTTGTGATTATTTTTTAGACAGACGTGCCCACAGACGGACGATATTTGGCTTTTAACTGAACATCTGTATGCGGGAATATGACAAGGGTTTAGTTCTCCCTCCACAGTTTTATTCCTGACTCAGAAGATGAAAAGGAACCAGTGAACACTGACAGACATACAAAGGGTTTTTTGGGTGGGTTAGCAGCTCCTTCAGGCAGGTTCTGCTGCAGGTTTTACAGGCTTGCAACCATGAAATCAAACAGTAAAATCCTCCCACTCCACAGTGCCTCACCACAGTCGAATACCTCCATCCATATGAACTAAAAGCAATAATTTAAAACACTTTGCGTACCTATGAAGCAGGAGCATGCACCACAGTGACAGCGGACGATATTGTTATGAATAAAAAGTAAAAGTTGTCCAGTTTATCTGATTACTTCTGCACTTCTTACCACAAAGTAGGTCATTTTTATTATTTTTATGTTATAAAAGGTTCAGTAGTAGAATTTCCCAACATCTGGTACTTGTTTTAGGTCAAATGTCTCACTGGCGTAAGTGATCAAGAGGTGGCAGTACTGGTAAGGTAGCCAAGCCAGGCACTTGAGGAACTTGTGGCCATGCATTTACCCTTGTTGTCACAGTGTAAACCTCAGCTTTGCAAAGAGAGACCGTCATCTTCAGAAATCATATCTCCATGTTCTAGTGTACCAGTTAACCAAACGGGTGGTCTAAGTCTACTGTGGGTCCACTTTGCCTGTCGTTACAGAGCAGATGCTGATGCTGATGGCGATCCTCCGTCATAAGAAAGCTCGTATAGAAAAGGTGCTATATAACCGTATTGGAAAACGCTTCAAACCTCAACAAGCACCTCAGTCAGTGAGGGGCAACAAGACCTCTCTTTATCATACAGGTGAGCGAATAAGACAGGTGGCGAGCCAGCATTCCTGTAGCGTCACGACTACGTATGACATATTGATATATTTTTAAGCAAGATATCGATTTAGACAATACCGTTTATTTCGCTATAAGGTCAAGTTGCATGACGTAACACTGTTCTTCCAAAAAGCCACACCAGTGTTCATCTCTTCTCCCTCACGCTCACTGCATAGCTCTGCCCCTCTCACTCACTCACAAGTTCTCCAGCAACACTAATGTCCCCTTTACACCTAGCACTAACATGCGTTCTTTGCGATCGGATTGCTCTTGACCACATGAACGTACAGGTGTAAATACACTCGAAACGCATTGAGGACGGATTGTTATCCGATCTGCAAAACCACTTCTGAAGGTGGTCAGGGACACATTGCGACCACATCGAACACAAGTGTAAATGCGAATGCGTCTCCAATCCATGTGCAACAACTCCGTGGACGAAAACCTGTAAGCAAGGACACAGGAAGAAGGAAGAAGACGACGACAACAACAACAACGCTCACTGGGTAGCGACTGCCAAGAAAAAGAAAACATGGATGATAGCCGAGGATGGAGTCAGAGTGAGAAGAAGTGTCTGCTCACAAAAGTGTCCGTACAATAACGCAACTTCACGAGCGAAAAACATCTTGTTGTTGTTGTTGTTGTTGTTGTTATTGTGGTGCACAAGATATGACGTTGTAGTCTGCTGCTGGAAATGTTTGCAGAAGAAGAAGAGGAATTCACGTCAGCGGGACGGGGCGTGATCGGATAGCAACACCAGAGACGCATATTAATACCAGGTGTAAATGTACGTGGTCAAGCGCTATCCGATTGCAATCCGATCTCAAAAACGCATGTTGATGCCAGGTGTAAAGGGGGCCTAAGAGATTTCTGCTTCTCCACTGAATCAGTTAGCTTTATAACATGAGTGTCGCTCTCACAATGAACGTCTCACTACGCCCCGTTCAAACTTTAAATGTAAAACTACATTTGGCACCCTCCACGCACCAGTCAAATTTCTCTGACAGTTTACATCCATGTCAGTGAAAACATGGACGCTTCACACACAGAAGATCTATACAGTCAGCACGGTTTTAAGGTGGACACCCAAGACCAAGTATTTCCCCTTCTGTTCCTGGGATATGACGTTAAATAAAGGCCAGAAAAGTGTTTTACGTAGAACATTATGACGTCACAGTGAAGCTGACCTTTGACCTTTTGGATATGGAACGTCATCACTGCATCATTTTAGCCTACTAGACATTGGCGTGAAGTTTTGTCACAAGCAGCATATACTATACTTGAGTTATGGCTACAACCATATTTGTGAGGTCCGTTTGAAAGGATGTTTGAGTCACATTTAAAGAAATACCCTCACGGTGTTTATGAGAATGAGACAGACGCAAGATTTTTCCAGGGCTGGTACCTGCGGTTATTCCACAGGCTAGTTAATAACATGTGGGGCAGGAAATCCAAAGTGTGGGATCATTTTGAGAAGGTGAAGGACCAACCCAAGGTGATATGTAAACTCATCTTCATTGGTCCACTACAAACATGACGTATCATGTGAAACATGGAAGTAGCTACATGCCCATTAGCCCACAGCGTCATTAACAGGCGGCTCGCTCAGTGTGTGACGTGCACTTGGAGATAAAATATAGGCCTATATTAATGAAGGTTCATTAGTACGGTTTGTATTTCTCTGTAATGTAGCACAGTGTTAACAATGTTACTGAGACTATTCTTTCTCACACCTTCAACTCAAACCACCAAAATATATCATTTAATAATTAAATTAATATCGTAAACATGCGGGAGACAAGTCGATTACTGGCCCTGAATGATGAGTACAAAACCAAGAATACTGAAGGACTTGAAGTAAACATTAGGATGTGGTCATGAGGTCACAGCTGCAGTAAAGCCGCAAGAAATCAGGGGGAATTTTGTGCCAAAAAGTTGGAGAAAATCTGACAAATACATCCAGTGAGACACTTCAAACTGGCCACATATGAAAGAAGAACAGTATGTACTGTCGGCTGATCCTATCAAACACTGATAAGTTGACAAAACAGCCAGCGACTGAATCATCCGTCACATCTGCTGCGAGAATATCTACTGCGAGGATCTACAGCTGCACATCCCTGAAGCAAACGCACACTTTAACTGCAGGAGAACACGAGCAAATACAAGTGTGCGGTGACAGTATCAGGCCACGGTCACAGAAGTAGACAGGATTCTTTCCAACACCCAAAATAAACCTGACACCAGCCAACTGCTTTAGTTCATTGTGGCTGGTAAACACACGTGCTGGTGTTCATACGCCGGGAAGGACACCAACTTCCAGTCTACATAGCACAGTGACTGGTGAAGGATCCAACTCATTAGTCAAAGTCCCTGCTGCACCAGCTGAGAGCATTTTGTACACGAATGGCTGGTTTCTTAGGAGAGATGTGAAATTTACAATCAAAATTTAGCAGAATTCAGAGTTATTTTCCCGTCCAAGCAAACGTGGGCTGCAGTTTACCTGCATCAAGGGATCGTTCACAATATGTTTAAGAGCTTTAAAAAGCTACACGGTGCCCAACACACACCCCGGCTTCACTGGAGTAAGTTGAATAACCATGACTCCACACAGACAGCAACACCATCAGAAAGTCGCCATGTTTCTGTTCACCTCCCGCAGAGCCAATCAATTAAAGATCCAAACATGTGTGGACAGTAAACAGACCTGCTGGGTGCTCTTTGATTTTGATGGATAGACACCAAAACATTATGATTACTGTTGATCTACCACGTAAAGGGCTGCAACAATTAGTTAATTAATCAACAAGAAATTAATTTTAATCACTACTAATTTTCTTTTTTCAAATTTTAATCTAAAAAGCCAAACATTTGCTGGTTTGTTGTTTCTTTATTGTGAGAATTTGATGCTTATCTTGGTCAAATATGACAATAAATCGGACAGCTTTGGATTTTTGGACCATTGGTTGGATAAAATAAAACATTTGACGATATCTAACAGGGCATTTTTCACCATTTTCTGACATTTTATTAGTTATAATCGAGACAATAATTGGCAGATTAAAGGATAATGAAAATAAACATTAGTTGCAGCTCTGATTACATCATCAACCTGATTTATTCTGGCTTTTTTTGCCTCTTTTAGAGAGGATAGATAGACATAAAACTGGGAGAAAGAGGGTACGTGACTCACACTGCGCTGGACTTACCCTACACTGGGCACATGTTCTACCAGGTGAGCTAACCCTGTACATTGGGCCACTATGTACTAGACATTAAAGAGTTAGGTAATAAATCTATCAATCTGAATAACTATAAAGGTCTTTTAAGTTATTTATAGTACAAAAATGGGGGGAAAATTTGTGGTTCCAGCATCTAAGATGTGACAATTTGTTTCTTGTCTCTGATTTATTTAATTGTTAAGTGAATATCTTTGAATTTTGGAGCACAGTTGGGACAAAATTAGCATATTTAATAGGCTTGGGCAGTATCACAGTTTTACAGTACACATGCGTATGTAGAAATCTCTGCAGTACAGTATGATTTTAGTACTGTCAAAAATACAGACACTCCCCTCTGTTTTGCAGCGATATATTTTAGTGCACAGCACACGCCACCAGAGGTCACTCTCCTGTTGAAACAGGCAGCTGACCTGAGAAAGATGGCGACTGAGTGGTGGGGATTACGTTACAGAGCTAGTATAAAGCTGGCCAACAACAACACAGAGAGACAGCTGGGAAGAAGCATATTTTCAAACCTTACTCTGTAATTTAAGGGTTTATTTATTTTGGCGAGCTGTCGAATACGAAGGAAATGTGTATAACATTGAGTTAACAAGGAAATTAAGCTAATCTTAGTTTGATCAAAGAGAGAGAGAGAGAATATCTGTTTAATATCCTAAATTTTTTGGTCAAAGTAATTGGTCAAAATAACAGCGATGAAACTATTTGATAAATCAAAATTTTTACTGCAACAATTCTGATAATTGATAAATCATTAAAGTCAATTTTTTAAGCAGAAATGCAAAAAAAATGTTATTTTGCTCCTTTATTGTGAGTCTGCTGCTTTTATTGTGTTTTACAAAAGTTAAATATTTTAGTTTGTTGGTGAGACAAAAAGCATTTTAAAGACATCACCTCTGTGTTTTTTTTAACTGTTTTCTGACATCTATAGACGAAAAAATTTAAACAATTACCCCAGAAAATAATCAGCAGATTAATCAATGACAAAAACTGTTTCTAGTTGAAGCCATACAAAATATGGAGACCTGTTAATCAAACTGTTCGTAGTGTAAATGCACAGCGAGTGTCTGTGGGAATAGTGTTTCTTTATTTATCTCCAAACAAAGATTTGCTTGCTGGTTTTCTTACCTTATGTATACGACCCCGCCGCCATGCTCCGCCTTGCGCTGCCAGCCAATGGGGACCTGGACAGGGACGGCCTGCCTCTCATCTCCCGCCTCACAGTCCTTTCCGCCATTCATTGCTCCACTGGTTTTACGCTCAACACCTCAGAGGTATATCTATCAGACATCAACCAGCGTCTTCGCAATGCACATCATGTTCGTCTTCCAAAGCCGTGGTGGAGGAGGAGGTGGTGGGAGGATTGCGGAGAAGGGTAGAGCTGCAGGGTTATGCTTCGACTTAGGACTCTGCTCTCGGGTGGAGCTGACGGGGGTGGCGGGTAGGTGGTCGGGTAGGGTGAGGCGAGCTCACGGCAGACCCTACCCTTTCAGCTGCTTCATGGCTACAGTGCTGAATTCTGCGTGGACGTCCATTACTGCATCTTGTCATTCAGAGCCATCCGACTCGGGAAGATGCTGGCTGAATGAGGGTGGGTCAAAGGTCGCTGTACTTTCACAGGAAAGTCTATTATGATTAATTTTTTACCATTTGTCTTTTGCCGCTCAGGATACAGTCCTTCAGTCGGACGAGTAGAGTGTGTTCAACATATTGGTTCCCAAACGCAGTTGGGTAGTGGTATTCCCATGGTTCCTGTGAGGGCAGAGCAGAAGAGGAACGAGCATGAATTAATGGTCGACACGATCCATTTGCTTTGAGTAAAAGTTCATAATTCAATCTGCTCTGAGAATGACAGACATGAATGGTATAAAGCCCCGTCAATTTATGACATCAGTGTTTTCATTTACAGACAATCATTTCCTCTGTCCTACTTAACGGTTATTGTTGGAAATGCTGTTTTTAAAGCTGGAGTATGCAGTTTTATTTTGGCGTCTTTGGGCAAAAATCATGTGTTAACATCAGTAATTTGGAGATCGAGAGAAAATGTTGCTAATAGCTAAAAGTATCGCCACCGATTTTCGATTCCATTTCTGATTCGTTTCGCTGCAGCGTGATAACAAATTACACCCAAATGTGAAGAAGTAAGCTAACAGTTGAGGTAAAAAAGAGCTGATAACATTGGACCTTCTCAATACTGCGGTCGTTCATAACTTAGCACTGCGGCTTGTTTACTACCGGCGAGATTAACGGGGTTAAAGCCTCACACATCCGTGGGAAAAAGCCTATACTAAAAGACTGATCTCGTAACTGTACGAATCCATATCGAGTCATTCCAGTGAGGATCAATTTGAATCGGATGAATTGATTATTTTAACCCAGCCCTGCTGCTAACTGAAGCTAAAGGCTCACAGGTGCGACTTTGCGTGGCTTTTATGTAGCCAATGAAGAGCCTTGAATCACAGTGAGTCCTCCGCCTCACTCCTCGCCGCTACAAACCACCTCACCAGGAGGAGAACAGGCAGCAGCTCCAGAGACGGACCCTGAGTCAGTAATTGCAGCAACCAAAACACAGCCAGTGTAATCCCCGGCTAGGGGGGATCAAACAGTTCCAGCTACCCGCTTGAACAGCAAACCTTCTGTTGCTGCCGTTACACAGATTGGACCGGGCACTGCCTACAGCCGAGTACTGTTTACATTTAAAATGGTAAACATGTCATATAGACTGTGTCCATCTAGCAGTGACACTAAGCAACAGAATATAGACCAGAAGCCAAAACTATCGCATAGTTTAGCACTGCAGCAATAGTTTTGGCTCACTGGAAAGCTGACAAGGGGCTAGCGTTGTCACCCAGACGTGCTCTCTGGTGCTGATATTTAGCACCGACGGATTTAACATGAACTGATGCTTGGTAGTACAGATGTAAATCGATTGATATCCTTAAAGGTACCGAGATCAGTCCTAAATGCTAACGCTGCCACTGGCTATGAGCCCACTGTGACACCTAGAGCTAGCCTAATTCGAGCCGCTACAGCTGTGAACCAAAGGTCCATCTCCAGAGCAGCTGCCCACTCTCCTCCCAGGGAAGCAGTCCACAGTGGCGGAGAGCAAGGTGAAGGGACCATGGGGTGGCTAGCAGCTAATTCTTGTCTCATTTTTGGTCAGATAAACAGAACAAGAGAAAGAACGTGGGACAAGAAGGGGCAGAGTGAATGACCTGCAAGCACCTCTACAATTAAATTAGAATACATACATACATACATACATCAGTGTATGAGAAACACGTAGTTATTGTATGATGCGCGTGCATATGCTCATGGTCGTCTGCTTTCATTTTTTTTGCCTTTTTCTGATTGTAGCCTACCCCAGCTTTAAATGACTGCAATATATTGGTCGACTAACAATAAACAAGATCTAAAATCACCTCCAAAACCAGCAACAAAACATTCCATCCCTTAATTATTTACACTAAATCAAGCAAACAATGAGTTTCCCATCATGCCCTAGTCGTAGGATATTTTCAGATAGATGTACGACCTTTGCCACAACACTCCATTCTACTGTTTACCTAACCATCGTAGCAGCAAAAGATAAAATAATTACAGCTGTGATGCCTTTCAGAGTTGTAAAATCCCATGTGAGAGTATTACAAGCTGTTGTGCAGTCTTTTGGGGTTTAATAAGCCTTCAAATCCACAGATCTGTTACTCACACTGGATCATATTTCATGTCATATACCAGTGCCTGGAGCAACACACCCCCACCAACGCAGCTCTTTACGTCGTTTGAACGCAGGGCTGTTTTCGGTCTGAACGCCTGCTTGGGAATACCTTCAATAGGGAAAGAAATAGTACTGAAAATAATACGGATCAGGAAATCACTGCATGCAACATTAAAAATGTTCCTAATCACCGCGGATAGACGACAAAAATCTGTTTTATTTTTCACGCAGCAACACTGGCAGCTCTCTCAGACATTTCAAACACCGGTAGAAGCCCATCAAAGCTGGTAAATCAGGCTGAACTCAGTACGTGAGTGATGGAGCTCCATGCAAAGCCTGCTCTCAGCCGCCGGTGCTGCTGACTCATAACTGCCCTGTGAGCTGCTGAGACCGAACCCAGTGACACCACCACAGAGGAAGAGAGGGAGGCGAGGAGGGTAGCGCTACCCGTGGCACAGTAAAAATGAGGCAGCAGTTAAAACGTATGCTGTTTATCTGGAAATACGCTGCAGCAACAGTCGCACCTCATCATCTCGGGAGAGGTGCGTAGTGTCCTATCACAGCAACCACCACATCGTTAAAATCTCATTTCACAGAAGCTCCGTGTTTGAAAACGCAGAGGTGACAGAGAAATTTCTGTTGCGTTCACAACACAGGAGAAAAGAAATTATTTTTCCAGTTGCTGTTTGAGAACGCCTCCGGCCGTGACACGTTTAACCTCTATTATTTTAGGTTTTTGGCTTTTTTGTTTGCTTGATTCAGAAATAGACAAGACAGGGTACGGAGACGTCCTGGATCCGATTCAAACCAGAGACATTTTGATTAAAAACTACACAGGTGCCATGGCCAAATGTTTTCATCTTAACCTCTGGCACAGCAACAGGATCTAAATCTGCCACCGTGCTAATATGAAAGCACAAATTTAAATCCCAGCTCGCACCATTTTACTGCCCATTTCTCCCCACCATTTCCTGACTCTCAAGAATGTCCAAATTACATGTGGTACCTGCTAATCTGTAACCTTTTACTGCAGGCTGATCTTTTTTTAAGATTATGTTTCTGGCCTTTTCGCCATTTATTGTTCACAGAAACAGGAAAGAGACGGAGAGACAGAGAGGAGCAGAGAGGTGGTCGAACTCAGGACATTGTGGGGACCAGAAATGCGACATAAATTCAATTATTACGGCATGGGAAGCATCTTAAGGTGGATTTTTTATTCGAGCGTGACACTAGGCTTTGCAGCTTGCTAAAACTGTACGACATAGCAACACTGTTGGGGAACGCTGCCTCAAAACTGAAACTACACATCAGGGTTAAAGCTGCTCCAGATAAACTATGTAAAGGGCACAAGAACTGTGAGTCGAATCTACAGCTGAGAGAGTTTTCGGCTGATTAACATGAACAAAAGCAGATATATTTCAACCTTATCAGGATACAGGGCATCAAATGTCATGCAGTGCAACGGAGCCAGCAATATAAAGCTTCATGGACTGTACAATGTGCTGCATGGTATCACATGTTTACATTCCAGTTTCAAACGACACAGAGCAGAAACGCCACATTTAAGACTTCATAATTAAGCAGTGTACTGTTGTTAAGTACGCATGATGTGCAGAGCAGTATGTAGGTTGGAAACAACATGTTTTTGAATGCTTAAATCCAATGAATCCTAAATTGAACACAACAGATCTTCAGAATGACTACTAATAAAAAATCCAAAAACCAAATTCTCATTGGTCGCTGTTTTTTCCCAGCTGAAAACACCGGGCAATATCCTGAAAAGCTGGAAGCGCAAGAGAGCTTAACAGATGCAGCGCTTTTTTAGCTTAAGCACTTTGGTTGTGTTCAGTTGCTACGACGTAATATCGGCAGAAGTACACACATTGAAACAAGGTTAAGTGCTTGCTATGGCGCTTGTTTTGGATGAAGGGAGTCTGAGGGCACATTCACACCAGGATAGTCAGCGTGCAGCATTTTACCAAATATTAAAAATTGCATCAAACATGCAGAATAGACGCTCAGCACCTCATCATGCTGCTGCTGTTTGCAGTGTAATTTAAATATGTGGTACTCCACTCAAGAATTTAAAAAATACGCCGGAAACAGGGAAAAAAAGTCTTCGTTTGACACAAAACGCCCCCGAGTGTACTCAGTACACTGTAGCCAATTTAGACCGTGTTTCCACGAAAAAGATCCGGTGAGAACGAAGTCGTTTCTCATTTTTGTTTTGAAAAAAGTTCCGAATTCAAACGACAACGTTTTGATAACAATCGGCGTGCACATAGATCTGCAATAATGACCAGAAACGCTGTAGTATAAATGCCAGGCCAGTAGTTAGCGGTGTGACTTTGTAATGAAACAACATGCACCTGCGAACATGCCCTTCCTTCTGCAGAGCGGTGATGTATAAACAAACAAAATGGCAACCGCACGAACGTTTGTCTGGACAAACAACGAGGTGGAGTTCCTACAGTAAATCTACACTTCGCTGGAGAAGCACTGATAGATTCAAACAGAGCTCAGGAGTCCGCCACTGATGTTGTGATGGTCGACTTTCTCGTGCATGCCTAGTGATTGGAACCGTAATGCGCATGTACGAAAAGTCTCCGTTTTCAGAGGAACTGCATATTGGAAGTTTACATGACAACAGAGACGGTGCTGTTTCCAAAACATTGTGCTCTGGAACCTATTTTCAAAATGTTGCGTGTTCAGGCACCCAAAACGCCGCTGTTGTGTAAACGATCGGCCAAAACGCAACTTAAGTTTACCGTTCTTGGTTGAAATCTTTGTCGTATAAACAGGACTTTGGTTAATCTAGAGAACTTGTCAACTTGTAGGGAAAAACTCCCGCACACTGACTGTCTTGATAAAAATATTGATTTTAATTCTGCAACGTTTTGGTGACTAGACGACCGCTTGTCCTTCTTCTATGGTATTGTTCTGAAATTCCCTGTCAACCAATCAATATGTTAAAGAGTCGGTAGAATGTTAGTCAACCAAGATTTTACAGCATCAAGCTCAATGAAAACACGGTACGCAACTGTGGATCGTGTATTATTGGTGCCAAGAAGGCACAAATAGAAAAGATAAAATAACTTCAAGAAGCTCTAAAATCACTGCTAGAGAAAAAAGGAAATTGTGTGGCTTTGTCACAAAGCAGTGGAGAATAATTTAGGGAGTGGACCCTAAATTTAGTCCTGTAAGTGTTCCCCCATGTCCTCATTTTGTCCTTTAGCATGTGCTGTTGTTGTCATTATTGTTCTGCCCTCACAAATGATGCTGGGGAGGATGCCCTTAATAAACGACAAGGATAGTAACATGACGCCTGACGTCACCGCAGAGTCACTGATGTCTGCGATTTGAGACCACGCTGTAAAAATAGTGCGAGTGCATTTTGTGACACCTGGGACGGTAAATCTGACCTACATGAAAAGGTGAAGGATGAAAAGTGAAAGCAATCAGCAATAATTAAAGGTATTTCTGCACCACTGTAAACATATTTTGGGGGAGAGGAAGACACAGCTTGGACTCGATCCAGCTGCAAACTTCATACGAGCGGTATGGAGCAAGAGTTAATGCAGACAAAGACATAAATACAGCCGCTGTGGACTTGCAGCAATGCAGTCTCAGAGAGGAAGAAAGAAAATGTTTAAGATAAGAAATCGCATCAAAATGACAAGTGGAACTGCAGCCAAAGGTTCCTGAGTAACTGAATTTGCAGTCCATTAAGGATGGCAGCTTATGTAAATGAAAATGTTCTCTCTCAACGTCCAAATTTTAAAGAATATGATCAGACAGAGTAGCCTGTGTGCATCAGGAAGTCTCTGTCTGTCTGTCTTGTCCTGATTATTTTACAGCGACATGAATGCATCCCAGCAGCTCTTGAAACTGCCATGATCACCACAGTAAATAATGTCTGGAATCTGCTTGGCCTTTAAGGTCTATCCAACCCATAATCACGTCTAATTGTCTTGACTCATCCTGGCCGGGACCCGAAAACTTTTTATCTGCTAGCTAGCTGGTACGGCAGCTGGTAAACTTCACCCGCTGACTCATGACTCAGATCAGGATGAGATCTTTAAATGATGACTGCAAGAAAACTGAAGTTTACCAGCATTTGGATTGTAGTAACACCTATGAATGCAAAAAAATAGAGCTAATAGGCTTTAAAATAATCTGTAAAATTACTACAACCTTAAAGGACAGATTTAAATACGTTCACTCTGAATGTGCCTCACAAAATGTATTTTAGGTCCTGTTTATAGGACAACTATTTCAACCGAAAACCATAAACCTGAAACTTGGGGTTCAATATTTAATTTAAAATTATTTATAAAATGTCAGAAAAAATATTAATAAAATGTCCGACAGATAGTAATAAAATGTCAGAAATATTCTTCATAAAATGTCAAAAAAATGTTATAAAATGTTCGACAAAAAGACAGAAAAATTATTCAGAAAATATTTTTAAAAATCATTAAAATATCAGAAAAAATATTAATAAAATGTTCTAAATATTATTCATAAAATGTCTGAAAAAACTGTTGTAAAATGTCAAACAAATATACATGAAGTATGAAAAAAAATTCATAAAATGTCTAAAAAAAAAAAAATCAATTAAATGCCCAACAAACATTAATAAAACGTCTGTTAATTATTTATAAAATGTCCAACATAATAAAATGTCCAAAAATATATAATTTAAGTGTCCAACAAGTAAACATGAAAAGTCCAAAAAATTATTCATAAAATGTCCCAAAAAATATAATTAATATATCCAACAAATATTAATAAAACGTCCGAAATTGTAAATTGTAATACAATGTCCAAAAAAATATCAATAAAATGTTGGGAAAAAAAGTCGATCATTTACACGACAGCAGCGTTTTGGGTGCCTGAAGAGGCAACGTTTTGAAAAGGAGTTCCAGAGTGCAATTTTTTGGAAACAGCATCGTCTACATTGTCATGTAAACTTGTAATTTGCAGTTCCTCTGAAAACGGAGACTTTTCGCACATGCGGTTCCAGGCATTAGACATGCACGAGAAAGTTGACCATCACAACAACAATGGCGGACTCCCGAGCTCTGTTTGAATTTATCAAAGCTTCTCCAGCAACGTGTAGATTTACTGTAGCAACTCCACCTCGTCGTACGTCCAGACAAATGTTCGTGCTGTTACCATTTTGTTTGTTTATACATCACCGCTCTGTAGAAGGAAGGGCATGTTGTTTCATCCCAAAGTCACACTGCCAACTACTGGCCTGGCATGTATACTACAGAGTTTCTGGACATTTTTCCATGTGCACGGCGACTGTTATCAAAGCGTTGCTGTCTGAAGGCTTCCATGTCAGACTCCAGCCTGCGTCTCCAAACAGAGGGCACGCAGGCTTACATCATGGATAAATACCTCGTACAACCCCTTTTAAAAAATCCTAACCATCCCTTTAATGTGATTTAAGGTCTTGTCACACACTAAACACCGGCGTTCCACGAACCATTTATAATCAGATTTTCGCTGACATGATTCTTATCTGCTGTTAAACAGAAAAAATACACATTTGTGTTCAGCCACACAGATAATTTGGAAGATTGTGGTGCTATTATATGTCACCTTGATACGGCGGCGTTTAGTAGATTTAGCGTGTAGTATGCTGTATATAAGGACGTCTAGGGCATGTTTATGGTCACAAGTGTCCCTGCCCACTTCTGTGCAGGACATTTTTGGTGCATTTAAATCTGCATTTTGAGCTTAAAATGTCTAAAAATGCACTTAAAGCCAAGAGAACAGGGTCTGTGACAGGCTGTCAAATAAAGTGACACAGGTACATCTGAGGATTGCAGTGGTATTACATGTTGTCTTCAATGTTTAGAAGGTTAATCATGTAGTACGATCTATATAAGACAGTCTGGGGCACGTTTATGGTCACAAATGTCCGTGCCCAATTCTCTGCGGGGCATTTTTGATGCATTCAGAGCTGTCCACTTACAATATCAAAAAAATGCCGTCAAATACAGGGACACAGGTGAATTAGAGGATTGCAAAGATATTACATGTCATCTTCAATGTTCAGGAGGTTTATCAGCTCACAAATGTCCCTGCCCACTTCTGTGCAGGACATTTTTGGTGCATTTAAATCTGCATTTTGAACTTAAAATATCTAAAAACGCATTTAGTGCCAAGAAATCAGGGCATGCCATATGCAGACAATAAGATAAATTTGAGGATTGCAAAGGCATCATCAATATTTAGGAAGTTTAACATGTAATATGTTATATATGAGGAAGTCTGTGGCACGTTTATGGTTACAAATGACATTTTTTGGTGCATTTAAATCTGCATTTTGAGCTTAAAATACCTATGAATGCATTTCGTGCCAAGAAATCAGGGTTGGGCACATGCTGTCAAATAAAGCAACACAGGATTACAGCAACATTTCATGTCATTTTTAATGTTTAGGAGGTTTATCGTGTCATTTGATCTATATAAGGAAGTCTGGTGCACGTTTATGGTCGCAAACGTCCCTGCCCGTGTCTGTGCAGGACATTTTTCGTGCATTTCTATCTGCGTTTTGAGCTTAAAATACCTAAAAATGCATTTAGTACCAAGAAATCAGCATCTGGCACATGCTGTCAAATAAAACAACACAGGATTACAGCAACATTTCAGGTCATTTTTAATGTTTAGGAGGTTTATCAAACAGTACGCTCTATATAAGGTTGACTACTTAGCCTGGGGCACGTTTATGGTCACGAATTACAGTGAAATTATGTGTTGTCTTTAATATTTAGGAAGTTCATTCTGTAATATGCTCTATTTAAGGCACGTTTATGATCACAAACGTCCCTGCCCACTTCTGTGCAGGACATTTTTGATGCATTTAAAGCTGTCCACTTAAAATATCTAAAAATGAATCAATTGCCAAGAAATCAGCGTCCACCACATGCTGTCAAATAAAGCAACACAATAAATATGACGATTTCAAAGGTATTACATGTCATCATCGATGTTTAGGAGGTTTATCATGTCGTATGCTCCACATTAGGAAGTTTGGGGCACGTTTATGGACACAAACGTCCCTGCCCACTTCTGTGCAGGACATTTTTGATGCATTTAAATCTGCATTTTGAGGCATTTACTTAAAATATCTAAAAATGAATTAATTGCCAAGAAATCAGCGTCCATCACATGCTGTCAAAAAAGCAACACAGGTAAATTTGAGCACTGTAGAGGTATTACATGCCATGGTTTATGCTCTGTGAGGTTGACTAGTTAGTCTGGGGGCACATTTACAGTCACAAATGTCCCTGCCCACTTCTGTGCATGACATTTTTGGTGCATTGAAAATGCATTTAGTGCCAAGAGAACAGGGTCTGTCACATGCTGTCACATAAAACAGAGTGCAGACTGGGCAGCAGGTACCTGCACAAAGCATGCAGTGTTTATGGAGAGTAATCCTGGGCATGGTAAAAAAGGACAAACTGTGCAACACCAACATGTAACAGCAGTGACTCCTGCTCTCCTGTCACTGAACCAAGACGTCCACCGCTGCTCCTTCCAGCCTAGATTAAATCCATTAATTCTCCACCTAGCACTTAAATCTGCTGTAACCCCATGGAGCTGGCTACAGGCTAGCTCCGGGGGTAAATTAGCCATATTGTCCTGCAGCAGCCTTCAAAGTTGACAGCTACACAAGTTGGCTGCGTCGCGAGCTCCATGACAAGACTTTTCCCCCAAAACTGGAGGACATGACAACCGCTTGTGTACATTACCAGAGCTACCATAGGTGCCTGAGCGTTAGATAATAGCCAATTAGCCTGGGTGCACATTAGCCAGACTGCCCATCAACTGTGCCAAGTGTTGCTTTATTAAGAGACAGCCGTGTTGCGTTCAATGTTTGGTTTGTCCCGGGGAGAGACGTGAGGATGAAGCTCCACCGTCTGCGGGCCTCGGCGTTGAGAAGTGACCGTGTCAACAAGCGGAGTCAGTCCTGTCTGACTGTGCTTTTTGATGCATTGGACACAGCATCTGAACTAGCTGGGGGGTTAGCATGCCAAGCGTCAGCTGTCTAGCTACCGTTACTTGAGCTAGCCAGCTAGCTTGTTGTAACGAAAATGAATTAGAGGGCGAGCTCGGCTACGCTAATAACGTTTTCGCGTTTAATTGGAGAACCGAAACCGTCCCCGGGCGCGCTGGGCACCCGCAGCCCAGATCCCGACTTCGTATTGTCGAAGTAAAAAGCAGCTAGGCCCGCGCTGGGGTTTCGAGCCAACGGGGGCCAGGCAAGGCCAGGGCCAGGCCGAGTTAGCACGGGTTAGCTTAGCATGCTAGCTAACAGCCGTTGCGTTTGCAGAGAAGAGAGCGAAGAAGAAGAAGAGAGAGACGCTTTTCAGGCACTAACGTTTCTGTCTGCGTCAAATCAAACCGTAAACAGCTCCTTCTTACCCGGGCATCCCTGCGAATGCATACCGGCACCGAAACGGTGCGAGGGGCGAGCGGCGGCGCGTTTCTGACCTTTAAGAAAATAAGAATAAGAAGCCTACCCATTAGTTCTCTGCCTCTGCTGGTTCTCCTACACTGGGATATTGGAAATGATGGAGAGCCGCACTGCGCA
This sequence comes from Cephalopholis sonnerati, assembly GCA_019142605.1. Lineage (NCBI taxonomy): Eukaryota > Metazoa > Chordata > Actinopteri > Perciformes > Serranidae > Cephalopholis > Cephalopholis sonnerati. The sequence goes on from JAGQAX010000024.1 coordinate 4,399,121, forward strand.
TGCGCGGCAGGAGCAGCCAGCAGATGGGAGAGGTGATGCACGTTACCCCCAGAGCTCAGACACACCAGCTCTGCATGGCAGGAAAGTTGGGAATAAAATCGTGAAATGGGCGAGGAACAACTGGATGCGTGGGTGGGGTGACTCACACAGAGATGTAGTGATCAGTGGGGCTCCCATGGTGGGGTCTGGGGGCCTCCAGGGGCCCCTGAGCTTCACTGAAAATAAAGAGCAGCTCTGTTATTTCACATATTTGACTTAAATACTGCAACAAAACAAAACATAGTGACCTCTCTGACGATCAGGTTGCACCCTTCTTCTGTTTCAATGGCTGAGACAGGCACAAATAAACAGCAGGGCCCCCCCCCACCCTTCCTCTTTTGATCCATGTCTCAGTTACACACATTTTTATTTATCTATCCGTCCCTTTCCTTCCTTTTTTCCCTTTCTTTTTCAAAATCCTGATTTTCCTTTCTTTGGAAAACACACGACAACGTTCGCTGGCGCTCCAGCAGCGTCATCGGTCACTCGCTTTTCTGTCCATCTGCCACTGTGGCGGATGGACTCCAAAATTCACCAGCCACTCCCTAGATCTCCACTGTTTTTTTGGCTGGTGAATTCGACAAATCTGGCAGCCACTTGCGTAGTTTACCAGCATTTTGCTGCTGCTAATTCCCAAACCTGGTCCTAGCTCAGGGCCGGACTAAACCATTTTGCCACTTTTTAAGGGATGAGAGGGGCCTCGGAGAGCTTACGCAATATTTTTTTTAGACCAAGCTCAGTCTTTGAACTGATGTATTCATTCAATTTTATTTTAGTTTTGGCACTAGTTACTTAGAAATTTAAAAAAAAAAACTGCAAACAAAACCACTCCGATGCACCTGCTAAACAGCACTAACAGCAACAAAGTCTCTACAGGTGTATACGTACATACGAATCTGTATCAGTAACTGTATTGTATTTTATTTCTTATCATTCTATTTCAATTTAAATATTTGTACACATGTTCGAGGTATGTGTAGTGTGAAGGGGTTACAGCATATTTCAGTGTGTAACCCTGTGTTGTAAAGTGCAAAAAATTTCAATCGCCAATCCTAACAAAGAATAAAAAAATAAATATTTTTAAACAAATTGCGCAGTCGCCTCACAGCAAGAGGGCTGAACAGCCACAAAAAAGCCAAAAACAGGCTGAGATCAATGCACAAAATGTCAGTTTATTTAGGATATCCGTGCACACAAAGAAAGGTGCTCGAAGTGCAAAAAATAAATTTAAAAAGTGAGTAAAAACGGCAGCAAACGTTTCAGTCCTTGACTAGTGCTACTGTTTTTTGTTGCCCTAAGTCGGCGCAGCTTCACAGCAGCCCTAAGACACTATGTTAACACGTTTATATGATTTCTGAGAGAGTGAAAAAGGCTGTGAAGTCAGGCTGAAACTAATGATTATTTTCTCAAGTAAGTGATTTGTTGTTGGATCTTTAAAATGTCAGAAAATGGTAAAAAAAAAAAAAATGGTGAAAATCAGTGTTTCCTGAAGCCCAAGATGTCGTCCTGTAATCTCTTGTTTTGTCCAAACCCAAAGACGTTCAGTTTACCGTCACAGAAGAAGAAAGAAACCAGAGAATATTCATGTTTATAAAGCTTGAGTCAGACAATTATGACACAAGTACACAATTCAGCTCCATTACAGCTCACAAGGTTCACTGACAAAACAACTGTCTTATACTAAACATGTTTTCCAAACAAATACAACATGCTAATGTTATTAGCACAAGCCTATGGCACTTTACATTGTATAAATTAGCCTAGCAGCTAGCAGAGATTTCCTCTGCTCATATGAAGCCAGGATAAATCACACACAAGACTTGAAATGCTATTTTTGTGGAGGCTTTATTGTCTTCACAATTTATTGTTTCTTACATGAGACCCTAAAAAAGAGGCTGGATCACGGGGAGTACCACCAGTTGGTCCAGGAGCTTCTCCTCCATGATGGGGAGTACCACCAGTTGGTCCAGGAGCTTCTCCTCCATGATGGGGAGTACCACCAGTTGGTCCAGGAGCTTCTCCTCCATGATGGGGAGTACCACCAGTTGGTCCAGGAGCTTCTCCTCCATGATGGCCGTTTCCAGGTATATTTTAGGATGACTCATGGGCAGTTTGACAACCTGCTGTCTATTGTCACACCGTATAGCTCTGGGTATCCAACAACTGCGACCACGAATTTCTCCTCGATTGTTTACCAACTGTAAACTTGTCGTTGTGGCGACCACAGAAGGCCCGCCTCCCAAATCATCCGATTGGACTATGGGGAAAAAGCGGAGATGACGTGGAGCACTTTTCCTCTGAGTGTGATCAGGGCCTCAGAAAGTAAACATTATGATGTTATATTTTTGTTTCTGTGCCCTTTAACGACCCTGTCTCACTCCGAAGTCGTCGAAATCTGACGCTTGGGCAGCGACTTGCGGCGTCAGACAGTGACGAATAAGCTGCCCTTTAACGCTGGCGGGATATGTTGCCGGTCGCTGTTATGGTTTAACAGCACTTGGCGGGACAAGAATGTTAAGGTGGCAAAAGTCCAAGTAGGGTGGGCGGGTCCAACAAACACCGACCTTCACTTGGTATAGCGGCGTTCGTGTCCCATAAGATTGTAAAGCCGAACCCTGTTGTTTTTCCTAAACCTAACCATATATTTGTTGTTTAAGGAAAAAAAAATGTCGATTCACATTATTGTACTGACGTAGTGCTTTTATTTTGAAAGAGACTGCATGTAACAGGCTGAAGTCGACACGGTGTCCCAGAAGTTGACATGGGCACCTTGCACGTTGTATCCGGACGTGGAAAGTCCATGACCAAACGTCGATATGTGAGAACGTGTCGCCCTTAAAGGGACAGAAGATAGTTTTGTGCCAACCAGCCCCGGTCTCCCCTGTGTTTTCGGTGTTACAGCAAACAGGAAATGACAAACACCGACGGTCCAACAGAGGATTTGTTTTCATTTAGTGTCTATTTAACACAAGGATCATTAAAATTTGAGCTCCAAACACCCTGTATTTTATTATCACTACGTCCTTTGTCAAAAATAAAAACATATTAATCTTCACTATCTTCACATCTGAAGCTGTGTTCAAGTCTGTGCATAATTAATATATTATTTATATTAAAAGGCTGCATTTAAGAAAGAAAAAACACATTTAAAACTGTAAAATATGAGCAAAAACACTGGTGTGATTCTTTAAAATACAACGTAAACCTCAGTATTTAACTCAACAGAAAGCAGAGAACAGAAATACAGAATATTCAAGTAAATATTCATTGTCAGGGTTAAAAATAAAAACACAATCACCTCCTTGTTAATGTAATAAAACTCTCTAATAATAATCCCATTAAGGGCAGCCAATAGCTCGGAGGTATTGTGTCACATTAATGAGGCGTATTGTGTTAATAAGATTAATACTATTAGCTGCAAATTGTTGTAATGTCGATAACTAATTACAGTAATTGGAAGGTTTTAATTTTAAAACTATTAACAGCAGCTGTATCACCTCTAGCTATTCATCAACCCTCATGAAACATTACTAAATTATTTAAAAAACTACATTTCTTTGCAGGGATATTGTGACAGTGGGGATTAAAAAAAGTAAAATAAATATTGTATAATTCCCTGGACAGTGAGTGTCAGTGAGGCACTGCTGTGTTGTGGTTATTTCCCAGTTACAAATGTTTATGAAAATATAGAAATATGAAACACAGTGGCAGCAGAGCAAAAAGAGACGCTCAGCAAAATAATTTCCCCGGATAAATAAAGGTCACAGAAGCTCCAAAACTGGAGGAGTTCAGTCGTCTGAAGTGAAAAGGAGACGCAGCTCAGGGTGCAAACGCTCGAGTTCTGTGTGAAGGTCAAACCTGAGGAGACGTTAAATTAATTCAGTGTACGGCTGCTCTAAAAGGACCGCTTCATGTATTTTTAAGGGCAAACACGGAGCTGAATGTGTGAGCGGAGAGCCGTATTTTAGAATAATGTGACAGGCTAAATGTGAGCGGAGACCGGGAGACGATTTGCGAGATATCTGGTGGTTTATTGTGCTTTTTTCATCAGTCAACCAAAAGCCACAGGAAGCGTTTAAGTATCTCCAGAGCTCCATCATCATTGTGAGCCAGTAAAAGATGTTATGCAGCCTTTCACATGAACCATCCCTCCTAATTTTATCAAAATCAGAGCAGCGCTGGCAGTTATGGCTTTAAAAAATGTAATTTATAATTGCATGTAATTGCCTCTGGTAGGGCAATCAGTGTCATCTTTTCAAACGCTGTTCATCACACCTCCAAAATTTGTCAGGATCACACAGATGTTTTCTGAAATTAAAATTTATTACTGAGTCCTGACGAGATGTTGCCTGTCTCAAAGTAAAAAGACTGCAAGGTAGGATATATGGGCTAAAATTAAAAGAAAATGTAATAATAATAATAACAATATTTATGTGGCAGTGTTAAAAGCAAAGTTTACAAAGTGCTTTGACAAACAAAGCAAAGCAGAGGAAAGATTCCCCAGAGGCAACATGACAACAGAAGACAAACAGTAACACAAAACTAAAGCAAGAAAAATATTAAGGAAAAATTAAACAAGAGATAAGACAGGTGATTATAACAAGAAGAAATAAAAACAATATAAAAAAACACACCAATCAAAGTAAATGCAATAAAAAGAATAAAAGAAACAAACACACAGACAAAAAAATAATAAGGAGGACTGAAGACAGAATAAAGGGAAAAATAAAAAGATGTGTGTTGTGTTGAACATTTCAACTATAAGCTGTGGTGTTACTGAAATACTCTGCAAAATGTATTTGTTAGATACTGTGTTTCTTTGGTTTACTTGTTGGACACTTGTTGGATGAACATGCTCAAAGATGTGATCAATTCAAAGATGTTTTTAAAGACAAATACAGTACAACATATTAATTAAAGTATATAAATCAGGTATAAAAGATATACGGTAAAACATTAATTTACTGTCTGGGGTACACATGTACACTGTAAAACACACTAAAAAACTGCAGCTATTAAAAAGGGAGAAAAAAACTGCTACTATTATTTTTATTATTATTATTATTATTAACTTCATCTCATTTTTTTTATATTTTTAAAGAATTATTTCATTTTAAAGAAATAATATTTTAATAGTAACAACATATTTCTGTTATTATTTTTATAATTATTATAATTTTAACTTAATTTGTTTTTTATATTTTTAAAATAATCCTTTCTAAAAAAATATTTTTGTAATAATTTTCAAGTAATGATAGCAACAACATAGTAGTAGTATTATTTTAATTTATTTTGTTTTTATATTTAAAAAACTATTTTTTTTTACTAATAATTAAAATTAAAAATTAAAACTAATATTATTGAAAGATATTTTTAAATACTGAATACAACAACAACAACACACATTATTTCTGTTATTAATATTATTTTCACTTTTTTTAAATTTCTAAATAATTATTTTATTTTAATACTGCTTAAATAATGCTAACAGTAACAATATTAGTTTTTAAAATAATTTGTAATATTTTTTAAATAATAATAACATATTTTGTTTGTTTTATCGTTTAATTTGTTTTATTTTTAATATTTTTTAAATTATTCATTTTTTTAAAATAAATTATTCTAATAATTGTATTTTTTTTAATCTTTAAAATAAAAAACATCAGAAGATAATGATTAACTATTTTATTTTCTAATATTTTAAAAATATATTTGTCTAAATTGATAAAGTGATAATAATTCAATTTTAAGTTCAATTTTTTTTAAGTTTCAAGTTTTTTAAGTTCAATTTTAAAATGCTGTAAAATATTTAAAAAAATAATTATAACAACAACGTCTTTATCATTATTATTATTATTATTATTATTATTATTGTTATTATTATTATTGTTATTATTATTATTATTATCATTATCATTATTATTATTATTATTATTATTGTTATTATTGTTATTATTATTATTATTATTATTATTATTATTATTATTATTGTTATTATTATTATTGTTATTATTATTATTATTATCATTATCATTATTATTATTATTATTATTATTATTATTGTTATTATTGTTATTATTATTATTATTATTATTGTTATTATTATTATTATTATTATTATTGTTATTATTATTGTTATTATTATTATTATTATTATTATTATTATTATTATTATTATTGTTGTTATTATTATTATTATTATTATTATTATTATTATTGTTATTATTATTATTATTATTATTATTATTATTGTTATTATTATTATTGTTATTATTATTATTATTATTATTATTATTATTATTATTATTGTTGTTGTTGTTATTTTTGTGTACAGAGTAACTGTGATCAGCTGCCACGCGCTGGATGTGACGGTGCAGTTCCACTCTGCGCCTCAGCCAATCAGGAGCGGAGAACCAGTCAAAGCCGGAAGTCGTCACTGCTGGCAGAGCAGTATTCCCGCGAAGATTGAGACCTCTCAGTGGGTGAATTTCTGCTGATTTCAGGTATGAATCGTTAATATTTCACGTGTCTACATATTCAAACATTAATATTCAGACTAACGTTAATATGAGAACATAATTAAAGTAGATCGCGAGGACGAAGCGGACTGACGAGCTCGTGACGTTCAGTTCAGCGTGGAGAGAGAATGACACCAAACTCCATTCATACATTACCATAAATTAGTACTTCTTCTTTTACAACAATTATTCATTAATTTTGAATAAGCTTGTGATCTCCTCTGAATATTTATGACTCAGTTAATAATTCGGCATATATACCGTTCACTAAGGCGTCAAGGATTTTATATTATAGCAAAAAACACCTTCGAAAAAACCATCAGTGTGTGTAACTAAAAGTGGAGGTTGTATTCAAATAGATGCTTGTTGTTGCATTAGATATATGCCGAATTAAACAGCTATATGTCCTTATTTATTATAGAGTTTATTTAATATTATAACAGTTATGCAACTATGTGAAAAGCGAGATCACGTTGTTTTGACAATTACTTGACTGGAGTTTGGCGTATACATGTGACGTCAGTCAGCTGTCAGGCTCAGGCTGTCACATCCACTGTGTTTGTGCATTTAACTGACACATAACGGCAGTTTTTAAAGAAGTTACTCTTGCATGAGATTAAATAGAGAATTATAACTCAGTGCTGCTGGTGAGAAGACTTACATAATATAATTACTGTCACATTGTGGAGCAGCTTAATGGACTTTAGACAGCCTGAAGTAGTTTTCATTTTCTCTGGGGGTCATTTTGGGCCCCACAGATGTCACGCATGTTAACTGGTGAACGACATGTTTTGCAGTTTGGAGTCACAGCAGCATGAGTAAGAGGACGATCAAAGCTGTCCATCTGCCTGTGGGAGAATGTGTCGCACAGGTTAGTATCTGCAGACTTTCATTATTCTCCTCTAAGTTGTTTATGGTGACGTGTCGCTGTGATATCTTTATTTATCTTTATTTTGTAGGTGCAGGAGATTTTGAGGGAGCGGCTTTGCCATCAGCAGCTGCCTGACAGGCCGGAGGGAGTCGAAGCTCAACACAAGTAGGTTTATTTAACGTTGGTTAATGAGTCTTTAATGATGTTAATGTGTGTTGAGGTGACTTTACACTTTGTTTTAAACCAGCATTATTTAATTTTATTGGTGTGGCTGACACAATTTGACCTGATGCTGCTTTTGAAGACAAACAAATTCTTAGTAAATTGATTTTAGAGTGTCTTTAATAAAGGTATAAAGGAGGAGAAAGATCCGCGTCTGCAGAGATCACAGTGTTTCTATGGTAGCCTTGAACAGACAAACCAAACTCTGACTCTCACTATAACCATTTGGGTTTTTACATCGGCTGCCAGAGTTAGCTGCCCCTCTGCGAGGAGCTAAACTGCATCAGATAAACACTGAACTTAAAAACACTGAATAAAGCAGTTTCACCGGTTTAAATCGCTGGTTCTGTTTGTTATGGAGAGGAAGACCTCTGAGGATAATTCAGCTCCTGGTAAAAACAATGAACACTGAAGGAATTATAACCAGGAGAAGTTGGCAGCTAGTTCCTTGCCGCTAGGTGCAGATCGATTGCTTCTCTCAGCTCTAGTTTAGATAAAGATTTTTGTCATTTACAGGTCTTGAAAGGTTTGGAAATGACACCTGAAATGTTAAACAATTACAGGCGTTTGTTACGGTGAAGGAAATCGTCTTTATAGAGAGATATGTGTCGTGGTTAGCGAGGGCGAGATGAACTTTAGATTCACAAAACGAGGAAAATCCTTGAATCTCTAAATAAAACCTGGAGTAGTGAGTTTGTCATCTGTGATAAAGAGACGACCTGGGAGTCTGCGTGTGCGTCTCAGTGACCCAGTTCAGTCTCACCTGGCTGACAGCACTGTCCCAGTTTAGAGGCTGGAAAAGCTCCCAGCTGACTGGAACACAACAGGAGCATCCCAGGTGCTGAAATCCACCTCCGACACTGAGGGTTTATTCATTTGTGCTCGTTACACGGAGCTGCTGCTGACTCCAAGGAGGAACATTTAACCATGGAGGCCATTATACTCCACACCTGGAGGGGCATTATGGGTACTGTAGTCATGACGCTGTGTTTCCAGACACCTCCTGGAGCTGCTGAAGCGGACCGCCGTCCACGGGGAGAGCAACTCGGTGCTAATCGTCGGCCCCAGAGGAGCGGGGAAGACAATGGTGAGCCGAAACATCCGAAAACATGACGGATGGTTTTGGAAGTGTGTTTAAATCCTGGGAGGGTGGTGTCGCCTAACGGTGTCTGTGCTTGTGTGTCTGCAGCTGCTGAGGTGTGTGCTCCGAGACCTGCTGGAGGAACAGGAAGTGAAGAAGAACCTGCTGCAGGTTCACCTCAACGGTACAGACTCTGGCTCTCAGCCAAACCTCATGTTATTTATTCAGAATTTAACAAGCTAAATGTCTGGATTTGTTCTTTACAAACACATCTGCAGATAGTTAGATGTGTTTCTTGCCTGTCTGTTGTAGGTCTCCTGCAGACTGACGACAGAATCGCCCTGAAAGAAATAACGCGGCAGCTCCACCTGGAAAACGTCGTCGGCGACAAAGTGTTTGTGAGTATCTGGAAGAAGTGACATGAACAGTATTGTCATTAAAATGCAATAAAATATTCAAAACACCTGTTTTGTTTCAGGGAAGTTTTGCGGAGAATCTGGCGTTCTTGCTGGAGGCGCTGAAGAAAGGTGAGCATTTTAATGTATTTAGATTTAAAGGTTAGCTGTGGTACCTGTCAACCTGGACACTATGTTCACATGTCATGTTTTTATATATGCTGAAAGTGTCTGTTTTGTCACTGAAAATGGTCGCAGTCTGGAGCCCTGATAAGGATCTCACTCTTTAACTCAGAGGTCTATCTCTGTCGGGATCCTCTCCATAATGTTGTCAGACACTTAGAACAACAGTCTGAGCCCGTCAGCGACAAAAACAAACTCTTTCAGTGGACGTACATTGACGGTCCGTCACTCACTTTGACACAGAAACATGAGAGAATAAGATTCTAGGTTGAAAATACCAACGTTACCTTCTCCGTCGTCCAGGTGATCGCAGCAGCAGCCGCCCGGTGTTGTTCGTCCTGGATGAGTTCGACCTGTTCGCCCACCACAAGAACCAGACTCTGCTCTACAACCTGTTTGACGTCTCCCAGTCCGCCCAGGCTCCCATCGCTGTGGTCGGCGTCACCTGCAGACTGGTGAGAATCACGCCATCATTTTTAACTTTTAAAATAACACTGATGGCTTTAAAAGTGACGCGGTGGTCCGTCTCCGTCCAGGATGTCCTGGAGCTGCTGGAGAAGCGGGTGAAGTCGAGGTTCTCCCACCGTCAGATCCACCTGCTGAGCAACCCGACGTTCGCCCAGTACGTGGAGCGAGTCCGGACGCAGCTCAGCCTGCCGGACGACTTCCCCGACAGCAAGTTCGCTCAGGAGTGGAACGCCAGCGTACAGGTGAGTCACAGAGCTGATCCTGGTTCAGTCTGAACATCTGGAATCAGGAGCTCATAATCAAACTCTCTTCTTTCTTCAGACTCTGTGTGAAGACAAGTCGGTGGAGGACGTCTTACAGAGACACTTCAACTCCAGCAAAGACTCCCGCTCACTGCACGTGCTGCTGGTACGACACGCCTCCATTTTCTCATCGTTATAAACTACATCTGCTGTTTAGTTTGAGACGCTCACACCTGACTGTAACTCCTCGTCTGTAGGCGTGGTGTCTGAGTCGCGTGTCTGTGTCCAAACCTGCCATCAGACCTGCAGACCTGCTGGAGGCCAGCAGACTGTGCTTCGCAGACGCCAACGCCAACATGCTCCACGGTAAGAACATCACCATGACAGGCATTAGGACTCAAAATTCACACCTGTTATCAGCGCTGCCAAACTGTATTTGTGAGAAGATTTTGTCCTCTGTAACACGCTCATGTTGCTCTCCCTGTTGTTTCCCTGATGATGCTGAATTACGAGCAATAAGTCCGCGTTGAAATCAGCAGGAGACGAGCTAGTTAATGTATTATCACGTGCGACGCTTGTTGTCGTTCACGAGCTGAGCAGACACCGTACGGCGCTGCGTCAGGCTCTTACCAGGCCATGCGCCACTGAGGTATGAACGGGGCCTGACCTCCAGCGCAGTATCCAGGTGTCTTTATACATCCATTACTGAGTTATCTGACGATGCGTTCAAGCTCCGTTGGCGAGGGTTAATTGTAATGCTCTCATGATGTGTTCAAATGCAGCTTTGTAAATTGTAGCTTCTGCTGAGAAACTCAGCTGTTTGAAGGAGAAATTTGTTGTTTTGCACCAATAAAAACAGAAAATAAATATAATATATAATAAATTTATATGATTTAATTTGTCAAGGATATCGTCATGACGGACTGAATCACTTAACTGAACATTTTATTTTTATACAGTGTAGATTTTGTTGTTTCACTGGCACAAAACAGCTCGGGATACACATTCAGCCTCGATGGCATTATGTCTATTTGTTCTCTTGGTTATAACGACGATCATTCTCCCCAAAATAGAATTATTTTAAACGTCTGGTTCGATTGTTTAACATTTCCCATCTCATTGTTTTTCCTCTCTTTCTCTTCAGGTCTGTCCATCTTGGAGCTGTGCCTGATCATCGCCATGAAACACCTCAACGACGTCTACGAAGGAGAGCCGTTCAACCTGCAAATGGTTCACAACGGTACGACGCCTGTAGAGGCTGAGAAAAACAACACGTGGAAATATAAAACCAGCGACACAGGATCGCTGTTCGAGCCTCAAATGTGTCGAGACGGTGACATGAGAAATCTGACTTTTAGTTTTTAGTGCTCGAGCAAATACGCAGCTTCAATGAAAGCAGGGGGAGTGAGTTTTTATAGGTGTGATTTCCAAAAAGCAGCAGGGGAAATAAGAGTTTATCACCAAAACTAAAACTACAAGTCTGGTTGTGAGTCAGAATATTCAAATATCAGCCTGAATTTAATTCAGCTTTACTTGTTTGTGATTGTTTGTCCGACACGTCTCTGTTTTTTTAGAGTTTAAGAAGTTCCTGCAGAGGAAATCAAACTCCATGTACAACTTTGAGCAGCCTGTCATCATGAAGGTCAGTAGAAAACATTTAAGACTCTTACGATGCTTTAAACGCTGTATATTTATGTAAATACGACCAACTTTAAATACTGTGATTTGTTTACCAACTCTTCCTCGTCCGTCCTCAGGCCTTCGAGCACCTGCAGCAGCTGGAGCTGATCCGGCCCGTCGACAGCTCGTCGGCCAAAACTCAGAGGGAGTACCAGCTGATGAGGCTGATGCTGGACAACAGTCAGATCATGGAGGCCCTGCAGAAGTACCCACAATGCCCCACGGACGTCAAGCAGTGGGCCATGTCGGCGTTTGGATAGGACTTCTGCGAGGAAATCAGCAGCACTGATAAAGGAAATGTGAGATTAAACCTCAGCTTTGGAGGTCTGTCTCCAGTAAAGATATAAACTGGACTACACATCGATTGTTTGTGACGTGAAGCGGGGAGGTAAAATGGCTGCCAGCGATGCCTGTTTCATGTCAGGATTTGTTTTCAAGTGCTCAGAATATCAGATTAGTCCTGGAGCTGAGTTCTGACGACGACTGTAAATGATCTGTCATCAAAAAATAAAAAGAAATGGTGAGTTTTGTATCACTGGGGTCACATTTTCATGTGAAATTGTGCACTAACTAAAATAAATATGACGTCTCTAATAAGCTTGTGAGTACAACAAGGTGTCTGTTAAGTAATATTGATGTTTGGATTAAAATTTCTTCTTCAATTTCACCTTGAAAACACTGAAGTTTGATCTGCTGAATGCTGCCATCTAGTGGTGGGTTACTGCAGTCAACATCAGCCTGACAGGAAGTAGAAACACATTAGTTTGGTCATGACACCTGAAAATAATGCAGCACTTTACACCTGATGACATCACAAATTTGAGTCTGACACAGGTCACTTTGTGCTGAAGCTGCTGGGTGACAATATGTTGCACAGTGTTCAATATTAGGGCTGCAGCTATCAATTCTTTTAGCAATCGAGTATTCTATTGATATTCTGACGATTAATCGAGTAAACGAATAAGAAATACTGCGTGTTTTCATTTAATTACTTTAGCTTTATTAAAGGCAAGAGTGATATGTTAAAGAGAAAATAATAAAAAGTCTCTGACGAGAGAAATGAGCAACAACTTTGTTTCCTTTTTTTTTAAATTCAACATTATTATTGCTTTAATTGCAGAAACACTTGTCTGCAGTGTGCACAGTGAATGCAGACTCATTCACTGTGGTTACGGGGTGTCTTACACCTGCTGACCGTGTCCGTGTGTTGTCATTTTCTGTCTCAAAACTTGGGTAATACACGATACATCACAAGGTAACAAAAAATTTACTTGTGTTTATTTTTTTAAATTACGCCCGGCACTAATACCAAAAGTTTGATGTCGTTTATTCTTCACATTTCGACTTTAGGTTGATTTTTTCTTCATGTGCTCCTGTGTTTTTTTTCTTGAGTCTCACATGATAAAGACAGTCCTCGAGCACGCTACTACCTCGTTCTCTGAAATTAAATTCACAGAGCCTTCACTCTCTGCTCAACAGCCTCGATCTGTAGTTCAAACAACCTCTATACAACAATAGCCGAGCATCAGCGAGAAAAAAAGTACTGAATTTGTCAAAAATAATAATAATTATACATAACTCAAAGATTTGTCTTAAAATTTCCTATAAATGCCATGAAAACATCTTTTATATCATATTATCAGGAAATAATCTGCTTTAAATTCATCAACATCACGTTCAGGACACTTTATAAATGAAATTAGATCAAATGTTTGTAGTAGTTAAGAACTCCCAAATTCAAATTTAAGACTATGTGATGACGTTTAAGGCCTTATTGTTGCATTTTAAGACTTCTTAAGGACCTATAGACACCCTGTTATTGGTTGATTTAGCTAAAATGTTTATATTTAAGTATGTAATTGCTAGTCGTGTTCATAAAACCTTTTTTCACAAAGCACCTCACCCTACAGGTAACACTGTGCAGGTCATCATGATAAGAGTATGTGTGCATAACACGATGTTAACCTCACTACAGACTTGACGTTCATTAAAATCAGGTGGGGAATAAAGTGGATATATTAATATTAGTAGCAGTTAAATGAGGTGTATATTTAATGAAGTAACTGAAAGTTGAGGACAGGCCTCACAACAAGCCATCAGGTCACCATCAGAGGCTGCGGAGCGAAGCTGCAGTTGGCTTTGGATAAAGAAGAAGGACTCCAACTGGTCTGCAAGAGGTCCAACATGAGGGGTAAAAGTGGAGGTTGAGCCCTCTGGAGGGGTCGTGGGCCTTTTAGGGTGCCCGACTGATGACCCCGATGAACTGATGACCCCTCTCCTCTCGACATAGGACACCAGGCACATGTGGATCTGCAAAGAACCTCACCCTACTAGTAACACTTCACAGGTCTTTAGCTCCTAAATAATTAATTAATAATTAAAGTTTCTGAAAAGGAAATATAATTAGGGTCTGTGTCACTCTGCAGTTACACCTCCAAAACACTAGTGGGCGGTGAGGTTTCTGTGAAGTGCTGTAAAGTTTAGTTGATTGAAAACACACCCAAATTAATTAAATTAATAATTAAACATGGCTTAATAGAGACAATTTCAAACACAAGTACACCAATCAGCTTCACTATAACTGGCAGCATTCACAGACAAACACTTGTCTTTATCTGGACACATTTTCCCCACAAATACAACATGCTAATGTTTTTAGCACAAGCCTATGGCATTTTACATTGTATAAATTAGCCTAGCAGCTAGCGCAGCATATACACAATACACAAATATAATTGAATTAAGAGTCTTACCACTTTCCTGATATCAAGTTTTGTGCATCATCCTCCATTTTGATTAGTTCAGTTTTATTATTTGCCGCGTAACCGTTGGCCTGTGTTGCGTTCACGCGTTGTCACATAAATAACAAACTCCAGCACATGAACGGGCAATAGCACAAAACAGCAGCATGTCTAGTGGATATATCAATATGTGTATTGTTACATATCGGTGTATTAAATGTCAGCAAAAAATCCAATACTGTGCATCCGTATTAGAGAGTGTTTTTGTCAGAAGGTCAGCTGAACATGGAAACAATTTGAGATGTGTCTTCAGGCCAGCAACACTAGCAAGGTGTACCTAATAAAGTGGCCAGTGAGTGTATTTACTTCCAAGAAAAGAAAGAAAGAAAAGAAAGACACAACAACATTCACAATCTAAAAACACATTTATTTACATCACGTGGATCACTTCAGCTGATAAAAACCACGGCCGAGAGTCACAGCGCTGACCTGGGATCAGTTTTGTCTCCTGTGGGATGATGTATCCAGGGTTTCTCTGCTATAATACTTTCCTCTAATTCACTGAGAGGTCAGAGGTCGGCGTGAAAACCCCTGCAGCTGGTAAAAACACACTCTAGCGGGATGCTTTTGTTTCCAGTTTCAAATTCCAGTCGCCCGTTTCCTGTCTTATTTTCACATCTTTTCGTCAGTAACACAAAATGTACAGTCGCATGTATCAGGAGTAAAGAAACATTTTTATTTTACACAACCCGCTCAAGTTACGTGACCAAATTAAAAATGATCTTCCAGCCTTATAAAAACCAGAAACCATGTGAGCATCATCGCCATCAGAGGCCGCGTTGGCGGATCCTGGATCAGCGCTGCGACTCGAGAGCCTTGAGAAATGTGGGGTCAAAAACGCTTGTAGTGTTTTTGGGGTTTTCTGTAGAAATTTCAGGGCCTGGCAACCAGACGGGACAGTCTTGGCGGCGAGGTCATTGGAGTTCAATGTTTCCTCTAAAATTCTTACCAACAGCGGGAAAAGGAGGAGATTGAGATGCTGGAATGAAATACCTGTAGTGGGTGATTGCATTGTCACATGTGGAGTATTGCAACTGATCCTTAAGAGCTTTACGGAAGTCTTCAATTTCAACTGTGAGGGGACCCGAGCAGGCGCCCTGAGGAACGCCCTGGTAGTTTTGTTCTGCCAAGGAACCCTTAAGTGCTTTCTTGGACGCCGTACAAAGTACTCCAATGAGCCTCTAGCTTTTAGCTTACACAAAGCTCAACTTTAAGTCATTTTCCGCATCGTGAAGGAGGGGTTTTTACGCAGCGGGGCCGGGCCCCGCTGCCGAGTCAAACACAAGAAAAGTATAAATGAATGTAGAGGAAACACTGAAGTTCAACACGCACTTATAAAGATTCAGCTCAGAGTATATAGTTGATACAGGTATTTATGTTCTCATGTCTGTACAGATCCTAGACTGCTTAAAATAGTGGGGGCAACAAGACACAAATGTTTCACTGGTAGTTTATATGCACAGCAATGTGAGGTGCTGGGCTAGAGGAAGTCGAGATAGAAAGACGTAAAGCCTGCACGCTGAGGAAACCCATTCATACGCCTTTGAACGACAACGTTCGGACCATGTTTGGACTGAGCTGAGTCGGAGTAGTTCTGCAAAGATCTGAGGGGAAGCAAAGAGGTTTGATTGGATTGACAAAATGGTCGCCAAGATTGCCTCCAATCGCCTAAAGCAAGCGTTCTAGACGAAGACAAACAGAGCATGAACTCTCGTGGAGCTTACGCAGGCCAGAAGCAAAGGTTGGTGCTTATTTTGGTACAGTCCGACACTTAAAATCCCACTTGGGAGCTTTACAATTAAAGGAATTATTTGGATTTTTTGAAGTTGGGTTGTACAAGGTGCTCATCCATCGTCAGTGTACTACCTACAGCAGATGTTGGCACGCCCCCCAGTTTGGAGAGGCAGCAGAAGTGTGGACACAAAAGCTAAGCAATGTACTGCCACAACATGTTAGACACCTTAAAAATCATCATCAGTACGCTATATTTAGAATATTTTCACTTCTTTACCTCTCTGTCAGACAGTGATTCCTAATGTGGAACTTAAGTTTTTATATCAGAAGTGATGTCCAAGGTTTCCACATTTTTAGGGACAAAATCTCCAAACTTCCAAACTTGTACTTCCTCCCACTCCGTTTTGGACATGTAAATCAAAGTCATTATATGTTGTTTTCATGACTTTTCCAGGTTTTCCATGACCATAAGAACCCTGCAAGCCATTAAGGGATTACACGTCTGACCGGGCTGTCTGTCCGAAAGGTAAAGCGGTAAAAATACTCTCAATTAGGTCGTTGGGGTTATTGTGGGACTTGGCTGAACATGAACTAGACCTTTAAAATGCCAAAGTCACACAATAACCCAAACAATCTGATCGAGGCAGCGGAGGACCAGCGGTTTGGACCAGTTTTTCTCAATGGTGTGTGGTGATAAAACAACTTTAGCTGCCCACATCTAAATTGCTGTCCGACAGAAAGGTTAAGGAGTGAAAATATTCTAAGTGCCGCTGCTTTGGGTGGCCGTTTGGTAGCTACCGCCAACGACATAACGAACCATGGTTCCCAGACTCTGGAACTAGAGCCAACTTGAAGGGTAGGGTGTTCTACCTGATCTCCAGACCCTACGGGGATATAAAACAGTCCAGATGTCTTAGTTCGTCAAACCCAAGAGCTCTAGTGTGCAAATGGGTGTGTCAAGCATGTGGTAATGGTCCCGACTGCCCTTGGGCCTAAAAGGGAAACACACTGAGTGGAGTTACTGGTACCTCAACTCCCACATTCCTCCCGATGATGTTGCTTCAGCAAGACTTGCTACCTTAGTCAGGGTAGTATCCTCACAGTGCCTATGGTAGTCACTTGAGGGGTGGGCCACATGTTTGGGCATTCACGGAGTCTCGTGAGTAGGCCGTGTTGACTTTTGTAGCTGTTAAGTACGAGATAAGACGGCGCGAGTAACCCGGACTCTCTTGCAGCAATGTACACTTAAACTGACATTGATTTTTTTCAGGTCTTAAAATACGTTTGACCGCTACCCCCATCCACAGCAGTACATTGCCAAGCCTCCGTGTCGGTACTCCTGCCTGCTTCTCCAAAATGGAGGGTGTTGACTAACATTTATTGTAGGTAATTCGCTGACGATGAATAAGTACCTCATAAAACCCCACTTCCAAAAGTCCAAACTATGCCACGACCAAAATAAAGCTCAAAATTCGCCCGTACTTTTCTTGTCTCTGTATGATTAACCTGCTTGTTGATTGCCCTTAGAGCAGGTACAACCGAGAGGCGCATGAATGGATCTCAGCGTGCGTCGGTTTTACTAGTTTCTACGGCGACAGGGCACAATCACACGAAACCAGCCAAACCCAGAGCCCTCTAAAGTTACACAGGGCCGGGCTCAATCCACCAAAGTACACACAATACTGGAATCCAGGAGTCTGAAGAACATTCATTCTCGGTCGTTTTTGTCCATAGACTGAATAGAAAGAAGCACGTTACAGTTTATATCTTTTCTTTTTGAATTAATGAAAGTATTTCCTGAATTACAACTGAAACACCCACCCCCCAACCCCCCCGCCCCCCTTAACAACAACAACCATAAATCGTGCCAACTCTTACAACTTTATTCCGAGTTGCACCTGAGCTCCGATCCCCAAAACCTCAGGCCTGTAAATTAAAAAATAAATACAACATATCAATATGCAAGGTCACGGATTAAAAAAAAAAAAAAAAAAAAAAAAAAATTAAAATGCTACAAGTTATTTGTGTGTGTGTGTATATTGAAAGTCACTCCTGCAGCTGATCCTACAGAGGTGTAGGGTAATTTGCGGCACTGGTTGCATATAACTTGCTAGAACTTAGAAAAGCATAGTACTGAATCCCTGAATGGTATTTGTTGGTTTGGGTCGGTTTCTCAGGCGCAAATTTAAACTCAAGCTGTTTAACACTGAAGATGTTCCACCGTCTACCTACAGTACTGGGATGTGACCGCCAACCAAACGCTGACACTGTTTGCTGTGGCTGACAGGTTTGTCGACTCTACCCGCCACTTTGGCAACCAACATTTGGAGGCTATTTTTTAAATCTTCTTGGCTGCTGAAATACTGGAGAGTTTTACATTTTTGGACACAAACTTGGGGACACAAATGGTAATACTGGTGTTTTTGTTGCGTTAGCGCCAGTCAGCATATTGTCTTTAATACAGTAAGGCCCCGACTGAGGCGGATTCCACTGCCTTTCTTGTTGAAGCCTGCCCCGATCAGACAGAGCACTTTTTGGCAGCTTACTCCATTGCTGCAAGGTCCTTAGCTTAACCGCTATTTTGCTGCGAAGCAAACTCATGCATCTGTTATTTAGAATTCACATAGAAAAGGACAGGTGGAGGGTATTTGAAGATTGGACAAGGGTAAGTTGAGATCTAGGTTAGAGCTTTGATTCTCTGCCCGATTGGTCCTGATCTGATCCGTTCAGGACCAATCCATCAACACTTCCAGCACCTCCTGGAGGACCCCGAGGCGTTCCCAGGCCAGATGAGATATGTAATCCCTCCAGTGTGTTCTGGGTCTGCCCCGGGGCCTCCTACCAGTGGGACGTGCCCATAACACCTCTAACAGGAGGCGCCCAGGAGGATCCTGATCAGATGCCCGAACCACCTCAATTGGCCCTTTCGACGCAATACTGGGGAGAGCGGCTGGAGATAGATCGCACGCAAAAAGGGATGGTAGATAAGACAAAGAGGCTGCATGGCGACATGGTTGAGGGTGCCTCCCCAGCAGTGGGAGAGATGTACATAACATGCAGTGGTGATTATCATGTACGAGCCGTATTGCCAAGGACCGCTGTGCGTACTCCAAGACGGAGACGCACTGTGGAGCGCAGGTCATTCTGCCAAATCTGTTGTGCAAATGACAGAGCCAACAACTGACTGTTTGACTTTGGAGCGGAAGATCGGGGTTCGATTCCCAGCCAGGGCAACACATATCCAGTGTGGATCGTACGGCAAGGAGTCATACTGGCCTCGGACATCGCCCGGGTCTACAAAGGCTGCGTCAGGCATTGAGGAACCAGGGCAACCTGATGCGAAATGGGCTACTAGTGCAAGACATAGATTTACAGTAGATATTGGGGTCATTAATCAGGCTTGGGACCTAGTCTGCTGCCGTGGTTCAGGCTCGGAAACTATGCGGATTCACGTAGGGTCGGATCAGATTTGTTTGTGCCTGATCAAAGCTTTAATCCGTGTGGGTACGTGAGATCCTCGGACAGAGGAGAAACCACAGGAAGCCCCACCAGCTCGTCCAGGAGCTTCACCTCAATCATGGTTGGGTCAATGTTTAGTTCAGGATGAGTCGGGACAGTCTGAAGATCTGCTGTGAATCGTCAGGCCTGATTACAGTCGGTACAACGTTAGAAAGTATTTGAGGCTACAGTTTGTCCAGATATGTCTTGCAGCTTGCGACAATGAATGTGAGCTAATGTTAGCTTAGCACAAACCATGTACTCGCCACCACAGAAGGCCCGCCACTGAATTTATCTAATTGGGAAAATGGGAAATGGGAAAAAACGTGAGTGACGTCCCATGCTCTTCTGCTCTGAGTAAAATTCTTTTTTCGACTCGAGGTGTTCAGGGTGCTTCTGCAAAAACACGAGCCGCCACGTGCTGCTAAAACACGCTCTGTCTGATCGGGGCCTGATGGAAAACTTCTTCTTCTTCAAAAAAGCATCATGGTAAAAATGATTAAACTTCTTTTTGGCCTTATTTCCCATCTTGTCAGTCTCAAACTTAGAGGCGAGAAATGGGAGTTTACTCAGAAATAATCCCCCAAACTGGAACTTTTTGAAGTTATTTTTTGACATTTTAAAATTAAAACAGAACCTTGTGATGATTTTGGTTTATTTGCCACACTTTCTACCCCGAAGAGATCCCTGCGAGTGAGGTAGTGCTTATTGAAGGGCTGCTGGAGTTTGCAGTACTGATCGTCCCTGACTGTGTACGCTTCACGAGGACCTTCGACAATGGCTGTTCTGAATCGGAAAACAAAAACAGCAGCAGCAAAAGGAAGCGATATTGATGCAAATATCGAACTCGTGCTACAGATAACAAGATGGCTTTGACTTCCTTCAGGTTTGCTGTGTTGTTGCAGTAGTCTCGTCTCGCGCTCCGTCTCCTCCTGATGGACCAGGAGGATGTTTCAGAGGTCGAGCAGGAAAGCAAACAAGGAACTTTTGTCTGAGCTCTTCTAGTTCCTGCGTTATTTGGTGGTAAACTGCCTTTTGTTCGTCAGGTCAGCTGTTAATGTTCGGCTAGTTTGGCCCTGTAAAGTCTGAGAAATACTGTTGTTATGAAACTGAAACTAATACAGCATGTATGGCAGAGTAGTTGGGGTACATGTAAGCGCTCAAAACAAATATTTAGCTCAATTTTAGACTTGATGTTTGCTGAAAATTTCATTTTCCTTTGCTCTTATTTCCTTGTGTACTACAGTGCAGCATTAGCTTGAAATGCTAACCCTGTTTAAAGAAATCATAATTATGAATCACCCTGAATGTGAAATGGTTTAGTAGAAAGAAGTTTTCTTTGTGTTTCTTTTACGTATTTCCAAACGCAGCGCTTTATTTTAAAAACACTTGATTTTAAACTGCCTCCTGTGAAACCGTCCCAAAGCTTGAGGAGAGACTGCAGGTCTGCCGGCACCAGTGTTCAATGTCCCTCAGAAGAAATAAAGACTCAAAAATGCCGCCGTTGCCTTGACAACAGCGACAGATACATCCGTTTTGCCTGACATCTACAAGAGTAACTAATGTGGATACGTAGAAATGGCACCAGGATGAAAGAGAGGAAAGAGAGAGGCCTCGTCTCGACTCGTATGACCGCAGTTAGCCGTGCCGCCACTCATTTCAGCTGAAGAGTCAGTTTATCTTTTTTATGTCACTGATTTTGTGAAAACGTCTGAATCTTCAGAGCGGGTTGTGTTGTCGTCTTCAGAAAGACATCCACGTTTTTGTTCAGAGCTAGAAAGGTGTGGTCAAGAAGAGAGTAGAGACAGGCATCATGATTTAGACGTCAGTATGCTTTCAACATACAGAATAAAGGCCGCCCAACCTTCAACATGTGAACATGATTCTCATTTTATTTAATATACTATTTAAAATAAAAATCTTCACTGCAGAGCTGCATGCAGTGTTTTGCTTCGCTCTGCGCCTCCTTTCCCCGCTGTTGCTCTCTCGATCTTAAGACTGCTGCTGCAGGGCTAACTGTTAGCTTCACATGGCTAACGTTACCTAACGGTTATTAACGGGTTTAATGACAGAGTCATGACTGAGTTTGTTGGGATCATTTAATGGCTCTGGAGATGGTCCGTAAGTGCTGCATCTCACTTGTGTAACAGCAGCAACAGAAAGTTTGCCTCTTATTTTTTTAACGTTAACTTTGACTTTATGGATTAACAGGCTAATTGAAGCCTGACCGTTCAATAAATTGTTTAAATTCCTGTTCTTGCATTAATATTTTAATTCAGAGTTCTCTTTAAGTTCTCAAATGTGGAAGTTACTTAAAATACCCATCCCTAGTAGAGAGATCAGACCGCAGTTTACGGCTGCAACTCGCACTAATTTTCATTATCAATTCATCTGCCCATGATTGTCTTGATGATTCAATAAATTGTTTTGTCAATAAAGTGTCTGAAAATAGTGAAACAAGCCCAAGGTGACATTTTCAAACCGTATATTTTGTCTGAAAAATAGGAGGCTATTAAGTTCATGATCCTACAACAAAGAAAAGCAGCACGAAATCAGCAAATGTTTGGCTCTGTTGCTTAAAAAAACTACTGAAACAATTATTTAATTATCAAAAAAGTTGCCAATTAGTTATTTTCTCAATGGACAAATTGATTAATCAACTAATCGTTGCAGCTAAACCAGAGTTAGAGCTCATGTGGCTTGCTCCTCAAGACAGAGGACACATGGGGCAATGAATAAGTTCTGTGCAGTAATATTAGGGCAACTTTTTAATCATTGTGTTTCCATACAAATGTAGTGTAAATTTTAAACTTGTCAGCAAAAGAAAATGCATATTTAAATGCTTTTCCAGCTGTTACAGTCGTACGTTGTACTTGGCTGCATTTACCTTTTATTGTTAAAGTACAGCAACTTTTCCACCGTTCGCAAGCATACAAACGTTCTTGCGAATGAATTTGTGGCGTTTCCGCTCAGGTTTTTTAACGTGCACATTGAAAATGGGCTTAAAAACAGGCAGCTAACCTGCTCTCAGTCATACAGCTAAATAAAAACCTGTACAGGAATGGGCAAGGTTAAAATTAAAAGTTGATTATTTACCTGTGTAGGTTTAGTGTTTTGGTCCCAAAAACAGTGAGGACTCTGTTTTCGAGTTTGAGCACACGGCTAGACCGTTACAAGCCGAGACGAGGCGAGAAAGAGAGAAAGAGGAAGCGTGAGAATCAGCAAGAGAGAGGAGGTACTCCAGTCCGAGACAGGTGAGGATGAGGAGGATGTGAGGAGGTGGTGAGTAGCAAAGATTCCTGAGGTGTATCAAAAGAGAGCAGAAACTCTTGATAGTAATCCAAAAAAAAAAAAAAAAAAAAAGAGATGTGTGCAATCAAATCAAAAGCAAGCTGGCTCAGCTAAATACAGGTATGAATCCAGATCAGGGCTGGGTACCACCGGGGAAAAACTGCACTTCAAATCTCCTAAAATAAACGGGTGATCTAGTTTGTTAATCTGAGTTTGACGGCCACGCAGCATGTGTGTGAACTCAGTTAGTTGGTACCCAGCGCTAATCCGGAGAGATATAAATACAAATGTTGTGTATATCCAGATCTCACGGCCAAAATGAGGCTTGTCAGCGACAGGTATTATTATTACTCCGTTGACAGTTGACACGGCAAACCAAAAACGGAAACTTTTAAAAGACAACTTCATCATGGGGGGTACGCTTTTTTTTTTTTTTTTTTTCCCATCAGAAGAGAAATAAACAACAACAAAAAAAAGGAAGTTATCATTCAGTCGTTAAATCAAAAGACTGAGAAAAGGGGAGGAAAAAGGGAGAAACACTTGAGTGTGTGTATGGCCATGTGTATCGAGGCTTTGCTGACTACATTACCCATGAGCGTCACGGCTGACAGCAGGTTGTTTGGATGTCATGGAGAGCCGAGGTTGTGAGCTATGACTGTGGAACAGGGAGAGGGACTAATTTAAACTGTGTCCATCTGAACTGAGGTATACCTGGTTGAAGGAGGTTTATGGTTTTTTTTAAATCGTCGTAATGCTTGAAAATGGACCCCCCCCCCCCCCCCCCCCCCCCCCCCCTTCCCCCTCACCCCCTTTAAAATAAGCTTGATTACCAAGTTGTCTGGGTCCATAATACACTATGTACAGCAGCATTACACTATAAACATTCAGAAGCCGTTGCTTATTGGCAGAACGATAGTCGTTTCTTCAGAAAAAACGCACACGAGAAAACAGCAAATGTAGAGAGCCAGGTGCTCGTCTTTTTTTTTTGTTTCTGTTTTTTTTTTTTTTACACTAAAATGCACTGAGAGTTCTGTGAGATTTCTCCGCCGGGTCTTCTCTCTCCGTAGAAAAACCGAGCACAACAGGTCGCCCTCCTCCTTGTGTGTGTGCGTGCATGTGTGCGTGTGTGTATGTATATAAAAACAATACATGATAAAAGTGTTGGTTGAGTGTCGTCGTCGTCCCAGCGTGTCCGCACTGTCACTGTCGTTAATCCTGAATCGTTTTGCTCGGGATGAGAGAGTTTAAAATGTTAAAATCCTCAGGCACACATATCAAAATGAGGTGGATATCGACTGATGTGGTGAGGTGGGCGCAGGGTGTTTCCTGAACGCGAGTAGCGGCCCGCACTTAAAGGAAAAAAAAAAACGGAAAAGGAGATAAAAACGGAAAAAAGAGGACAAAAAAAAAAAACACAACGCCAACCAACCAGGGTCGGCTGTTCATCCCCTCGTGTTGATCCGTGTTTCTGCTGGCTCATCCGGCGGCGGTCGGTCGGCCGATCATAAGCTGGACTCCTTGGGCGGGAGGTCCACGTTGGTCACCATGGTGACGACCGTGACGATCTCCTCAGGGCCGATGACGGGGGCTTGGCGCTGCATTTGGCCGATGCGCTCCTCGACGCAGCCGGCGGACAGGCGAGCCTCGGCCTCGTGGTCCCAGCAGTCCTCGATGGTTTCGCAGAGCATGGCCAGACCCTGAGAAAGAGGGAGAGAAGAGCGTCAACGTCACGGCCTGTCAGAGCTGCACTGATGAGCTCGTGGTCATTTTGTGTTTGGGTAAGACTTTTAAAGGTACAGTACTTGCCAGAGAACAAAATGACACGACATGATTTTTTCTCTTCTACGCCTTCCTCCACAACACTTTGAGAAGATATCAAATAAAAATCTGACCACATCCGGAGCGCTTTGCACCAACTGATCTTTACTGAGCCTGGTCGTAACTGTTAAAGAGACTTAATGTCAGTTGCACCAACCAAACATGAGCCTGGTTTTGATCAGGGCTGGGCGATATATCTATATATTTTCAAGCAAGATATAAATTTAGACAACAGCGTTCATATCAATATAGGGTCAACATGACGCATACAAGTGTGCATCTCTCCGAAGCTTTTATTTACTTTAATTTCACAGATAAGATACGATAAATTGTGAAGACAATAAAGCCTCCACAAAAATGGCATTTTAAGTCTTGTGTGTGATTTATCCTGGCTTCATATGAGCAGAGGGAATCTCTGCTAGCTGCTAGGCTAATTTATACAATGTAAAATGCCATAGGCTTGTGCTAATAACATTAGCATGTTGTATTTGTGGGGAAAATGTGTCCAGATAAAGACAAGTGTTTGTCTGTGAATGCTGCCAGTTATAGTGAAGCTGAAATGGTCTCTATTAAGCCATGTTTAATGTGTGTTTAATGTGTGTTTTAAATTTAACAGCACTTCACAGAAACCCCACCGTCGACTAGTGTTTTTAGTTGTAACTGTTGTGCAGCTTCATATTTTCAAACAGGTATAAAAATCCCAGTCTCTGCATTTTATTTTTATCACACATTTATTTTTATAAAAGTGCTTGTAACATCTCAAATGTGGCTTTGACTTGCAGCTGAAAACATGTTGCCCATTTTCTAGAAAATACCGCGATATACATCGTGTAACACCAGTCAGCCGGTAAATATGAATATTTGTCCATATCACCCAGCCCTAGCAACTCAGGAGGTTTTTATCTTGAGCTGAATTATCCACAGAGGTCTCTTCCTCTCCAAAACAAACAGACCAGGTGATTTAAACCAGTAAAAACACTGAATAAAGCAGCTTTACGCTACAAATCTGTGTTTCTCTGGTGCTGTTTGGCTCACTGTGGAGAGGCTGTTATCCCAGTTCCTTTAACATGTGATCACCTTTTTTCTCTGATAATTTAAGATCCGAAAGTTAAGGAGGTTTTTACCATGAGCCGAATTATTCTCAGAGGTTTCTTCCTCTTCAAAACAAACGGACCAGGTGATTAAAGCGGGTGAAAATGCTGAATTACACAGCTGCATCTTTAAATCAGTGTTGTCCCTATGCTATTTGGCATGGCAGTAGCTGTAGCTCAGCTTGTTTCTCTCATAACTTAATATCAAAATGTCCGATGACTAAAATCCTTCATACACCTAAAACATATAGTTAAAAAGAACCAATTCTTTTGTTCCTGGTGTCTTTATGTGGAATATTTTGGCACCAAATACGCCACAACAAGTTGAGTGACAGTCACAGGACCGACAACAAAAGAGTCGTCTCATTGCTCACCGGATGTTTCTGCCAGTAGTCTCGCAGGACGGGCCGCAGCTTCTTATGAACCACGACCTCCTGCATGTCCTCCAGAGACGGATGCTGACCCACCTCCTCCTCAAACGGGAGCATGTACTCATCCACCGGGCCTGTGAACGCACGACCACGTGTTTAAAGTTACAGTTAACATGGAGTAAAACAGCACAATGACAATGAACTGTTTCTCTGTCAGTCTCACCGTCAGCAGCAGTGCATCGCGCCGCCAGCTCCCACAGGACGAGCCCGAAGGCGTACATGTCGATACGCAGGAAGGAGTCGCGCTGGAAGTTGATGGCTCCCTCCAGGACCTCGGGAGCCATGTAGCGCCGCGTCCCCACCTACAGAGGGAACAGCGTGCACGGTCAAAGGTCAGAGAAAATCAAGCACAGGCAGCGAGGAGGAGGAAACTCATGACACAGCTCACAGACGGGCTGACACGGCGAAAAGGGATGCGCGTCATCCAGGGGTGTGTTGATGCTTAGTCAGCAGATACATCAGACTGTGTGTCATGAAAGCTGATGCCTGTGTCACATGGAGCTGATGAGCGGGGAGGTTATGACCACATATCCAGCGTCCAAACCTTCACGTCGTCACCTACAGATGTTTTTAAATATTTAACACTCCTCTGAGGACAGTGTGAGGACAGAGCAAGTCCAGATTGCTGATTGGTGGCGAACACTGCCACCTGAAGGCGCTGTGAGGTACTTTGACGAGTCAATATTTATACTGGTGACTCAGTAATATTCCCTACAGTGCACAGCAGCGTGTGGACGCCAGTTAAAAGCAACCTACAAGGCAGGAAACGTGGTTGTAAACCATACCTGTCCGTGTGTGTCCCCCGCAGATTTCCCCGCCTCAAACTTCAGGGCCAGGCCAAAGTCAGCTATGCAGGCCGTCAGGTTGTTCTTCAGCAGCACGTTCTTACTCTTAATGTCCCTGAGAGACAGACACAGACGAGGGAAACACCTTCAGTCGCACAGATCGCTGAGGGCAGAACTCAAAATGATCCCAAGCCACCGTAGCTGTATTCTGGCTGCGTACCTGTGAGCGATGGAGGGCTTGTGTCCGTCCTTGTGTCCCGGGATGTCTTCATGGAGGTACGCCAGGCCGCGGGCTGCCGTCTGACTGATGTGGCAGAGCTCGTTCCACGACACCACGTTGGCCTTCAGGTAGTCTGTCATCGAGCCCTGGGACATGATGGGACAGAGAAGATGTGTTCACTAACAGCAAAGACCTCAAGTCATTTTCTCTTTTTACCTTCATGGTTTTTTTTTTTTTTTTTAAGTTTCTTTCTTGAATTTTTAGGGCACACATGAATCAGTCGCTCAGTGACAAAGTTTTAAAGCCCATTTCGAGGCAAGTATTCATAGATAAATGACTGAAATGATATACGAGTGATAAAAAAGAAAAATTACATATAAGAGACTTAATAAAATAAATAAATGAATAATAGTAACAATAGGAATAATAAATATAGAAAAAGATGTATATAAAAATTAAAATAAATAATTAATAAAGAGAATAAAATAGTGAGATGGTAGCAGTGATACAAAGAAATCTAGGTAATAAAATAAATAAATCACAGAAATAATAATAATAAAAATAGAAAAAGATTCATATATTAATAAAATAAAAATGTAATAATTAATAAAGACAATAAAATAGGAAAATGGTAGCAGTTATACAGACTATCTAAATAATAAAATAAATCACAGGAATAATAATAAAAATAAAATGAAAATGTAATAATTAATAAAGAGAATAAAATAGAAAGATGGTAGCAGTGATAAAAACGTATCTAAGTAATAAAATAAATAAATGAATAAATAATTAAACGAAAATAAATAAATAATAATAATAATGACAATAAATATAGAAAAATATTTCTATATAAATAAAATAAAAATGTAATAATTAATAAAGACTATAAAATCAAAAGACGGTAGCATAAATAAAATAAATGAATAAATAAAATAAATAATAATTATTATAAATATAGAAAAATATATATAAAAAATAAATGTAATAGTTAATAAAGAGAATACAACAGAAAGATGGTAGCAGCGATACGAAAAAGAAAAAAAAAAACTTAAATAAAATAATAAATAAAAAGAATACATTAGATAGATGGTAATCATGATGCAAAATAAATCAAAGTCAAAAATTAAAGTAATTAAAAAACCATAAAAATACAGTGAAATTGAAAAAACAAATTAAAATGGCGAGATGGTAGCAGTGAAATAAATAATCTAAGTAACAAAATAATTAATTAAAAATAAATAATAATAATACTATTTAAAAAATCATACATAAAATAAAATCAGATGATGTTATATTTCATATATATAAGAAACAATGAAAACTTAGATTAATAAAAATGAATAAAAATACAATAAAATGATGTAATAGTGATACAAAAAAATCTAAGTTAAAAAAAAAGTAATTAATTTAAAAAATAAAAACAGTTTAGAGGGGAACAAAACAACACAGGACAAGAGAGAAAATTTATAAAACTAAAAAAAACTAAAAAACTAAAAGGAAAGGTAAATGTAATAAATGTATACCCTATATTATCAGTTTTTATATTTATAAATATATTTAAGTGTTTGTTTTCTTCATGAACACATCTAGAAATGTGGTTGATGACTCCAAGAGTGATTTGAAAACAAAACCAAATCCCTGCGAGTATATAAAGACTGCTCCATAACAGTAAAGCGATGGCTGGAGCGGGCACCGTTTCCATGGTAACAGCAAATGGATGGAAAGCCACTAAAGCTTGTGGGTAGTATTATTTCTCACAGGGGACTTCACAATAAAAGCCTCGGCAGGAACAGATACGCACAGTTTGCCTCACTGTATCCTGTGCTGAAAAATTTAAGGATGGTTATCACATTTAAATAAATAAAAAGAAAAGACTCTGGATCTTCGGTGAGGGGCGATAAATTAAATTTACGACCTGCTGAGTGTCCTCTTAAAACCACAGTGATGTTCCAAGGCCCTCCGCTGTCACCGAGCCAACTGCCTGCACGTTTATTGTCCCCTGTGAATAATGGCGCTCCGATAAATGCTGTTCATTTATCTGCTCGTTGTGTTTTAATCTCTATTTATCAAGGGAAGGTTTGCTGAGCACGCAGGCTCCTTATCGGCACTTTCTGTGCTATTTTACTTTGAAAAAATTCATCTTTAATCACCTGACAGCTGCCACACAACAGGTACGCACGTCAGCTGAGCATATTTAAACACTGGGATCATTTACTTTAAATATTACGAGAAAGAAATGAGATTTTGCTCCAGTAAAATATTAATTCACAGCCCTGATTTCAACACTTATGTTCGAGCTGCATCTCTTTGTTCTTGCGTAATGTGTGTCAATATGATACAAGGTCACGTCTGGCAAGGCCAAAGACAGATGTAGTTGCTGGAGTCGCCACTAGAGGGCAGGCAGCGCCAACAGATGTGGCGAAACGACTCAATCTGATCACCTCAGATGTTCTGTTTTTGGGTAAATGCTCTCCAGTCTACATGTGTTTACACCTGGGTTTGTTCAGAGGTTTCAACACTGTGTTTATGTCTGTTTAACTGTTAAAATCAAAGTGACTAATTAGACGATATCCCTTTAAACGACACCGATCGGCTGATTAATATGCAGGCATTGATTAAGATATGAAAAGACTGAAGCACGGGGAGTTTTGGAGGAGCAAGCCGCTGCACGCTGCGGATACAGCAACCCTCCACACTGCTCAGATGCACCAAACATGGAGGCATAAATCAGCTGTCAAGGAGCGCTGCAATCAGCGCTCCAGCTGTGTTACACCAGCGAGGGTTCAGCCCAGACTGACGTGTCCAACATTTTGACACCTGCTCCCAAAAACTGGCAGGAAGGAAGAGCGTTTTGTAGGTTAAAGTTTAAGTAATGTATCCTCTCAGGACTTCTGCTTTCAGAATAATTACAGTGCATGCTTGACAAGGCGCTAAATATATTGCTGGCGGCGTGACCTTTCCAAAAACTCCTTTAAAACTCATTTGGAGAGCTTCGACAAGTCGGAGGAGCACTTGTGGAGCCGCTGCGGGGTTAAGTGGCGCGCTAAGATGGCTGTATTGTTGGGTTAAAGCCTCGCCGCCTCGCCGCCACGCCCACAACCTTTAATTTTTCAACCTTTATTCACGCAGCGAGGGTCTCTTAAGTGCGGCGATTTGAATTCCTGGCCTGGCTGGGAGACTCCAGCAAGCGGAGCGTACCAGAATCACTCTGCACTTCGGCGGTAATGACCCTCAAAACACAGAGGCACTTTAAGGCCCGAGTGTTACATTGAGGGCAAGTGAAGCACAACGGGGCGAACAGAGTCCGCCCTCGCTGGATAAACAAGGCTCAGAGAGGAAGAGAAAAACAGCACATATACATTGTAATTATGGATTAGCTCCTGAGGCTCCACGCAGAATCGATGCAATGTGGAGGTTTCCACATTCACAGTATTCATAACTTTGTTAGCGGCACGAGACGATCTCAGACGACTACATAACTGTTCACACGCACACAAACAACCGGGTTAGTCAAAGATCATTTGTCAACATGCGCGGTTTTAATATGCAAATCACACGTTCACAGTCGTTAGATATTTTAAAACCAAGGCAGGTCTATTTTTAGTTTTTCTTGCAATGAGAATGTGTCTGAACTTTAGAAATATAACCTTGTGTTCGACTGTGGAAACTTCAGAGCTGTTGTGGACTTGTTCGCTTCAGTCTTAGTTTCAGTTACACACATACAGCTTTCCCTTGCGTTGCTGTTACAGCAACACTTTCCAAGTCTGAAGTCAGGAGGCAAGATGTAAATCAGGCCAATAAACTATCAGCCGACAATACAAAATGTATATTATTATGTATTACTCCGATAATTAAACTAGAGTCGATAAACAGAGCTGATAAAGAAGCCAAATTACATTGACTGACTTCACAAGTGCAGCATGTACACACTCGAATACAGCAGGTGGCAGTATGCACTTTTAAAGGTAAAAGAACAAGAAGAAGGAGAAAACAAGAAGAAGAGTGTGGAAGTTTTTCCCAATTTCCAAGGAAGACGACACAACTGCGCCTAGTGTCTGATCCCCGAGCGGTTAACCTCGGTCACTGAGACGTGAAATGATCCCAACAAACTCACACCGACTAAAACGGCTCAACTCCATCCTTAAACCAGTTAATAACTGTTAAGAAACGTTAGCCATATGTTGCTAACAGTTAGCCCTGTCATTGAGCATGTGCAGGCGGACTCTCAAGGCCAAAACACACCAACGGCAAACGCTGTGCGTCCTATTCTAAACCTTGCCGCTTCCGGAATTAACCCGTGGGCACCTGGACATCTCTTGTGCTGTTTTCAGATGCCTTTTACAAGTATTAAACTTTAAATTAATATCAAATTGGTGCACTTTCTTTCAGAAACATGGGAAAAAGGCAATGAGCAACTTAAGGTAAGAAATGTCCCATAAATTGCAAAAAAATAAAAAATAAAATAAAATTTAAAATTGACTAAAAAATATATTTAAAAAAAACTAGGGACAAACTATATTTCTAACAATTATAATAATTACATTTTATAAAATTGTGCTACAGAATTATCATCATTATTATTATTATTATTATTTTGTTTTTTAATAATTTTCTTGTTTTTAATTTTTTCTTTTTACAAATTTCTTGCAATTTTTTGGGGGTCATTTGGTCTTCGTGGCTCAGTGCCATCTTCCCATGCCGTTAAATGAAATCAAGCTGATTTGCTCAGGTCTTAAAGCAGCTCTTTTTCTCTGCTCCTATGGCAGCTCGACTCCTCTCCTCACCACGGATGTATAAAGAGAACTCTGTAGCTGCTGCTGTGTCTCGTGTGTGATGAGGAATGGATATGGAGAGGTTCGTTGTCGAGGTCGAGACATATCTCAAGCTAAACGATCCATGGTCCGGTCATTATAAAGGCAGTGGCCAAAAAGATACTGCCACACATGATTTTAAGCTAACGCAGAGGTAAAGAAGTAATAACTTTGCGTGGCCGCCTGTTGACGAGCTGCAGTAGTCGTCTTGACATGTCTGATCTGACAGTTTATTTCAAAGCCAGAAACATTAGCTGCTGCCTGAGCCTCATGTTGAGGTGTTTAAACACTAAATCCATCAATGTAAAAATGGGTAAATTCAGTCATTAAATTTCATCCTGTTACAATAAAAAGAGTCATGCTTTGCTGTTATCACCATATTCATTAAAGCATTCTGTTTCCTGCGTCGTGTGAAACCACCTCTCCTCACAGCTCTTGTTAAAACTCTGTCCAACACCTCAAAACTGAGAATTTCTTACAAAACACAAAAATGACTCAATAAATGAAAGGAATAAATTTAGCAGGTTGCTGGTGGTGCAGCTCCGGCTCGGACAGCGTTACCTTGTCGTGGTAGGCGGTGATGAGCCACAGCTCCAGGTCCAGGTTGTTGTTCCTCTTCTCCGCGCCGATAAAGTGGAGGATGTTGTCGTGCTTCATGCCGCTCACGCTGAAGATCTCATACTCGTTCTGCCAGGAGAGCTTGTCCTGGAGAGGAGCAGAGACGCAGATGCAGGTGTTAGTTCTGTCGTCAAGCCGCCTAGTTTACAAAGTAATCACGTATAGATTGTTTCAGAGGTCAAGGTTTGGTGTGAGTTCAGTACGGCGGGGGAGAAAAGTAAGGCATGAAGATATGTTTGATTTCATCCATGTCAGCAGCAGAGCACATGTCAAAGACAAACGAAATTCTGTTGCTGAGGGCAGTGAGCATTTTGCTCACTGCCAACTTTGATAAAGTATTTTCTTTATAAAAACAAGGAACATTTCAGACACCTCTGTACATTCGTACAGCATGAACACTTCCCCAAACACTTTCCCAAAAGGCAGCAGGTCAGAACAGGCTGTAAAACTGAAAACATCTCTTATGATATAAGACTAAAAACACCAAAGTAGGGAGAAGTGTTTCGCTTAGTTCCACCTTGGCTGTATTTAAACATTCAAACCATATCCACGGACTGTCATCCAGGTCATCGGCACATCTGGGTGATGCCGTCACGTGTACATTAGCATGCTAGGTGCATTTCCGGTCACAGAACTTACAACAATGGAGGGTATGCCAACACTTTCTACGTTCCACCTTAAAAGTCGCCGGCAGTCGGACTCCAGCTGCTGTGAGAGGCAGCAAAACATCCTTTCATTTAATAGTTCCAGTTTACTAATCAAACTCTCCACAGTATGAACAGTGGTTACATGAGCCTCAAAACCAGACACAACTCAGCCCTGAGCAGAGTGAGCGTCCTCTACTGACCAATCAGACTGCAGTGTTCACAGCTCCACCTTTTAGTACCAGATCTGTGTGCTAGGTACCCCAACAGAGGGGGGACCAAACATGGGGATGGTACGGAACAGCTCTATTGGTACCATCCACAACTTTTCACAGTGGAAACGGGAAAGAAAAGCGTACTGAAACAAATCATACTGCGCCGTACTGCTCAGTGGAAACTGGCTTTAGTTATGCTGCATTGTTCATGGACACACTGAAACCTACACTGCACGTTTGCCATCACTTGACAGCTTTAGTGCTCATTTCTCCTCTGCTCTGATCGCCAGCACCTGTCAGCTCACACACACTACACACTGAGGAGCCACACTACTCATCACTTGGCGATGGCCTCCACAAACCTCCTGTAATTGGTGTGAAAGTCCGAGCCATCCAAAAAATGTCTTCACAACAGAGATAAACCAAAGTGTGAGTCCAAGGTTCGGCTGTTTGGTCGAGGAGAGGTTTCACACCTGTAAATCTGGTCAACAAGTGTGGACTAGAGTCATAATATAAGTCAAAATACGATACCTGAATGGGGAAGATCTTCACAGCAACAAATTCATTCAGCAGCTGGGCCTTCCACACGCACCCAAAGCGCCCTCTGGCTTTCACCTCGATCAGCTGCAGCGGCTTGTGCCCCAAAATAGGGGACGGGGGTGACGGCCCAGGATCCTGTAGAGAGAGGGCAGAGCAAAAAGACAGAGGACAGTGTTATTCTTTCTTCCTTTTTTTGTTGCAGGGCATTAAAATAGCATTGGCTTATACTGAAGGTGACCGGGCGTTTGGCTTGGCGACAACGTGCCTGAGGAGCTTAGGCCAGCAGAATCACTATCATCTTCACATCTTAAATCACATCTTACGTTTATAGACTCGCTGTTAAGTGATGATGTTCTCTTGAATTTCTTTTTTTTTTGCAAACAGACTGTTTTTAGCTTTTTTTTTGTTGCTTTATTTGTTTTATGGGTCTGTTGTTTGTTTTATCTGATTGTTAAAGCACTTTGGGAAGTCTGGTTTAGAAGTGTTTAAGTTTAGTCATATTGTTATTGCTCTGAAGTTTTTCTGGCAGCGGGGACGCAGCATACCGAGCGGGGTTTGGATTCATTTTAAATTCGATTAAACCCCCCAAGGCTGCATTTGCTTGAGTTTACAGAAGCGGGATGGTGGTTGGAGGGTTGCCAGTTTGAATCCAGTGAGCCGCTGAGGGAAACTCAAAAACCTCGACTACCTAACCAGCTGAGCAAGGCACTTAAAGAGAGCAGATTTTAACATGAATGGACATGAATAAATGGTTAAATTAAAACGCTGTGTCGAACCCTGGCAGGTCAAACCTCATGCGTGCGCTGTGTGTTCACGCTAATCCCGTATAAACAAAAGTGAAAGCAAGGAAGCCAAGTGTTCCAAATCCAAAGTAGGTTAAACACAGCTGGTGATCGGGATTAAGCTGATCACTTTCACATGTGACTTCACAGAGAAGGACAGAGGGCTAGCGAGGATAGAGAGAAGCACAGAGACAGAGCGAGCGGGGGGGAAGGTTAAAAAGAAGCATGCAGTGCGGGAGTCACATTTCCAAAGGATAAAAGGTAGAGGAGAAAGACTAGCACATGACTGATGGCCTTTGATGAAACTAGATATGCTGCTGTAAAATCTCGACTTTACTTCCATGCCTCTGTGTCGCTGTTCTCAGTGAAAAAAGAAAGAGCTCTCCCCCTGCAACGCCGCCGACGTTCATGTTTTTACTTGAACCGAGGGCTCACAAAGGTGCCTGATAAGCCGGAGCAAGTTTCAAGACCCTGAGGCCCACACAGGATCCACTCAAACACCGTGATAATATATCAAAAGTGCTTGTCAATCCCAGGCTGTTTTTTCAACTTCCAATAAAATGCCCCATTTGGGGTTACACGGTTTGCCCCTGGTACGAGCCAAAGACAAGATAGAAACAACCCTCAAACAGACGAGCTCTCCTTTGGCTGTGTGAGGAATATAAAGGTAGATTTCTGCACACACAGGTGTTTAATTTACCGTCGAGGTTTTGGCACACACGCCCTCTCTTAAAGACAAGCACTGGAGATATCTAAGTCTTTTTAACCGCCTGTCCTGACAAGATTATTGTGGCAACAGGAGCAAACTGTACATCATTTAGGAGCATTTATGGGTTTGATTTTTATCAAATTGAAACTTTACACCTGGTCGTGAACTTGTGGCCTTAAGTTCACACAAAGAGGACTGTTTGAAAGAAAAGAGAAAAGTGTCTCAGATGCTGTGAGTTTTTACACTTTATTGGTGTAAATCCTATTTTAAGGCCCCAACATCTACTAGAACTAGAAGCCACCAAGGTCATCTGTTGCGTCGCCTCATGTCACCTGTGCCTCAGCCAAAAAGCTGCACTTGAACACACCACTAAGACTAAACCCAAAGGCCAACCAGCACATACATTCTGTGAAATAACTCTCCATACCAGCAGGTGGCGATAATCTGTATTTTTCATTCCAAAATGGACACCAGAAGAGCAGCAAGACAGATTCAAGACACCAGTTAGCACATTAACAACACAACCCAATGTTGAAAATACAGATGATATTTACCATGCGGTAATACTCGTTTCGCTAAAGAGCTCAACATCCACAAAAATAAATTAACCTAATATAACAAGTATGTTTTGATCTCACGCTCTCTTGATTTACGCCATGTTTACACGAAAACAATCCGCTGAAAACAGAATCGTTTATCATTTTCGTTTTGCAAGAAGTTCCACGTTCAGATGACAACGTTTTGATAACAATCGCCGTGCACAAGGATCCGCAAAAATGACCAAAAAAGCTGTAGTGTCCATGCCGGGCCAGTAGTTGGCGGTGTGACTTTGTAGTGAAACAACACACGCCTGCGCACATGTGCTTCATTCTACAGAGCGGTGATGTATAAACAAACAAAATGGCAGCCGCACGAATGTTTGTCTGGACGGACGACGAGGTGGAGTTGCTACAGTAGTGCTGTTTCCAAAAAATAATTGCACTCTGGAACCTGTTTTCAATAAGTTGAGTTTACAGACAGACAACCGGCCAACTGTCAGCTTGGTGTTAAAACTGTTGCTCGCACAAAAATACGTTATCGTCACCCACCATACTCGCATCTCACTGTGCTGCCACTTCAAACTCAAGAAAACAACAACTGGCAGCACGTCATTGACCAGATCGGGATGCTCTGCTCCACAGGCCTCAAACCTGAACTGGTTGAGCACCTGATAATGTATTCAGGAGTATTCAGTTTTTCTAAGGCTAATATTTAGTGATTAGTGCTTGTCTTTAACTTGGGCCACATTGGTTTGGAAATTAGCTCACATTAGCTTGCAAAGGTTTAGCTAACAGTTAGCCAAGTAGGGCATCAGCTGCTTAGATGAACTCCTTGGTCATAGCAGAACACTCACACGCCAACTTTCATTAACATTAAATTCCTTACTCAGTGTGCTTCCAGCCAAAGTGGTGGCAATACCGTTGCTGCTGCTGTTCTTTATGTACTGTTTTGGACTAGTTTCTGTCGTGGTAATTAACGCTAGCTGTAAACGTGGAGGCTATTTTGATTGTTTGTTTTTTTTTTATCATTTGCTTTCTACTTCTCTCTATGGCATTTCTGTCTTAGGTTTTGCACTCTCAATGCCTTAATGAACATCTGCTCAAGCCACAGGTGATCATCAGCTCCTGTCGTCATGCATGAACGCTGAAAAATCGCACTCCAATAGCGAACTGTTTCCTACGCCAGTCGTGAGAACAGTTACGGCAGGTTATAAAGCAGCAAACGTTCACTATTCCATCATGTTTTCAAGCTGTATAAGACATAAACTTAACCCCATCGTCTACTCTGTCTGCACCGTAGCTTGAAGCTTCCATGTCCGCAAATCCCTCATGATTCTATTCTCTATATCAAACCAGTTCGAAGATAGTTTGACAGTTGTTTCTGTAGTCAGTTCATCACACATTTAACTGCATAAATAATGCTGTTCAAATGCTTCTCAACAAGAATTTAAACTTAGTGAAAAACAAGCACAATAAATGGACAAAACACGAGGCACAGACAAATGCAGATGAAGTACGGAGCGCTGCTCGTTTTAAATAAATATGCAGTGTATTACCAATAAGTTGCATAATATTAGTTTTATTTGAGAGCTGCTAGCATGGCTGTAGACTCGTAATCTTGTAAATATATCTAATACTTTATTTACACAGTGTTATTGCTCCCCGAGGCTGATGAAGTTTCATCCAGTCTAATCTGTTGTTGAGGTTGTACTAGTACACATCACTCTGGTCGCAGATTAACAAGAAGCTTTGTAGGAATAAAGCAAAAACACTTTTGTTTTTTTGGGTAGAAACACGGAGCAGGGTGTCTGTGTCTTTCACCAGCTGCCTGGCAGCGCGAGAGGGGGGAACGGAGGATTCGAGTGGGAACGGCCGTGTTTACTTAAAGCCTTTTCCTTCTAACAGAGAGCTGCGAGGCAGACCTGCTGTCTCTACGCGCCGCTTTCACACTGAACGCCAGCCAAATGACGGGGAAAATTACCCACGACGGTGCAGAGGTTGGATTACAGCTCGAGCGGCCCGAGCAGCCCCAAAGTTGGCACCTTGAAAAACATCTTCAGGAACACATTGTGCTGAGGAAAACAGCGAATGTATAGTTTCACAGGAAGGGCTCTCTACGTCTGTTTTCAATGCTGTTTTGTGTATATGAGAATGAATTAAAACTTGCTGGTGCCTTATTTTTTTCTCTTGGGATTAAGGTGAATGTGGGTGGTTTGAGAGTTTGCGTAACTTGTCTAAATTGTCTAAACACTGAGTTTTAATGTTGTAAAGTTTATAGTACTCCATTTAACAAACCACTTCTGAGGAAACAAGCCTTTTCTCTTCGTCTCTCTGCGTCCCTGATTGTGTTTTATGTCTCTTACCTGACCCATTTAAGAGTCCCCAATATAAGAAATAATAAAACCCAGGCAAGGTGAGACAATTTGCAGATTTCAGGCTGTCTTCCAACACTTATTTCCCCCCAATCGACTTTAAGAGTGACAGTAAAACGTGCTCTGATTCCTTGATTACCAACACCACACGCAACAAACACAAACAAGTGCATAACAATGAGAAACTGTGACCCGACAACAGGTACAAAGAGGATGTTTATGTCCCGGGAGAAATTAAATATGACAGGGAAGTGGAGGACCTGAACGGTATACCTGCTGTGACTGTGGAAACTTGTCACTGAAAATGGGGTAACACTTGTTATTGAAGGACTCCCTTTGTGCCATTACTGTTCCGTGAGCAGAAACGTGACCGAACCCAATTTCGGTGCATTTATGGAGCTTGCAGTCGGGAGCGATTGTTATTCTGATCATGATTTTGTGGAGAAAAAATTAAGGTATTATCCAGGGACTGTGTGTTGTCCGCCACAGTACAAGCAGTGCTCGGTGTTATGTAGGGATTTATTAATTTGTCTGCATCTCCACGCGGATACCTGTATGTTTGTTGTGCTTGGTAATTGAAGAGTTTTGAATTCTGGTCATGATTTGGATGAAAAAGGATCATTAGAGGAGCTGTTTCATGATGCAAGTCATAGATGAGTCTGCAGAAATGTAACAGAAAAATTGCAGCGCATCTATTGTACGTGTCGGGGCAAGGGTCATGATTCAGATCTGCAAATGATCGTCAAAGGACCAATTAAACATGCTGGTTGTTGGTTGCGTAACTGTCACAAAGACAAATTCCTACCTTGAAACTGACCAACAAAAGTTCCGTAATTAAAGGTTAAGTTCAGTATTTTTCTACCTTAGACCCTATTTTCCCATGTTTTTGTGTTGAATCGGTCGAGTATTGAACGAGAGCACTGCAGCCGGCACTGTACATCCACTAAAAGTGTTTGTTTTTGCCACTGACAGACTCCAATTATTATTTATTATATCTTTTCCAGTGCACAAAAAAGCCTGTTAAGACTTGCTAACATCTGGCTTTCAATCTGGTTACAATCGGCACTCACATCCAGGTCAAACGACTCTGCAGTCGTCAAGGGTATTTATCGGCTCTGGATCTGATCGGCAGTGATGGAAACTAAACACCCTGGTGAATGCGCTAATTTTAACCCATTTATCGGCAAGATGCAACAACGCACCGCCACAAATACTGACCAAATCAACCCATGCAGCGCTTGAACATCGCTCCAAATTAGTCGGTACCGAGTTTGAAAGATGGCGGCATGGAGGTGCAGCAGTTAGCATTGTCGCCTCACAGCAAGAGGGTTCTGTTTAAACACTAAAGTGGGGGAGCTCTTCTGTGCAGAGTTTGCATGTTCTCCCTGTGTCAGCGTGGGTATTCTCCGGGTGCTCCAGCTTCCTCCCACAGTCCAAAGACAAGTGCAAGTTGATTGGTGGCTCTAAATTGTCCATAGCTGTGAATGTGAGCGTCTATCTATGTGTCTGATTCTATGTGTCAGCCCTGCGATAGTCTGGCGACCTGTCCAGGGTGAACCCCGCCTCTCACCCAGTGTCAGCTGAGATAGGCTCCAGCCCTCTTGCAACTCCTAAGCTAAGGATAAGCTATCACAGAAAATGAATTAATGAGTTTGAAAGAGAGACTGAATAAGTAAGAGATATATCAAAGAAAGTAACCACTGTCACATTTTCAGTGGCCTCTGTGCTGCTTTCTTCTGTTTACTAGCCTGTTTTCCAGAACCGCAAGGCATACTCATCTGGTGCAGAGACGTGTACATGGCTCTAGTCTATTGGCAGTGGGAAAGGAGTCTATAGCCTATTTTAGCGGGTTTGCTCATGTTTATTAAACCTGTGTTAGTGCGCTAATTTTGTTCGAAGGGGGTAAGAGGTGTTTGACAACATTTTGGAAAGGATCCCTACAGAGATAGACCCTTTTATTTAAGAGTAAGATCCTTTTCGTTTAACCATGAACAGCCTCGATATCACCATCACCAAACCCACCAGACTCTATTTGAATAATAATTCATTTTGTTAGCGTAAAACACACCTTATTCGAAGTTGGCAGAAACAAATTGAAGCTCACAAAAACCCTCTTGGTTCATCTTTCCACTGTTCCAACAATCACCAACTCTGGTTTGTTTGGAATAAACTCTTAATTCACCCAGTTAGATGCGAAAAAAGTGCTGCTTCTATACACGCTAAATTTACTTGCTTTTTTTTAAATGGAGTCTGGTGCGTTTGGCGATGGCAATTACGGGGCTGTTTCTGGTTAAACAAAAAGGTCTATCTCTGTTGGGATCCTTTCAATAATGTTGTCAGACACTTAATATAACAATCTGAGCCTGTCAGTGGCAAAAACAAACACATTTCGTGGATGTATATTGACGGTGTGCTATTCTCTCGCTCAATTCTGGACCAATTTCAAAATCTCCATTAGTCCCTTCGACTCAAACAAAAAAGAAAAAGGGTCCAGGTTGAAAAACAGCGGACTTACCCTTTAATGTTCTTAATGATTCAAGTCATTTTGATTCTGGTGATGACGTGGTTAAGAAATCAGTGATGGATGCACCGTCTCATCTTACAATGAAAGTGTTGCACAAATGTCACTGAGACAAATCCCCGTTCATCCATTGTGCTCGGTGAAATATGTGGCACTGACTCTGATCATGATGTGCATGAGAAAATGACCACAGAAGGCCTCTGTCGTGCTCGACATACCAGTGCTGCAAAAGGGTTCAAAGCGAGTCTAAAGAAATGAGACCAAGGCGGATTCCTGCACAGCTACAACGCCAGGCAACAGACGACTGACTATGTTTGTGATGATGACTGATGGACTCGATGGTTATGGCCTGATCCCCAGCACCAGCAGTGCATCGCGTTACAATGCAAGTCATCAACATGTCGACAACTTCCTGGCATTTGAGATAATCCTGATGATGATGATGATGAGGCCGAAAAACAAGTTATCGCAGGGACTCTTTTCTTTCTTTGCGTCTGCATTGTTTCTGGAATCTCTTTGTCTGTCTTCCGGGCTTCGGCCTGACAAGGCGGCCCGGCCCCGGCCAGGACCGGCCTCTCTGGGGAGTCACCGGATCCCTTGTCCGATCGCAGGGCGCCGTGGCCTCAAACGGGGGCGCATTACACTTAGTCAGCAGACCACAGGAAACAGGAAAACAGAATCTGCTGCTTCACGCCGTTCTTCCAAACCCTCAACCATCTCCAATGGCCTAATCGGATTACACCTTCATCTATTACATCAGAACGGGTCCTTTAGGCCTGGTTTGGTCTGTCGTGGGTTGAGATGCAGATACAGAGAAATAACAGAATCTAAATGCTAAGTTTGATTTTCAGAAGGATAACGAGCAGCTATTCTGGATATCTTAAGGTCATATCTTGTTGCTGATATGAACATAAAACTCAAGCTTCTATAAAACACAAAAACTTGTTGACATGACCTTAAAAAGAGCTGACGTGGAAAACTGAAGTGACAATAAGTCCGGGTTTAAACTCTCCCAGAGAGCCTGGCTTTTATACTGTGAGCTACCTACTCTTTTTTTTTATTACATGAGAATTTTCTGTGATGTCTGCAGCCATACTTCTCCTCCAGTTTGATAAAATTTGAGCCAAAGTACATTTGCAAAGGCTTATGCTCCTCTTGTACTTAAGTAATTTACACTCTCTGACTTGAAAAATGTTCCAGGTAAGTGGCAATTCTCCTACTTATGCAAAATGTATCTGCACTCCTCCTCAGTCGGCATAGAAGATGAAAAAGCACGCCGCAGTTTCAGTTTCAAACACTTGTGCTCCGTCTCTCTCTGCATGGGGAGACATGGAGAGCCATAGGTCTAGCAGATACCGTTCTGGAAACTGGGTCACATCAGACACAATACGTTACATAAACATCACAGGTGGACATTCATACAAAAAAAGGGGGCTGCATTCGGAGCCGTGTTGGCCACTTTCCACCATGCACAATACATTTTCAGCAGGGAGCACAAAAGACATCCATCCATGCAATAAACCCAGGCAGAAATAATAAAAAAAACAACAGACAGAAATGTGCTACGAACCGAGTAAACAAGACGCTGTCGAAAAAACCAAAGAGAAGAACAAAATGGTGGTCTGGGATTGAGGTGGAGAATTCAAGCTCTGAACCCAAAAAGGGGGGAAAACTAATAGTGTTTCAACTTCAATTGAACTGCTCTTACCTCCACCATAATGTGAAAGGCGTGCTTGTTGAAAAGGAACATAAGAAGCAAACAGAGAAATTATTTTCTGTCAGTTAGTGGATGAAATAGAGGCAGATAAAAGGCAGGAGATGATGGGTCGTCCCTGAACAACCTTTTGTTCTCCTTCGTACTCCAAAGCCACGGTT
The DNA here is from genome assembly GCA_019142605.1 of Cephalopholis sonnerati. Taxonomy (NCBI): domain Eukaryota; kingdom Metazoa; phylum Chordata; class Actinopteri; order Perciformes; family Serranidae; genus Cephalopholis; species Cephalopholis sonnerati. The sequence continues at coordinate 4,442,115 of JAGQAX010000024.1, forward strand.
TGGGACACATGAAGGGCAACAGGTGTTTGTAATCCCACATGGATCATAGGTGTTAATAAGCATGACACCAGAGGCAAGATGGTATATTTTAGGAACTTAAAAATGACGCTCCGAAGCAGAGCAACTGAAAATGCATTGAACGATGTGTGAAAAGAAACAGAGAAACTGTTCCTGGATAGCGGTGAGACCAAACAAATAAAGATGTTCAGAGCAGAGCAACAGCACCCTGATGACAGACGCATGAATGTAGCCACGGAAATCATGTTGGACACAGAAATGTTGGGTTACAGAAGTGATGAAAGAACCTAAACTGAGGAGATTAAAAACAGAGCTCAGACTGTATGAAATCAGACACCCAAAAATATGTCTCTCAACAAGGGCTGGGTAATGTTTCACTTTTATTTGACACCCTACTTTGAGCAATATATAAAAGTTCTTTGGCATTACAAGAGCTCAAAGTTAAAACACAAGGAGCCGACAGGATATTTGTCCAAGTAAAAATGTCTAAAATTGGCAAATTTACATCAGGAACTATGTGAATAAAGACTGGCATATTTTATTTAATACCAAAAACTTTTTAAAAATCTCACTCAAGTCAAAAATGTGTTTTTCTTCTGTTTACACCCCCTAAAATGTCTGACCTTAGCCCCTTTTGCACTGCCTCTAAATATGTGGAATGGGGGAACAGAGTTCTCTCGCCTTAAAGTCGCCGTATGACGTAGTACCAGTACTGAAACTGTCTGTAGGACCAGGATTATGGGCGTCACGAGTGTGAAGTTTTGACGCCGTGCTGTACAGGCGACCAACTGTGGGAGATTTTAAAAGTAGCTGGAAGCATCCTCCATCCATTTTCATCTGCATATCTAGGGCTGGGTTGCGGGGGCAAATACGTCCCTCTCACCAGCAACACTTTCCAGTTCCTCCTGGAGGACCTGAAGGTGTTCCCAGGCCAGATGAGATAAGTGATCCCTCCAGTATGTTCTGGGTTTGCCCCGAGGCCTCCTACCAGTGGGATGTGCCCAGAACACCTCCAACGAGAAGCGCCCAGGAGGATCCTGATCAGGTGCCTGAACCATCTTAGCGGACCCCTTTCGATGCGAAGGAGCAGCGGCTCGACTCCAAGTTTACAGCTAACTCAAAGAAGATGAACAGTGGTCAAAAATGTCAACAAATTTGGAAAACAATGAGGTCCGGGAGCTTCTTACCCTCCAAGCAAAGGGTTAAGATCAGCCGATATAAAACAGGGTTGATAAATGACAGATATTGTCACGTTAATGCCATTATTATCGTTTATAAAATGCTGCCGACACATCTGTTATATGTCACACTAGACGCTGACGCTGGCATGCTGTCTAAAATGACACACTGGAGCTTCATAATGTCACCGTTGTTTGGTTCGTTGTTAAAATGCAAAGCAGGCATAAAGAAGGGACTTCACAGTGGCACTATCGCGGCATCTCTGTGTAAAATGAGCTCTTCACTGCACTATACTGACTTGTATTTGTCATAAGAGAGGTGTTTTCACATTCCTTGACTGACAAATCTGAGATTCAAACGTAAGCCGGGCAAACTAGATTAGGTATGTAACTAATTCGAAAGCCAATATAGCCAATATGGAAACACAAATCAACAAGGGAACAGACCTCGACATGACACTGGCAAAAAACCCTGAGACTTCTGCAACAGAGCAACTTGTCAGTACAGCGAGCAGAGTTAGCATTAGCACAAGAACACAGCAGAGTGCAAATCTGGATGTTAACCGGACCCTGTAGTAGGACCAAAACTTTTTTTTAGTGTTATTAGGGAAATTCATCTTAAACAAAATACTAGTATTAGTATTTTTACACAATTAAAAACATCTCTGAAGGGAAACTTAAAGTTTGATACACAGTCAAATGGAAGACAACTAAGTGTTAGGTGAAGAAAGCAAATTAAAGTCCCTCGCTGAGGAGATACAAAGCATCACTCTGGGTGTAAAAAGTATGTTTGTCTCCGCCAACTCATAGTTTGCTCCTTAATGTTTAGATTTCATTGGCATGTCACTTGGCAACAAATGTGCTTAACAGCTGCTCAGCACTAAGAAAATAACAGGCAGTGAAGCCAAAATCACAACTGTGAGAAAAATCTGTTATAAAGAGGGCTGTACAGAATAGTTTAAAGCTTCAAATTCGAAAGGGGGGGTAGACATGCAGCAGTTTTTGAGGCCTCAGATCCACTGTTTTTAATGTAGACGCGTGGAAGGTGGATGTGTGGGATTGTTTCCAGTTTGTATGACCTGAACATTTCCAATAACTCCAGAGAGTTGTAAGGTCCAAAACTCAAGATTTAGTGAAAAAAAAAAGATGTAATCATGTTTTTATCTTCCCAAATATTTAAGCTTGAGTCCATATTTGTTGCACATCAGCAGATACATTGCACACAAGAGGACTGAGGCTATATCCACACAAAGACGCGTCTTTTTGAAACCGCCAAATAAAATGATCGGATTGCAATAGTGTTCTGTAAACATGGCGCCGACTTCAAGAATGCAGGCGTCAAAATGAAGCTGGTTCAAGCCGCTGAAACCGCATAAAAAGGCTCTGAAGCTCTGAACCGGAGACGAAGACGCGCGGTGTATACTAACAGAAGAAGAAGAACCAGCACAAGCACAAGAAGATGGCAAAAACGAATTCCAACACACGAGGGAAAACAGAGACTTAGCTTTGGACTGACAATGAAGTCGAGCTGCTGCTTCGAGTCACGCTGGATTACAAAGTAAGTAAACTTCAACAAAACATTGACTGGGAGTCGTGTCAGTTGAAGTAGGTGGGGCTATGACATCATTACCGGCCAAAAGTACACACGAAGACGCAAAGATTTGTGAACCCCGCTTCAAAACGATGTGGTTTCAACCTCCGAAAACACCGGTTTCGTGTGGATGACCCTGACAAGGCTTCGTGTGGATAGGCCGTGAATTGCTTGTTCTTTAAGTTTAGTCTTCACTTTTAATGCTAGAAACAACACATTTCGCCCATGGCTTCATCAGGTTTTTAATGAGTCCTTATTTGTTGCATTCAGCCTTTCAAAAACAACACTTTCATTGCGATCAAATAAAAGTTTGCTCGTCCTCTTGCTGAACACAAAGGAAGGTGTGTACCTATATTAGCGTTTTAACATCACAATGAAGTACTTTTGTTCTTTAAAGACAGTTGAGTGTCTATTTGCGTTCTTGTTACAATATTCACGTTGACGTGTCAAGGTCAGAAGAGGTTAGGATTAGGGCAGAGAGGTCATGGTTCTGGCTACTAATAGCCAATCTACGATATTTTCTGAGATTAAAGTGTTAAACTGACGAAAGAAAACTCACAGATGTACCACCAGAACGTAAAGTGGCGTGGTATAAACAGCCATGCAATCCATGGAAGGATAAGTTTGGCGGGTGACTTACGTAGCCCCATGCAAAACATCGGACGATTATTTTTAGTCGACCTGAGATTCTCAGCGTAGTCATAATTCTACTTTGCTAGGAATTCACCCAGGTGTAAATAGCATTGTTGGGTGCTGATGGCATGTACTACAAAATCAAAAGACGAAGTTATTTAATCCGATGAATCACTTTATTCAAATTAAGGACGTTATAAAATATGATAGACATTTGAAGGTCCATTCGAAAACCTCAATAGCAGCTTTGAATGAAAACAAAATGACGGCCCTTTTCATCTAATTTGAATTTCCTTTAACAACGAGTGCCAAAAGCCTTTCAGGGCCGCAGTCTGAGGCCGTCTAAGGTTTTGGGGGCTTTTCAGGATATTTGGAGTCCGCTGGCCCATTAGGAGTTCTTTGGAAAGCTTCGCCCAGACAAACAAGATGCAAGTAGCTCCATAATAAAGCAATTGATGAGATTTTGGTCAGAATCGATCCGCGAGATGGATAGAGATAAGAAAACAGGGTCCAGGTCGAAAAAACGTCCAGACTTATGTTTAAGTGCTCCGAGCCTCTCCGTGTGAAAGCTGTGGGTCTGTGTACTCAGACAGAATCAATTCCAGTTTGCCTCCACTTCGCACTGTGGTGTGAATAATGGAGACTTGGTGGCAAATATGCAGTCCATGATGGAGCGCCATCATAATGACATAATGACAGTGTGCAATTAAGTTACTCTGCTGCACATCAGTTTCTGCGTTTCACACTGGATTTCATCTTTTTAAAAGGTCGCTGAGTCTTTAAGTGACATGACATGCACTTTTTGATGGGATCAATCCGCCGCCTTCCTTAATGGACTCCACCCAACACCCCCACCTGCGGCCGGTCCCAATGTAAAGCTGACGGCTATATGTGAAAGAACAGCAGGGGCTCTTTTCACGGGGTTGATTCTCCGTCTTTCTCCAGCGCCTTGCATTGTTAGATTAGAGGACAGAGCCGTGATAATGAATCCATTAGTGATCATTAAGTGGGAACAATTTACTTTTGCATCACAAAGACTGCATGTTTCATTACCTTGCTAAGAAAATAATGTCGGCAACTTGATGTATTATTTTTCCTTTGACTTGACTATGAACTCTTTCACTGCAGAGAAAAACAACCAAAGTCAAAATAGGTCCTGCTGCTTCTGATCAGTACTTTTCAGATCCTTTTAGCAACTTTGTTTCTCAAGCAACTACAGACAAATTAAGCAGCTTATTGAGAGCATCCGAAAAACTAAATTATGCTGTTATTTATTCCCGCGCAGCCTGGTCAAAGTCATGGCAATCTAAGGGTGCATTCACACCAGGATAGTCTGGGGGACTCAATTCGATTGGGCGGGGAACGCCGAAAAATTTCACACCTTCATTTGGTTCGAATCACTTTCACACTGCACTTTTTAAAGTGGGCCAAACCGCCTGGACAACGTCACGCAGTTACAACACCTGCTTGTTTGGGGGCGGTATTGTCCGAAATGACCGCTGACCAGGAAGGAAAAAAGCGTGAGGAAGAAGAAAACCCGGCTCATCGATTGGCCAGGACCGAAAACGGAAATCCATCCCCTTCAGTCACGGCCCTTAATATATTGCTGTTGCAGTTTTTTTCACCTTGATGCAACACTGATCTGCCAACCGATTAAATCAGCGTGCCGCCATCCTGTCGCTTAACAATTTAAAAACTGCTTCTCCCATCTACTGAATCGCAGGCTACGATGTACGTTCATCATCAATACACAAGAGCAAAATGTCATCCATCTACACCGCTGTAGTGGTCAGATAAAAATGAAATCAAACCTCGCCATAGAGGCATTTATGCGTGTCAAAAATACTCTGAAGAAAAGGAGGAGGAAGGCAATGCAGAGGCAGTCGTTGCTGGGAAAAAGAGGCCATCTTGGCATGCCAATGTTGCAACAGGTAAGTATTTATTAGCATCTACTAGCATTTCATGTTAGCTCTATTTCATGCTGCATTTCTATAGGATTGGTTAGTGGACGTAGGTCGTAACAGCAGTCGCACAGTGAGATGGTCAAGTTTTTGCCTGATGAAGGTCTAGTCATTGAAACACAGCTGCTTTAAACTCGTTATTTTTGCAAGTTAGACAGTGTGTGGGAGCTTTTCTACAGGTTGTGTTCTGCTCATCCCTCTAATACACACTTGTTCGGAAACAGATGTGCAAAGTACTCCTTTGTTTGTTCCAAAGTTCTGACAGAATTTTATCCCAGGCTGTCTTTGATCACAGGACCATGACAACGGCCATCCGACGTAGGACCACCATTTTAGAGCCACGACAAAAGATATCCCCACATTTCTTTCACGTTGGTCATCCTTCGTCTGGGACATCCCAAAATTGTATGGTGTTTACCGGGATTTAGGGTCCAACAAGGACTGATAACCAAACTATTTGCCAACACATTTAATTATCAGTTTGTTGGCGATGCCATCAGCAACAATTTGAGTCGCTGCTTGATGATGGTAGTGACACTTCTTACTGTGATGGCAACACCTTCATGACCACGAATCCCTGACCTGAGGGAGCACTACACTGCTTCCTTTAATATCTACAAAGCTGACCTTGCCTGGCAGGGCAGCACATCAGTTACGCTGGAGCATCTGAGGACAAGGTACGTTGGCTCTCAGGATGATGTTGACTCATCTCTTAACATAGTTAGCTTGTTAGCTAACTAGCTTAATGTTAGAGGCCATGAGTTGAAGGAATTAAACACTGGCTGTGACCTGTATCAGCGTCCAATGGGATATCAGGAACTGTAACTTCCTTTGTTTTACCATAACTTTGATAAATCCTGGAATACCGGACAGCGTCATTTTTTCTATGTACTGACCTGACAGAGGAGAAGACTATGACGAGATAAAAGCACAGCGAGGCAGCTACTGAGCCAAATAAGAGCCGTTAGGCAGTTCGAAAAGTTTATTATTTGGTCGATAATTGATCATCAAACTATCAAAATAGTCCTTGGTTGCAGCTCTAGCAGGGTCTGCTGTTAATTTAAACTGGATTACACATGTGAAAAACAAGGTTCAGCGCCAAAATAAATATAAATAGAAGACTGAGAGGCAGAAGTCAGCATTGTGTACATCTTTGGCTCCGACCAGACTGCAGCTGCTTGTTTATAACATTATCACACTCCTCCTTGTTTTAATTAGAGCTGTAGATTAAACGTGTGCAGTGTGATGCAGAGCTCTGCCAGCTTTAAGGGACGCAGCATTGTTTTTATGTCGACACATAAATGTCAGGGAACAGAGAGAAAACATCATGTTTTTCCACCAACACCTGTGATAAGCAACGATAATGACTTCCCATACACACAGAGCTCTTTAAAATCCAACAAGCAACAAGTGTGAGCAATTTGTTGCTGTCACATTAAAAATACATGACTAAGTATAGTGCATTATGCTCTGATGAATGCAGCAGGGTACAGAAACAAGCATGATGAAGCATAAATGAAAGTCCAGTCTGCTGGAGGACTAAATCTATGAAGTATCCTCTGCTTTGTGAAGTTTCACTGAGTTGCTGAAAGTTGATATGACACATAATGAGGAGTTTTTTTATGCTGTCTTGTTAAAAAATGTGGACAAATTATTCAAATTTCATCTGACAAAGTGTTTTAACTGAGTTAACACAATGAATGGCAAAAATGCTGGACACAATTTGTTAAGTGCCGTCGGACAACACTTGCATAGAGAGTGACATTTTGTAAAAAAGTTTTATTGGTTTGGTGGCCAAAACGACTGATAACAACGTCATGTCAGTGTGTTAGGAATGGGATTAGTTTTAATTTAATGCCAGGAGTCTTTGATTTTATTTTACTCCATGGTTCTGTTTTTATTTCATATTCATTTTATTTTTTATTTTATTTTATTCTATTCTATTTTATTTTATTTTAGCTTACTTTACTTGTTTCATTATATTTTTTATTTTATTTCATTCTATTTTATTTTATTATGTTATTTTACATTCTTTTCCTTTGTTTGGGATCATTTCTCATTTTTAATTTATTTTATTTGCATTTAATTTATTATCTTATTTATTGCTATTTCCTTTTAACTTGTTTCATTTATTTCTATTTTATTTTAGCTTATTTTATTTTATTATGTTATTTTACATTCTTTTCTTTCATTTTATTTTATTCTATTTTATTTTAACTTATTATTATTATTTTCACATTTTCATTGTATTATTTACTTTATTCTTTTTATTTTAGCTTATTTTATTTATTTTATTTTTATTTTATTGTATTCCATTTTATTTTTAGCTTATTTTATACATTTTTTATAGTTTGGGATCATTTCACATTCTTAAATTTAATTTTCATTGTATTTTTTATTTTATTTTCATTAAATTTTAATCTATTTTATTTTAGCATATTTTATTTTCAATTTATTTTTTTATTTTATTTTATTCTTTTAAATAGCTTATTTTATACATATTTTCTTTGTCTGGGATCATGTCACATTTTTTTTATTTTATTTTCACTTAATGTTTTATTTAATTTATTTTAACTTAATTCATATATTATATTTTCATTTTATTGTTTATTTTATTCTATTTTATTTATTTATTTTATATTTTTTCCCTTATTTGGGATTAATTATACAGCAGCAGTTTACACTGTCATCTTTAGTAATATAATTTCACAGTGATCTTTTCAGCTTGCCATTAATGACTAAAGTCATATTATGAGCAAAAAAAAAAAAAAAAAACATTCTGCAAAATTCTGATTTTCATTTTGGATCACTGCTTAAAACAATAAAAAATCTGCAGATTCTGTTTGGGCCTGGTTTTAAGTGATGATTAAGAGCCATTACTTCTGTATGAGTTTTAAGGAAAATCCTGTGTAGCATGTCTTTAACAAGAGGCGTCTCTTATTTCTCAAATGTCATAGTTCTTATATAAATAAATATGTGTGTGATTTCATCAGGCAGGTGTTTCACGGCCTAATTCAGTAACCTGTGCTGGAACAGACAAGTGTGTGTTTTCACTCTCAGCAGTGTAAGAATCGCTAGAAGCCGTCCTCGGTGACTTTGCGAGAGTGAGCTGTCTGAGTGATTGTCGGAGTCACCTCTGCTTTTTTTAATACAGCCTGTGGTGCGACACAAAAACACATTCCTCAACAACAACCACCCCCCCAAAAAAAGAAGAAGATAGAAATAAATCCCTCCACAGCATCCATCTCTCCCCTCTCGACGGCTCTCTCCACCTTCCATATTGAAAACTCGGTGTAATCAATTACAAAACAAGCTGCGGACGGCGGCGTGGGTCAGATAGTGATTGCAGATAGGTTTGTTTTAAGTCGAGAGGCGGGCGGGGTTTACTGCATCACCTCCTTCCAGAGACGCATACGAGCTGACTTTTAAACACAATCTTGGACGAGTGACCTCCTTTCCTCCTCCTGTCCTTGCACACCTACTCGTTCATGCATTAAACACTCCTGCACACGCACACACGATTATACACATCCGGCATGACTTCATTTGTTCCATCCTGGCTATTTGATTTCATTTTCCTCCCCTTGTGATTTTATGAATATTTTAGCGCTCTGTTTTTTCTCCTCTCCACTGTATCATCATTAGTTATCTGATCCACTCTTCTTGGGTCGTGATCTCGCCGTGTTTTATGTTGCTTATTTATTCATTTATCTGTTTCCAGGTACGATGTTTCATAAGCCTCTTAGCCGTTGTTGTTTTTCCGGCGCGCATTAGCATTTGTTTCCTGATTGTATTGTGTCACTGTCTTTTTATCTCTTCCCCGCTATGCTTTAGCACTGTGCAAATACAATAACTAAGTTGAAAGAACTGCATGTCTCTCCATGCTCCCTCCCCCGCACTCCCCCAACCACCCACCACCACCGCCGCCGCCGCCATCCTCCGAGGCAGAGCTGCGAGCGTCTCTGTGTTTAGTTTTGTTTGCCTATATAAAGCCTCATCAATAATGCAGAGGCCCCTGACTCCTCTTCCATACGGCGGAGGCTCTGCATGGGTTTTCTTTTTCCCCTGCTGCCGACAGCAGCGGAGAATATAGCCGCGCTGCTGTCGGGTTAAAACCGCCGCGAGATCATGAAAAACTAAATGAGCCAGGAACGGGGGAAACACAGCTTTATTCTCAAGTCATGCGAGAGCGGAGATTTGACTCACAAAGGTGATGAAACTGGCCGGATCAAGTGAAGACATGAAATGATCAAAAGTGTAGATAAGAGGTTTTTTCAACGAAGCAGCGTTGGAAAAAGCCTGATGGCAATCATGGCGGAACAGCAGAGGAAGACGAAATGAGTGTGAATAAGTGAGGAGTAATGAAAGGTGAACGGGTGCGCGATCAGATGTGGGTCAAAGCTCTATTCTGCAATTATTTCACCACCTTGATTAAAAGCCAATCTGACACGATATGAACCATCTCGGCTGAAGTCTGCCGCTTCAAAAAGAGGCTCAAGGAAAAAGCAGCAGACAGAATCAGGGCTCCTCTCATCCCTCTGTGCAACTTTGAAAGGAGAAACTGAAAAAGCAATTATCCCGACGCAAACTCTCCGCACAGTGTGTCTGTTCTGGCTGACCGTAGCTGTGTCCCTCTGCTGCGCGGGGCGGGAAAGGCCAAGGCCGTTTCAGCCCACTGAGAAACTAGATCAGTGGGAAAGTTGAAGGTTGGTTAAATAGAGGAGACAGTGTTTCTTTTATTGTATCACACTGCAAACTCCCAACAATGCAAGTCTTCTTTTTCACAGGAGAGACTTAATGAGCGTCGACTTGGGCAGGAAATAAAAATCAACAAATTGAGAAATTTTCTGCACTTAAATTTAGATTTTTTTGCGCTTTACAAGGGCAACCTTGTCCCGGTTCAGGGTTCCCACACCTTAGAGCAAGCTAGATTTAAGATGTTTTCCCAGAATCAAATTTAATCCTTTGATGTAATTTCTTGGAGTATCTTTAAAGGAGAAGTCTGGTATTTTGCACTTTGAGCCCCATTTCTGGGAATTTGTCTTTCCCCTGCCTGGCTTAACAATGCTGTCTATGGCCATGTGTAAATCTGTCCTAAAACCACCTTAAACGTTGGTTTTCAAAGCCATGAAACTCACCCAGTGGTCAGTGGTGTTCCTTGATGTTCCCACATAAAAATCGTAGCAAACTGTGGTTTCCGTGATGATTTATTTGACATTTTGTCCATGCATTGATTTCCTATAGGAAGCCTCATTGTCCGTTGGTAGTAATCCGCCACTGGAAACAGAAAGGGGGTTGTTTACGACAAGGTTGTAGTCATTGTAGTCTTTTAGCTCAGCGAAAGTGTCGACTCGACAGTGCTGTGTGCGCTCCTCCTCTTCGGAGGAATTCTCCTGCAGTCGCTGACCACACAAAACTTGCACATTATTACTGGCTTGTAAACAACCTTCGCAGTACGATGCCTTTGAACACAACGCCAGCCTTCTTCTTCTGCTTCTTTCTGTGTCCCATTACATTGCAATGGTTTCCTGCCGGTTGGTGACACTCACGTAAAGGAGCATTATCACCATCAAGTGGGCTGGAGTGTATAACGCTTCAGGGTCAAACCAACGATCAAGCGGAAGTTTACACACCGGTGTGAGGCAGCTGAAAAAATAGTTCCACAATCCAGATGAATAGAAAACACGGATGGAAACCACAGTTTGCTACGATTTTTATGTGGGAACATCAAGGAACACCACTGACCACTGGGTGAGTTTCATGGCTTTGAAAACCAACGTTTAAGGTGGTTTTAGGACAGATTTACACATGGCCATAGACAGCATTGTTAAGCCAAATTCTCAGAGAAGAAGCAATCGTCAAAATTGCGGTCTTAACCACTCTATTTCATCATAAACAACCAGACATGGGGCTCAAAGGGCAAAATACCGGACTTCTCCTTTAAATGCTTCGTAGCCCAAAAATCCGTACAACCTGAGCTAAAAGGTCAAATAATCGTAATAACTGATAAATTTAAAACATATAAAAATTTTAATTGTTTTTTATCAGATTTTACAAAACAAAACCACAAAACATAATTAGCCAAAAATGTTTTAATGTAGACACGTGAACAAAATATTTCTTAACTCTCCATCCATTATGTCAACTATGTCCATTAATGCTAATTTTTATCAGCGGTTGTTTTTGCACCACATGAAACGTAGCAAATTTATGCCACTACAAGTGTACATGTTACCGTCGAAGACAGAAGCCTGAGCTTTCCACTGCAAAAAGAATGAACGGTCGAAATATACAGGATTATGCACACAAAAATCTCCCACGGCTACTGTGGGAAAATTCCTGGGGAAAATATGGCGAAATACTACGTTTCATGTAAGGTAAGGTAACAAAAGGTATGACGAGATGGCAGGGAGGACAGACGCCTTATCTTTCTGCAGCTAAAAGAAAGAATGCTCGAGCTATTACTGTTCTTATTTTAGACTGATTTAAACAGGATGATACTAACATGATTTACAGTGGTCATCCACTAGGGATCTGCTTTTAAAAAGGTTAGGCACAATTTTCCAATAACAAAAACTGTAGAAAAAAAGCAAACAAACCGATATCAGATACTTAAGGTTAGGGAAGTTTTGCCCAAATGTTTGTTCAGGTTTCCCACGTGTTTTCATGGACAACATTTCCAAACTTTTCCGTTTTCTTGACTTTTTGAGCACCCGTAAAAAAAAAGATTTTTTTCCTCCAAACATATCAGACCCAAGCTGACGAACCAAAGTTGAAAATAACAATGTACGTGATGGTTCACTGAGCGTGGTCACACGTCAACGCAAGTTCGAGCTACATTAAGTTGAGAGCTGCAGAGAATTAATTTGCGGCTATGCTAAAAAACGTGGTGGATTATTGAAACAATTTCATAACACACCACAAAATTCCATGACTTTTTAAAAAAATTAAATAATCTTGACTAATTCCACAACATTTCCAGGCCTGGAAAACATGATTGTGAACTTCTATGGCTTTTCCAGGTTTTCCATGACCATGGGAACCTGTTTATCGTAACATCGAACTTTTCGTTTTTGTCTCGTGGTGGAGACGAGAGTAGGAAATTGAATGCTGGGACACACATGGCGTTTGTTGGTGAGTCTTCTTGGCAATTTTGTGTTTCTCAGCGGGAAACAACATTTTTTTAAATTATTTTTTAAGATTATTTTTGGGGCTTTAAGTGCCTTCAATGAAAGGACAGAATGGCGCGAACACGCGGCCGCTGAGCCTTCGTACATGGGGTGTCAGTTCTATCCACTAAGCCACCGATGCCCCTTTATAAATCACTTTTAATTTAGAGCAACCTTTGACCTTCTTCCAAATCTGAATGAGTTCATCATGAAGTCCAAGTGGATGTTTGTACCACATTTAAAGACAGTACCTGACGGTGTTCTTGAGATATTGTGTTCACAAGAATGGGATGTGCGGACAACCTGAAAACATGATGCCTCCGACGAATAAAAATAGATGCTAATTATTTTGAGACTCAAATGCAACTTTAAAACAAAACAATTAATTAAATACTACTTCCCATGCCTTAGCATTTTTAAGAGACGTTTAAATTCCAATTAAGGCCTTATTTTTAGGAACCCTGTTCTTCTGTTTATCTCCAAGCTCCTGTGTTTGCTCTTACAGTATGAGTTTCCAAGAAATAAATCATTGGTGACGCAGGAGCTGGTGCGTTTTACATTTCCCCTTTGTTTGCAATTAACAGATGAAGTGGGACGCAGTGGCCACGGCGGCTGAACAGACAAAAAGAGAAACTCTAACTGCATCAGCAGCAACTTCGAGGAAAGAGGACACCACAGTCCCCGCCACGCTGTGTGATTGACAGGTGACCTCTGGAGACACACTGCAGTGATGAGCGTCGTGGACCGAAGATGGAGACAAAAAAACGTGGTCATGGACTGTTGTTTGCGTTTCATTTTCTCACCCTGGTTGGACTTACATGTGTCGGGACGAGGGCCGCCGGGTAGGCCAGTTTGTGGTGTCTCCACATCCAGAAAGAGAAGAGGACGACTGCGGCCAGGCCTATGATGGGAACCAGCGAGTAAAGCAGAGTGCTGAAGAGCTTGGGCTTCTGGGAAAATGGGTTGGAGGTGGCTGTGGGGAGGGAAACGGAGAGGACAGTGAGAAGAAGAACTGTAACTGTCTTATTTTATCTTTATGTAATGATGAACGTTGTCAAGGTGAACACATAAAAGAAGAAAGAAAGAGAACAACATGTCTGATGCTCCTGACATTGTGCTGCATCATCTCTAAGTGCAGCACCCTCCCTGCTTACAGCTTACTGTGCTTAGGAATCATATCAATGTACGCACGCACACACGCACACACACGCAGCAGGATTAGCAAATCCATCTCGTGACATAACGTAATCCGCCTGCCAAAAATAGCAGAGCTCTGAACTGTGTCCGACCCCTGTAGGAGTCGCTGGGTGACGCCTGCTGGCTCAGCCTGTCCTCCCATCACAAGGTGTGACAGTCTGATTCGGCAGTGCTGTCAGAAGCGCCGACGCTCGGACGCCGACCGCCACTGTCGTCCTCGGGGGCGGGGGTGAAAGGGAGGAAAGGAGGGGGGGGGAGGGCCGATGGGGCTGCACCAGCTGCATCATGGGACACTCTGGGCATTTGTCAGAGAGTTTTTCTCTACAGGGTGTCTGCAGGTTTCAGAGAGTCACATTTAAAGGAATCTGAAGAGACAGACGGGCCTGTTGGACAATTTAGCTGGAAAGTGATGAGAGCAAGGACACCAGGGTTTGTACTCAGGGGTGAACACACAACAAAATATTATCGGCTCGAGGCAGGGGCATCATTTTGCATTCGAAATAGTCATACCTGTAAAAAGCCGTGCACACTAAGAACGATAACGATGTGAGCATCCACGCTGACGAACAGTGGCACCAAGGACACAACTCAATTCAGTCAATTCAATTTAACTCTGCCTGCTGCAGCTGTGTCGACAGTGGTGTTATCACAAATACCAATTCATCCCTACACATCATATCATATACATATTTACCACCACATACGGCACTTTATTGCCTTTAAATGTGACAGTCTCAGAGGGTTTTGAAAATCTGCGGTCATTCTGCTGTTCTCCGCTACTAAACAAGAAAAGAAAAGTTGTCATTTTCATGTCCTGGTCATATTTATCTCTTAACAAGAATGTACATTTTATTCCCTTAATTTCAACTGTTCTATGTGAGATCAAAAATGGTGTCTAATATCAATATTTTTCGAGATATAGAAATTTCAGTATCGTGACAACACTGATTGACAGCTTAAAAAAATGGATAATGATGACCTGTTACTGCTGTACGTTGACAGGAGAAACAAACAAACAAAAATGAAGGATATGGGTTCAAGATATTCTTCAAAGAATTTAATTGAATTTCTATTTAATTTTACTTTATTTAACTTTATTTTATTTTATTTAGGTGAGCACACTAGAGCGCAGCTCGGGCCACATTTTCCTGACTGAACCTGACCCGAGCCCAACGCAGTTTGTTACCTGACATAGTTATTGTTATGGACAGTGTGTTAAGTCAAACGACTTTCTATTCAAGTGCTGGAATTTGTTATTTACGTGACAGCACCTGAACACAACACACTGGTCAATAGTTACATTTCAGGCAGGAGGCGGTAAACATTCAGACTGAACTCATGAAAATGGAGGACGCTAGGCGAAACTTGCCAACTGGACAGTTTAAAACTGCTGAAAACCACCAAGGTAACAATAGCTCCTTTTCCACCAACATTTCCAGGAACTTTTATTTCCAGGAATTTATTTACCTGGGTAAAAGAATTCTTGGTAATCTGTGTGGATTGTGTTTCCACCGCACCTCAAAGTTCCACAAAATGTATTCAAATCAGCTGAAGCTGACGGCCAAACAAGCACAATGACGCCATAAACGGCAACCGACAAGGACGCTCAAGTTATTCTGTTGTTCCTCGTGTTTTACTACATCACATATAAAACCATGTGATCTGCATGGAAAAGACGACAGGCGTTATTAGCAAAGACAACTGCGAACGCCCAAAGCTTCTAATAATCTTGCTTAAGTTTCTTCAACTTTTCACGAATGTGTTTCAGCGTGTGCCCTATATTTAGCTCCGCCAGGTCGTTTTGAGTCACCGACTCAAAGTCCTGCTGAATTTCTTCCTCGGCAAATTCGCTCCAAAGAGCCTGGACCTCGTCGTTCGTCCACTTCTTGTAGCTTCTCTTCTTCTGCTCCATTTTCCAAATGATCAAAACACAAACCAAGTGAAGCTTGTAGAAATGAAATAAAGTTTGCAGCCACACTGGCACGGAAGTGCGTAACGTTGCAAGTGTGTGTTCCACCAATCAGCGTCATTCAGCCCCGCCCCTCAAGAATTCAGGGGAATCTGAAAAGTCCTACCCCCCTACTAGGTACTTTTTTCAGGGAAAGTTTGGGGTTGAGGGAAAGTTGTTTCCCAGGGTAATTTCAGTGAAAATGCGCCAAGGTTTTTCAAAATCCTGGGTAAATGATAAAAGTTCCTGCGGAGGAAAAGGGGCTAATGTCAGGAAACAAATTGCCTCAGGTTAGAGGCGGTTATGATTTCTAAAAAACTCAACAGCAATGTCTCTTTTCAAACGTTTACTTTGTGCTCTGAGCACCACAAGCTGAGTGCCATCTTGTTCCATTATACTTGAGAGAAGCCATCTCTACAGCCGATATCTCCAACACTCAGCAGCTCACACCAAAACAATCTACACTGATAAACAGCTACAGGAAAGGAGAAAAATATGTATGAATTTTGGGGTGAACTGTCCCTTTAAGGCTTTGTGCTTATATGTTTGGCAGCAGTTTACATTAAGAAGCATATACATGGATTAACTGCCACAATTTCACTGGATTCCACAAACCAAGACACAAACATGTCGTAATATATCGTCGTTATTTTAAATTACAAAATTTTGCTCCAGGTGAGATCATCCGCACTTCAACTCCAGCTGCACCACACAAAGAACAGGACCTGAACACCTGTACGCTCGGAAGCTGGCAAACACCCAGAGCACAAGTACCTTATATGACACACTCTGTGGAGCACTGTCTCTTCAGAGGAAAAGCCTGGATGTTGTGTCAATGTTTTGAGATGGAAACTTTAAAAATACTCGACTGATACTTTTCCCCGCTCCTGTGTGGGTGTGTTTTTGTTCATAACTGAATGGTGTGAATCTAAACACACAGATAATATAAGAAAGTTGATTTTAAACTCAGAGAATCAACTGTAGGTGTGGCTGCGATACAAACCTGCTGTAAGCACTGAATGTTTGTCATTTTCAGGAGAGAACTGCGGTGTACATTTTGGACTGTACATACTGTAGGCGGTCGAATGGTGTGGGTCGCTCTGTGTGGCTTCAGGGGCGTACAGGAACCTCTCGTTGCACATGTTGCCTTCGCAGCAGCAGAAGAAAACGTCTGGACTCTCCTTCCTCTCCACACACTCGTTACTGCAGAGGACACGGAGGTGGAAATTAGAGACAAGGAACTCACAAATCTCTCGTCCTCTCTGCGCCGTGCAAAGGACGTGGGAGCAATTTATTTTATTTAAGTGCGAGTGAGTGCACACACACACACGCGCAAAAACCATCATCTGCATGTGCACGCATGTGCTCACACACTCTCCCGTGCACACTCACTGCAGAAGACATGATGTCTTCTAAAGAGCATCGACGCGCACATTTGGACCGTACACACACACACACACACACACACACACTCACAGACACTCTCCTCCTTCCTCTCCATTCCCTCTCTGCCGCAGAAGACATGAAAGAAAAACATTTATAAAATAACTCCTACACACGCCAATACACACACATGCAAACAATCGCACACACTCGCTCTCTCTTTCACACTCACACAGTCATCAGATAAAAGCCAAAGGAAGTGGCAGCCGCCCTCGACTTGCTCTGGACTCTCCAGGGAGGCGAGGCGGCGCCGTCTGAGCAGAGGTACCCAAACTGTGCGGGCTGCAGAATCTACAGCAACTTTATCGCTCAGGAATCAAAGGAAAACACAAGCAGAACCGGCTCAAACCAGCATCTGGTGCCAGGTTGATGTTCCAGCGAGGAGGAAACTATAATAATACCACGCATTAATATCTGTTTGCTGTTCTGGGGTTTTAACTGGATGCATTTTTTTAGTGGAAATTCACACAGAAATCTAAATTCCTTCTGCCAGGTAATTAAAAACGCAGCCTTGTGCCAGTCACTCAGATGAGGAGGCACACTGTGGGAACAAAAACGTGCTCAAGGTGATTTTAAGTCAAGCCCTTGTCATGACGTGCTGGCTTTGAGAAGCTTGAAATGAATGTACAGCTTTTAAGCCAGGCTGTACCCTAATTAAAACTAAAAGTGCCAGAATGTTCATTTGTGTGAGCTCCAGGGCAAAATTCGGTGTATTCAACTGGTCCTCAAGGTTTTTGACTACAGAGTATGGAAATGACACCGTGTACTGCAGGCCAACGGCAGCCAAACATCAGACTGTTGAGATAGTTATAAATGCCAGAGGTAATGTGTGGCAGTGTATTTTTTGGCAGAGACTCAGCCCATAGTCTGTGTTATCTTATTTTCTGGTGACTTTACTACACAGGATTTTCCTTAAAAACAATGTATAGACTCTATTTTTCTGAAGAGACTCTACAGTCTTTTTATTTTCTGTGTCTGGGACATTTATAGGCGTGTAGCCCCACAGCTCTCAGGTGAGGACGGGGCTTTATATTGAGGCCATGTTTTCACAAAAACGATCCACTGAAAACAGAATAATTTCTCATTTTTGTTTTGAAAAAAATTCCGTGTTCAGACGACAACGTTTTGATAACAATCGCTGTGCACACAGATCCGCAAAAAAGATCAAAGCGCTGTAGTATACATGCCAGGCCAGTAGTTGGCGGTGTGACTTTGTAATGAAACAACATGCACTTCCTTCTACAGAATGGTTATGTATAAACAAACAAAATGGCAACTGCACGAAGGTTTGTCTGGACTGACTACTAGGTGGAGATGCTTCAGTAAATCTACACTTTGCTGGAGATGCGTTGGGTGAGCAGCACAAACAGAGCTCAGGAGTCCGCCATCGTTGTTGCGATGGTCGACTTTCTCGTGCATGCCTCATGACTGGAACCGTAATGCACATGTGCCAAAAGTCTCCGTATTCAGAGGAACTGCATATTGCAAGTTTACATGATAACAGAGACGGTGCTGTTTCCAAAAAATTGCCCTCTGGAGTCCATTTTCAAAACGTTGCGTTTTGAGGCACCCAAAACGCCACTGTCGTGTAAACAATCAGCCAAAATGCAACTTAAGTTTACGGTTGAAATTATTGTTGTGTAAACAGGACCTAAGGTGGCAACTATAGGCAGCAGGCATTCCAAAAACACAGCCCAAAATACACAAATATAGCACGGCGAAACATCTTCGGGTCTGCTTTTGCTTTAACATTAGCTAGGAAGCGTGTTTACAAACAGAAACCGACAATCCTGCATCGTATACCTTTAAAAATATTCAATAAACTATCAAAACCAGTTTGTTTCTGACCGACAACAGGTGAGAAAAGTTTTTAAAATTAAAGTGGTCAGTTGCTGTATTTAGTAAATAAAATAATATGCAGTATTTTGGGGCTTTTACATATGCCAGATCTTCTCGCCAAACAAAACCTCCGACCTTCAACTGTACAAGAAAACAGGTGGCCGAAACATCACCAAAGAAATCACACATAACACACAACGTTTGAGATCGCTAGTCCGCGTGCTAAGATGGAACGGGGCTGATCACGAAAGCTGCCTCAAGATAAAGAAAAACCAGACAAAAGAAAACCAGGAAGGCTCAAAATCACCTGGCGCAAAACTTTGACACTGGAGTTGGAAAAGATGAACCCGTCATGGGGAAAGGGGCAACATGCTGCCAAGGATCGAATGCAATGGGAAGAGCTCATCAAAGCCTCGTGTCCCATAGGGGATTAAGAAAGTAATTAAGTATTTTTTTAAGAGCTTTTTGAAGTCATTTTATCCTGTCAGACATATGTGTGAAATCTTGTCATAATTACCGTTTGAATTCTTGAGATATGGCCAAAAACTTTGTGAGGTCACGGTGACCTTTGACCACCAAATTCTAATAATTCATTGTGGACTCAAAGTGGACGTTTGTGCCAAATTTAAGAAATTCCCTCTCGGTGTTCTTGAGCTATTGCGTTCATGAGAATGGGATGGCCAGATGTACCGACAAGACGAAAACATGGTGCCTCCGTCCAAGGCTACTGCCAGCGTGGAGGCATAAAAAACTGTTTATATGACAACAGGTGAGGAAGGTTTTTAAACTACAAGTGTTCAGCAGCTGAATTTTGTCAATAAACAGGAAGCAGTATTTGTTTGGGCCTAATTAATAATCCTGTGCATTGTGAAACACAGTGCAAAAGGTTAAGGACATGCATCGACTAAACTGAAGACACCACTAAAAAATTCTGAAGGCGTTAAGTAGAGGTTCGATACAAAGGTTTTTTGTTGTTGTTGATTTTGTTATTTACTCCCCTTTTGCCCCATGTTAACACAGAAATCTTTATTATTAAAAACCTTAGCCTTTCATTGCACTCCCTTTGAATGAGCACTAATTCAATCATACATCCTCTAATATGAGTTTACCTTCTTTTCTATATTGAATAACTGCTTCAAAAGTCAATTAACCAGATATAATTTGTCATAATTTAATATTCTCTCACTAGTATCTCACTAGTACTTTATATTGCTGTGAAAACATAAAAAAACTCCTCTTTCAAACAGCTATTTTTATTCAAGTTTATCATCAAAAACTAATTAATAACAAGATTACATTTGAGCACATCATAAGAGAGTTATTATTTAACTGTACCCAGCAATATTTTTATCTAAATAGAGCTTGAATACATCGTAATGTGCCTCAATGCAACTCCTGTTAGCAGCTAGTTAGCCACCAGCTGCTAACTCAGTCACTCACTCAGTATGTTTATATGCAGTTTGGGAAAATCGTATTATTGGCTTAGTCTGACTGAAACCGGACTTTTAAATGCATGTAAACAGCTTAGTCTGACTGAAACCGCACTTTTAAATGCATGTAAACAGCTTAGTCTGACTGAAACCGCACTTTTAAATGCATGTTAACAACTTAGTCTGACTGAAACAGGACTTTTAAATGCACGTTAACAGCTTAGTCTGACTGAAACCGGGCTTTTAAATGCATTTAAACAGCTAAGTCTGACTGAAACTGGACTTTGAAATGCACGTTAACAGCTTAGTCTGACTGAAACCGGGCTTTTAAATGCATGTTAACAGCTTAGTCTGACTGAAACCAGACTTTTAAATGCATGTAAACAGCTTAGTCTGACTGAAACCAGACTTTTAAATGCACGTAAACAGCTTAGAAACTGGACTTTTTAACACATGTTAACAGCTTAGTCCGACTGAAAGTGGACTTTTAAATGCATGTTAACAGCTTAGTCTGACTGAAATTGGACTATCCGTAGCTCGACTAACACACCTCGATAATTCGATTGAAAATCTAAATACTGCTGCATGTATCCACTTAGTCAGACTGCAGTCAGACTCGGCGTTCTGCGCATGCACCACTTTTTCTATTGAGAGCTTTCATCCGGAAGTAGAAGGAGGTGACGTAGCAGCAGTTCACTCCTGGAATAACAAACAAACAAACAAACACCATGGCGACCAAGAAGCAGAAGACGCACTTCTGGATGGACGAGGAAACTACATTCATGCTCCGACAGCTAAAGGAGCTAGCTTCGTTAGCTTCCTCTTCAGGTCAACCGGAACTAGTTCAATACGATAATACAGAAATTCAATTTTCTCTTCTGCATGTATACTCAAACAAGACGAGAAGTCCGACTTGACTGATTAGCCGAGCTATGGGCTTAGCCCGACTTTTGCGTGCATGTAAATGTACTGAATGTGGCATTATCAGGGAAACAAAAGCGTGCGTCCTGAGTGAGTTTACTGCGTCCTTTTGTCCCAAGGCGTCCCGAGGAAGATCTCTAATTGTCTCAAACATGTTTTCTACTGTCCCCAGGACACCAGGATGCGGTTAGTCTCAAGCCCTGCCTTTGAAGCTGCGCAAAGTTGACATGATATAGCCAAAAAACATCGGCCATTGCCATCTTATGTGCCAAGGTGAATATCGGCTGATACCAAAGTTCGGCCTTTGTTTTAAAACCATCTCCGACTTTTTCAAAAACCTGCGACAGCCTGGCTTTGCTGATATTCTGGTGTCTTATTATTTTTTTCTGTCGCTTCATGCATACCTGTCGTAACAGTTGACGTCGTCGAGCCAGCAGCCCTGCTTGACGACCTCCACGGTCCCCGAGACGTTCTTCCACGTGGCGAAGCAGTGCCGCCGCTTGTCTTTCTCGCCATAGCAGGGCTCGATGCCGCTGCGGTTGGTGCGCTCCTTTTCCCAGCTGGAGTTGTAGTAGGCGCACTCCTGCGTTTCCGAGCGTCCCAGGATGGCACCTGGAGGAGACAGAGGGGGCAATATTTAATTTCTCTTTGTTAAGACAGCTTTGTTGCGTTTTCTGAAGGAGATAAAGGTTAGAAATATCAATCACGTTTTGTCAGGTGAACCCTTAAAAAACTTGAAAGCAGCTTTTTTAATTTGAGGATTTACAAGGCACTGTTGCCGGGAGATGAAAAGGTTATTATTCCCCCACTGTCACCGACAAAGAAGATAATTTATTTTTGTTTCAATAACTGGTGGAAGGACATTTCTTTACTGCCTCAAAGTACGTGATATAGTGGAGTCGTCAAACATTTAGTAATAATAAAATTCACTCCTGTGCTGCTTTTTATCAGAGTTCCCAAGTGCTTCAGAGTCAATACTCCAATGAAAGAATGAAAGCTTTTTTAAAATGAGCAATAAAAAACCATCCAGGCCTGACAGAGAAAATAAGGTTACAGAGGGACACAAAAGCAAAGCAGAGGAACCAAAATCCTGCTCGCAAACAAATCTCCGCCGAGCCAATTCACTTCCCTCCCCGCCAAAATAAAGGGGACTCTGATTTCCTGCCGGATGAACGCAGGCAGCAGGTTTTCGCAAACCGATATCCAGGGAAAAATACTGCATGACAGCTTGTCAGTTTAGCGTTGCTGCTGCCGCCTCTCATCACCTGTCAGAGAGTTAGTCCAGTTTAGACTGCTGACAAGACTGAAGATAGTCAGCCTCCGCTTGCTCGCTTGCTTCCAGGCGCTGCAAGCCAAACAGTTCAGACACACAGGAAACCGAGATTGCTTCCTACGTATCGTTTTGTTTGCGCTCCCGAAGGTGTATTAAGTAGGTTTTTACTGTTCTAAGGCGTCTCTCAGTCATCCCACTGCTCTGTGCCATGAGAAATTTCAGTCCCTGACCCAAGAAACTACATTTCAAAGCTGCTTTTTTACTCCTGTGCTCACCAAGGTGATCATTTTTTGCCTTTTCACTTCGACATTTCTGCTGAAAGTTACTTCTCAGCCAGCTTACTCCTCTCTATTGTGAAAATGTGACTTGTTTGTGTGGAGAACGCATCGTCAAGCGGTACATAATGCCAGGTCAATCCTCTTTTTATGGTCTCTATAGTGTGTCTACTTCAAGTTCTAGTGTGTAGGGTTTCGTATGAGGTTAAAGAACTGAAACTTGTCTCTTGTGTTGAGGCAAAAACACAAATGGCCATGTCAAGAGACAACATGGTAGACTCTGTGGGAGAGGACCAGCTCCATATGTAGGAGAGGTGGGAGTACGTCACACATGTGCAAGCCATAAGTATGTCTCAAGTCTTGAGCAACACTCAAGTTCCAGTGGTGTGAGTCAAGCAGGTCAAGTTGAGTCCCTTCTGTTAGTCAAGCAGGTCACAGGTCAAGTCGTATGAAATTCGGATGATTCAATGGGTAGTAATGAGCTAAAAAGAGGCGTTCACTGTCCTTTTTTGGGGGGTTTTGTGGTAATGATATTGGACGTGGGAGTCATGTCGTCTCTTTTTGACCTGCAGACCTTGTATACAGCTGTTCTCGACTTACTTCCGCCATCAACAACATCATACTTAAATACAAATTTTATAACTGTTGGACTAAACTCCTCCATAAAGCCGCCTCATGCATTGACCTCTGCCGTTCTGCCATATCTTAGTACAGTGGTTCCCAATTGGTCCAGCCACAGAGTCCTGATTTGTCCTTCGTCATCAGTTCAAGGTCCATACTTCCTTTTTTTAAGATCATTTTTTGGGCATTTTGGGCTGGAATCAAGCCCCGAGGTGCTGCAGCAAGGAGCCTTTGTACATGGGGTGCCTGCTCTATCCACTAAGCCAGTGGTTCCCAACTGAGGGGGCATGACCTCCTTAGGTGGCGCCAAAGAGCCACAGGGGGTCGCGAAGCTCTCTTGATTTTAAGGGGTGTAATAATTTTCATGTGTCAGTGTCCAAATTTAATTCATTTATTCGTCAAAAACAAAAACAATTAAGGTTATATTAAAAGCTTATTCATTTTTTTAAAATAAATAAATAAATTAGAGGATCCTCTGACAGTTTACACGAGATAAAACTGATGGTGAGATGGCGAAACATCAGAGTGAAGCAATGGCACCTGTCAAAAAGAAAAAGAGGGTGCCAAGAGAGTTTTCTGGAGTTTGGCGTCATAGAGAAAACCAACAAAAACAGAGCCGAATTCACCTTTTGCGGTGAGAAAGCATACAATGGACACATTCGCGACTCATCTGCGGTCTATTCAAAATGGACCCACAACCCATTTTGGACTGTGACCCACCTGTCTCGAGTCTAAATGCCAAAACAAATCCGACAAGGTCGCCTGCAGCAGAGCGCCGCCATTATAATCAACTGAAGCTGCTACACTGACCACAAAAGGTGCGCTTGCACTGCCACCACGCTGCTCTACGTTAATTTTATGCTGCTGCTTTATTTATTTTTGTGTATGCGCAGCTCCGCAGGCATCCATCAGGTAAAAACTACCTCAAACTGTGTAAAAAACAATCTATTTAAAACTGATTAAAATGAATAACTCATGGTACCAGAGGCAAGGAGAAGCAGCAGAGCAGCGCTGTGGGTGTTTTTACATTCCACATTAAAATAAATCAATCAAACCAATGCATCCTGTTGTTGAGACGATCCAGTTAATTAATTCAGTACCAGTTAATAAAGCCTATATGCTTCCAAACCCTACATAACCAACTGCATTATCACTTGGCAAAACTCAACACACGCACAGTGAAGCCGGCAGAAACCACTCAGAGGCTGAGTAGCAGGTAAAAAAACCCCAGCTTCAACTCGCCTACGTGACAGGTCGTGTCCCTCAGTGGAAACAAAGCTTTTATTTACTTTAATTTCACAGATAAGAAACAATAAATTGTGAAGACAATAAAGCCTCCACAAAAATAGCATTTTAAGTCTTATGTGTGATTTATCCTGGCTTCATATGAGCAGAGGAAATCTCTGCTCGTCGCTAGGCTAATTCATACAATGTCAAATGCCATAGGCTTGTGCTAATAACGTTAGCATGTTTGGAAAACGTGTTTAGTATAAGACAGTTGTTTTGTCAGTGAACCTTGTGAGCTGTAATGGAGCCGAATTTTGTAACGTTACCTTTGTTAAATGTTGCTGTTGTCCCTGGTTTTATATGAGAAGAGGAAATGTCTGCTAGCTGCTAGGCTAATTTATACAATGTAAAATGCCATAGGCTGGTGCTAATAACATTAGCATGTTGTATTTGTGGGGAAAATGTGTCCAGATAAAGACAAGTGTTTGTCTGTGAATGCTGCGAGTTATAGTGAAGCTGATTTGTGTACTTGTGTTTGAAACTGTCTCTATTAAGCCATGTTTAATGTGTGTTTAATGTGTGTTTAATGTGTGTTTTGAATCAACTAAACTTTACAGCACTTCACAGAAACCTACGTCGCCTACCAGTGTCTTGGAGGTGTAACCGCAGAGTGACACAGACACACCACCGCACAAGTTTAAATGCTCACAACGGCGTAGGCGACGTGCGTAGGGTCTATGCACAAGTATAAATCCCAGTTACGGTAACAAAAACACAACTTATACTCAGGTTATGAATATTATTTTCCATCTCTGCCAGTAGATGTCGCTAAATCCTAAATACTGGACCTTTAAATTCCAAAATGTCCGTTGTATTTGTGTCTGAAGTGTTTAAATGTGTTTTTGTTGGATTTAAATGCTGTATTTTGGGTTCTAATGTTTGATTAATGAGGTTTGGGATCTACTTAGTGCATCTAATCAGGGCATTTGAGGAAACCCTCCTGTGCAGAGGTATCAGGGTTGTTAGCACGTTCTGTTTTTAACAACTGTTTTATTTACTTTAGGTTCCATTTTTTCTTAAATTCTTGCAGCAAGCAAGGATTTGCACTAAAGACCTCACTGGCTTGTATTTATTGTTGCTTTTAATGTCTCAAAAGCACTCCGTAATTTAACCGAAAAGTGCAGGACAAATAAAGAATAATGCTCCAATTTATGTGATCATTATCCACTCTCCTCTGTCGGTGAAATAAAGTCACAGAGGAGAAGCGTCTGTCGTCCCAGACCGCCTCTCCGGTCACAGAAGCTCCCAGAAATTAGGGCTCAGCTTGCGTAATGGAGGTTACCTTTAGGAAGATCATCTATTTTTCAATAAAATGGCTGCTTAAGTAAAGCCGGTTAATGCCAACCCGGGCCCTGGAAGCGGCGCAGGTCTCTTTTCAACGGCATTAACAGCTGCAGATGGAGGAGAGCGGAGAGTGGCTACTTCACTAGGCAGACGGGGTCACTCTGCCTCTTAGCAGCGCTGACAGCATTTTCTCTCGTCAAATCCATTTCCCATGAAGCCCCAAACTATTTCACAGCAACAGGTGCAACTGCGAACTGTTGCCTGTGTGACCGCGAGCAGGAAAATAGTCTGGGCTGATGAACGAGCGCAGCCCAAGCAAGGGTACAGTGTGTTGAAGGGCAGATACACACACGCACGCACGCACGCATACACACACACACACACACACACACACACACACACACACACACAAAGGTATATTAAATCTGCGAGTGGAAAAAATGAGTTTGCCCAAACGTGCAAATACAATAACCACACTAGGAAGATGACATCATCTGACGTGTGGTTCATGTGGTTTAAATTTCACCCTCTCCTACAGAGTCTTTGAAAATGCCTTTAATCAATTTCTAGGTGTGTTTCTAATTGTAAAATTCAATTTAATCAAATAAAAAACATATTTCACGACGGCTGACGGCCCCAAATGAAAGTAATCAAGAGCTCTAAGCTGTGAGTTAAAGAAAACTCATCTTTTCCATCACAAACATCTGCCAAGTCACCCTTTAGCAAGGCACTCAAACCTTCAGCAGGGATTAGAAGAGAAGGAGAGCTGCTGAAAAGGCAGAGGTGTGAAATGTTTGCATTGAATACACCTAACAAAATAAACACCTTTAAGAGTACAATGCAAACGATAACTCCTGAATTAGACTCAAGTGCTTTAGATGTCCCATCATGCCTCGGGGGTTGCTCTCCTCCAACCACAGATCACCTTAAAGCAACAAAAGATAAGGAAACAGTTTGTTTTCTTTGGAGCACCTTGTCCTCACGTAACCCGCTCTGGTGTGATGCTGCTGCACCACGACACGTGCTATGACTCTGTCTAAAAAACGAGGTGCAACATCCCCGGCTGTGTTTGGTAAATTCATCCACTCCATCAGGCTCTTCAGCAGTTTAAGTGCCTGTTGTTCGGCGCCCTGTTTCTATTCTTTCTATTCTTCCCACATGGAAATGAATGCAGCGCTCCCTCCGCCGGCCCTCGTGGGAGCTGAAGGCGATAATTATGGAGAGGTATGCGGAGGTAAAGCGGAAGGTTAGCTCATTAGCCACTTCTGGTGCAACAGCATTAGCCGTGCTAGCGCTGATCCCCGTGGACGCTACATCGAGGTGCTTGGCATACGCATTTCCATTTTACTCGGGAGTGATTTACAATGAATGCGGCAGGAAGGATAAGCCAGAGTTCCTGTATCAACTTCATTACATGCAACTCATAATAATGAGTGTGCAGAGCTCAGAAAACAGGTGAGGCAAAGACTGTATGTTTGTGTTGCTAGAGAGGAGATGCAGGATAAATAACACCAAGATAAAGTAACAAAAAATGAGCCGCAAATACTAGATAGACTTTTAGATTTAGTTTGTTTTTTTTATGTGGAGAACCCCACTGACTTATTAGGTGTCTTTAATTCAGCAAATTAGGGCTGGGCGATAAAACGATAATGATAATTATCTTGGTATAGTTTCCCTTGACAGTAATGTAACAATTGTTTGATATAATTAAGCCACTCGTACACCAGGCAAGGGGGCAATAAAGCACCTTAACCGCTAGTTAACACCCACCATTTACCACAAGAAGACGTAGTAGTAGAAGAAGACGAGACCAGACACCAAGCCAACGTGTACCATGTACGGTTGCAGCCGTATATCAGTTTGAAAATTTACCGTTACCCTACCTTTTTAAATCTACAGTACTGAAAAAATTGCAGTAAGACGGAGTAGCTGTACCCCAAAATATTGTGTACCAGGGTGTGCAAACATTCTTGCAAGCCACAATGGATTTTTTTGTCAATTTTCAAGGAACAGAGTCTGACACACCTCAAAAACCCCTGGTGTCAGGGGAAAAGGTGAAGCTAATGCACCTAGCTGTGCTGCAACTGCTGCTGACTTAAGCAGGATTTATACTTGTGCGTCAGCTCTATGTAGAGCCTACGCAGTAGCCTACGCACAAGCGCTTATACTTGTGCAGTGGTGTGTCTGTGTCACTCTGCAGTTACACCTCCAAAACACTAATTGACGGCGGAGATTTTTATTAAGTGCTGTAAAGTTTAGTTGATTCTAAACACACATTAAACACACATTAAACATGGCTTAATAGCGACAATTTCAAACACAAGTACACAAATCAGCTTCACTATAACTCGCAGCATTCACAGACAAACACTTGTCTTTATCTGGACACATTTTCCCCACAAATACAACATGCTAACATTATTAGCACAAGCCTATGGCATTTTACATTGTATAAATTAGCCTAGCAGCTAGCAGAGATTTCCTCTGCTCATATGAAGCCAGGATAAATCACGGTGTACGGATGCAGAGTCTATGCTGGAGGTATGGCGTCGATTTGACGCAGTAGTGTAGATCCTGTTTTACAGCTACAGGCAAGCGCAAACAAGACCCAAAAATATTCACAGAATTATCTATTATTATACTATGACTATTACAGTCATGCTGTCCATCGTGCTTTGAGCAAAACACTGAATCAACCTGTTGTTTTAAAAATTCAGCAGTGTCTGAAACACAGCTGCTGCCTCTGCATGCACACCTATAAAGTACACGCTGTGAGACGACCCTAAATGTCAGAAAAATGACAGTAAACTGACGTATTTCTAAATATGACATTACTCAGTTTTAAAAAGCAAGACAAAAAGCCTGTCGCCTTTGTTCTATTCAGCCGAGGCAAGCTGCAACAGCTCTATTGATAACGCCTCCGTTCAGGTATTACACTGTGTGAGAGAGAGCTGCGAGCCATGTGAACTGCAAATAGAGTGCTCCGTTGTAAATACAGCCGTTAAGAGCTCAAATCAATCACTTCTCTGAAACGAGGTGACAATACAGGGCTGGCTGCCTATAGCGCCGTGTGCCAAAGGTGGGCAAGAGCTGCCCGGCAGTATGGCGGATATGAAGGATATAAAGCAGAGAAATCAATCTTCTGACTAAGTCGCAGCTCAGAGTTCACTAAAGCGGATAATGTCAGCGAGTGCAGAGCCTACACGAGCGATTGTGCAAGGACATACAATAGGGCTTCCACCCACAAGCACACATCCAGGCAATAAAGAGAGAGGGCTCTTTGTCTCAGAGAGATATTTCACGCATGGAAATGTCAAACATGTGGCACAGGCTCACTTTGTTTGTCATAATGAGGTTTGTTGGAGGGAGAGCTGGGGAAAGAAAGGCAGTGTTGGGCGACTACAGCCGCGTGTTGTTTAATGCAAGGTCGTTTTCTTGGTGATGACGCTTTCAACATATACTTAATTCATCTTGTCAAAACAAAAGAATGAAAACACACGAAACAAAAGAGGAAAGCAAAGCTATTTATTCTTAATCAATGTGACTAATTAATGACGATGGCTGTCTGTGAGGCCACGCTCGAAGGTCGGCTCATGGGCAGACAAAAACATCGATTTAAACTTCATGTGTAAGAAACGCACCGCGGTGAGGCTAGCTCTGAGAGACAAAGAGTTTTTGTGATGTTTAATTTATTCGCCTCGCTCAAATAGAAAAGCTTTGACTGTCCTTTACTTCATCAAGATGAGTATTTGCACCGAGCGACAGTGAAGAAGTCTCCCTGAAGAAATACAATTAGTCAACACCTTAAAGAATGCATGTTTTCCCTCCTACGCCGTCTTCTTTCTTCCTCGTGAAAAGAAATGACCAAATAGCATTTTTACAGAGGCTCCTTTCTCTCCTCCAGTCATACAGGAGATTTATCAAGGTTAACCGCGACCTACTTTAGCTGCGGACATTTCAGCAATGCCTCCCCTGCAAAACGTCTAAACACCCGACCCACTTCTCAATCCACTGGGGCTTTCTGAAAAACTGCTTCTCACCCCCTCCTCACCCCTCGCCGGCTGCCTGGTGGCTCTGAAAATTCACTCTGACATTTTAAATTTCACATTTTGGGCATTTAGCTGATGCTCTTTTCCGCAGCGATTAAGCTCCCAAACTTACAAGAAATAAACCGAGAGGGTGCAAGAGGCACAGAACAATCTGATAAGGCAATTAGACCGGATTTTTTAAGGAACAATTAGACTGCAAACAGAGGACGTGACTCACTAGAGAGAGTGTAATACGAAGATGGAAAAGATTGTGAACTTGGCAGAGATGCTGCGACTGGAGATTACTGATTATCTGCTGCCGGCTCTGAAAATTCAATCTTTTGTACGGCGGCCAAGAGGTCATGTTAGGTAGAGGCAATTCTGAGAACCTGAATCTGAGAGTTCCAGCGGAGGCCCTGACACCCAGAGCGGGACGCAGAGGGTGATGCTTTCCTCTTTGATAGCGAGATGCACTGTGATAGACCCGGAGGCTGACAAATAGCCAACTTGCTGCTGGCCCGACTTCACCTGGAGCTTCAAAAAGGAAACCATATCCGCGAAATTGATTCGGGCTCCCAGAGCTTAAATGTTCAATCACAGTGTGCGCTGAGCGACTTCACAGCAATGCCGCGGATAATTAACCAAATTATAGTCAGGAAACAAGCTGCACAGGTTGCTGTTATTAAACAACGCTGGAATGTGCCAGCTTAAAGAAGTCATTAAAATGACTTTTTTATACTTCTCCGTTTGTGTTTTTGTGTAAAATGAAACGACTAACAAGCTTTGAAAAAAGGCCAAATTGTCAGTGTCAAGCTTGTAGGAGTATTGACAGTAACACGAGTGGAAATGAGTACAAAAAAATACAATCCTGGAAGTCTAATTTAAGTAATGCATCAAGTTTGTAATATAATATGAGAGGATTTTAAAAGACAATCATGTAAAAGAACATTTGAGTCTCTTACGTCCTTCAGAAACTGAAAACCTTCTTCTTTAAAGAGGACCTGTTACACTCATTTTCAGGTCTATACTTGAATTTAAGGTTTCTACTACAACATTTTACATGTTTTAATCTTCAAAAAACACTTCATTTT
This sequence comes from Cephalopholis sonnerati, assembly GCA_019142605.1. Lineage (NCBI taxonomy): Eukaryota > Metazoa > Chordata > Actinopteri > Perciformes > Serranidae > Cephalopholis > Cephalopholis sonnerati. The sequence goes on from JAGQAX010000024.1 coordinate 4,473,302, forward strand.
CATCATACTGTGAAATTCTCTGCTCTGATTGGTCAGCGTTTCCAGGTCTTTTGCATCACATTACATTTTTACTGTGAAAAAAAAAAACCATCACAAATAAAAGCTCCCGAACACAACCACACATGCTCCAGCAGGAATCCAATCCGAAATCAGGGAGAAATCAGCAACAGCAGCGACGAAGGTCATGACATTAGCATGTAGCTAACAGAATATAGTGGCACTTTCTACAGCAAAAAAATTACAAATAAAGGCTTCAAAACACAACTGAATGTGTTCCAGCAGGAATATGACCTGGATTCGGGGTAAAATTAATAACACTGGCAACCAAGATTACATGTTTCCCTGACGTTAGCATGTAGCTTCATGTAGCAGTGCATTTTCAGCCGGGGAAAATGACTGTAACAGAGAACAGCAGCACTTTCAACCGTGAAAAATCACCAACAACAGCTGCTAAACCAAAATCTAAAACAACCAGACACGTTCCAGTTGGATTATGATCTGAAATCTGAAATCAAGGGAGAAATTAACAACATCAGCTACCAAGATTCCATGTTTCCCTGACGTTAGCATGTAGCTAAATGTAGCAGCATATTTGTAGGTGAGGAACGACTGTAACAGAGAACAATAAAAGCTTTAAAACACAACAGGACATGTTCCAGCAGGAATACAATCTGGAATCGGGGTGAAATTAACAACATCGGCAATCAAGATTACATGTTTCCCTGATGTCAGCATGTAGCTACATGTAGCTGCAGTTGGGAAATGACTGTAACAAAGACCAGCGGCACTACTTCCTGTGAAAAATCAGCAATAAAAGCTTCTTAACAAAATCAAATAACCAGACATGCTCCAAAATCAGACAGAAATTAACAACATCTGCCACCAAGATTGTATGTGTCCCTGATGTTAGCATGTAGTTACATGTAGCATTGTAGGCTAGGTAATGTAAACACTTGTATTCAGAAGGGTCCGAAGCCTTGGGTTTATGCTCACAGGGATTACTTTTACATACATTTGCCGCATTATTTGAAAGTTTGGCCACGTTTAACATAAAGATCCGACAGTACATCATTATATAAGTGACAGAAAAGGAGGAAAACCTAATAGGCCCTATTTAAAGATTGCTTTAAAATCCCAAGATACAGACTTAGGGTTTCGGATGTCTGAATATTTCTGAGTGCAAATGAGCACTGCACTGAAATACTGCATTATCGGCTGTTTCCATTTCTTCTGACTGACTGTATTTCTCCAATTGTGAGATACGACCATAAGCAATTCCTCCTCTAAGCATTTCCTTTAATGAGACAGTTAAGTAGCACGAGCTGGCACAACTTTACTTTCTTACTCGAGTGACACGCACTCACTCAATCACTTCCATCCCAAACACACGCCAGGCTTCCAAAGAGGAAACAAAAATCACAAGGGAGAGCTACATCAGATCCTGCGTATTAGCACATGTCTCTTTATTAGCAAAGTGCGAGGGCTGCGAGGTCGGAGCTGCGCAGCAGAGACGGTTCTGGTCTGATCTGCGGCCAGGGCCAGCGAGGTGCATGCTGGGTGGGAAATGACCGCCAACCACCTGCCAAACGTTGGAGAAATTTCGACTAAGTCACTCTGGCAGGTAGCCAGCTAGCGCCTGGGGGTTTTGTTCTCTCCACTCCAAAACTAAAGCTGGCTGGTGCAACAGATAAAGAGTCTGATTAATTTAGGAATCCTTGAGCTGGTGTGGCAGGAAAACAGTTTTGTTCCTCTGAGTTTTAACGGGCTGTACGGAGAGAAACATCTGCCAGAGAGGCTGCGTTTTAGCCTCACAGCTTTGAACACATATCATATCTTTATATAAATAAATGTATACTTGGCTCGTCTCCATTGCCAGTTGTCTTAACACCACAATGATTCAACCTGTACTGTTTATTTCCCTCCGTTCCACATGAAAGTAATGCCTCCACGTTTCTGGTTTCACTGACAGGTGATCTCTGGGTCGGAAACACCGCAGCAGTTGGCTCCGAAGACGCAAAAAAAAGTAAAAACGACAGAAAAATAATACAGGTGAGTTTATTATCGGTCAATAATTGCATTACAGTGTGACATTTCAGACTGGAGAACTGTCCATCAGGCATGTTTTGCCTGACAACTGCTGAGGAATACAGGAACTAATATCCAATTTCCTCTTTGCGACTGGTCACAGGGGCAGGCTGTGCTGCACTCTGCTCTGCAGCCTCATAATGAAAAGGCATTTTGGCGGGCCGGGTCTGCACTCGAAGTAGGTAAACAACTCATTCATCAAGGCTTTTTTTGTGTGCCTGCCAGGAGCGGGGATTGTTCGTTATGATGGAATTTGTTTTAAGGATCAACTTATCATCTGCGTCCAGGCAGAGATGAAATAGATTCGAGGTGATGTATGGTTGTTCGGGGCGCTGGTTTTGTGTGGGAATATGTGCGACCGGCACTAAAAACAAATGTGAGTGATGATTTCTGTGTTGAATAAAGAAGTTAGGGCCAGGGCCAGGGGTCGAAACGCTGTCTGCAGAGCTGGCCTCTTGGCTCCCCAGCAGTACTTGTTGTTGCTCCTGATGCAATCTGACACTCCTCCCCCACATAACCGACTCAAGACACAACTAAATACAGCCTGTGCGTGTGTGTGTGAATAACTTCATACATTTAGTAGAAATCTGCTAATCATAGCAGCGCTAACACCGTGCTGCACTCATTGAATAAGAGCAGAAGTTTACGTCTGAAGAAAAGTCCTCCAATTATTTTGTACACGTTGTGCAGCGGGGCAGGCGAAGAAAAAGACTAACAGTGAAGTTTAGGCTGTGTGTGTATCACACAGATATGGAGGGAGGGGAATTGAGAGATTTGACATGGCTCCGGGTGAAGTTGGGTTCAGGAAACAAAATTCTGTAAGCTGTCAGGATTGGGCTGCAGCTCTTCTCCTCAAGGTGGCTCATTAAACAGGTAAATAACTGGTACTAGCAAGTTTTTAGGAATAAATAAATCCATAAAAGCTACAAGTATCTGTCTGTAATTTCCATGCAGGATCAGGCAAACAGATTTTTTTTAACAAACAACATCCTGGTATTATTTTTAAGCCGCTAAATTTGATGGCTAAGGCAAATTTTTGACGGCCTACATGTAAAAAAGCAGCCTACAGAAAATGCCTGTTCATGCAACTTAACACAGTCTTCCTTAACTTCAATAAATGAGAAAATAATAACAGGATAAAAATATTTTTGCAAAAATTTGGCACATATTTTCCAGGGTTGGAGGGAAAAATCAATACAGTATAGTATCACATCAATACAAAGATGCCAAGTACTGATTTTTTGATTATATAAGTTACTCATACTGCAAAAACAAATTAAACTTTTGGTAACAGAGCTGTTAGCTCTGTTAGCATTTAGTTCCGTTAGCCAAAGACACGGGACTCTGCTGCCCACTGGCTGCTAAAAGCTAACAAGCTCAGTGAAGACAGCATGAGAGGACGCATTCAGTCGTAGTCAGCGCTCAGTTCAGTTTGTAATTTGCTAAGCAACAGATATACATCACGTTACATGTAAACAACAGTCCATTTCGTCCCAGGGAAGATCTGTTCATCCCATCCATTCGTCTTGAGCCCTGGCTAGTCGGTGTGATCTGTCACAGTGCGTTGGCGAAGGGTCACTGTTTTAATTTAACCTTTATTTACACAGGAAATCTCATTAGAGCAAGCAGTCCCATTCTCAAGAGACATGATGAAACTTGGTGGCCAGAGTAACTTTTTGTGGTCACGGGCCATCAGGCAACGGTTAATGTTGACTCCTGAGGAGCAGTAAAAACCACCCATCCTGATGGCACACCAACAGGAGCAAAAACGTGGACACCTCTGCCTTGAAATTCATCCCACCACCTGCCTTTAGGGCAGCCCCTGGCTGTTTTTACACCGTTTATAGCTGTTTGATTCTCACACGCATGAGAGACCAGGGGGCTTCATGAGAGACCACTGACCCACGATGAGGTCACCACTATCTTAGAGCCAGTGGCGGATTCTCAAGTTTGATGAGAAGTTAGTCACGGTGCTTCAATCAGTGTTTTTGTGATGTGAGAGCTGCGTCACCCTCAAATATCTGATGGTAATAATCATAAAAATGATGACAGAGGAGATGTGTTGGAAATAATAAGAAGGGTCCAGAGACAGATGAGATGACAGATTATGTAATTTAGTGGAAAATGTGGCAAAGCTGGATCACTTTACTAATTTTATATTTTCTTTTTTCAGCAGCAGCAGCGGTGGTAATCGTGTTGCCGAGGCTGGATGAACAGAGAGGTGACAGTCTCGTCTGCGCACAGAGACGCTCAGATTTTACAGCAGACAGTCGTTTTACAGAGCAGCCTGGTTCCTGCTACATTAACGCTCGATCAGATGGTGTCGTGACATGGCAGGGGTGGTCGGGTTTGGCTCGGGTGAGCTGGTCACAAAGACCACAGTCTTTCCACGGCCCCAGGAGGAGGGGCATTAAAAACCACAGCACTCAGCAACTGAATCCAATCCCTTTAATCCCCGCTGGTATGCCCGAGCGACAAACGCCCATTGGTCTCCACCTCAATTAGCGCTGATGGGGCCGGTTGCCGGACGGGTCAGGAGAGCGCAGAACGCCCACTGTACCGTTTGCACAAGGAGCACATACTCATGCCCCCCCCCCCTCCTCCCGTGCGTAATGGGCTGCAGTCGCCCACTGCATACCGTACATTCTTCACAGGACGAGCAATTTAAAACTCCTCGTTATCTCTCGCAGGGTGTACTGTAGAAGGATCTGCGAAATCCCCCTGCTCCCCCTCAATCCCCTCCGTGCTTGAATTGTTTGGATTTATTTGAAGGGTGTGTTAAGTGCCACTTGGGCCCGAAGCTGAACCGTGTATTGAGTTTGCAGTGATATTGCAATATCACAAAGCCTGCAGCACGAGCATTTCAATTCATTTTTATAAAACAACCAATCAATAAGTGAAGAATGGAAGAGGAAGGAGGGAGGCGCAGAGCCACGGAGACTGGCAGACAAACCATTATATATATGTACTGTAGGTGGAGATTGGTCCTTTGTGAATCCAGTCCAGTTCCCTGAGAGAGATTTCCCATAATCCACTGCTCTAAAGCTATTGAGCGAGCCTCAAGCACCCATCGCAAGGTAATGCAGACTTAGAGGAAAACCGTTAAAAACAGTACCACCATTCATATCAACGAGAACCATTTACTGTCAAGGTTATCAAAATATGATATCGCGCTCAGCTCCCGCAGCACTGCTCACATTAGAAAACCAAAAGAGGAGAGAAAGTCTAAAAGGTGTACAGAAATAACACTCCGTGGTCAAGGTTAGCACACACTTGATCACAGGCTGCTGCTGCTGCTGCTGCTGCTGCTGCTGCTGCTGATGATGTGTGTAACTAATGCGCCCGCCCCATTCTGAGTCATCTCACGTGGGCCCCTCCAAGACACGTCGTCTGCCGTTCAATTACGTCCACTGTTTGCACTCGCCCGGCTTCACATTTGTACAAGGCAAACCAATAAATGTTGGGAGTCAATAAATCCCCCTCTCTTTCATCCGTCCAGCCATCAGACGACCTCACTGACTTCTGGCTCGTCTTTATATTTAGTGTAAACTAATGACACACACTGGTCACAAGGCCCCGCGCAGCCAAAATAAAACACCAACACTTGTGTATTTTTAATTGAGATTACATTTCAGGTGCTGTAAGCTAAGAATCTGAGCCCCCCCCTCGCCGATGCAGAGGATAACCATAACGTATCCGCAGGGGTTTATGGTTTTGTTTATCAATACCAATGATGACTCAGTGATTAGCAGGCGCTGCTGAGATTTCAAAACTCTCCTTCATGTCAATACTGCACAGGAAGGGAAACTTGTCGACCTACCAAGAGTTTCTAGGCTGAACAAATCCCCTCATCACCTCACTGGCAATTCAGATAAAGGTTTGAGCTACAGTGTCAAAAGACAGAGCTGAAAAGCCTTCAGTATTCAAGGCTTTAGAAAAGAAGCAATGACTACGTTTACATGCACAAAATGTTCAGTTTTCTGCCTTTGTATTAAAGAAGACAGTATTCCTGCAAGACTGTTTACATCTCCAGTAACTAAGAATATTCCACTAATGTTCCTGTTTACATGCAGACGTGCACGCTCTCATTAACATACCCTAACTCAGCGTGACTACAGGCAACACACAATTAAATTTAATGCTTTTTAAACCTATTCAACCAAATTTAAGTTTTTTTAATTCGAGCATTGCAGGTAGGTACAAAGGTAAGTAACAGAGGCAGGTTTTATGTAAGAATATGATTGTTAGAGTGAGTTCGGTTAATCTACATTTTGCCAGCAGGTAAGTGCAAGTATAAGGTACAGTATTAGGTTCATTGGTAGGTTTAAATTCAAATTTAAGACTATTTAATGAATCAAATTGAAATTTCGCAGAATATTTACATTTTAAATATTTTTTATTTTATAAATTATATATATTTTTTAATTATTATCAATATATATAGTTAATTTATTTATTATTACTATTTTTATATATTTATTTATTTAACCTTATTTTATTTATTTATTTATTTCTTTGTGAAAGTTCTTTATGAGTATCCTGAAAAGCATTGTATACATTTCAAAACTTTTTCAAGGACCTGCAGACACCTGTAACACGTCAATTATCACATCAAAATGTGGAAAAATAGAACGGCTGGAGCTGCTTGTCCCGTTTTGATTCTTTGCGTCACCATAGCCTTTTTTTCTGAAGATTTCCACTGGTGGCAGACGTGTTCGACCGTTCAAACACAGCCTCCGTCTTTCATTTTTTCCACTTCCCTTGAAAAGGTTGGCATTGTGATTGTGAATAGATGTAGGTGTGTTTCTCCTTCCGACCAGAAATATGGTCTCTTTTTGGGGGCATGCATTTCGACCCAACAGCCTTGCAAACTCTCAGTGAGTTCTGTATAATATATAATACAATAATATTGTATACTGTATATAATACTGTATAATATTTCAGACCAAATACCCTCTCTGATGCGACAAAGTTGTACGGATGACCACTGTTTTTTTTGTTTTGAATAAAAATATTAACACAATGACGACTAAGAGGGTTAAGGCAAGCGTTAAAACAAATAAAATGTCTGGTAAGGTGATAAATTTACCTCATTTTACTGTAATGCAGCCTTTAAAACAAGAAAAAAAACATTTAAGCCATGTGATGATACAACAATATCCAAAAACGAAAACAATATATAGTCTTATATGTTGATCACAATATAATATCTTCATATTGCCCAGCCCTGCTAGAGCGTAACTAGTTTGTCCCATTATTATACTTCCCCAGAACTGGGTAATAGTTTGGATATGTAAACCCAACATCATACCTGGTATGTGTGCTACCGTTCAACATGCTTTTGTGTTTTCAAATGCACTAACAGCATCCTCACCGGTTGGAGACGTGTAACCACGTTAACCCATGCCAGCCTCAGCTCTACTGGCAATTTAGAGATAATTTAAAATACATTTTGCCTTGCAAAGTGAAATCTTACACTTAAATTGAAGCGTTTTGATGTTATATACGCCGTCGTAGTGTCCACTGTTTGCATACTGTCATATATCTATCTGAAATAATATGCTACGCACGTGTTGTATAACATGTTAGTGTGAAATTTCGGACGCAGCCGTAGTCATTTAGAAGCAATCCCATTATTCCAGAGTTCATCAGACATTCCTGTTGGATTTCTGACCTGCTTCACTACCGTCATTTTGTAAATATATGTTATTTGTGATGATTACAGGACAATAAATGTCAGCCCAAAGACCTGTTGATGTTCCTGCAGGTCACATGGCTGCTGCTCAGTGCATCCTAAATGACATTTGAGGTTTATCAGATAGTAACGCAAAGTGACAGCAACAATAATGGCCGGATAACGAACCCACAATATCACGAGCAAACAGTGTTCACCCCGGCCCGCCGAGTGCCCGAGACACCATTACCCTTTAGTGGTTTCGGTGATAAGAGGTTAGAGCGACCTTCATGACAGTGAGGAATCTTGGCAAGAGACGGACGAGGAGGAGGAGGAGGAGGAAGGAGGGAGCGTAAAGCAGGCAAGGACCCTCGAGAGAGCCTGAAACAAGAGCATGATGAATGTACAGCTCGCAGTTTTTAATCAAGGATCAAAGCAGGGCCTCTCCGTCTGAGCAGCCAGCCTGTCTAGACTGAAACTCTCCCAAGCACATAAAGCAACATCTGCAGGATGCATTAATTACAGTAAAGGACCGTTCTGGACGGTTCTCCGGGGTACCGACACATCAAGTGGTCTCCACTAAGATAAAATAGTCCTGTATATATGAATAGTTTTATCCAAAAAGCTTTAAATCTATATCTCGAGACTCCACAAACTTAAGTTCATCACCAAGTTAAAAAACACACACACACACACACACACACACACACACACACAGACGAAAGGTGGTGTTGTTTTTTCAACCTTGGACTCACCGTCTTCCCGATCATTTGTTTTAATTTGAGTCAGTAATGGTTACAGGGGCAATTCATCGACTTCCCATTATAGAGGTGCGCTCGGCCTGCATTTACATTTTAGGGCTTTTAGCTGATGCTCTTATCCACCGTGACTTACAATCAGCTGAGCCGGTAGGGTTTTGCTCAAGGACAGGATGAACGCCTGTAGCGGATGTCGAACATGTGACCTTCTGGTTAGAGGGTGGACTCTGTGGCTTCTTGACACACCTGTCTCCTCCGACTACACATGAATCGGGTGTAGTCACAGAAACTGAATATTTTGGTCATATTCTTATCTCTCTGAGTAGCGTGAAATTTAATTTATACCCGCTGAATCCAAAACAAACAAGACTTTAGTCTTTTTTTTTTTTTAGATGCAAAAATGTCAAAAAAATTATGATCTAATCTCTGAGAGCCCAGACGTCTGCAAAGGCCAACTGCTTTATCTCGCAAGTTTAGAAGTGCTTAAAATATTTTTTTTCTATGTGCATGCACTGGTGCATTTGAAACTACATGCACTAATATATTTTTTTACCTCCAACATTTTTTTACAGTGCCATTTGGTGTATTTGTCCTTCTTTATGAGCACTTCCACCAAGGCCAGAAATTTTACATGGCTGTAGGAATATTTTGAGCAGCTTCTAAGCAAACCTGCTGCAAAAACAATTTTGTTAAATAATTTTTGGACTTATTCAGTGACCTAATTTCTTTTATTTTATGAGAATATATTTTTTAAAATAATAATACAATTGAAGAAGCAACAAAATCCCTTATAAAGAGGTGTGTCCCATTTTTTTCTATTAAAATATTCATGTGAAATAAATGAACTACATTTTAAAAATGAAAATAAATGTGGACCAATTGAGTATATATTTTTTTTAAATTAATTTTTCTGCATGAAGATATTGGAAAAAAGCAGTAAAACAGAGGGTTGGGAGGTGAGCTCACCGTCCTCCTGCTGCCAACGCTGGGTGAACCTGAGTAAAAAGATGCCGCTGGGTCCGCAGTAAATGTCGGTTGGACATGCAACTTTAAAGCTACTTTATTGCAGTGCTGCAGTTGCACCGTGCTGCTCTGTATCATCTTTCCATGTGCCGTCAGTGACTCCCGGTTTTAGCGCTGCAACGTTATCAGTTATGAATTTGTTGAATGTCCATAAAATGGATGATTGGCTCGAGAGCATGTGATAAGTATCAGTGGCATGAGTCTTAAGGCCCAGAAACACCAAACAGACATCAAAGAACTAGCTGCAATGAAAGCTGACCGTTGGGTCGCCTCATGTTGCCTGTGTCTCCGCCAAAAAAGTTGCACTTGAACACACCACAAAGACTACAGCTGATGGCCAACCAGCCCGTACGTTCTACACCTGTGTCACAGGAAATGACTCTCCACAGCAGCAGACGGCAGTAGTCTGTAGTTGTAATTCAAAACGGGAAACCAGAAGACCTGTTGCACATTTTGCTATGTTTTACTCGCACTTAAATTTTAGTTGCGACAGTTTTATTTGCAGTACTGTATTTTATTATTATCTCCTAGGCTAGTGCAACCTTAAGGAGCTTTTATTATGTCACACTATGTGCCCAAAACAAATTCCCCATTTGGAGCAATAAAGTTTTTCTTATCTTAAGATTGTCATGCTGCTAGTTAGCCAGTTAGCACGTTAGCAACACAATCCAGTGTTGAAAGAACAGAGCGTATTTACTGTGCACCAGTGAACAATAACACAACCCATCATGAAACGTCAATGGCTAAAAAATTTTAACCTAGTTTCTTTCGGTCTCATTCCCTCTCAACTTTAGCTTTTTGTTTATGTTCCTCACTTCCATTTCTCGCCTTGTGCGTTGAGCTAAACTGCTAATCAGAGTGATTTCATTCCCTAACAAGCTTCGCTGTCTCTGACAACAATTCCACATGCTGAATCGGCTGAAATAAAGTCGACGAGGGCCAACAATGCGGGACACACCTGATGCAGCGCTCACCCACTGCGCAACATAGACTGGCGGCCGACTGTTAGCTTGGTGTGTCGGGGCCTTTACGATCATTGCTAACAGCAGCTGCACAAAGTTATGTGCATAAGTGTATGTACAGCTAAGACCTGCATGCAAAGCCCAGATTTTACGTGTACTTCTGTGGGTATGCGTGTGCTACTCAAGCCCTGACGAGTGAAAAATAATTTGTGTATCCACCCTTTGATTCAGATAGGATCCATCTTGCCCCAGGCTACATCCTTCCACCATTATGAATGTCAGGCCGGTAGTTTTCTCATAATCATGCTGACAGAAACAAACCGAAAACACACATAACCTCCTTGGCGGATCTAATAATGGAGTCTGATTATCATGTGATTAATAACTACGGCTTCAGCATTAGGCAGAATAATGAGGACCAGAGACAGTGCAGCTCAAACCACCTTCCTCTGTCTTCCTTCAAGCCTACACCTCTGCTTCCTCCAAGGAGTTGAAAGCTGAATTAAATAAATATGTATGTTATTTTAGTCCCTTTGCTGCCCCGACCACTGCTGTTATAAAAAGATTCAGAGCCTTACAGCATTTGCAAATAATCCCTTGCATTTGCTTTGACCTGTTACGAGTATCTAAGATTTACTGCATCAGCCCAGCGCCGGCCTCACACTAAACGGGCTTTCAAATGATTTCCTCTAATTACTTAACCTCTGCGGTGCTTTTCCAGTGTATTGTCCTGTGTGGCAATACTCAGCCCAGCGATACCAGGAGCAGGTTGAAGCAAAGCGCTGCTGCTGACGACGAAAATCCCCTCAATAGCAATTATGGCGTTTTGATGATTCTTAATTGTAGTGAAAGTTTAGATAGTCATTTATGTGGTGAGTGCATTTCAAGAGGCAGCCTTAGGCCTTTGAAGCCTGTTAATGCATCATTCATTGTGTAATTTTAAAAAGGTTACCTGCCATGCCTTTTACACATGATGGATACGATCAATCAAGAAGTTTCCAATGTAGTTCAATGACCAGAGAAACTTCCCCAACACGTAAACAAACAGAAGTAGTGATTGTAAGTGAACTTTCCAAAGGTCGCCTGCACTGTGTTTCCTTTCCAGTGTTATTTAGTTTCATTAATGCCTGTCACATGCGAAATAATGGAGATTAAGTTGACTGCAGTTGATCAAAATTTGCAAGTAAAGTAGAGAGAGCTTTGGCCTGATGTTCGGGTCAACAGTAAACTCCAAAGTCCTTTTTTTCGGGGGATATTTATCGACTTCTACCTCCAAAACACAACTTTAACGCAGCAAAACTACAAGTTTTAACTGTCAACTGTGTGTGTACATATACAAATATTAAAACAAAGTTGATCTTCATCTGAATAAATGCAACCACAGAGTTTTGCATCACCAAATACACACAGACACCACCCATGTTGCTTGCAGTGCACGCAGCACAAAACACCTGGCCATGCTCTAATTTTAGGAGGGTCATAATTTCCCCTGCCCAGATCTGGCAACATGCTGTTTTTGGTCACCATTTCACCACTGTGAGCATGAACTAGTACAGCCCTTTGTTTTTATGATGTTAAAGCACAGAATGATACACGGCCCTGGAAGGGAGCAGTCTGACTAGTTGGGCCCGATGGGAAATCGAGGCTACATCTGGCCTTAACAAATACACCTGTGCTTTTGGAGCCTAATGCATAATTCAAGGGAACATATTAGAAATAGATAGGGGGAAAAATGGGACAGAGCTGGTAGCCGGCCTCTGACCGCTCCAGGAAACACCCAAAACACTGCAGCAGAAGGGCACAGGATGGCGAGGAAGAGTGGTTTAGTCACAGTCGAAATGGTCTCGATGAGGTGATGAATTACAAAGCTTGTGTGCATTAAAGGGGACCTGTCGTGCTTTTTACTTATTTTCCGTCATACATATAATGTGACAATGCCAGATGTTCACATCATACATACCCAAGGTTTCAAATAATGAGGTAAACGTATGTAAAAGTGAGCAAAAACCTCAGGCTTCAGGCTGACGTAAGCTATATGGTCATCTGCTCCAGGCGCACTGCTGCAAGTGTTTGCATTACATACACTGCTGCTACATGTAGCTATACGCTATCATGAGGGAAACATGTAGTCTTGGTTGCTGATGTTGTTAATTTCTCCCTAATTTGGATCATAATTCTGCTGAAACATGTCTGGTTGTAAAGATTTTGGTTTATAAGCTTTTGTTGGTGATTTAAAGTGTCGCTATACTCGGTTACAGTCATTCACCGGCTGCTAATACATTGTGACGTGTAGCTACATGCTAACGTCGTGATTGCCAATGTTTAATTTCTCCCTAAATTTGGATTTTATCCCAGTTATTTTAGGTCCCCGAAACACCAAGCTGGTGGTCAATGTTATTGGTGAGCGTCTGTTACTCTAGTTTTTGTGGTGAGTCTCATACCGCTGGTATTATTCGGTTCTTATCGCCTGTATTTTGGGTTTGATTCAGCATGTTCAAGCTGCGGCAGAGCCTGTCACGAGAAGAGAAATGGAAGTGTGGAAGGCAAATGAATGGCTAAAGACAAGAGAGCGTAAAATCAAAACAAAAGTGTTATATTAAGTACAATTTTTTTTAAACAATTGAGCTCTTTAGCAAAGAAAGTTCGTAACTGTTTGTGTGTTTGTTTACAAGCGCACGCTAAATATCATTTGTTCTTTCAACATCGGGTTGTGTTGATGATGTGCTAACTAGCTAACGAGCGTCTTGAAGCCGCCCTGTCAGCCTTTCAGTTTCCCTTTTTGAATGACCAATGCAGACGACCGCTGCCTGCTGCTATGGAGAGTTACTTCCTCTCACACAGGTGCAGAATGTACGTGCAAGTTGGCCGTTAGCTGTAGTCTTTGCAGTGTGCAACTTTTTGGCCAAGACACAGGCAACATGGGACAACGCAAAAGTCAGCTTGGTCCAGGGCCTTAAGATTTTGGTTTAGAAGCTTTACTCAGTGATTACTCACAGTCGAAGGTGCCACTTTACTCCATTACAGTCAGTCCCCTGCTACAAGTAATGCTACCCTGCAGCTAAATGCTAACGTCACGGTAACCTTGATTGTTGATGTTGTTAATTTCTGCTGGATCATGTCCCGTTGAGAGGATGTTATTGGTGATTTTTAATGTTGAAATGTGCCTACTAATTAATCATTCCCTGGCTGCGGTGACCATGCACAGGCGCAGTGATCTGAAGACCTGCAAACGCTGACCAATCAGAGAAGACTAGGCTTTTTTTGTGAAGGGGAACAAACAGAGACGGGCACTAAGAGAGAGTGAACATACATGTTCAAGCACAGACAATATGAGGAATACTAAGTGGGGTTTTTTTTACATTAAAACATGTAAACATGTCCCAAAATGCAAGTACGAACCTAAAATCAGCACAGTAGGTCCCCTTTAATTACAGCACATTTCTACTGGTTTTACACTTTTGAAAGTAGTTACACAAAATTACACAAAAAGGGCAGCCCTGGGCCACATCACCAGAAAAGCTACGCTATTTAAAAAATTCAAAGTCACTGTCAAACCTTCACAAATATCTACAATGTTCTCCCTTTCCACACTTAGACAGCACCATTTTCAGAGCACTTGTCATGATTTTAAACTCTTTAAAGAGTACATAATCAGCTCAGTCAGCCAGAGTAAACATTAGTTTAGTCAGCTGTTAGGACAGTTTGTATCAGCACAGTTTGTCTTTATCAGAGTTCCAGATTTCTAACAACTGAACACAGTGTTTCTAGGCTTTTAGCTGGGAAAAAAGAGCACTTCATGTGTCTTCTTTTGATTAACTGTGTCTAGAAAGGGGTGTCATTTGCCAAGTGACGCCGCAAGCAAAGTTTTGACCTTGAATGATCGACATTTGAATCGTACTCAAATGGTTAATTGACGAAAAGAAACCATGCAAAACATGTTAATCGATCATGAAAAGACTTCTTAGATCGAGGCTCAAGTTTTAAGGTCAAGCCCTTTTGCATCTTGCATTTATTCACATCACAGCGTCTACAAGATGTTTTACATTTCGAGGTGAGAAGCTTCACAAAGCTGGCGCCCAATATTACATCTGCAAACCATAAAACAAAATCTTGGGGAAAAAATGTGATAATTAATCGCCTTCCTCTACAGGGAGGTCAGAGGTCAGGGTCGACTGTAAAACACAGAGCTGGGAGCGGAGAGACATTCAGCATCTTGCTGAAAAAAACATCACTGGCGAGAGACTTAATCTGCTGGCAGGGAAGTCAACCAACTGGCCCAGTTAATGCAACTGGTAAATGTTAGTTTTCCTCCAGTTCAATGGGACGCAACGCAGAGAGCCTCGTCTGATGACTGAGCTCAGATACCGTAGCAGAGCTGAAACTGAATCATCAGATCTGTTGTGCTGCTGAGGATTTAAAAAAGAAAAAAGAAAAAAGAAAAACAGAGCTGCTTCATCCTCGCCATATTGATGTAACCTTACACTGGTGTGCGAGAGGATCAATGTCTGTGTGAAACTGCTGCAGTGTACAAAAAAGGGGCCAAATGTGAAGGCAAAGCACGAGACTTGATTTATCCATCTATCAGCCCTTTGGTGGTGAATATATACAGAAAAGTGTAACAGCCATTTTACCTTAAATTACCAGCAAAACATGGCTTTAACACCAGAGTGTGACCTCTGCAGCCAGGGGTTGATTGCTTAAGATGCATTCAGGTCGTGTCAGAAGAGGAGAAACAGGCGACGCAGACCTCCTATCTGTTTCTGGAAACTGAAACCATTTCCCTCAGTGGAAACGAAGCTTTTATTTACTTTAATTTCACAGATAAGAAACAATTCATTGTCAATAAAGCCTCCACAAAAACAGCATTTTAAGTCTTGTGTGTGATTTATCCTGGTTTTATATGAGCAGAGGAAATCTCTGTTGGTCGCTGGGCTAATTTACACAATGTAAAATGCCATAGGCTTGTGCTAATAACATTAGCATGTTGTATCTGTGGGGAAAATGTGTCCAGATAAAGACAAGTGTTTGTGTGTGAATGCTGCGAGTTTTAGTGAAGCTGATTTGTGTACTTGTGTTTGAAATTAAACCATGTTTAATGTGTTTTTAATGTGTGTTTTGAATCAACTCAACTTTACAGACACACGCTCACAACAGTGTAGGCCACATGCGTAGGGTCTGCACACAACTATAAATCCCGCTTTAGACCCATTTATACTCAATTAATCATTAAAAACATGAGATGGTCAAAGGGTCAAAGAGTCATATGACGGGCAAACGCTGCAATAATCCACCGTATAAGATACACAGCTTTGCTTTAAGAGTGCATGACTGACTGTGTTAGCATGCATGTGATTGATCGTTTGGGTCATTATGCATGTGTTGACACCCAATGCGAAAAAAATATTCACCACATCTAATTTTCTAACAAGTTCCTCTCTGCCTTCGGCACAGATTCACATCAACTCTGACAGGATCTGAACGTGCCGTAACTTATGAGACGGCGCAGTAAATATTTATCTATTTGCAGTACAAGCTCACATGAGATCTAAGACAGGGAGCAGGGCGCCGAACCCCCAAACAGCTCCGGGGGCGGGGGGGTCGTACTATGGCTGACCCTGCGCTACTCTGAAATGCACGTGTGTGTGTGTAAAAAGCAGGGATATGTGTGGAGATAGATTTCGACAGCCGTGTGTGAAATTGCCTCATGCCAACTGATGAATAAGCATCGTTCTTTATCTTTCTGCGAGGTTGCATTTCAAACACAGGACGTGGGTTCGACATCCTGCCCGCCCGCTGCAGCGCTGCATTATCAGTTCCTTGGAAGTGAAACGTTCCCTCCCAGTTAGGCGGAAGAAAAGGTGTTTTCAAACTCGGCCCGGGGTAACAAAACATACACAAGAAGCCCATTTACTATCCTGTCACATCGACACTTTGGCAGACAACCTTGACCCGCCATGTGTTACAGCAGCATTTACACATGCCAGCATGGATCAAAACACCGGGCAGCTGCTGTATGCAACACTAAACCAGGTCAAATTTCACATCCATGCCTTTTTTATTTGCGAATACGGACACCTTCTAGTCCAAAAATAACAGCGTATTACAAAAGCAAGTCAGGTCTGGTTTTAAGGCTTCATCAGGCGATGCTGAAGGGTCATAAATATCCAGAGACCATGTAAACAGGATCCCATAAACTGCATGCAGCATGCTAATGCTTAACACTGATATATCAAGATCTAACTGATTAATAATTCAAGTCATATGTTAGCAAAAATACTTAACATTGGCTAGGCACTGTTTCTTGAACATTAATACTTAAGGCTGCAAACAGGGATGTTCCTAATGATTCATTTCCTGCCGTTAAAACTCAGACATGTCAACTAGTATAAAAGTGGAAAACACAATTTCATCTATAAAGCTTAACATTGTCTGAAAGAATATACTGCAGAGCCATGTGACATTGTTAAACACATTTTTTAACAACTAAATCTGTTGAAATGTGTGGCATTTTGCGCCATGCGTTAAAAATATCGCCTGGAACCCTACAAAACATGACAACATAAAATAAAAGCACACAATAGCCTTCAGGAAACATGCCTGATTATTCAAACTGCAGTTCTACTGGGTCAACATAATCTCATAAAATCAAAATACATTAAATAATAAGTTTACTGACTAGTGTTTCTGGTATCGACTATCAAGGGTAGCAACATTTAATCGATTAGTCAACTAATCGCGCATATCTCTAAACAAAAGTTAACAGTAGCAAAAAAAAATACTGAAAAATTCTTTAGGAAATATGCCTGATTATTCCAACAGCATTTTTACTGGGTCGACGCAATCGCAAAGATTTATATGAATTTTAATACAAAGTTTAACCAACTATTATTTCTGGTAGTGACTAGCGAGGGTAGCAACGTCTCATCGATTAGCCAACTACCGTAAAACTTCAACTAATAGCCCAAATTGTTCATCTAAACCAGAATGAATATTCAAAAAGGCTTTAAAATTTAGCTTAAAGATAATACATCAATTATGAATCATTTATTTGATCTTGTGCCGACAGACAGCGCATCAGTGACAGACGGGGAGTTGTAGCGCCCGGCATACCGACGCAACACTACCTTATCCTGTAAAAAAAATACTCACAACTTGGATTAACTTCTATTAAAAAAAACATTTGATTCTTTTGTTTTGAGGACCCTTATGGACTAAAGGAATAAAAATAATTTACACGGTAATCGAGGACTGGACACATAATTTGATGTAGCCGACAACAGGCTAACTGAGACAGACATTTATTTGTCAAAATACGTAGCGGGGCGTTTAATTGGGGCTAGGCTTTTACTAGAAGTTTTACGGTAATCGCACATATCTCCAGTTGCAAGTAAGAATTACTTCATTAACTACCTTATTATTCTCTAAAACGTGGTGTTAAATAACATGTGTTTTGTCCAAACAGCAGTTCAAAATGCAATAACACTTAATTTACTATTGTATAAGATGAACTTAAACAGGAAGTCTTCACATTTACAGGACTCTTACATATCAGTGGATAAAATTTCAAGACTTTTCCACCACTTTTCAAGCCCCATAACAAAATGTATATGAAAATTCACATTGTATAACTCAAACAGAACTGTATAGTACACTTTTCTCCAGATGTAAAATAAGTGTAGGGCGTCTGCAGACACAGAGGAGTGGAGTGACAGCCGACAGTTCAACTGGCTTGGTGGTTCATTTCTTGGTAAAGAAAGAATGCTACGTACCTTTGAACTACTATGCTCCACTCTCAGAGCAGTTCAGACGAAACCAAAGCGTGACGACTGAACGCCCTAGGCTAACCTTGACACTTTCTAAATCTCAAAAATGCAGTTTAAAAGTATTATTGGGGCATAGGTGTGGATTCTTTGGGATTCATGACGCTACATGTCAAATTGAATCACACTGTCACATAAATTTTCTGGTCCAACTTGTGCAACACTTCTCAGACACGTATGACTCAAACTCCAGTCAAACATAAACCCAGCTAGCTGACGAACAGAGAGATGGAGAAACGTACGCTATGGTGAACAAAACATCACGCATCAATGCATATTAGAGCTACGTAGCATCAACAGCTGCAGGAAATACATTTGACGTGATGTAACGTTACGTGGAAGGTTATCCAAACAACTAAATTTCATGACAAATGTTACTACTTCCATGACTCTTCCAAGTCTGGAAAACTCGACTGTGGAACTTCATGACGTTTCAAGCGCCTGAATGACAATGGGAACACTGCATTTAAGAGGCTAAAACCAGCATCTGTTTGGCATTTTGGCTTGAAGTAATAGTTAGGAGATGACAGTTGTTTCTAATTATCTTGTGTCAATTTGGGGCGCAACTAACTATTATTTTCATTGTCGATAAATCTGTCAATTTTATTGATTTACAGATTTGTTGTTTAGTCAGGAAATGGTGAAAAATGTAAATCAGTGTTTCCCAAAGGCCAAAATGACCTCATCAATGTTATTTAATTTATCATTTTATTTTATTCTATTTCATTTTTATTTATTTCATGTTTCAGTTTAGTTTTTATTTTTTACTACTACTTTTTTTTTTTTTTTTTTTTTTACAAATTTTATTTTATTTTACACTGGTTTCATTTCTATTTCTACTACTACTACTACTACTACTTTTATTTTTTTATTCAATTTTTATTTAATTTTAGATTCTTTTATCTACTACTACTAGTACTACTATTTTATTTTTATTTATTTAATTTTTATTTTATTTTATTTTATTATTTCCACTACTACTACTACTAATCTATTTTTGTTTAATCTTAATTTTATTTTAGTTTTTATTTGTACTACTACTAGTACCATTTTATTTTTTTATTTATATATTTATTTTTTATTTAATTTTATTATTTCTAATACTACTACTATTTTATTTAAGTTTTACTTTATTTCAGTTTAGTTTTTATTTCCACTACTACTACTATTACTACTTTATTTTTTTAATTATTTATTTTTTAATTAATTGTATTATTTCTACTACTACTACTACTACTACTACTACTACTACTACTATTCTACTTAATTTTAATTTAATTTTATTTTAATTTTTATTTATTTAATTTTAATTTAATTTTATAGTATTTTCTTATTTCTACTACTACTTCAGATATTCAGTTTACTGTCAGAGGAGGAAAGAAACCTGAAAATATTCACATTTAAGAAGATGATATCAGCGAATTTTCACTTTTTTTAATTAAAAAAACATTCAAACGATTAATCGCATCTCAAATTAGTTGATCTGATCAATTAATCGACTACTTGTTGCAGCTCTGGTGTCAAATAATCACACAGGGAGCTTTAGTCTGCTTGCTTTTCTGAGTTTCATATCACAGTAAACTGAAAATGAGTTTTTGATTGCTGCACAAACACTATCTCACCTGTCTGGTGAAATGAACACCAGCAACAGAATTTAATTTGAACTCCTAAAATGAAAAGACAGTGTTACACGAGTTGTTAGTTGCCAAACAAGTGCAGCTCTCACAAACAGGATCCTCCGCATTTTCAAGTCTCTGAATAAAAATCTCGACGTTATCTGGAATATTTTGGCATGTTGCAATAGGCCTCATCAAATAAAAGCACTCTGGGCTAAGTGCCCTGCCCTTATCAGAGGTTTCTTGGTGTCGTCTTGAGCTGTGCCAATTCAACTTGGATTTCATGGAGGATTATTATTCCACCTCAAGTAGGGAACCATTCATTTCCCCACTTCAGACAGTAATGAGCGAGTGGAATAATCATCTGCTGCGCTGTGCAATAAAGACAGCACCTGGCTTACTCTCTAACCAACCCCAACTATTACCGTATTTGAGAAGCCTTTTAATTTCTACTCAAACGCTCAAAGACACCCCAGGGCTCGCCGTAAAAAGGACAACTCCACTGCGACTTGATTTTATTTTACCTTTTCCATTTCTCAAGTCTTAATTGGAACAGATTTTATGGGCACGCTGCATATTTCATAAGCCCGGTCATCACTTCCAAACAGCACAGCAAACCGGTTTTGTTGAGTCACACAAGCACGCAAACAATAACTTTTTAAACTAAAGAAACTTCATTCTCTGCGTAAAGTGAGCGCACTCATCCAGTAATCTGAGTTCTGCTTATAAACAACAATAGGGGAAAAAGATCCTGCCTCAAGGTCTGACTTTTCTTTTAGAAATGAATCTTTCAACTCATACAATCTCTGTGGTTGCGTCAGGCTCGGCCTCCTGTCAATCACAGTCCATGCAAACCGACAGATCATGCAAAGCGGAGCTATTACTACCCGTTAGCAGCATGAGTGTGTTGTCGTTTCAAAGCACAGGTTTACTATGTGTCACCTTTCTGTCATGTGAGGAAGTAAACATCACAACAAACTGAGGGATTATGATCTCCGTTTCAGTTTCTCTGCCTGCGTGTGGACTCAGATGAACACTGCCTGGTCATTCAAGTACCATTTTGGTGTTATGTGAGGATAGGCTGTCTCATTTGGGGAGGTGGAACAGGCTCAGGGCTGCACGCAGAAGGGAAAAATCTTATTTATTTGCATGTTAACACATCAATCAAAGCAGTGATTTTAACATAACATTGTCATTTTTGATGTTTTAAACCAGCACCAGCCGATGAAATAACAAAATAGCTACGCCTCCTAAAGCTCCGCAAGAAAACTAGCACTCCTGGGTTGACCCTTTTCAGCTTATTATCACCTCGCTGACCCCGCTGACATTCATTGTGCATCCACCCCTGGGAAATGAGGACACATAAAGAATGCTCACCAGCGTGGAGGCTGAAAATTGCTCTGCTGCTGTGAGGTTTGACACTTAACAGCGTTATAATAAACATCGTAAACAACTGAATGTGCTGTAAATAGGTTCAGGCCACCCACACCTAGTCTCCCCTTCCTTGTAATATCTGAATCAAACTTTCCATGACCTTTTAGGCATCATACTGGTGCATCACTTTAGCAGCGAGGACTGGATTGGAGATAAAAGCTTTCTAAGAGCCTCTGAAAGCTGCTTTTTATTGCTGTCTTGAGGAGAAATTGACAAACAAACATACAATCCCTTGTATTCCTGAGCCTGAAAACCTCAATCTGTGCTGGTATAACCCACTTGGAGCCCCCTTAAGGTCCCCAGGCCCCATCTTGAGCTCACTACTGACATCTGCAACATGTACAATGCATATTCACACATGGAGGATGCAAAGAAAAAAAGGGCACCCATAATGAGGCGGGCAGGCAGAGTGTGATTTCCCCCCCCCCCTTCCCACAGGGTTGCATTGCATTGCACTACATTCTCCACATAAAACAACGCACTATGCATTGCACTCTGCAGAGGTAACAATATGCATCACACTGGATTTTCCACAGCTGACAATAAGCCATGCATAACCCCCCCTCCACCCTCCACACCCACCTGAAGAGCAGGAGATGAGGAAAACGGCGAAGGCCAGTTTGGTGGCGTCTCCCATTTTCCATCCGAATCTGATCCTCTGTCTAGAAAGAGAATAAAAAAACAAAAACACCCCCCAAAAATATCTCAAAAACGACTCAAATTAAATGTCTTGCTGCTCCTGGGAGCACTGTCTCTGCAAAAAGGACATCTTTAAAAATGTCAATGTTGAAATCCAAAATATCCCAGGTAATGCAAGTCCACAAAAATAACAGGGGGAGGAAGAGGAGGGGGAGAAGAAGAAGAGGAGGGGATGGTTGGAGGTATTTCCAGGTTTACAGGCAAGCAATGGAGGGCGACTTGTTGGCATTCGAGCCAGAGCTGTCATGTACTTGCCAGGTGTGCAGCATTGTTATGGACAGACGTGTTCACCTGTGCCTGGTGGGGGCTGACCTGTTATTGTGAGAGCAGCGGAGCAGAGAGCCGAGCCACAGCCGGGCAGGGCTAACATCCATCGGACTGGAAATCAAGCGCACTCCGCTCTCCAATCAAACTTCTCCTCGACAGGCTCCGTCGCATAGCTTTAAAAGGCTACAGCAGGCGGTGAATTTATCATGTCTAATCTCCTACCGGCGAAACGGGAGGTTTGAAGCGGGTATTGCTGTTGATATATTCCGAGTGGAAGCCTCAGTTTCGTCCGACAGTCCGGCGGGGCTGCCCGGCCACAACCGGAGCTCCGTCCGCTCCAGCAGGGAAACAAACAACCGATTACGAGGCTCCTCCGGTGGGTTAGCCCTCTCCAAAGTGGGCCAAACAACCGTCCCCCGTCGAAATGACTCGGATGAACAAGTGGGATAACTATCATATGTTAGCAATAAACCATAAAGCTGCCGTTAATCCGTGTAGCTAATGCAGCTATCGAGTTTAGGACGAGCTGCTTTTCCCAAGTCCGTCTCCTCCTCGCCTCCTCTGGTCGGGACAATTTCAAGATGGCGTCATTGGCCCGCGTCAAGGCAACGGCGCTTATATACAGAGCTTCCGGTGAAGCGTTTCAAAATAAAATGTTACAACGGAACGCGTGACGGGCATTATTTTTGTTTTATTTTATTTATTTTATTGTTTTTTTTAAACTATTTAGTTGAAATAATTAAATTTAATTGTTTCATTTTCTTTTATTTCTATTTAATTTAATTTAATTTAATTTTGTTTTATTTTATTTGTATTTCTTTTTTAATTTGCACCATATCAACTAAGGCGGGTTACCTCATGGTACGGCCCTGTGTCACAATTTACTTTTATGACCTTCACTACAGTATAGTTATATTTTAAGTTATAATAAAGGCAAAACAGCAAACTGGGGCTGTTTTATTTTTATTTTTATTTAATTTTATACAATAATAAATACATTTTCTATCAATTTAAAGAATACATATCTTTAATTTAATTTTAATTTAATTTAATTTAATTCAATTTTTTTTGTTTGCACCATATCAACTAAGATGGGTCCTGCACTGTTACCTAATGGTACGGCCCTGTGTCAAAATCCACTTTAATGACCTTTACTACAGTATAGTTATACTTAAAGTTAAAGTTATACTTAAAGTTAAAATTAAATTAAATTAAAAAAAAAATACTAAAAAAAAATTAAATAATAATTAAATAATTTAAAAAAAATTTAATTTAATACAATAAAAAAGACAGTTTTAAAATTTGATAAAAAAAAAAGCACCCAGCAATTTAATAAAATTATATATATATATATATTTTTTCAAATAAATTTTTTCTTATAATTATACAAGTGTTGCTGGAGAGAGGGACATCTGGGGCTTTGCTTGGCCTGCTTCTCCTACAACCCAAGCTCAGATAAGCAGATGAAAATGGATGGATATAAATATATATAATTTTAATTCATAATGGAGGCGAAACAGTAAAATTTGGGGGCTCCCAACAAGATGATGAAATTGGTACATACAGTTTTCAGTATTCAGTCTGTTCGTCTCATTTCAACCTTTTTTTCCAGTAGCAAAATGTATTTAGTAGACTGGAAACACAACAGCTTATAATTCTAATGGGCTACCTAAAGTTTAATTTGTATTAATGTGATACTATGCTACCAATTACCAAGGTGAGGTAGGGCATATTGCCATGGAGAGATCACTGAACAGGCCCAGGAGCCCAAGGTGTGCGGGCCGGCACCCTGGCCATCTCATAAAAGAATCACAGTTTCACGGTGTCACAGTATTACAGAATTATTATTATTATTATTATGAGTCAGAATAACCCTCACAGGAATGAAAACAGAGGGGTTATTTCTGGTTGAACAAAGGTTTTATTACTATAAAATAATATATTTGAAAATAACTAAAATAAAGTAAAATTCTCCATCTTGTTGCATGTCAAAATGTACTTTTGTGACCTCCTCTGCAGTATAGTTGTATGGTAAGTTAAAATAAAAAATAAAAAACACAGCAAAGTAGTGCTGGTTTTAATTCATTTTTCTATTAATTTTCATCTTTTCATTTAATACAATAAAAATAATTTTTGATCTTTTTTATTTAATACAATAAAAATGACAGTTTTTCAATTTAATTTTAAAATATTAAGCACAATTTTAAATTCATTAAAATAAATTATAATGAAAAAAATAAATAATAAAATTTCTTCTTATTTTTGAAAATATTTTTTTCAAATTAGTTTTCAATTTTAATTATACATAATTTGAAATAATAATGGAGGCAAAACAGCTAAATTTGCGGGCTCCTGATATGATGTTGAAATTGGCATGAATATGTTGATCTGGCCTTGATAAAATGAGTCTTATTTTACAATAAACTATGTGTTTTTAATTTTCTAGGCAAGGATTAACCACATAATCAAATATATTGTAGATTTTATTTCATATTTTTATGTTACGTTGTTGTTTACTGCCATTTTGAAGGCAGAATACTTCACTTCCGGTACCAGCTTGGCCCACTTCCGCTAACTTGATGAAGCAGCTTTACGAGATGGGGATTGTTTTTATTCGGGAGGGCTCCTCGTTTTGTTCTCTGGCGTGTGCCGTATCAGAAAAGAGGGGCAGTCGGAGTCAGTCATCTTTTCAAAATAAGGAATAGCCCCAAACATTGTTTACCATCATGTAGTCACAATTATGGGATGTTGCAGGCAACAGTGTGTGTGTTTGTGCACAGTGTGTCATGTGTTATTGAACATATCTGTGCAAATCATACAGGAATGATAAAGACATGGTGTATGGGAGATACCTAACAGTATCCACAGCCAGCTGTAGTGAGGTGTCGCGAGGTTTAGGCCATAAAATATTTCATGTTTTAAATGAACAGCGTCTACGTAACATGTAGCCTGCCTCCCTATGTAGGTCACCACATAGTGCACCTCCATATAGGCCCGCGCTGCAGTGTGTGCTACTATACGGTCACATATCAGATTTCAACATGGGCTGGGTGCTCAGTAATAAATGCTGAGAATACCATGAAGTACAGATATAGGCTTGGCCCATTCCCAAATCTGCGTGACACTAATCTCTCTAATAGCCTGGAGCAGATCTCCAACCATAAGCGCTGCTAAACGATTAGGAGGTCAAAGGTCTCGGGGGATTTCTCTGCCAAGCTGCAAGCTGAGTCACCTGTTCTATATCGGAGTGTTGGCTTTCATCTTCAGCAGAACACACGGACCTGTACGTGGCCTAATGGCTCCAGCTCGAGGCACTAACACAGGCCGGGTGAGGAGTTCAGTTCCTGTAGATGTTATTCCCCTGGCGGTGATTGTGAACTTTCATCACAAATGAACTCTCTCGCTCTCTGTAGATGGAAAGAGCTCGGCTCTGTCCAGGAAATGTGGGGGATGTTTATCATTTCAGAGATTACTCACTGAAAAAAATATCAGAAACATGCATCCAAAAACATCTGATTCCATATGAGGGCACTGTGGCTGTGAGCTCACCAAAGCACTGCGTCATTAGATCCCTTTGTCCTGCGTCACAAACGATTAACTAATTACATTCCAGGAATTTAGGGTGAACCCTGCACGAACTCATGCACCATCGTCATACTTCACCTGCAGAAAATGACCACCGAGCAACACAACCTTCATCGTGAATGGGGATGTTTTATATGTGTTGGAAGCTGTGCACAGAGAGATGATGTTTTATACCTGAAAGAGGGAGCTATCAATTAAAATGATAAAGCAGAGTTATAACAGTAACTCAGCAGCATCAAAAGCTGCTGTGGTACACTTGTTTTCAAAGACCTTCCTCCACAGATATTACATGAAAGAGAGACCTTACCACATATAATTAGATATTGGTGCAGGTTATTTCTGAAGGTATGCAGCGGAGGTTTGTGCTTTATTCACAATAAAGAGGAAAACTGAGAGGTTTGCATGAAAAGCAGAAACCAACATTTTTAAACGCTTGATCAGAGATTGTGGTTTGGTAATGTTTTTATTTTGTTTGTGAGCTCCACAACATATTACGTTATTAATATGTGATTATTATCCAATGATATGGTTTCTGAAATTATTATTTTCCATAATTTTAACGAGACAAACACAAAGCATGTTAAAAAAAAAGCTTTCTGAGACTGCAAAATTTAAAAAATTTAGATTTTTATTTTATTTTTTTTAATCAATTTTAATCTATTTTATTTTAATCTATTTTATTTTATCTTAATCTATTTTATTTTATTTTATTTTAATCTATTTTCTATTTATTTCATTTCATTTTATTTCATCTTACTTTATTTTAACCTATTTTATTCTATTTGAACCTATTTTATTTTAATCTATTTTATTTTATTTTAATCTATTTTATATTAATCTATTTTCTGTTATTTGATTTCCTTATTTCATTTAATTTCATTTTATTTTACTTTATTTTAATCTATTTTATTTTATTTTACTTTAATATATTTCATTTTATTTTCTCTTAACCTATTTATTTAATCTATTTTCTGTTCTTTTATTTTCTTTATTTCATTCCATTTTCCTTCTTTTTTTTTTGACCCTCCCCAAAGCTATAAATATTTTAACTTGAGCCTCCCTGATTGAGTTAAAAAGTTAAAGTTAAAAATTGAAGATGAAATACTGAGTTGAAAAAAGCCTTGGTTTTTCACTCTTGTTGTGCACGCTGGTTAGTTGATGCAAACAGTTTATTCTTGGCCACATTTTATATATATATATATATATATATATATATATATATTTTAATCTGTTTTATTTTATTTTATTTAATAATGTTTTATAATATGTCTGTCACATCAATATTTTCCACAAAACATACAGTTATTTACACTAAATTTGCTTTCAAGAAATGTAACCATGTAACTGGTTATAAATTGTGCGTGTGTACAATTAAACTCATCGCTGTTTACCCTTCTTTGCATCTGTGTTAAAGGAGCAGTGTGTCGGCTTTAGTGCCATCTAGTGGTGACTGCAACCAGGCAAAACTGTTCCCACATGCTGCACATGAACTCCCAGTTAGGATTCCCTCTGTGTTTATTGTTCAGGAGGTTTTGAGTTCTCCTCCTCTCCCAAACAAATTGATATCATTTATAAAATAACACGTAGGATCCATACTAAAAAATTACGTACAAACAAAAGCCAAAAATGGCATGTGCCAAAAAATATTCAGAAATATCTACCTCACCATCTGCACACTGGACCTTTAACTTACAATACATTTACATTACATAGTTAAATTAACTTTGTGTACAAGAGCAATAATCTCCTTGAATCTGCGTCAAATATTTAAACTTCAGAACCCCTTACGTGTCACCTCTGATCCACACTGGGTGCTGGGTGTCAGTAATTTCCTCCTCTGGGCGCTCAACATCCTGCTCCGCTGCCTGGCTCTGAGGGATTTCCTGTTTCCTGGAGTGTGGAAAATGGTTTCAAATGAGAAGAAGTGAGTCCCACATGGCTTAAAATTAACAGAGACATCAAAAATCTGAATATAATACAGTTTAGACTGCCATAAACCAAAAACAACATCCTCATGAAGAAGAGAAACAATATATATACATATAATTTTACTGCCATAAAACACCACAACCTTACATGTGTTACATCACTAGAGAGCCCTGGATGTCGTTCATACAGTGCACCAGGACTCAAATAGACTGCATGCATGTTGTTTAAAATAAAGGCCTCGGTGTCACGGCCACGCACACAGGACATATTTGATGTTAAGAGCAATTTAAGTGTCGACTACTGCACTGCATCAGACTAAACTCTGCAGATGTGAAATTAAAAAACCTCACACTGCAGTTTGTTGGTTTTTAATCACAGTTTGACAGATTTTTAAAAACTAAAACACCACTCTACACGATTATATTACAGTGCAGTAAATGAATATATTGAATTAATTTCTCAGGAGACTCAGTGTTCCTATTCATCCATTTTAAATGACCCACACAATAATTTTTATATTTTTACGATCTTGGAGAAAACACACCGTCTTCCTCTCTTTGTTAATCTGGTTTGCAGCATTATACTCTCCGTCTGCTCGTAACGATGACACTGTTGTAATCATCTGAGCTAAATTAAACATGAGTTTAATTCCAGGACCATCTCACAGCACGACACAGCAGAGTATACACATGCCTCTGTCTTCCTCTGGCCTTGTTGAGCCTCCTTGATGCGTTCTCATGTCGTCACTCAGCTGTTTGTCTCTGTCTAACTTTGCTCCGAGGTCACTGAAACCCTACCAGCAGCAGCGACGCAGGTAAATATAGTTATAGACGGAGAGTTCCCTGAACTGTATGTTGAAGTGTTTTCTTCCTCAGCACTTCTTTGTGTGGCTGCGTGAGAGTGACAGAGGAGGCTCTTCTCTTCTCTTTCAGAGGTCTGATATAAAATGGAAATAAATGCTGAACTCTAGCAATTTTTCAACACGAAAAAAAGTCAAGATTTGTCTGACTGACCCAGAACATAAATAAAATCAAGATATGTAATCAGTGATGTAACTTATTGTATACCTTCTTGTCTGTGAAAATGTTCATGGTAAACAAAGGGAATATATACAGTACTCACACATAGCCATGGATGGATTAGTGAATGGGCCAACCAGGCACAGGCTCAGGGGCCCAAAATGTCAGGGGCCCCCCTGGCCGTCACTTGCAAAATGTCAAAAAAATGAACATGAACTGACCAGGAAGAGACTCAAACTGACCGAAAGGAGACATAAAAAGACCACAATTAGACGCAAAGGACCTGCAAAGAGACACAAAATAACCACATAAACAGGAAAAGCAGTTACAGAGAGACACAGAACAACCACAAAGAGACACAAAACAACTGCAAGGAGACTTAAAATCACCACAAAGACACACAAAAATACGGAAATTAGATGCAAATAGGCTGCAAAGAGACACAAAGTAACTAAAAAACAGGCCAAACGGTTACAAAGAGACTCAAAATGACCACAAAGAGACACAAAACACCAGATTTAGGTGCAAAGGAAAAGCAAAGAGACACAAAATAACCATAATAACGAGCAAAACAGCTACAAAGAGACTCAAAGTGACAACAAAGACACATAAAACAACTGCAAGGAGACTCAAAACCACTGCAAAGAGACACAAAACAGCTACAAAGGTGCTAAAAATAACTACAAAGAGATAAAAAAAAAACTGCAAAGAGGCACAAAATGACCACAAAGAGACATCAAAAACCAAACTTAGGTACAAAGGAGCTGCAAAGAGACACAAAACAACTGCAAAGGGACTCAAAATGACCACAAAGACACATCAAAAACCAGATTTAGGTACAAAGGAGCTGCAAAGAGACACAAATTAGCTACAAAAATAGGACAAACAACTGCAAAGAGACTCAAAATGACCACAGAGAGACACAAAAAGACCACAATTAGATGCAAAGGAACTGCAAAGAGACTCAAAATGACCACAAAGAGACATCAAAAACCAGATTTAGGTACAAAGGAGCTGCAAAGAGACATAAATTAACTACAAAAATAGGACAAACAACTGCAAAGAGACTCAAAATGACCACAGAGAGACACAAAAAAACTGCAAAGAGACTCAAAATGACCACAAAGAGACACAAAAAAACTGCAAAGAGACTCAAAATGACCACAAAGAGACAAAGAGACATGATCACAAAATGAACTTATAAACAGCTTAACAGCACTAAACCACAAAAATCACTACGAGAGCAATGTCGCTCACCTCACCCAGCACAACAGCAAAAGGGGAGAGGTAAGGTGGGAGACACCACTTAATAGGTAGGTTACCCTTAAAGGTGAATGCAGGGGTACACAAACTGAGTATTAAACGTTCCACATAATGAGTACGGAGGCCTGAGTGTGTCAGGTAACAACAACTGAAACAAAGTTTGTGTAATTAAAACACTTAACATTCCAAATGTACATCTGACCTGTCACACATATCACTGCAGTATAACTGACCCTGTCACTCACTAAACTGCTCTGCTGATCATCCTGAGTGACAAGCTCTGAGGCCTAAGGTCTGGAAAGAGACGTTGCTGTTGAGTTTTTCAAATGTACTTTTTTGGTGCTTTGAGCACAGACAGCAGAGTGCCATCTAGTCTCATTATACTGGAGAGAAGGCAGACATCTCTACGGCTGATATCTCCAACACTCTGCAACTCACACCATAAATATCTAGACTGACAAACAGCACTACATGAGAGAGGAAATATATTTGTTTGTGAGTTTGGGGGTGAACTGTCCCTTTCAAGGGGCCAGATGGAGGGAAGGTAACCTGGAAACCTTTGCATCTTTCTGACATCAGATTAGGGGGTTCTGAATCCAGCTGTTTCTGTGACTGCAAGGTTGAAGATGGTGTTCATAACTGTGAGGAGTTTTCCTTTAACAAAGCCAGCTGTGTAAGATGGACAGAAACAGAGCACACATTAGTAAGCATCCAGCCATGACAAAGGGATGACTTGCATTACGCCGGCGTGGAAAAGGCGGGCCGGGTTGTGCATCTATCTGTCTTCCTTTGAGTGGGGAAGACCTACAGTTCTGGCCCTGGAGATTTACCGCCCAGCTAATCCCATTACTCAACTATCAGATGCCAAATCCCCTCTAATGGCATTACACGTGCCAGAATTACGTATGATGATGCTTGCTAATGAGAGCTCAGCAGATATACCTTACTGGAACCAGTGGCCCTTGTGCACAGAGTAGCCCCATGGCTCTGCGGCTTAATGGACTCAGTATTGAGTGTCGAGGGAAGTCAAATTTATCGACAAAGTGCTTTTAACAAAAAGCAGGTTGCTTGCAAAGTGCATCGCAGAGCAACAAAGGATGTAAATACATCTAAAACTGCGAGCATACGCATCGAAATGTTAATAGTTGAGGGTGTGTGTGTGTGTGTTTGCAATGTGTGTGTGGCAGAGAGAGCTGCAGGACAGCGCCAAGGACAAGTGGACACTTTAAGATGCAAGCATGAATGATGAATGGAAGGATGGAGTTTCCCATACAAACCTCAAATCAGCCTGTCACGTCCTCGCCCGCTGCTGCAGCGCTCCAAAAGGTCGTTTTCAAAAGGTGATGTGTCCAGTAAAAAAGATTTTAAAAATTTATATGCACATACAGTTAGTGTTGTCTTTGGTCCTGTGGTGCATCAGCTGAGGGTGGAAAACACTCGCAAGATCTTATTTTGTCCGACCTGCAGTGCTTCTTACGTCGATGCAGTGATGTAGAAATGTGCTCAAGGGTACGGTCAGGACAGCATGACATGCAGGTCAGGTGTTTGGTGACTCTTTAATATGTCATTTGAAAGCAATGAGAATTAATGTGCTGCTATAACACAGTGACATTCAAGATGAGGCTCCAGCTGGGGGCCAAATTGGAGGTCAGATGAGGGGAAAATGCTAAAAAAAATTATATTAAAAATAAAATAAAAAAATAAAATAAAATATATAATAAAAAAATATATAAAAATATATATATAAAAAAATTAAAAATATTAAAATTTAATGTATCTCTACAGATAAAATATAAAAATCTTAAAAAAAAAAAAAAAAAAAAGTTAAATATCACCATGGCGTTGGATTACAGCAACGCGCAGCAGCACATCATACTGCCGTAAAAGGTGCGTCAGTTTATAACGCCACTGGATGGCATCAGCTTGAAACGCTGCTGATAAAATCATAATATAAGGAGGTGGAAAGCCCATATAAGGTATGCAAAAGGGGAGGTCGATGGGTCCAACAAACCCTGGACTTTCACCTGGCAGCCTGCTGTTTGCTTCCCTGTGTGAATGTCTTTTTCTTTTAAGATTACTTTTTCCTTTTTATGCCTTTATTGGATAGAGTAGACTAAGTGTAAAAGGGGGAAAGAAAGGACGACATGCAGCAAAGGGCCGCAGGTTGGAATCAAACCCAAGGACGGTGCCTTTGTACATGGGGCACCCTCCAAGGTGTATTACTGTAAGTTTATTTTGAAAGCTGATGCATGCAACAGGAGTGTAATTTGAAAAGACACAACACATGTAACAAACGTATATTGAGCTGGTGTCCTGGAACAACAGACCCACGAGGATACCTAGCTGATCATACGGAGACATGAATGTTTGCAAAATGGTGAGCCTCGGTGGCTTCTAGACGCTGACAGCAACATCCATGGTGCCGTTGCCAAGCAGTTTTTCTCTCAACTAAAGAACCTGAATGCCAGGCATATCATGTACGCATGGATGGATCACTGAACGGGCCTCCCCGTCACAGACTCGATGTTACTGTTGCCACTACATGTTTACATGAGATTTTCTGTAAGAGAATGATTTTCTAAGTCAGAATGTATTTTGGGTAATTTATGCATTTTATTTGATGCTATTTTAGTAAAACAGGAAATCTGTCTTTTATTTTGACACTTATTGAGCTGCTGCTGCGTCCAGTTAATGTAAATGATGCAAGCTGACACCGTCAAGTGCAGGCCGAATGAAGAGATGCTCTTATATGAAGTTAAAATTAAGCCATAAACTGCTTTTAGAAGAAGCTAAGGTAATGTTTACTGGTGTATACGAAGATAAGAAGACCCCAAGATGATTTCCTTTCCTAGCATGCAGCCAACGAGGTATTTTTAGAAGACTGTACTTTACTTTTGTTTGTTATTGTTTGCTATCATGTATGCTAACCAGCTAACATGGTGTCTTTATGTTTAATACTGTGTATTATTTGTTTTCATGGTTTGATGTGGAGAGAACACTTCAATAAAACCCGTTAAAGAAAACCACTTTTGTCAGATCGTGCCTTGGGAGGGATTCACACTCGGGGCCCATAGTGTGAGGGGGGCCCTCTGGCCTTCACTTCCAAAATGTCAAATTAACACAAACCAACCAGGACGAGACTCGAAATTATTGCAAAAAGACACAAAAAGACCAAAAACAGATGCAAAGGAACTAAAAAGAGACACAAAATGACCACGAAAAAAAACAAAAAATTACTTCAAAAACACCCAAACAACTACAGAAAGACATAAAACAACCACAAGGAGACACAAAATTACACAAAAAAAACACAAAATGACCACAAACAGATGCAAAACAACTACAAAGAGACACAAAACCACCACAATGTCTGTGTATCTGGCTCCTACATGCCGATTGGTGTGCCTGCTCGTGATTGGTCGGATGGGTGTATGAGTAGGAACTCAGGAGATTGCTACTGGCTCCAAATGATGTCACCAGCGCAAGATGGCAGCAACCATATCCAGGGTATCTTGTTATTTTTGTTCAGTAGGAGTAAGTAGAGACCTGTTTTCCATCTTTATATACAGTCTATGTTGCTAACCTGTCATTTGATGAGCTGACATTAACCCCACTGAGAACCCCTGATGCAGACAATTCATATGACAAATGATACACAGATTTTAAAAACAGCCTCGAGTCATGCTGTCTCAGGCTCTCCACCAGATGTTTGGCACCTGGCTGCAGGGATTTGCTCCTGTTCTGCAACAAGAGCGTCAGTGAGGTCCAACAGCGAGGTTAGGTGATCAGGCCTGGCTCGCAGTCAGCGCTCAGGCTCATCCCAAAGGTGTTGGACGAGGTTGAGGTCAGGGCTCTGCACAGGCCAGCCAAGTTCCTCCTAAAGAGAGAAAACCATTTCTTTCTTCCTTTATGGACCCAGCTTTGTGCACAGGAGGATCGACATGTTGAAACAGGAAGAGGCTTTTTTCTAAACTGTTGACACAAAGTTGGAAGCATTCTGTTGGACCGAGGTCTGCACATGCTTTTGGCCATGAGATTACATATATCTCCTTCTTCCCACACTCGCTTCGATCCAGAAATGTTGCACCGAGCTTAAAACTCACTTTATGGATATTCCTCCAGTTTTCTGTTATGATACTAAACAGACTTAGAGATTAACAAGTTGTTCTGCACACATGAAAGGCAGCAGAGAAAATATGCAGCCGAGCGCCTGAGCAAAAATAGAACCAAAGTCACATTAAAGAGACAGTGAAGTAACATTTCCTACAGTTTGCATTGCACCGGGCAGCGGTCCAAGATCTAACCAGCAGCCTCCTCGTGGGCCAAAATCCTTTCTGAGACTCTTCAGCATCTTTCTGGAATGTGCTCAACTAAATCTGAGCATTGCACGGGAAGCCCCTCTTGTCTAATTGAACACTTGTGATTAAAAAGAAAAGCATCAGCAGGTAGTTTAGCGGCTGGGCAGCGTGGCTGGTGTCGGCTCTATCTATACAGAGGCTCTCCAGCTGAAATCAAAGCCTCTCTTTTTGCTCTTAAAGCGCCCAGGAAAATGATTTATACGCCTGCTTTCGGCTTGTCGCGATGCCACTCAGAGCGATTTATCTTGTCTTGGCTCTGGCTCTCTGTAGCAGGAGCCAGCCAGCCTCCCCCTCCCTCCTTTCTGTTGTTTCAGCATGAATGATCTTTTCCATTGACAGCTTTGTTCATCCCTGCAGGCAGATCTGCACCTGTAACCAAAGCCCGGTGGATACCGGCCTAATTACCGTTCTCATCTGGCACCCAGCTGCCTTCCTTGTCCTCGCACGAACCCATACAGCAACCCACAGAAGAGGAGGCATTAGCGAGTTTAAAAATGAGCCTTCATCCCCGTAGCTGCTGCGTGCAAGCCATGTATCTCAGAGGCAGCGCATGTGAAGGAGGCTTTTCAAGGTTTCAAGGTCAGGAGGACAGATTCAGCTGAGGAAGGCAAGAACCCACTAAATCTACGGTTACATCGTCAATCGCTGACGACAGTTCACGCTTATGTCATGGAGGCAGGTATCACTGTCCTCTTAATCCCCAGCGTGCCTGCCGTGATCTGTGCAACAGCTACTGTTTTTACACCGAGACATGCAAGAGCTGTCAGCAGCCGAGCCTCGAAACATCAGGCCGGCTGTGGGGTGAGACAAACTGCCTGTGCGCCAAAGGTTGATGGGTTCAATCTCGGAAAAATCAGTGCACAGCAGACAAAGAAAGCGACACTGGTTGAATGCCGGTGTCATGCGTGTATCTGTATGTGAGGTATGTGTGCGCTGAGAAATGAGCAAGGAACCTTCACTGCTTGAATAAAGGTCACACAAACATTGTTCCTTGTATTGGAGCGAAGATTTCTATCATGGATGAACGCATTGAACCAGACCACACGATGACGCATGCTGCAGAGATGCACATTGTATGGCATAAACTCAACGAAGGACAAACTTATTGTGAGGCTTAAAGCTCCGGCATCGAATGCCTTTCATTAATTTTGCTCAGCTCAGTGCCGTATGTGCT
This sequence comes from Cephalopholis sonnerati, assembly GCA_019142605.1. Classification (NCBI taxonomy): domain Eukaryota; kingdom Metazoa; phylum Chordata; class Actinopteri; order Perciformes; family Serranidae; genus Cephalopholis; species Cephalopholis sonnerati. Next base: position 4,508,968 of record JAGQAX010000024.1, read on the forward strand.
CGAATCAAGGCCTGCCGCCGCAGCATTTATATGCAAATCTTGACCTTTGCCAAGCTGTTAGATGAATACTGTACATCGTCTTGTTTTCTCTCCCATTCTTATCCACTAAACACTGGTCAGATTTGCAGAATCTCCCTCCTCCTATGATCAGCCGCTCAGAAAATGGAGTTTGATGTTTTGAGGTCGAGCTCAGGATCAGTCACCAACGTACCCCTCCTGAAATACGACTTCTTCTCCTCTTTATTTTCCTCTCTGGAGGGACTCGGGGGGTGACGTGGCGCTGACAGCTCTAAATTTAATCCGCAGCGGCCCATAAATACGCGTCGGCATGACCAGGCTAGTTTGAAAATAACACCACGGTAAAGCTGAGGCGGCCCATGCTCCGAGCATTACGTGACTCTTATGCAATCGCACAATGAGGCCGGGATATTTGGGGAATGTAACTCAACACCCCAAAACCTTTATAGACGAGTTGTTGCCAACGTTCAGGAGGGCAACTGGCAACTGTCCATCTCCCAAACAATTTCAGGGGTTGCAGTGGAAGTTAATGGAAACCCATTTTATGATGTGGAAAAACTCTTCCAGGAATCAATATTTGTACCACTTCATTAAAACTACTTAAGACATCACACGCACTTTGCTTTTAAAAAAAATGATACCCAGACTTTTTAAAAATTAAATAGGCCTCAGACTTTTTCCGAGAGGCGACGGCATAATTAATAAGGTGATATTAAATTCTGTGTTATTTTTCTCTTATTTGTGTGATGATTAAATTGTAAAAGTAAAGGTTATCCCTGCTTCCAGTGTTTTATAATCTGTTTATGATGCTCGGCAAAGGCCAAGAGTCAGATCCATTTGTATTTGGCTGGATTACGTAAAAGCAAGCAGAGTTTTACTAAAATAGCACAATTAAGAACACGAGCTAACACAAGAATAACCAGCTATGTTGACAAGACTTGAAGAGCGTCACCTCGCATCTTGATGTCTTTGCTTCAGATCACTCTGCTTTTATAATTAACCTTTTTCACAGCAGTCATTTTCACGTGTTAGAACAGCTCAGGTGTAACTGTTAACTCCCCTCCAGCTGCTACTGTGAGGCAAATATATTTTATTGCACAGGTCTGTAGATACATTTATTGTGATAATTCTCTTTACTGCCTGTGAAAATTGGTATTACTTTTAATATTTTAAAGGAGAACCTCATTCCCCAAATAATCATTTGTATATCAATTACTCACCCCATATCCCAGCAACACTTTCCAGCTCCTCCTGGAGGACCCCAAGGTGTTCCCAGGCCAGATGACATATGTAATCCCTCCAGTGTGTTCTGGGTCTGCCCCGGGGCCTCCTACCAGTGGGGCTGTGCCCGAAACACCTCTAATGAAAGGCGCCCAGGAGGATCCTGATCAGATGCCTGAACCACCTCAACCTTTTTCTCAGGCTGAGCCCAGCCATCCCTCTGATGAAACTAATTTCGGCCGCTATGACAGCTTATTTCGTAGATTATTGAATGTGGGTGTGGTAGGAGGCAGGGTCAACACTGACGTCACACTTGGGGGTTGGTGTTAATGACTCCTTAGCCGCTATTAGCCGCACCTGGAGGGAGAGCTGGAGAGGCCTTTGAGCTGAGTGGGCACGCCACAAGGGAGGCGCCGGAGGCAAGACATTCTGAAGACAAGTGACGAAGAGAGCGTTTGACATGCCACCTTGAATTATCCATGTAAATACACATTGACTCCGAACAACCACGAAGAAGAGCTAGCTGGACTGGATAGGAGAGGTCACATTCACCTGGGAAAGCCCAGGCACATTTCTCACGTCTAATGCAATACATTGTGAGAGGCGCTAAGTACCGTGCTTGCTAGCCTTAGTTGACGAAATTTCACGAGTGAGATTTAACATAATAGCGTAACACTGCAACCTCGTTCTTTCCGTCATTACCCAAGGCTCATGATCATAGGTGAGGGTTGGGATATAGATGGACCAGTAAATTGAAAGCTTCACCTTCCGGTTCAGCTCCCTTTTCAACACGACGGTCCAGCACAGACGCCATGTGTGAAGAGGTCAGGATGAGAGTCAGTGCCTCCAAATCTGAGGCCATGGTTCTCTGCTGGAAAATGGTGGATTGCCCCCTCATGGTTGGGAGTGAGTTACTGCCTCAAGTGAGAGTTCAGCTATCATGAGTGAAGGTGCTCACCTTGTGTTACGTTAAACTTAGTTTGTCTCAGATGCTTCCACAGTGAATGAAGAATCCAAAAAACAGAGAAAATTCGGGATGAATTGAAGTCTCTCTTTAAAGCCAGACTCCATCGACAAAAGCAGCAATTTTACCTCACAGAACACAGGAGCTGCTGGTCTACTGCTACCTTGATCAGTTAGTTTGTTTGTGTTATTATGTGACTTTTCTGAATCTAAACTAACCCTTCAAAGCACCCGTGTCGTACAATAACACTGATCGAGGCAGCGGTAGATCAGCAGCTCCTGTGTTCAGCGAGGTAAAATTACTGTTTTTGTCAATGGAGTCTGGCTTTGAAGAGAGATAAAGTTTGGTAAGTACTGAGCATACGACTGGATAAATGACACTAATACTGCACCAGTTGTGTGATAGTTAGTAAAAGTAAGTTTTCACATACCGGAAAACTTCAGTTTCAACACCTTTGATTGTGTTTCCATCTTTGCTGAGCAACAATTTTGTGTGAAAGGAATTAAAGGCCTGTCCCAGATATGGGCCTCTTGATTTCAATGATTTAAGTGAATAATAGCCTGGGCTACTAATTGAAGTTTTACGGTAGATCTGATACAGTTTCGCTGTTGTTAAATGTGGACCCCTATGACTTCAATTCATTAAGAAATCTCTCCATTTTTGGGTTCTTCGTTCACTGTGCAGGCATGCTAGAAAAACAGTTTTATGTTCATAGTCAATGTAACACCGGGTAAGTAATTCATATACAAATGGTCATTTTGGGGGCGAAGTATTCCTTTAAGGTGGCAAAAATAAACAACAGACAACGGAAACAACCAGCTAACTAAATATCTGAATATGAGTCATGCAGCTGAGGGGATTTAATTCAGTTTTGGATGTCATATCTTCTGTCACAGGGCCCAAAATTCGAAGAGGGTGCCAATCAGCTACTGTCATGCTTGTTCACAAGGTCACACAAGGTCAGACTGGAAACACGTATGGCATCATTATGAGGACAAGTGAGCCGCCTCACTGAACCTCATCTTCCCTTATTTCTGTTCTGTGCCACCGCAGCGTTTTCTAAAACTGGCTGATGTGACGTGACGCCGCCACGATTAGAGACTGCGTCATGGTGGGTTTCCTCTCAGAGGTCAACATGTTTATAGTAGTCTTATGTACTTGTTTGTCATGTTTTTAGACACGGGGGAGAGCCAAGGAACATTTTGGCGAGCGGGCAGACGATAAGTTTCATCTGCTTTTGAACTGTGCATGTCGTCAGTGTTATACAGCGGTGTTTATTGGATTAGGTAACTCTAAACTGAATTTATTTTATAGTCACAAGAAACAGCAGTGGGTGATTCTCATGGCTTTGGAGGATTTCTATGAGATAGAGCATAAGGTCACTTAACACTGTCGTACTTTGATGTTTATGCCAGACTTACGAAGGGTTTCCCATGAGGTGAATAAAATCTACATGCGCCGAGTGTTTTTTAAAGAGCAAAAGACGTCACACACAGGTCACATTTACAATGAAACAGCATTTTCAGAGCATCATGTTATCTTAATGTGAAGTACTATGTGTGTGTTCTTGTCCTTGCTACATAGTGAGGACCAAAATACGCTTACCACAGAGTGCGGACATAAATGGAAAATGACGACACTTTGGCCGGCCCTCACTTCTTCAAAGGCCAGTTTGAGGGTTGAAACTTGGTTTGAAGGTTCAGGTTTAGGTAAGGGTTATGTAACAACACATGGCACATGAGTGCTACAGGGACACACGAGGACCAGGTGAGAACGTGACAAGGAGCTCAAGGTGTCAACCTGGCCTCCAAATTCCCCAGATCCCAGTTTGATCAAACATCTGTGGGATGTGCTGGTACCCCACCTCACATCGTACAGGACTCAGAAGATATGCCGCCAACGCCCTGGTCAGCCAAGTCAGTCCAGAGAGGACCCACCATGGATCGGGAGTACCTCTGAGGTAACAGCACATCCCTCAAATGTCTGATCAGATTGGGATCTGGGGTATTGGAGGCAAAGCCGACACCTTGAGCTCTTTGTCACGTTCCTTGGGTCATTCCTGAGCAGTTTTATGATGTGGCATGGTGCATAGTCCTGCTGGGGGGCACTGCTGTCAATAAGTGCCGCTGCCATGAGGGGGTTTACTTGGTCTGCAATGGTGTTCAGGTGGGTGGAGCACGTCAAGTCGCATCCACATGAATGCCAGGATCCAAAGGTTTCCTAGCAGAACACTGCACTGTAACAAGACAATCAATGTCAAGGTCTTTTTACAAATTAAAATGGAACTGACTCAGGGGCGATTGCTCTGAGGGGAGGCTGAACTTCCCCTAAAATTTCATAGAAGAAATGGTCAAATACGCACTATTGAATTTACGTTAAAATAAGAATTTATGTTGCATTAAACGTGCGCTAGGATGCGTTTAACATCATGACTATGATGTTCAAACGTCAGCTGTTTATCACCAATTTTCAAACGCGACCTCCCTGTCATACATTCTCGTGTCAGCACGGTGGACACGGAGCCTCCAAGCGTTCCTATGAGACAGCGCTGAGCAGGTTTTTTTCATTGGGTAGATGCGACAAAATCGTCACTTCCAGGGAGGCTCAGCCTCTGTGGGACCAAATGGAGTGGTAGGCGGGAGAGGACGCTCGGTGTCTGCATGATGATTGGAGGAATTGTCTAAAAGGCTGAACCCCTTTGTGACTGACAGCGCTTCGTCGCATTTCGAGCTCAGTCCTATGTGGATATTTGCGAGTGGAGTCTTCTGACAGAGTGCCGCTCAGGTGTTTAAACCCATCTGAAAATCTGTGAGGTGTGTTTTGCTGTGGTTTATGATGTAAACTTAAAGCGTCCCCTGTTTGAAAGACCAGCAGCCGCCACTGGCCTCCATCTTATATAGTCCTGCAGCCTGTCCAGGTGAGCTGGATCTCCCTGATGACCTGACTCCGACCACCAGGTCAGCTCTCTTATTCTGAAACAGCTATATAATGTACATTTTGTTATGTTAAAGTAGTTTTTTAAAGCGTCTTTGTTGTATTTTTATGTTCTTGAGAGTTTGGCTCATTTGTATTCCTCTTAATTTGTTGATCTGTTTGATGCATGCACCAAGAACCAGAGCAAATCCCCTGTAAGTGAAACCTACTTGGTCATAAATTCTGGTTCTGATGTCAGTGAGGGTCCTCACAGAGATAGAAGTACAGGTGTGCGTGTGTGTGTGTTTCAGGGAGTTGGTCGTCAGCCTGGACTTCACATCCACTTGTCATGAGAAACTCAGTGAACACATGTTTACACGACTAAAAGGGGATGAATTACTGTCTCCTGTTTGTGTCCAATCAGACTGTACGGAGGTCTATTCAAAGTGTCATCGCTGGCTTAATCCCTGCAGTGTGTGTGTGTGTGTGTGTGTGTGTGTGTGTAGTCGTAGATAATAGCTCTGGCCTCTCTGAACAGTGTGACAGCACTCAACAGCTGTACGAAGCTCTGCCAAGGCCCTCCCCTGTCTCCCTCTCTGTGTTTTTGTCTCTCTTGTTCTTATTCCGTCCGTCTGTTTGTTTCTCTGTCCCTCTCATTGATTTTTTAACAGAGGTCTGAACTTTTTTTAAGGTTTTGATTTTTCTTTTGAAGAAATCTAAACTTTCTGTGTCTCCTTTTTTTCCGTCTCCATCCATCTTTCCACTCTCCCTGTGTTGTCTGCCTCACTCGTTCTCTCCCTGGATAAAACCTTGCTGTTATCATGCAGCAGATGGCTGCGCTCTGCCACCCCCACTCCCACAATGCACCGGGGCCCCATGTGGGAGTTAAACACAGGCAATAACATGGCCTCTGTATACACATACACATCACCTGTACTACTATATACAGTTACATTTACATATCCATCCTTGTGAGAGGTAGACGGGAGGAAAGACATCGAGTTCAGTACTTTCTTTTCAGCAACATGCAGGAATCAGAGATGTTTCCATGCTAAGAATGTTAATAACAACTCGCTTGAACTCTGTTATGAATACAAACATCATCGAAGCATTGGTCAGATTTCAGAAATAACATTCTCTTCACCTTGTTGCATCCTTAACCCCGTGAATTTCCTCAACACAGTCTTTGTCATTCCATCTTCTGACTGCTGCTACAACCATGCAGTCATGAATTAATACCGAGGCACTTGTAATCAACATGCAGTAGTTGCAAGGTTCTTTTATAAAGGCTCTGAATGAAACTTAAAGCCCAGCTCAGACCAAAGATTCGCGACAAGACGAGTTAAAACAGGCAACGACTTGCTTTGCGCTGTTCTGCAACGTCCTGAAAACCTGCCAAGTCACACTAATGCAACTAGATGAGACGGTGTATCATCACTATGCAACAACTCTCTGTCCTTCCGTTCTGATTTGCAGCTTTTCAGACTCATTTTGTGGCTGAATATAATTTGTAGCTTCTTAAAATCTGAATGAGGATAGTGATAGTGAGATACTGGCTACAGCTGCATTTGTAGTAGCGACCCACCGTCCGACACTGGCACACCGTGAGGATGGAAACAGAGGCCCGGCGGGGACATCTGGCTGTTGAAACATGTGACTTGCCTTACAATCTAAAGCCATCCACTGGCAAAGCTGCAGATGACACCATCAGCCGGCTTCAGTCAAGCTCAGACCGGCCAGTTTACACTGCTGCAACTTTCCTCTGCAGTGTCCCAAAACAGTTTTGTCTCGTTGCGGCTCATTGGTCTGATCTGGGCTCAAGAAAATTCCTGATATTACACTCTTGGCTGTTGAACTGCAGACAGCATCCTGTTGCTCACGCTCACACTCTGACGGCTCGAGTGAGCACTATTTATCTATAATAATAACAAGATACTGGACTCCAAGATGGCGCATGTTCAGGCCAATGAGAACTGTTTGCTTGGCACATACACCAAAAAACTGTTCTCACTCGAAAACCAGCACTTGGTCAGTGACTTCCGGTGTCACACACAGACGAAAAAAGCTGTCCTTCTACAGTTATTGTTTAACAGTGGCTGGCAGTGTCAGGGGAAACACAGCGGGAGAACAATGACAGGTAAGGCAACGGAAGTCCAAGTAGGTCAGGCAAGAGCAGTGGTGGATGGGTCCAACAACCCTCGACTTTCACTGAGGCTGGTGTTCACCTTTTGTAAGACTGTAAAGCCAAACATTGTTCTTTTTTCCTTAACCCAGCCATGTGTGTGTTATATGTATATGCATTTTCTTCAGTTATTTTTATCACATGTCACATGACTGGCCCAGGCACTATGGGCATTTAAGATGGTGGCTTTCTGTCATTTATCAGTCTGAGGAATCGAAACATTACTTTGCATTGGAGCTGCTTGGTGTGCGGATCTATTTGTTTTCATTTTGAGTGAAGTTTTACAAAGATAAAACCTCCATGGATCAAAATTCATGATAAAAAGAGACATAATTGACCTCGGTTGCAGTTCGAGGTGTCATGTTAATGGATTTACAGGCATTTTTAATAATGTTGGTCTATGTGGAATGTGATTTTTGGGCCACAGGGGATGTTTTCACCACAATTTGGGGAGCCCATGATGCTTATGATGATGCTTTATTAGCTATGCTGACTTCAGAGACTTAAATGCCACTGCAAAATCCGCAGCGCGTGGATGAAAACCACCCAGGTCAGGTGCCTCAAACACTCTTGGAAACGCCACAAATGGTTGCTGAAACACAACTGGTGTTGTTTGTTCATTTTGAACATTGGTCTGCAGCTTGGTAGACGTTTCACTGAGGTGACATATCATCCAATATCCTCTATCCTCTGCGTCTCCTGATGACAGACGTCTCTTTTATATCGCTGGTCTAAGGGGAATATGCTTTTTGGGCTGCAGGGGATTTTTCACAGCAGTGCTGCTAGCTGGCTAACCTTAGCTTGGGTTAACGTTAGCTAGTTGGCGGCCCTTGTCTTGTCTCTTGGTTCCTAAAAAGCAATCGTTAGTAAGGCTATACTATAAATTTATTATATGGGCTGCTGAGTTTGATGAATTTACTGTTTATCAGACCACAAATGAGGTAAGAATTTGTTGGCGATTTGGGTCACCTGCGGCCTGTTTGCCCTACTTCTCACTGCTAGGACACTATGCTGTCTTTGAGTTGCTACAGCTCTAACTGAAGGTCTGTCTCTGAGCTACAACCGTAGAATCTTGGCCTAAATAATATTTAACACAAAGAAGTTACATAAAGAACCTTTAATGGTCCTCTTTTGGTGATATTAATTTGATTTGAGGAGTAATACAGGTCCTTTTTCCTTTGTGGTTTGCCTCTTTGTGTGTTTGTAATCATCTAAGTTCCTTGTTAATTAAATATTTGATCCACTCCACTTGGTTTTGTGTTGCCTCCCCTTCCCCTATAACAAGCTGAGTCATAACAAGACCAAAGTTCAATAGTTCCTTTCATGCATAATAAGAGATGTTTCCATGTTAGGAATGTTCATAACAACTTGCTTGAACTCTGTGTGAGTACAAACACAGTCAGAGCGTTTGTCAGATATCAGAAAATAACATTAAATCTAATAAAATAGTTTGTTTAAGTGGTTTATGGAGCAAAATATGCCAAACATTCCCTGGATTCCGCTCGGCTTAAATAGGATAAATTGCGTCTTTATCATTGCAAATTGAATATCCTTTGGCTCTGGACTGTAGGTCAGGCCTTTCAATTTCAGAAACTGAAGTGCTTCATGTTGTGCAGTGAGTGCGAGTCTGCAGCTTCGTGCTCCGCTGCACTTCCATAAGGATTTAGCTGTGCTGGAAAGGAGCAGCTTTACCTTGTTTTGGAACCAAACTCCTCACTTGGCAATTTTCTGTCAGGGCGGAGGAGGTGAAGGGAGAGAGGGAGGGTTCTCGGTCCAGAGACAGTGACATCAGCGGTGCCTTTGGCGCCACTTATCTCCCCAGGATCTCCCAGCTGCCCTGGCATTTCCTGAAACGGGCCACACACTATCAAGCTAAACAGATTCAAGGAACCTTTGAGGAGATTTTACACAGTGGAGTCGTGGAGGAGCAACAAGAAGACCATGAACCATTTTGGTTCTATCTTAGACAAACTGTGTCTGGGTCTAAAGAAATAAACAAATGTGATAATAATGATTCATGCACGCCAATATTAGGTCCAAGAGTGTTTCTGTTTTCAGCAGACTAAGGTGTGTACACCAGCTCGTTCTGGTACCAGTCAGATCCGTAGTTTTCAGAGTGTAATTCATTCATTTCCACTTTTCCTCTGGTGTATCTGATGCATGTTGTTGTGGTTGGGTAAAAGCTTGTTATCTCAAACTTGTCACCTTAAATCAAAAACACCTACTGTTTTTTTGTGGTTGTTGTGACCGCTGTGCATTTTTATGTTCTGCTCGTTTTCAGGGTTTGAAAAGGGGAAAGTTTCTGCAAACCACAGATATGTGATGAATCTCTACGTTTCTCAACAATGCTGTGGTGAAGGTGTGGTTACATTTAGGCACAAAGACCACTGGTAATGGTTAGGAACAGATCATGTTTTGACTTAAAACACCCATGTTTAGTGGCAGAAAAGCTGATGGAAAAGCAGCTGCAGAATCTGAGCCACCAATCCCAGGTCTGGTTGCTCAGATTCTGCAGGGAAATGCTGCGATGTGTCTGTAAAAAACACACAGGTTCCGTGGCTCAAACATCATTGGGAATGCCACAATGTTCTACTAAAAACACCCAGTTTCAGTGGCTCAAATGCTGCAGAAAAAGACTTCGTTGTGTCAGTGAAAAACACCCAGATTCTGTGGCTCAAACATCATTGGGAATGCCACAGTGTTCTACTGAAAACACCAAGGTTTGGTGGGTCAAACAGCGCTGAAAAACCCTGCAATGGAAAACACCCAATTTTCGTGGCTGAAAGGCTGCTGGGAAATGTCTCATGCCAAAAATGAAAAACCATCCAGGTCCTGGAAAAACACCGCAATGTGCCACTAAAAACACCCAGGTTCAGTAGCTCCAACGCTGCTGGGAAGCATCGCAATGTGTTGATCATAAACACCTGGTTTCGGTGGCTCAAATGGCGCTTTGAAAAAAAAAATCTGTTGATGAAAAACATCAATGTTTAGTGTCACATAAGCCACTGAAATGGCAGGGATGGGTTAATGAAATACACCAAGGTTTGGTGGCAAAAAATCTGCAGGTAAATGCGGGGGTGTGCCGGTAAAAAACAGCCATGTTCCATGGTTCAGATGGCACTAGGAAACACCTCAATGTGTCAGGAAAACAACATTGTGGTTTTATTGGAAATGTCATGATATGTCAGTAAAAACCACCAGGGTTTGGTGCCACAAATGCCACTGGGAAATGTCACAATGTGCTGCTAAAAACACCCACATTCTGTGGGTCAAACACTGCTGGGAAACCCTACAATGTGTCTGTGAAAAAACACCCAAGCTCTGTAGTTCAAACGCTGCTGGGAAATGCCATGTTTTGAAAAAAAATCCAGGTTTGGTGCCACAAATGCTGCTGGATAAAAGCTGCGATGTGCCGCTGATAACACCCAGGTTCAGTAGCTGAAACATCACTGGGAAGTGTTGCAACGTGTTGATGATAAACATCTTGTTTCGGTGGCTCAAACGGTGCTGGGAAATGACAAGAAAACATCCATGTTTGGTGGCACAAAAGTCGCTGGAAAAGCAGGTATGGGTTGATGAAATACACCGAGGTTCGGTGGCACAAACTCCGCCAGGAAATGCTGCAGAACAACTAGGTTCCATGGCTCAAACGGCACTAGGAAACACCCAGGTACAGTGCCACAAATGCTGCTGAAAAACACCACAATGTGTCAGGAACAACATGCAAATTCTGTGGATCAAACACAGCTGGGAAATGCCACGATATGTCAGTGAAAACCACCAACGTTTGGTGCCACAATGCCACTGGGAAATATAGCAATGTGACGCTTAAAAATCCAGGTGCAGTAACACAAATGTCACTGGGAAGTGTTGCAATATGTTGAAGAAAAACACCCAGGTTTACTGGGACAGACGCTACTGGGAAACGCCATGTGTTGAAAAAAAACAACCCAGGTTTAGTGCCACAAATGCTGCTGGGAAATGCTTAAATGTACCACTAAAATACCCAGATTTGTTAGCTCAAATGCTGCTGGAAACGTAAATGAGATGTGTCATTAAAAACATCCAGGTTCAGCTCAAATGTTGAGATGATGATAAACACCAATGTTCGGTGGCTCAATGCAGCTGGAAAACAACAAGATATGTCAATGAAAAAACACCCAGGTTTGATGCCACAAACGCCGCTGGGAAACGCCATGATGTGGCACTAAAAACACCCACTCTGTGAGGAAATACCACAATATGTTGAAAAAACAGCCAGGTTCTTTGGCTCAAACGCCGCAGGACAACACCCAGGTTCGGTGCCACGAACACTGTTGGAAATGCTGTGAAGGATCATCAAAAGACAGTCGTTGTTTGTTGGTTTCAAACAGTGGTCTGCTGTCGTCTGCAGCTTGGCACACCATCCATCATCCCCTGCACCATTCATTGACTAAGTCAGCTCATATACTATGTCACTTTACAAACGCTGATATGATGCGTATGAAGGTAACACAGTCGTGCTTTGCAGAAACGTGTAACGCCAACACCTTCCTCTGGCGACTGGGCTGTGCTTAAAGGTGACAACCTGATAAACAGCAGAACAATATACTTTAATGTGCTCAACCTGTTTGTTTCCTGATATGTCAAAAGGAGGATGGATGACATCATTAAACGGGGAGTATTAAGGTGATACACAACCTGGCAAACATGATATTGATGCCCATGCTGTGTTATATAATCACTCTGTGTCACATCTGTTTCTCACTAAAAAGCTGTGATACTTAAATACATGTGTTTTCATGTTCACATTTTATGTCTACCTAAATGCTTTCAGAAGGAATAATGTGTTTGGTGTTGTTGCCATTGGCAGAACAATTGCTGCTCAACAAACTGCAGCCTCTGAAGGCTGAAACCAGAAAGGAACAACATGTTCTCAACCCTGAAATGACTAAGTATGTTTGCCAGCGCCTGCGTGCCATTAATCATTTACACGTGCAGTTTCTTAAATCAAGGTCTGTTGGTAAATTTAAGCACCTCAAACTTTTTGTTATGGCACAAGATCAGTTTGGATCTTCATTGTAAAAAGAAACATATCCTCTCCGAGACGTTTGCAGCACGACAATGTCCCACTACATTTTCTCCTCCGAGAAGACAGATGACACATTCCTCACACGAACGCAACAGGTCGTTAATCATAAAAACGTAAACATAAGCCATTAAAGGCATCTGGAGAGACGTCTGACGCTGTCATTGGAAATGCAATCCAATTAAAACAATGACTGCGTCTTGAATGCTGACATCACTACGTGAAATTTATGGCCTGTTTTTTGGAGAGTGTCATGATGAGAGATGAAGGGATCATGGTGCCTTACATTCCCAACAACGCCTCCTAATTAAATGACTAAACATGTCCTCTGTACACGTCCTCTACAGCGGCACATAGATGTGTTTTCTGATGATGTACAGTGATCTCATCCCTGCCTGGAAGCCACAGGTGGTACTGAAATGACACAAGAAGAAGGGGTCGGCAGTAAGACAGGGTTGGCCTGTAGGTTTAGGCAACAAAAGTACTTGGTTGTCGTTTGGAGAAAATAGCCAATAGTGCCGAAGACAGGGGTCCACAGCTAGGTCTGGGCAACAAGACTACTTGGTTATGGTTAGGAAAAGATTGCAGATGTCGCTAAAAAGTGACACTTGAGTGGCTCTAACGCAGCCGAAAAGGAAGCTGAAAAACATTTTAACTAGTATTGTTTGTTGGTCTTAAACACAGCGCTCCTGGGCCAGAGTCTGATGTAGAGTCAGCTTTTACTGCCACGAACGTGGTGGAATAACGGGGTCAGCAGTTGGAAAGGTGGCATTATGTCGTCACAAAAAAACACCTGGCTTTGAGTGGCATAAATGCGGCGTTCGCAGTTAGGTTAAGGTAAGAAAACTATTTGGTTAAGGTGGGGAAAAGACTGTGAAAACAACACATTCTCACTCCGACCTCGCCACATATTGACGGTTAATTGTGGACTTTGCACGTCCAGATACGACGTCCAAGGTACCCTGGGTGCGTTGGTTGGTTGTTGACGTTCTGGGATGCTGTGTCAAGTTCTGCTTGTTACTTGCAATGTCTTCTTTCACTTCACTTCACACTTCAGTTTTTTACAGAAAATGTCACGTTTACATACAGTCTCTTTCAAAATAAAAGCACTGCATTAGCACACATTGTTGTCTTTGTGGTTGGGTCTAGGAAAAAGGAGCAGGGTTCGGCTTTACAATCTTACAGGATGCGAAGACCGCTGTCTCAGGTGAAAGTCGGTGTTTGATAGACCCATCCTCCACCCCTCCCACCCGTCCTACTCGGACTTTCGTCACCTTATCTTTTGTTGTTGTTCCGCTGCGTTTCCCCCGATTGTCTGATGGCGCAAGTCGCTGACCAAGTGTCGGATTTCGACAACTTCAGAGTGTCAGACTTTGAGCGGCACAAATGCGGTGGTAAGAAGGGGTTGGCAGTTAGGTTTAGGCAACAAAACTACGTGGTTAAGGTTGGGAAAAGATTGTGGATGTGGCTTAAAAAAAAACAAAAAAAAACTCTTGGCTTTGAGTGGCACAACTGCGGCGGTAAGAAGGAGCCATTGGTCAGAAGGTAGCGATGTGACGCCATGGTGCTCTCGTGGGTCAAAATTTGATTTTGAAGTCTGATGTTTGTTGAACCCTTCCACCTTCTTCTCCCACCCACCCTGAGTGGACGTTTATACTCTTTAAACTACGTCCGTTGCTCTAAGCTTGGTGTGTCAAACACAAATGGTTAATTACTGCCCTCATCGTCATTACAGTGACCCCGGACACTGCCCAAGTGGCAAGTGAGACCAGGTTGGATGATGATAATACAGTTCTTTCACTGCTTTCTGGACAGGAACCTTCGGGGGAATCAGCCTTGTTTGGAGCTTAACCCCAGCTGAACTCGTGTGTTTCAGAGTGCAGCAGTGGGATCCACATTCCCTCAGAAACAAGCCAGGCGGAGCAGGCAGGGAGGGATGAATGTGTGCGACAAATTGGCTCTATTGAAGTTATTTGCTTCATTTAGAGAGCTCGCGAGCATACATCACAGGAGGAGAATTTAATAGCGGCACATAAACTACCTCTGTTTGTCTCTCGTTTACTCTTGTTTACTTCCTTTGGCTTGTTTACCGTCGCACACGCCGACACTTTAAATGCTTATTTTGAATCCACCAAATTATGATTAATGAAGCGTCTGAGCTTTTGGCGCTTTAACACGGTTTAAGAATGATTTTTGAATGGGCTCAGAGAAATAATGACACTTAAACTCTCTGCCTCACATCCCTGTTTATCTCTTCATTAGAGTCACTCGCACAATCAAAAACAAACTTTTGAAGGCTGTAAACACATGAACACGGAGTGAAATCTGAAAAGAAAGCCACACACACACACACACACACACGACTCTGAACTTCACACGTGTGCACACACACATAAAGTAATGAACTTTAGCAAGCCAGCTATGCACAGTAAGACAATTCCAACCCCTCGCACACTCTCACAGCGCTGCCAGCACAGCTTGCCATTAGCCCAGGGTTGTCTGACTCCAGACGATGTTTCCAATCTCTCGCACCATCTGCTCCTCGCCTCAGCGCTATCGAAAGGAGGAAGAGTGCAGCTTCCTCTTCCTCCTCCTCGTCCTTTCTACGAGGCTGGCCATCTTGTGTGGAGGTGTGAAAGCTCTGGGACACGATACCCCTGAAAATATTAGTGATAGTAGTGCGTTTCCATGTGAGCCATTGTTCCCTGAAGAGTTGTCGTCCTCTAAGATTCTTTCATTTTCCCATCTTGTTTCAGATTGTTCGGCAGCGGGAGCTCGTTGTAATGTCACCGGCACGACAACCCTCTAAAAGCACACAACTCACGCAATCAATAAAACACTAAAGACAGGACACTGAAAACAAAGCACCATTAACATAATAGATATTTGCAGGTAATACCATCAATAACATTTGCCATTAATTTCCTGGAAACGATGGATTTTATTCCTCTGGCAGGAATGTTAAGAATAGCTTTCAAACTGTCAATATTCACTTGTCACCTGTTGACAAATGTAGGTTTTAATGGTGATGGCGTGCATAAGAAATGATGCGTATGATGCATATGCTGCAGAGCCAGGACGGACAATGAAAGTTCCGTGAATCTGAATAAACAGATTTATATTGCTGCTCGGTTTTCACGAAGCCGCGTGCAGGCACAGCGGACGGCCTCGGCATCCGTCCGCTCCTCCTTCAAGGCTGAGCACTGAGAAATGAGAAGGATGCTTTCTGCAGAATATAAAGCAGCGGACGTGATGCATCATGCCAGGAGTTGACAGAAATACTACATGAATCATATGTGGTGATGTTACACAATGTACTTTTTCCTCCTTACTGCGTGCGGCTCGTTTTCACACGGCCTCGCCGACGTAAGTGGCTTTCATGTCGCTTTATTCATTTGTCCTGCGTTCATATGTAGGGATAATTATTTACTAATGACGTCCAGTTATGTGCTGTAAGTGTGGGGATTGTTGTAGGTGTTTTTTTTTTTAACTTGCTGAGTGAAAGCTTCATGTTTTGGTAAACAAAGTGGCAATAAAACAATCTAGAGTTACCACCTCGTGGTTGTACGCCTTCGCCAACCAGTCAAGATGCAGTTACAGTTCACAGTCATGTCTTTGAAAACATGGATGCGTCACACACAGATGATCTACACAATCAGCACAGTTTCAACCAACCAAATGTCTCCCCCTCTGTTCCTGAGATATGACACTGCGTAATGGCCAGAAAAGTGTTATTGTGGAAAATTATGACGTCATAGTGAAGTTAACCTTTGACCTTTTTGATGTAGAATATCATCACTTTATATCATCATCATTTTATCCATCTGTGTGAGATTTTGTCATTTGTCATAGTTCTTGAGTCTCAAAAAACATGTTTTGTGAGGTCACAGTGACCTTGACCTTTGACTTTCGGCCACCAGATTCTGATCAGTTCATTCTCGAGTCCACATGGATGTTTGTGCCAAATTTGAAGAAACTCCCTTAAGGTGTTCTTGAGCAAAACATTCTCACTTTCAGGTCCACATACGACATCAAAGACGTTCTGTGACACACTGTCAAGTTCTCTCCCATCCCACTTGGACTTTCTCCGCCTTAACTTTTGTCCTTGTCCCACCATGTTTCCCCCTGATGCTGCCAGGCGCCGTTAAACTATAACGACAATCAGCTGTGTATCATGCCGACGTTAAAGGAAGCCTTTTTTTGTTGGATTCTGACGCTGCGAGTCACTGCCCAAGCGCCGGACTGGGCTCTCACGAGATATCACTTTTATGAGAATGAGATAAACACAAGAGCACAGTGATCTTTGACCACCAAATTCCGATCAGTTCATCCTTGAGGCCAAGTGGATGTTTGTGCCAAATTTGAAGAAATTTCCTTAAAGTGTATTTGAGATATCGCGTTCATAGTGATCTTGACCCTTAGCCTCTAAAGTCTAATCAGTTCATCTTTGACTCAGAGTGGATGTTTGTGCCATGATGTTCTTGAGATATCGCATTCGAGAGAAATGAGATGGACACACGGTCACAGTGACCTTTGACTACCAAATTCTGATCAGTTTAACCTGAACTCAAAGTAGATGTTTGTGCCAAATTTGAAGAAATTCCCTCAAGACACTCTTGAGATGCCATGTTCATGAGAATGAGACAGACATAAAGTCACAGTGACCTTGACCTTTGACCGTCAAATTTGCAAAGTGGAAGTTTGTGCCAAATTTGTAGAAATTCCCTCCAGGTGTTCACATTCACAAGAATAATACAGATGCCAGGTCACAGTGACCTTAACCTTCGACCACTAAATTGTAATCTGTTCATCCTTGAGTTTGAGTGGACGTTTGTGCCAAATTTGAAGAAATTCCTCAAGGTGTTCTTGAGATAATGCATTCACGAGAATGAGACAGACGCAAGGTCATAGTGACCTTTAACCTCCAAATTCTAATCAGTTCATCCTTGACACAAGATGGATGCTTGTGCCAAATTTGTAGCAATTCCCTCAAGGTGTTCTTGAGCTATCGCTTCCATGAGAATAAGAAGAACGTGAGGTCACAGTGACCTTTGACCACCAAATTCTAATCACTTCATCATCGAGTCCAGGTGGACATTTGTGCCAATATGAAATCCCCAAGGCGTTCTTCAATGCTTTCGCGAGAATGAGACAGACACAAAGTCACAGTGACATTGACCTTTGACCACCAAATTCTCATCAGTTCATCGTTTAGTCAAAGTGGACGTTTGTGCCAATTTGTAAAAGTTCCCCAGGGTGTTCATAAAGCCTCTGGACGCAACTATGGCTGGCTCAGAGGCATAAAAATCCCCGTGTCAGCAGCATAGTAACTCATTTGTTTTCATTCTTCTTTCAGGTGTTTGATTTCTGTCTTCCTGTTGAAATATGAGGGTGACAGGAAAAACTATCGTCGATGGTTTTGAGGCACATTTAGCAAAAACTTCAAGGCCAATCTCCTCTGTTATTTATCAGCCGTGTGCGATGCTCAAAACAAGCTTCTGCAGTGTAGTGTAATTTATTTTGCTCACCTTCCCTAAACTTTTAATTCACTTAGTGATTTCCTATATTCCCCAGAATGTCCTGCAGCAAACCTTTACAAGACTCCAACCTGTTTAAACATTTAAACTATCCATCCATCCTGCCATCAGTCTTGTTTTCCTGCCCAAATGTCCTTTCCCCCCTATCAACTTCCTCCACCTCCTGCTTAGGGACAAGCGGTCGCTCCCAGGCCAGCTGGGAGTTGTAATCCCTCCAGCAGGTCCTGGCTCGGCCCCGGACACTTGGCCCTCCCCGCCGGTCAGGAGCAGAGCAGGCAGCCAGGAGGCACAGAAACAAGTCGACCATTCGTTAATTGTCCTTTGTCTTGCATAAAATCATGCTTTACTGGGCTTGTTTACAAGCTGTTAAAGGTGGAAATGGAAACTGCAAAGCCACAAAACATCCAACATGGAGGCGACTTCACTGAGCTTGTAATGCTAGATGTAGCTGTCAGTGCTAATGGAGAAAAAGAGACTGTTGTAATACTTTTCCAAAAGCCTCACTTGTCTTGTAGACGCATTGCTCGTAGCGGCCAGTTTCATAAAGATACAGTAAACTGCAGGGATGTATGAGGGCTCCCCGACATCACTCCAACGGGTTTATGTTGAGGCTGCTGGTTAATTTTAACGCCATTTTTAAAAGTCATGTTTTAACTGTATGTTTGGCACGGCAGTTGGCTCTGAATGCTACAGTACCCACGAGCTTCGGCTGTTATCACCATGTGGAAGAAGCCAGTCCAAGGCTCAACTCAGAGCTGCAGTGCTTGTTGTCTGTCATATATATAATAGTATAATGTTAAATGTTCATGTTAAACGTGGCCAAAGTTTCAAATAATGAGGTAAATGTATGTAAAGGTACTCCCTGTGGTAAAAATTTCGGGCCTCAGATCATTCTGAAAAGTCTGTTTCCAACATTATGTCCTCTTTTGTGACAAGCTGACGTCAGCTGCTGATCAGTTTCCTTATTATCTGTGGTCATCTGCTACGGGCACGCTACTGCAAGTGTTTACAATACATATACTGCTACATGTAGCTACATGCTAACATCAGGGAAACATGTAGGCTAATCTTACTTGCTTTTGTTTTTACTTTTTTTTTTTTCAATTTTGGATCATATTACTGCTCAAACATGTTCGATTGATCACAGTAAGAAGTGCAGCTATAATCTGGTATAATCACTAGCACAATGCTACATGTAGCTACATGCTATTGTCAAGAAAACATGTAATTTTAGCTGCTGATTGTGTTAATTTCTCCCCACTTTGGAATCACATTCCTACTGGCACATGTATGGTTGTGAAGATTTTGGTTTAGATGTTTTTACTGGTAACTTTTTAGGGCGATTTCACGATTTTAAGTACACTGCTACATGTAGCTACATGCTAATGTTGAGGAAACATGTACTCTTGGTTGCTGTTGTTGTTAATATTTCCTTGATTGTGGATCATATTCCTGCAGGAACATGTTTAGGAGCTTTTGTTGGGGATTTTTCACAGTAGAAAGTGTCACTATACTCAAAGTCAGTACTCTGCTACATGTAGCTACATGCTAACATCAGGGAAACATGTAGGCTAATCTTACTTGCTTTTGTTTTAATTTTTTTTTTTTCCAATTTTGGATCATATTACTGCTCAAACATGTCTGGTATAAGTGGCTATAAGTGGCCACTAGCACAATGCTACATGTAGCTACATGCTATTGTCAAGAAAACATGTAATTTTAGCCGCTGATTATGTTAATTTCTCTCCACTTTGGAATCATGTTCCTGCTGGCACATGTCTGGTTGTGAAGATTTTGGTTTAGATGTTTTTACTGGTAATTTTTTAGGGTGATTTTATGATTGTACGTACACTGCTACATGTAGCTACATGCTAACATCAGGGAAACATGTAATCCTGGTCGGCAATGCTGTTAATTTCTCCATGATTTCGGATCACATGCTTGCTGGAACATGTCTTGTTATGAAGACCTTGGTGTAGAAGGTTTTATCGGTGATACCTTGTGATAGAGAGCGCCGCTATACTCCAAGAAAAGGGTTGTTTTTGAGAGGGGAACTTAAAAATACAAGACTGAAATGGAGTGTTTCAGACAGAGGTTGAATACCAGTGTATTCAGGCAGGCAGTATGAGGAAAATGAAGTGCTTTTTTAACCACGAAGGCATGAGACATCTTCAAGTAGAAACCCAAAAACACAACCATGAACCTGAAAATGAGCATAATACGTACCTTTTAATTTCCTAGAATTCTGACCAAAAAATAGCCTACTTAAGAAGACAGGATGAGTCTGAGCCTTTTGATTTCTGCTATTCGCCGGTGCTGGTGGTTCACTGAGTGCACGTCCTTTACAAAAAGACTGTAAGTCGACGTCAGACCCAAAATAAGTGTATTTGAAGGTTGGGTTGGGCACATTCAACCTGCAACAAAGTCAGGTCCTCGAAGTCAACACTTGAAATCCCATCTTCAGATGTTTTCGTCAAGGTGTTGGTGTGCTTTTGTGTCGCTCTTTAATTTCACTTTTTTTTCTTTGATTCTGGTGAACAAGGTCTGACATTTAGCATCAATGTTTCAGGCCTCTGTATCGAGATGATTCACAGAGTAAAGTCCCGACCTTTCACAAAGATTAGAGGATAAATCATTGCTTATGTGAAATCCCAAATTGAATACAGGGCCCATGCAAACAGGGCTTTACGGAGAGTAACTCAGCGAGCTCATGGATGAACAGAAACCTTCCATCCTTCTCATCCTGTATGCTGATGTCTTCTTTTGTCTTCTAGAAACAACCAATCTATTAGTATCTGTATTCAACATGCAGCCTCATTTTTCTCGTTGCTCCATACCCAGTGGTTTGTTTCTCCATCAGCCCTTTTTCAATCCATTATTCTCTCTTCCATTTTCATTTTCTTTGGATTCTCCTCTTTCCTCTCTTTAAGTATTTACCTGTGTCTTAAAGCCATCTATCAGCCGCACATATCCATCTCTGTGAATAATTTATAAATGCAGACTTTCTCTCTTCCTCTTTGCTCTTTCAGTCTTATTTTCCTGTCTCTTCCTTTTTTAATAAATGCAGACCCCTCTGCCCCTCTCCTGCTCTCTCCTTCTTTCAGGTTAATTATTGCTCTTTCTTCATGGACGTGGCGCTCGCTCTCACGTTCCTGCCGCCTTTGTCGAGCTCATTTTTCCTCCTTTGTTGATGCATGCAGGCCTCCATCTCATTTCTCTTTCTGTGCAAATGTGTCTCATTTTTCCTGCTTTCAGGCTCATTTTCTCTCTGTCTTCATGGATGTGCACTTCTATTTCTCATCTTCACTCTTTCTCTTTAAACACAAAACAAAACAATGATTTTTTTTTTTTGGCCTCCTGATGTTTGTTTGTTCATGTGCTGTTGTTGTTCCGCCTTTAATTTCTTCTATTTCCAACTTGTTTTCCTCGATCTTTCCTGACGCAGACCTGAGTTTGTCTTTTATTTTATTTCTCATGAACTCTGAAGGGTTTGGTTTTTATTTATAAAGCTAGCAGCATGTTCCAAGGGACTGTGCAGAGGCTGTGGTTATCAAACTGGTTTGGTTTATGTTGCAAAGAAACTTGTGAGAAGTTCACATCTGTACCAGTGACATATCTACCACATGTATAGAACGCCATTAAAGTCAATATTAAGTTCATACAAACATAACTACTGGTATTATGTGTTGCTTACAGACTCTTTGTTACTGTGTTGTTGTTGTTGTCACATGTTGGCTTTCAGGGACAATAAAGATTCACTGAATTGAATTGAATTAATAATCCCTATGAAACTAATGCTTTAATGAATAAATAAATAAATAGCTAAATAAATAAATAACACATAAACATGCTTAAAATTAAAAAAATATACAAATACACAAATAAATATGAATATTTAAACGGAGTCAATATATTATTAAACAAATAAATAAATAAATGTATATGCCTATAAAATAAATATATAAGTATGCCTACAAAAAATTATAAATAAATATGGCCATGAAATAAATCCTGAAATAAATAAACGAGGCAATAAATATACAAATATATAAATAAATACAAATATGCAAATGGGTCGATATATTATTTAATACATAAATAAATAAACTAATAAATAAATATGTTTTTACTGAAAAACAGGATGTTTTTCAAAGGACTATTTTTTTTTTCGGGTTACTTTTATTTCAGAAGTCCATATTGATTTATTTCAGGGAACATTTATTTTCTTTGAAAGAACATACAGAATTTTTTTTTTTTAAATTATTGTTTTGTTTCCATCGTATATTGTCACTGGGTGTTATACTCTTTTATTTTAGTATTATTTTTTATTATTTTGTCATTGCTTTCATTTGCCTCAGTGCAATTTTTTTAGGGCGATTTATTGCCAACATCGCTTGTCTTATTCATTTGTGGTGTTTATCTTAAGTGTTGATATATATATATATTTGTATTTTGCATTAACTTTCTGTGTTACTTAAATTAACTGAATTTATTTGCCTGAGTTCTGCGATGTTTTTAATTCCTGGGTCAACCATGTAAAGTACTTCGTAAGTTCACTTTGCAAAGTGCTTCATAGATAAAGTTTATTATTATTATTATTACTTAATAAAAACTTATGAATATCTTTATTTATTGTACAACAGTGATGCATTTTTATATTTTTACATTTACATGCATTTACCCTATATATGTATATATTCATTTATTTATTGCCTCATTCATTTATTTAAATATTAACTTCATAGCCGTAATTATTTATCTTATATTCACATTCATTTCCTCCTTAAAACACGCTCAGTTATTTCCCAAAACAGCTCGTTACTGTAGTTTTTAGCCGACGTAATTCAAACCAGAGTAAACAGGGACTATACTCAGCGGTGGATTAATCCATATTTGGTGCTCGAGTGAGTATTTAGGGCAGCAGGACGGTGTATGTGGGACTGAGTCATACTAAACTACAGCTTGTGTGCTCCTGGTAATGAAGGAACATGTCAGCCAGTACAACAGTACGGCTCATTGATGTGTTTTTCATAGTTTGTGGACAACAGTTGAGCTCGACGGCAGAGAGGAGGGAGATGTATGAGGCTTTGATACACACATTCATTGCTCTGTCAGAGCAGGAATTGCTGACAATAAGAAAAATGTGGACTATAGTGAGTCCAGTCCTTTTCATCCTTCTTCCAGGACGGCTCAGCCTCACATTATGTATCTGAATCAGTTGTATAATATCTCACCTCAGATGGAACACTGTGTCCTGGCCTGACCCACCAACATACAGCACATCCAGCAGCACCCTGGTAGCGCTAAAAGCACGTTTGTGTTTGTGCTAGCGTCAGTTTCTCCTCCCAAAGTGACCCGACAGACTCTAGGTCTGTGCCGCGGAGCTGTTGTCTGGGTGTAAAACATGATGAGAAATCTGGACGCAGCAAGCGGATACACAAAATCCAACAATTTCTGCCTTCGAAACTTACAAAACAAATTATATAATCAGAGAAATTATCACCAGACAATTAATGTTTGAGCATCTCTTTTAGCTCGCAGCGAGCCCAGAATGTGTGACTCTCTTGTGAAGCAGACTGCCAAAGATTTCAGCTTGTGTAATTCAAAACTTCCTCGACGGTACGAAACACAGTTTTGCAGATTTGAACTACTTTACTTGGCCCGCAGTTAGAGCTGAAGTCTGAAACTTTCCAACACGGACACGTAACTGAAATGACATATGAAAAAAGGCCTGCTGTTTGTTTAGTGAAACCTGCACAAATGTGATACTACAGGGCCCTATATGCTGCTGGTTCCCAGCATGCTGGCTCCGGTCTGAGCACATTTCACCAGGACAGGTGCCAGCACACATGCTGATCAACATTTCTCAATAGCGCTTCCAACCACAGTTAATGTGACAGTTCTTGTGTTTTATAATACACCAACAAAGACATGATGTATTCATTGAAATGCATTGTGGCCACCAGCTTGAAAGTGATGAGGAGAGAGCTGTGGGTACTGGAAGCTAACTACATTACTTAATGGTAATTACAGTGTGATGGTTTTAACAACAGAAACAGGAAACACTGACACTGATACATCTAAACCTCCGCTATGAGCTTATGCAACCAAATCACCAGAATAAATATTGGCGTTATAGCTTTCTGCAAACCACTTAATTTGCTACATTTAAACGTTTTATAGTGTATATGTTGAAACTTTACATTTTTTTACATTTTAATTTCCAATATTATGTTTAGTCCGTGACAATACTGCCGTTAACGTGTGTTAGGGTTAGGAAAACTTAATGTTTTGGCTTGAAATATCCACTTTTGCCTCTACAAACACAGCTGAAAATGTCCCAACACCTCGTTGAAAAATACCCACCTTTGTTGCTTCAAACATAACTAACCATGTCAGGACCTCTCATTTAAAAATCCTCGCTTTTATCACGACAAACACGGCTGGAAATGTACTGACCTGGTGTTAAAAAATACTCCCTTTTGTCTCAACAAACATTGCTGGAAATTTCATTCAATTTGAACAGTGGTTTGCTGCTGTCTGCTGCTTGGCAGCCCTCTGGAAATGTCCTGAACTCTGGTCAAAAAAACCTGTCTTCTGACACTACAGACACTGCTGGAAATGTTCCAAACTCGTGTTAGAAAATTCCTCTTTTTGTTGCTGCAAACGTGGCTGGAAATGTTCTTAACTCTCCTTAAAAAATACCTTCTTTTGTTGCTGAAAACACAGCGGAAACGTCCCAAAATGTTGTTAAAAATACCTACATTTATCGCTGCAAACACTGCTGACAATATCCAAATTCTAGTAAAAAAATACCTGCTTTTGTTGCTGCGAAAATGGCTGGAAATGTCCTGAACTTTCCTTAGAAAATACCTGCTTTTATCGCTACAAACACTGCTGACAATATCCCAAATCATAGTCAAAAAATACCTGCTTTTGTTGCTGCAAACACAGCTGGAAATGTCCTGAACTGTCATTAAAAATACCTGCTTTTGTCACTACAAACCTAGCTGACAGAGTCCCAACTCTAGTTAAAAGATACCTGCTTTTGGGGCTACAAACGCAGCTGGAAATGTCCTGGATGTCCTTAAAAATACCTGCTTTTATTGCTACAAACACAGGTGGAAACATCCTGAACACTCCTTAATAAAATACTTGCTTTTGATGCTACAAACACAGCTGGAACTGTCCTGAACTGTCCTTAAAAATACATGCTTTTATCACTACAAACACAGCTGACAATATCCCAAATTCTAGTAAAAAAAAACAAACAAACCTGTTTTTGTTGCCACAAACTCAGCTGGAAATGTCCTCACCTCTCCTTAAAACTACCTACTTTTATCACTGTAAACATGGCCAACAGTGTCCCAACTCTAGTTAAAAGATACCTGCTTTTGATGCTACAAACACAGCTGGAAATGTCCTGAACTGTCCTTAAAATACCTGCTTTTGTCACTACAAACCCAGCTGACAGAGTCAAAAACTCTAGTTAAAAGATACCTGCTTTTGTGGCTACAAACACGGGTGGAAACGTCCTGAACTCTACGTAAAACAAACCCACTTTTAATGCTACAAACACGGCTGACAATATCCCAAATTCTAGTTTTTTTTCTCGTTTTTGTCACTACAAACATGGCCGGAAATACCAACTTTTGTCGGTCTTGATTAGCACTGATGCTCTCTGCTGCTTGGCAGCCATCCTGAAATGTCCCTAGCTCGCCAAAAACTACTCGCTTTGATGTTACACTCACGACACTGCTGGAAATATTTCAAACTCTAGTTGGAAAATACCTCCATTTATTGCTACAAACTAAGGTGGAAATGTCCTGAACTGTCCTTGAAAAATACCCGCTTGAGGCTACAAAAAAAAGCAGGCAATGTCCCAAACTGTTGTTAAAAAATATGTGCTTTTATCGCCTCAAAACATGGCTGACAATTTCCCAAACTGTAGTTAAAAAAACCTGCTTTTGTTGCTATAAACAGAGCTGGAAATGTCTCTGCTTAAAATAAAAAAACACCCGCTTTTGTTGTAACAAACATGACTGAAATTTTCCTGACCTCTCCCTATAAAATACCTGCTTTTGATGCTACAAACACAGCTGGCAATGTCCTTATTCCTCTCCTTATTAAATACCTGCTTTTGTTTCTACAAACATGGCTGGAAATGTCCTGAACTCTCCTTAAAAAATACCCTTTCACAAATGTACAAACGTTTTCAGAAACGTACTGTACCAACATTTTATTAGGCTGACTGTGCTGTCGATCGATGCTTCATCCGTACATTTTATCTTGTTATCAGGGTAAAAAATAAAGCTCTGGTAATGACATTGCGTTCCACAGTCTGCTCTCCTGCAGCTGGGCTCTCGTACCTGTTGCCTATTACTCAATCATGACTCACAGAATAGTAAAATCATGGACAAAATATGATCAGCTGTGTCTTCCTCAGTCGACCATATTAAAGCTAAATAATTCAGAGACATTCTGCATCATCACACACACACTGCTGGACGCAGAGATGATGTGCAGACATGCTCTCATCCATCCATCCATCTTTGACGCTTTCTCTGCAGTAATTGCTGCACAGGGCGCTTCTGCAGGAGGCTTTTGCTTCCTCTGACTGGGATAGAGGATAAGAGGCGCCAGCCTGCCTTTAGGGCTTTAAGGCTTCCTCAAATCTTTCTCCTCTCCGCCTTTGAAATAAGACACCCTCCCTCGGCTGACTACAGACCACCAGCAATCACTCACCGAGGTGTCGGGGACCCCTGCCGAGGAAAGCGAGGGGCCCGCAGACCTCCGGGTGTCAGGTTTGAATGAAATGCTTGTCATGGATGATGCAGGTAAAATGCAGAGGGATGTAAAGGGAGCTTCTCTTAGGAAAAAAGTCTTTTCATTTTCAGGTGGGTGAGGAGTGTGGGTGCAGCATGTCCGCTTGATGAAACGTGATGTAAAGGAAAGTAAGAACACCTCAAGGACAGCGGCATGATGAAATAGGCGACAATAAGTGGGGAGAAATTTTAATATTATTGAGAGTACATTCCTAGAAGTTGTTGTCAGCACTGAAACAGCCGAAATGAAGTTTTGGTACACTTGTAGTCTGATGCAAATGATCTGTATTATATATAGCTGCTGCTGCTGCTCCCTGGAGATGCTGTTTTTGTTGCTGGATCTGGTGGGACACTGACAGGTTTGTGTGTGTGTGTGTGTGTGTGTGTGTGTGTGTGTGTGTGTGTGTGTGTGTGTGTGTGTGTGTGTTCTCAATAGTATATTCGGGGAGACACATACACACACACACACACACACACACAGGAACAGACACTTTTGTCTTTGCTGTCTCTGGAGATGGTAATCCCAGCTGTCGTGTTGTATGTTACTGTATTTTAACTGCAGGCTGCATTAAATCTATTTTTCTATTTTAATTCAACTGGGTTACTCTGAAAATAGGAGAGGAAAACTTTTAATATAGAACTTATAACTTTAGATATTCTCCAGGTTAGACATTCGCTAATACGACTAGATCCTCTCAGCTTAGTTAAACATGTCATGCATCTGTTTTTAAAGGATCTCTTCAGCCAAATAACAAAGAAAAGTTACTTACAGGTTTATTTGGGGGAAATTTGAGGAGACTTTTAGCACATTTTAGGCACACATAGTGTCATAAAAAAGTATATTCACTCAACAGCAGTGTAACATCACTGCTACTAAACCTAAAGTAATCATTGTGAAACTCAACTAAATCTTGGTATTGTACTGTATCATAGATATGCTATTACTGTGTAGCAGACTTTACATTTCTTAACAACGCTGTGGTGAAAGTGTGGTTATGTTAAGGCACAAAAACCCAATGGTAATGGTTAGGATAGGATCATGTTTGGTGCCACAAACGCCGCAGGTTTGGTGAAAAACACCCAGGTTCAGTGGCTCAAAGGCAGCTGTGATATGCTAAAAAAATCTCAAGTTTGGTGCCACAGATGCTGCTGCGAAACGCCTTGACATGCACCTTAAAACACCCAGGTTCGATGCCACATTGCTGCTGGGAAATGCCACAATGTGCCGCTAAAAGGCACCAAGTTTGGAGGCTCAAACACTGCTGGGACACACTGCAACGTGTCGATGAAAAGGTCCAAGGTACCCTGGGTGTGTTGGTTGTTGACGTTCCGGGACGCCGTGTCAGCCTGTTACATGCATTGTCTGTGTTCAAAATTCACTTCCCTTTTCACAGGAAATGTACAGTTTGCATACAGTCTCTTTCAAAATAAAAGCACACATCAGTACAACACTGCAAATTGACTGTTTGTTTCCTTCAGCAACACACACACGTGGTTAGGTTTAGGCAACAGAAGAACAGAGTCAGGTTTTACAGTCTTACAGGAAGCAAACACCGGCCTCCTGGTTGGAAGTTGGAGGTTGTTTGACCCATCCACCACCCCTCCCACCTGCCTTACACGGACTTCAGCCCCCTTAACGTATGTTGTTGCCCCGATGTGTTTGCCCCTGACGCTGCCGACGTGAAAGAACAGCTTTTTTCGTCGGTGTCTGGTGCTGGAAGTCACTGACCAAGAGCCGAGACCTGGTTGGAAAAACAGCCACGTTCGATGCTACAAACTGGGAAACACCGGCAATGTGTTGGTGAGAAACAACCAGGTTTGGTGGCTTAAACACTGCTGGGACATAGTTCAAGGTGCTGCTAAATACATCCAGACTGGTGCCACAAAAGCCATCGGGAAACTCTGCAATGTGCCAGGTTGAGCGCCAAAGACGCAGCTGGGAGTTGCGACTAAAAACAACAGTTTCTTGTTATTTGTTGGTCTTTATTTTCTAGGTTTTGGGCTTTTAAGTTATGTTGAGTGTTTTATTTTATTCATGTTGTCCTCGCTGTGTCTGCTCATCCTTCTGCCGTTGTGTCTCTCCACCAGTTTTCCACCACACCTGTGTTCAGTGAGTTTATTGGCTCCACCTGTGTCTCATCGCCTGCTCTCTCTTGAGTGTTTAGTCCTCATACTTCTCTTGTCTTTTATCAGCTCTGTGTGTCTCCTCAAGTGAGTACAAGATTCTTTACTTCGAGTGTTTGAGCCTTCTGTGTGTTTGTGTTGCTGGTGTTGTTGGATCAACCTGTTACCTGCCTGCCTCAGAGCTCCTGCTTATAAGCTATTCATTGAATTAAATCATTGAACTCTCCATTCTGCCTCATCCTCTGTTTCTGTTTCTCTGTTCCAAACCTGTGAATCCTGAGATCGTGACACACTGGGCGTGCTGATGTAAACAGGAAGCAGACTGTCCGCTCTGCAGTTGGTCCCTTAGTTACAGAAAATGCTATGGAGGCAGAGCAGGGATGGCAGAAAGTAAGAACAGGGATCTCTTGGCTTGGACAGAGGGAGACAGGTGAGGTGGAAACAGCTACTGAAGGTAACACATGAGTTTAAGGTGATCAAGGCTGCAGAAAAATGAGACTGTCGGTTGTTGCAAAGCAAATACGGCGACCTGTTACAGCGGTACAGGGAGCATTATCCATTGCCTGAGGAAGTACCCACACAAGAAGGATAAAATCCTAAAAATGTCGAGACTGATAAGACCCAATCAGGAAGTGAACGTGTGTGTCTGCACCATCATCTTCAAACGTTCTGTTTTCTGTTTCCTGGACTACAGCGCAGAGCGGAGTTTCAAACTAAAACAGGATCAGCAACGCTTTCCACGACCTCTGTTTTAGGGCTCATTTATGCTTAACTTTAGATATAAATCCAGACATGGATGGAGCCTTCTGTCCATTCTCTGTGTTCATGTTGTCCGTATTTATGCATGTTTTCTGAGAGCTTACAGATACGGACCAAATGGAGCACAGACAGTGTTGCTGCTGCTATGAGCAGCCAACTGTATTTCCACAATTAGAAGCCGGTACTCCACTAATTCATGGAGCTAAAATTGGAACTA
Source organism: Cephalopholis sonnerati (assembly GCA_019142605.1). Lineage (NCBI taxonomy): Eukaryota > Metazoa > Chordata > Actinopteri > Perciformes > Serranidae > Cephalopholis > Cephalopholis sonnerati. The sequence continues at coordinate 4,538,796 of JAGQAX010000024.1, forward strand.
ATTATGGGTAACATGCTATAGTGAGTGATCAGCTGGTGACCTGGAGACCTCCAGCCAAGAGGACAGCAGGCGAAGTGGACGTCCAAATGCGTCAAAGCTCGTGAAACACGATGAACAAAGCTTCCAACAATGACTGAATGATGAACAAACGTTCACTGGGGTCCAAATGGAGTAACCTCAGCCACAGACCCCTCTTCCTCCTCCTGGAAAACTCAGAAGAAATACGGAAACCGTCACGAAATCACAGATCACAGCCACTACATTGTCAACAGACATGGTCCTACTAATATCTCACAATAAAAAGCCCTGTGTGACCAAATTAAGTGATGTTATGCAAAGAAACACTGTCAGGGGTCTTTTATTTTGGAAAGGAAACAGGAAGTGCTGGGTTGAATGTATATATATTTCTTAATGTCTGTCACAGATATAAACATTGAAACTGCAGTGATGTCAATATAATCATCAAAAGACCATTTTCACTGTCTGTTTTGCTGAACCGAAAAAATAGGACTAACTCTGACAACAAAGAACAACAACAACATAAAAAACACATGCTGCTCACACAGGCAGTGTGGCCCCGGCATAAGAATCAACTGTACAATGTCCAATAAACTGAGTGCATCCTTCTTAGCTCTGTAACGAGCGGGCAAAGTGTGATCAATTTTGCCAAACCAGGTTTTAAACTTCATCTAAAAAATACAACCTGTTCTTCAAAGCACCGTCAGAACTTGTTGGGGATCCCAACACGGCTCCTTGGGGAACTCCTCAAAGCTCCTCCATGCACCTCTGGGCTCTACAGAGAGCCTTTGAACAAATAGGAAGCTATCATCACATCCTGGAGGATAAACTTCTGGCTGCAGGAGAGGAAAGATTCCACCAACACAAGCTCCTCAAAGCGAGAATCAATTCTCAGCCTTCTGCTTCGGCTCGTCTGTAGACCTTTTTTTTTTGTTTTTTATTTCTAAAGCAGCAAAAACACAAACCTCACAGTTTTGGAGGCGCTGCAGTGATAATCAATCCTGGCTTTCTATAGTGGAGTAGAGACTAATGAGGAACACATCTGCAGCACCGTAGGGATCACTTTTATTAATACTATTGTGTCTCCAGAACACACAGCCCGGCCGTGCATCAGCGCTGACTAAGGGAAAGTTGTTAGAAACAGAAAGAGAATCCATTTAACACCCCGTCTTCCTCTGCTTTCTGTTTCTGTCTTTTTGTGATTGCTGTTGGGTGAGAACATTTAATCTCCAAAACATCAACTCTTGAGGTGCTAAACGTTGATTTAACATTGATATTAATTCACTGATCGCAGTTTTTAAATAGGAAATGATAAGAGAGGAGAAAGTTCTCAGCTTTCAGTTAAAGTCTTGAGTTAAATCTTTAATTACAACATAACAAAAAAGTTTATCTTGCAACCCACTCATAAAATATTTCATTTAGTACATGCTGTTTTTTCTGTCATCTCCTTCTCTTCCTCGTCTCCATTTCTTTCCCGCTCTTCTCCATCTTATGTCGTCCTCTCACTTTATTCACATGTACTCAGTTTTTTGTTCTCCATCACGCTACGGTAAACCTTTTAAGCCCTGTGCTATTTTGGTCCTTCTTTTCTGTATGTAAATGAGTAGATGCACAGAGGACATTAGAGCATAGCACTACATTAGAGATGATTCATTTTTCATTGTTAAAATAGGCAGCAGTGTACAGAGTATTCGTACTGATGCAGCAATCAAGCTTGCGACCACACAGGACACATTACTGTTATTTTTAAATCCTAAAAACGTACAAAAAATGCACAGCATATCTGTTATTTCCGAGGGGATAATTTGAGGTCATCTATCCACCATCGTTGGCGATTGTAGCGGCCAGACGACTCCCAGTGGAGCTAAGAGACATGCAAGCTGAGGCTCCTGTCAATCACACCAACAAGCTTCAATACAAATCCCTGTTAAAAAGACTCTTAATACTTTAAAGAGATGTTAAAGGGTCGGTTTGAGTTTTGTGATGCCAGTCTAGTGGCCCATTATTCCCACAGTCCAAAATTCTGAAGCCCTGTTGGTCCGAAAACGTCCCATTGGACCAAAACCCTACTTTTCAGACAGCCCTTTGTCCCGAAAAATAAAGCCCACTGTTTTGAAGTCCAGTTTCTAAGGAAAAACTCACTCCTTTCCAGAAAAAAATGTTTGCATTCTACATTTCTATGCACCACGGATATGTTACATTTGTCAACAAGGCTGTGGTGAATGTGTGTTCAGATTTAGGAACAAAAAACGCTTGGTTATGGTGAGGAAAATGTTATGTTTTGGCTCTGAACGACCAAGTTTGGTGGCACAAAAGTTGCTGGAAAAGCAGGGACAGGTTGGTAAAACTCACCCGGGTTTGGTGGCACAAACGCCACTGGGAAACGCATCGAAGAGTCAGTAAGAACACCTGGGATTGGTGGCTCAAATGCTGTGTATTTATGGAGAAATGGGACATCAGAGCAAAGGAAGTTTGTTTCTGGGATAACGGGCTGTTGGAGAAATGGACATGTTTTGGACTAACAGGCCTTTGGAAACTCTGGCTGTCAGAACAACAGCATGGCAGCACTATAGAAACAGGAGCATGAGATCAGGTCATTTTACAGGTACTATTATTGATTGGCTTTTAGAATTTTGGACCTTTATAAACCTGGAGGATTATCTCAAATCTTTGAGAACAAACCCTTAAAACTCTTCCACTTTCTTTCCTCTCTTCACTTCCTGTTTGGCAGCAGTCATAAGAAAGAAGTGTTGGAACTGTACGTTACTGCAAACCACAAACACGCAGCATATCAATGTTTCTGAAGTCACGTAGTGTATGAGCTGACTTTGTCCTCAAAGGTGGAGGGGTTGGTGGAAGGCGTGAACACCTGAGGGTGTTAAATACCAACACTGTCACACCCTGTAGCGTGTGATATCAAGCCAAAGGCGCTCTTTAGCATTTTTTAGGAGACAAATCAGGATTTTAGCTAACTTCACTGTGGCAATACTTGGTGCTGAGAGCAACTGATGTAGTGCAAAGAGCAAGTAAAGGTCACAGTGGATGGAGGGAGGGCGGTTGATGGGTCAAACAAAACCAGACTTTCACTCAGAAGACTGCAGTCGCTGAAACCTAACCTTAAACGATGGGTTAACAACATTATTCAGGTGTTACAATGTGTTTCAGCTAGAGGGTGCCCTGTGTGTTGCTTTTAGGCACCAAACGTGGGTGTTTTGTATTTACCCAACGCTGGATAGTGCCATGGATAGCTGCTGTTTTGTACAAAGACATCACTGCATTTCCTGTCAGGATAGTGCCACAAAAAGCAGCTGTCGTTTCATACAGACGCCGCTGTGTTTCCTGCTGGTGTAATGCTACAAAGAGCGGCTGTTGTTTGCAGAGATGTCACTGTGTTTCCTGTCAGGATAGTGCCACAAAAAGCTGTTGTTTTTTACCAAGACGTTGCTGTGATTCCAGCCACAATAGTGCCACAAAAAGCAGGTTGTTTCAACCAAGATGTCACTGCATTTTCTGTCCAAATAGTGCCCATAAGAACAGTTCATTTTACCAAGATGTCACTGCGTTTCCTTTTGTGATAGTGCCACAAAAAGTGGCTGTTTTAAAGAGACATCACTGCATTTCCTGTCAGGATAGTACCAAGAAAAGCAGTTCTTTTTTTACCTAGACACTGCTGTGTTCCCTGCCACAATAGGGCCATGAAAAGCGAGCTTTTTCCCCAGATGTCGCTGCATTTCCTGTCAGGATAGTGCCACAAAAAGTGGCTGTTTTTTACACAGACACCGCTGTGTTTCCTGCTGGAGTTGTGCTACAAAATGTGGCTGTTGTGGACAGAGACATTTCTGTGTTTCCTGTCAGGATAGTGCCACAAAAAGCAGTTCTTTTTTAACGAGATGTCGCTGTGTCTCCTGCCATGGTAGTGCCACGAAATGCAGGTTTTTTGCCCAGACTTTGCTGCGTTTCCTGTCAGGATAGTGCCACAAAAACAGTGTTTTTTACCAAGATGTCACTGTGTTTCCTGTTCAGATAGTGCCACGTAAAGCCTTTTTCTTGCCCAGACATCGCTGTGTTTCCTGTCAGGATACTGCCATGAAAAATGGTTGTTTTTTAATGAGACATCACTGCATTTCCTGTCCTGATAGTGCCATTAGAGGAGGTTGTTTTTACCGAAACATCTCTGCTTTTCCTGTCTGGATAGCGCCGTGAAAAATCATCATCATCATCATGATTATGCCCCCAAAAGATGAACATATAATAAACACATAATAACACAAATGTATTTGTGGTTTGCCGATACATACGTTACCAACAGTGATCAGGTTGTGTTTGCATCTTTGCCTCTCTGTCTTTCAACCACCTCATCCTTGATTCTGCTTCCCTCCTCTTTCCCCAAATATCAAACTCCCCTCCTCCTCCTCTGCTCTTCATTTATCTGCCTCTTTCCCACTCCCTCTCCTCCTCTCCTTCCCTCACCTTTAAGTGTCTCATTAATAATTCTTCAGTTCTCCCTCTCCCAGAGCGTTCATTATCGTGGCGGCTGCAACACCTACGCCGCTGTAATCAATCCAAATTAAAAACTTAAAGTCGTCTTGAAATAGAAGGAGTCGGGAGTCGGACGAGTACGGAGGGATTTGCTTTCCTCAGCGGCCTTTAGAGGAGAAACACCGGCTGTGTTTTCTTTTTTTTTTGATGTTGTTGTTTTCATTTATTTCTCGGCTGGCACCTCGACAAGAAGGCAACAGTAATTGAAATTAATGTTAGTGTTTGCATCAGACGGGCAGGGGTGTGTCTGCGTGTTAGGGTGGAGCAGGTTAGATAACGTGTTGGTGCACAGATACAGGAAGATACAGACACATAGGAAGTGATGCTCACATATGCATTAACACACACACACACACACACACACACGGAGAAGACTCGAGCTCTGACAGTGATGAAGTGGAGTGTGTTGGAGCCAGGCAGAGAGGAGTGATGAACACGGCCGCTGAGACAAGTGGAAGCCACCTGGGGGAAGTGTGTGTGAGTGTGTGTTTAGAGGAGAAGAAGGAGAGATGGAGTGCACATGGAGGATACCCGGATCTATAACGTGTGCCAGCAGTTTTTCATTTAAATAATTCAGGAATGTGTCTGTTTATTTTCCATGAATATTAAAAACGAGGGCAAAATCTGATTTAAGACAAGCAAACACAAACAAAAGTCCAGGTTAAATACAAACACATCAGCTAACTTTGTTTCCTCATATTAGCATCCTCTGAGCCACACTACAGTAATAATTTCGGCAGCTACTTTCAGATTTAGTCTCAGTCTTTAGATAAAAAATGCTCTTTAGTTTTAGTCATATTTGTCCTTCAAGGTCTGTCTGGTTGTAGATGATCATGTTTTGTCTTTTTAAACTATTTAAATTAGGCTAATACAGGTATTGTTAATTGAAATCAAGGAGACAGGTTGTATGGCCCCGGGGCACAGATATGGTAAAGTTGGCTGGAGACTTTCTTTAGTCATTATGCAGCTTTTTGTGGTTTTGTGTCTTTTTTAAGGTTAATTTGCCAGTTTTTGTAGTTCCTTTGCATCTCTTTGTTGTCATTTTGTGTCTCTGAGGTAATTTTGTGTCTCCTTGTGGTTGTTTTGTGTCTCTGTGGGGTAATTTTCTGTCTTTTTTGTTTGTTTTGTGTCACTTTCTCAACATTTTATGTCTCGGAGGTCATTTTGTGTCTCTTTTTGGGTGTTTTGAAACTTTTTGTGGTCTTTTGGGTTTTTTCTAGGTATTTTTTCTCAATTTTTTTCAGTCATTTTGTGTCTCTTTGAGGTTGTTTTGTCCATTTTTGTAGTTATTCTGTATCTCTTTGCAGTTCCTTTGCATCTCTTTGAGGTAATTTTGTGTCTCTTTGAGATGATTTTGAAACTTGTGGTCTTTTTAGGTCTCTCTGAGGTAATTTTATGTCTTTTTTGTTTGTTTTGTGTCATTTTCTAGTTTCTTTGCATCTCTTTGTGGTCTTTTCGTGTCTCTTTGAGGTAATTTTGTTTCTTATTTGTTTGTTTTGTGTAACTTTCCTGACATTTTATGTCTCTTATTTTGTGTCTCTCTTTGGTTGTTTTGAAACTTTTTGTGGTCTTTGAGGTAATTATGTGTCTTTTGTAGTGATTTTGTGTCTCTTTGCAGTTCCTTGGCATCTATTTGAAGTGTCTCTGTGGTAATTTTGTGTCACCTTGAGGTTGTTCTTTTTGGTCTTTTTGGGTCTCCAAAGTAATTTTCTGTCTTTTTTGTTTGTTTTGTGTCACATTGTATGTCTCTGAAGTTATTTTGTGTCTCTCTTTGGGTGCTTTGAAACTTTTTGTGGTCTTTTGGGTTTCTTTGAGGTATTTTTCTCTATTTTTCTTCAGTCATTTTGCATCTCTTTGAGGTTGTTTTATGTCTCTTTGAGGTAATTTGTGTCTCTTTTAGGTTGTTTTGAAACTTTTTGTGGTCTTTGAGGTAATTTTGTGTCTCTTTGAGATTGTATTGCCCATTTTTGAAGTTATTTTGTGTCTCTTTGCAGCTCCTTTGTATCTCTCCGTGGCCTTTTTGTCTCTTTTTGAGGTCATTTTGTTTCTTATTTGTTTGTTTTGTGACTCTTCATAGTCATTTTGTGTCGCTTAGGTAATTTTGTGTCTCCTTGTGGTTGTTTTGTGTCTCTTTGCGGTCATTTTTTGCCATTTTGTTTTGTTTTGTGTCACTTTCTAGTCTCTTTGCAGTTCCTTTCTATATCTTTGTGGTCTTTTTGGGTCTCCAAAGTAATTTTCTGTCTTTTTTGTTTGTTTTGTGTCACTGTCTCGACATTTTATGTCTCTGAGGTCATTTTGTGTCTCTTTTTGGGTGTCTTGAACCTTTTGTGGTCTTGTGGGTTTCTTTGATTTTTCTCTTTTTTTTCAGTCATTTTGCATCTCTTTGAGGTTGTTTTATGTCTCTTTTTGAGGTCATTTTGTTTCTTATTTGTTTGTTTTGTGACTCTTCGTAGTCATTTTGTGTCTCTGAGATAATTTTGTGTCTCCTTGTGGTTGTTTTGAAACTTTTCAGGGTCTTTTGCATCTAATTTTGTGCCTTTTTATTTGTTTTGTGTCCCCTTATAGCCATTTTGTGTCCCTTTATGTTTTGTTTTGGGGTTTTTTTGCACGTTTTTCTAGTTATTTTGTGTGTCTTTGCAGTTTCTTTGCATCTTCATGTGGTCATTTTGTGTCTCTACCTGGTTGGTAATTTAAGTAACATTCTACAGATGAAGCCCAGGGAGCCTCGGACACTTAGGGCCCCTTGGCCTCATCCCAGAAAGCCTGTTCAGTAATCCACCCACGGCTCCAGCAGCTCATTTGAGTCAACAACTTAGATTTGTACCCTGGTTCAGTGCAAACTCTGACTCATCGATCTCACCGTTAAAAAGCAGGAAAATAACTTTTTCAGCCTGATTTTTTTTCTTCTTAATCTGCACCATGTTAGTCTGGAGGTTTAAAACTGGACTTTCAGCTGTCAGAGAAAACTCTGCTGAGTTCAGACTGTTTACTTACAGAACAGCTACACTCTCAGATAACCGAGCCTCCTACCTACTCCTGTCGAGCTAACAGCCACCGCTGCAACCAGCAAACTCCACAAATCCATTCACCGGCTCCACAATCCACAGACAGACACACCACTGCTAATTTACTCCCAAATTACAGCTCAAAAGTTGCACTAATCCCATCTTCGTCATGGAAAAAAGGTCGTTAATGAACATTTTTTTGTAATAGCTGTGTTAACAAAATGAACAGTGCTGCAATCACCACAAGAGAACCTCTAAACTGAGGTGATCAGCGACTTCTTTGGGCCAAACATAAACACCAGCTCCCAAAAATCATGACCTGACACCCCGTAAAATAAACGTCAGGTGTACAAAGTGCAGGATTTGGACACCAGAGTCTGAAGTTCGCAACCAGACTCTGAAAAGAAAAGCACTTAAATTAAGATAAGGGAAAAGTCATGGTTTCGGTTACATGTTAACAGACTTTCGAAAAGGGAGAGTTTGCACATCATTGTTCAACCGAATTAATTCAGTTGACATGAACGGTGCTGGCTCCAAAAATCTGACGATGTAAACCCTCCTAGATAGAATAGATTTTACTTCAAGAATATAATGTCGAGTAAGAAGGAGAAAAATGGTAAAGTGCAGGAATCTACTATTAAACTGTGTGTGTGTGAGTGTGTGTGTGAGACAGAGCAGGCAAAGGGAGGGTGAATGCATTAAACTTCAATGTAATGTGTGTGCATGTGTGTGTATGTGTGTGTAGATCCTTCCAGTAAAGGACAGATTGAATGCAGTATGTACTGTGTGTGTGTGTGTGTGTTCCTGCAGACAGATAATGTATTTGAGAAGTCCAGTCGTCTTTCTGACTGGCTGCAGCCCTCAGCGTGGAGCCGACTGATGGAGGGAGTACTTTTACTCTTCTTTGGTATTACTGAGGAAAATGTTAGCTCCTAAAAGACCATTTGTATCAGTTACTCACCCTGTGTTGTGATGAATTCATGGAGAAAACTTTGTTTTTTATTTTTTTGTTTTGCATGCCGTCCACATACGACCTGCAAGGTACCCTGGGTGTGTTGGTTGCTGTTGTTCTTGGACACTGTGTCGACTTCAGCCTGTTACATGCATTGTCTGTTTTCAAAATGCTGGCTGTCCCTTTTATACAGACATTTTTTCAGCGCTAATACTACCTCTGATGTTGCCGTAAAAGCACGACAACTCTGTCCCCCCATTCCTCAGTCATACCTTTTATACAGAGCAGCTAGGCGGAATAACAGCGTGAAATTTCCACCCTGAAGAGACAGTGTAAAAGGGACTCAAGTCTCATTTATCCAGTTATATGCTCAGTACTTTCTGCCAGTGAACTTAACTGAAACTGAAACATATCTATGCTCTCTTCAAAGCCAGACTCCATTGACAAAGACAGTAATTTTACCTCACTGAACACAGGAGCTGCTGGTCTACTGCTGCCTCGATCATGCTCCTTGTGACCTACCTGAAGACACCTCTATTCACGCCTCTTAAGGCAGATGACCTCTGGTGACGTATGTGAGGCCCTGCCTACACATATGTATGTATACATCCATCACAACAGTCATCCCTCAGGCCAGTTGCTGCTCTATACTGAGCTCAGCTGCACAGCGGGGCAACAAAGTCTTGTACCTCATTCCTCTCCTTCAGGGAACAGAACTTATAGATATAACATTTCTTTCCCTTTTAGCTGATTCACTCAGTACAACATCCATAGCCACTCTGACCTCGCTGAAGGCTAATGGACCAGCAGGAGGGACCAGCGCACAGAGCTCCGCCATACATGACATGGCATGTCTGGAGCTACTGGTGAAACAGAGCTAACTGGCTGTAGCTACTAAGCTCAACTCAGCAGAGGTGTTCTCTGCGAGGTGAAGAGCGGCTGTCAAACTGAGGGATGACCATAGTGAGGTGTGTGTAGGCAGGGCCTCTCATACGTCACCACAGGTCATCTGCCTGAAATGGAGTGAATAGAGGTGTCTTCAGGTAGGTAGGCATACAACTGGATAAATAAGACTTGGATTATACTGCACGAGTAAAATATACCTGCTTTTCATGGCACAATCATTGCTGGAGAAACTGTAGATGTTTGTCTAAAAAATGCCCTGTTTTGGTGGCACAGTTGTGGCTGGAAATGCTGCTCTTTGCTCTCTAAAAAACATGCTTTTTGTGACACAATCATGGCTAGAAATACCACTGATGTCTCGCTAAAATATGTGGTATTGGTGGCACAGTCATGGCTGAAAATACCACTGATGTCTCACTAAAAACACCCTGTTTTGGTGGCACAGTCATGGCTGGAAATGCTGCTGATTGCTCTCTAAAATACACGCTTTTGTTGGCACAATCACAGCTGGAAATAATGCTGATGTCCTCCTAAAAAACCTGCTTTTTGTGACACAGTCATGGCTAGAAATACCACTGATGTCTCGCTAAAAACACCCTGTTTTGGTGGCACAATCATGGCTAGAAATGGTGCAGATGTCTCGCTAAAAAACTTGGTATTGGTGGCACAGTCATGGCTGGAAATGCTACTGTTTGCTCTCTAAAATACACGCTTTTGTTGGCACAATCATGGCTGAAAATGGTGCTGATGGTTCACTAAAAATGTGCTTTTGTTGGCATAATCACGGCTGGAAATGCTGCTGATGTCTTGCTAAAAAACGTGCTTTTTGTGACACAATCATGGCTAGAAATGCCACTGATGTTTTGCTAAAAAATGTGCTTTTGTTGGCTGAGTCATGGCTTGAAATACTGCTGCTGTGTCACTAAAAAGATGTGCTTTTGTTGGCACAGTCATGCCTGGAAATGGTGCTGATGTTTCACTAAAAATGTGCTTTTGTTGGCACAATCACGGCTGGAAATGCCACTGATGTATTGCTAAACACACCGCATTTTGGTGGCCAAAAATGAATTTTTGGATTCTTTGTCCACTGTGGAGGCATGCAAGAAAAACAAAGCTTTCTTAATCAAATGTCACAAAACACTGGCTCAATATTTGATCTGCAGATGGTCATTTTGGAGGGTGAAGTATTCATTTACTCTGTGTTCTTAACACTGCATACCCTGGTCTGTCCCTCTGTGTGTTTTAATGTGAATGCTGACATCCTGTTTAAAGTTTAGTAGATTAGGTGCTATTGTTTTTATATTTACAGCTGCTCTCGAAAAGCTTGAGATCTAGAACAGCAACATTAGATTTCCAGTTTTAGTTTCTGTCCCTTAGAACAAAAACACCTCATGATATTTGTTTTTGTCAAAGCCTGACAAAGATCTCTGTGATAAAAATATTCACTGGAAGGTGTCAGTTCAGAAAATAGATCTCTCTGATTTCTGTGTTCAGTTTGAGATTTTTTAAGAACATCTTACACCCGGTTAAAGGTTTTAGGATGGACGCTGTGTACTCTCAGACCAGCAATCCAGCAGGGAGGAATCCATCAAAGAAGAGGAACAGAGATCAATTTCTTCATGCACAAGAACAGGAAATAGACTCCAATGCAGCTTCTCTACAAGACAGATTTTAGTTTGGAGAAACGGCATCAGGTCGTTCTCGGAGATGTAGGAAATCCTTAAGTGGAACAGAAGTTGTTGAGGCAGGTAGAGAGGTCGTTGGTTGATTGGAAAGGTTAAGACATTAATGAGACCCACCTTATTCTCGTGTTAAAATATGTTTATTGGAGGGTTGCAGGTTGAACCATCAGGCGCCAGGACATCAGCTTCGTCCTCCACAACAATCCTCCTCATCTGCCTGCGGTGCCCTCGGCGCTCGGCCAGCATTAATTACGTTTGGAGTCGAGTCAGAGCATCGTCTCCGAGCTAAAGAGCGGAGCAGCAGTCTGCCTCACAGCGCCCAGACTTCTCTCTCTCTGTTTCTTTTTGTCTCTCTTATGTAATTAAGCAAATGTGGTTACCATGAAATGACTCCCCGAGCTCCCAAAATAGGAAGGAGGTGTTAATCGAGGAAATGTACATAAGCTGCCTGTGGAGAAAGCGCTGCAGAGAATAGGATTAACACATCAAAACGGCACTGTCGAGGCCATAACACCTCATCTGCAGATGTTTACTCTCCACAGGATGAAGAACAGAAGGCGTCTAGTTCCATTTTTTCCTCACCGACATCCATGTAGTCGATGCGTCTGACATCACACAATGAGGTTTAAGAGGTGTTTAAGACTGTGTAAGCTTTCACTTAGGCAAGGAGGGAAAAAGCGCCAACACAGCAGTTGCGCGGACTCAGATCCACGACTGCCTGAAGGTATGGTGAAATTGGTTTTTAAGTGCCGTGCTTGAGGGCACTCTGGTAGAGGAAGTGAAGCAATAAAAACTCACAAAAACTGCAAGTTGCACAGACTCATTGCATTTTAATATGTGTTTGGACACAAATTAGGTAAACAGCACAATGCAGCACTTTCTCCTCATGAGGCACTGAAGCTGCTGGTTGCAAACCAGTTGCCGGAAGAAAATGTGTATGGAAATGCTGCTCATGTCTCGCTGTAAAACACCCAGATGTGGTGGTGCAATTGCTGCTCTACATGGCACCATCAAGGCTGAAGAAGCTGTCAATATCTTAATAAAAATTATGCTATTGGTGGCACAATCATGGCCAGAAAGGCCAGCGATGTCTCTATAAAAATACCTTAGTTCTGTGTCACAATCACAACTGAAAATGCCGCCACTATCTTGCTAAAAAACATTTGTGGCATAATTATGGCTGGAAATGCGGCCGATGTACTGCTAAAAAAAACACGGTTTAGGTGGCAAAATTACAGCTGGGAATGTTGCCAATGTCTCCCTGAAACATATACATTTTGGTGGCACAATCACGGCTGGAAATGCCACCGGTATCTTGCTTAAAAAACATCAGTTTTGTTGGCAAAATCGTGGCTTGAAATGCTGGTGATGTCTCGCAAAAAAGACCTGTTTTTTGTCACAGAATCACAACTGGAAATGCAACCACTATCTGGCTAGCATTTGGGTGGCTAAATTGTGCCTGGAAATGGCACCAGTGTCTCACAAGAATCACCTAGCTTTGGTGGCATAATCGTGGCTGGATAGCCACTGTTGTCACATTAAAAACACCCAGTTTTGGTGGCACAATCCCAGCTAGAAATGCAGCCAATATCCTGTTAAAAAACATGGTTTTGGTGGTAAAATTGTAGCTGGGAATGCTGCCAATGTCTCCCTAAAACATATAAATTTTGGTGGCACAATCACGGCTGGAAATGCCACCAGTATCTTGCTCAAAAACCATCAGTTTTGTTGGCAAAATCGTGGCTTGAAATGCTGGTGATGTCTCGCAAAAAACACCTGTTTTTTGATGCACAATCACAACTGGAAATGCTGCCACTATCTTGCTGAAATGGCACCAGTGTCTCACAAAAATCGCCTGGCTTTGGTGGCACAATTGTGGCTTGATAGCCGCTGTTGTCTCATTAAAAACACCCAGTTTTGGTGGCACAATTCCCGCTGGAAATGCAGTCGAAGTCCTGTTAAAAAACAGTTTTGGTGGTAAAATTGCAGCTGGGAATGCTGCCAATGTCTCCCTAAAACATATAAATTTTGGTGGCACAATCACGGCTAGAAATGCCACTGGTGTCTTGCTTTAAAAACATCAGTTTTGTTGGCAAAATCGTGGCTTGAAATGCTGGTGATGTCTCGCAAAAAAAAACTTTTTTGTTGCACAATCACATCTGGAAATGCTGCCACTATCTACTATGTCTCCCTAAAAATCATCCATTTTTGGTGGCACAATAGCTGCTGGATAGCTGCCAATGTGTTGTGAAAAATGCCCTGTTTTGATATTACAATTGCGGCTGGAAATGCAGCTGGTGTCCTCCTAAAAAACACAGTTTTGGTGGCAGAGTTGCAGCTGGGAATGCCACCTATGTCTCACTAAAAAAAACTGTTTAAGTGGTGCAATTGCTGCTGCATAGCCGCTTATGTCTTCTCAAAAACATCCTGTTTTCATGGCACAGTCATGACTGGAAGTGCTTCCTATGTCTCACAAAAAAAAATCTACTTTTCATGGCACAATTACAACTCCGGTTTTAACGGTGGTCTGCAACTTGGCAGCGATCTTGCCTAAGTGTCACACCAACCACTGTGCCCTCCATGTCCAGATGACAAAGTCAGCTTGTATACATTTTAATCTAAACTACATCGCTTCAGAAATGCTGATATGAAATGCACAATGCCAACATTTTCTTCTGGCGACTGGTCTGTTATTTTAACAGATTTTGCTCCTTGGTAAACACATAGCTGAAGGCTTGTCATGCAGCATGTCCTCCTAGTGTCAAAAAATGACAAACTTTTCTTTGAAACTTGACGTAAACCAAAATAAGCGTCCTGCTGAAACTCTAAATGACATCTGTATTCTCCCCAAGTTCCATTCTGTCCCTTAAACAGCATTATAATTACAGTGCATGGGTCCATTTGGAGAGAAACTCACTGACTGTAAACCACCATATTAAACCCGCCCCCCCTCCTCTGTAATATCTCACCCCCCTCTTTCCTCCCCGCTGCGAATGTTATGCATCATTGCTGAGAAACATATCTCATGCGTCCTTGCAGCTCTCGGCCTCAGACTTTTCATTTCCATTTCCACGCGTCCCGCTGCCTCCTGGGAAGGACCTTGTTATCTGACAAGCCGGCGTGGAGGACGACACACAAACCCATGTACTTACCGGGGAAACACGCAGGAGGGCCGGGAGGCTGTTTCACCTATTTTACCAGTGTTATTACAAACCTCTTTCCCTTTTTGATTTCTATTTCAACTTTTCATTTTCAATCCGGTCGCACATTTGCATTTAGATTTTCAGAATGTACTGAACTCTTGAACTTGTCAATAGTGAATTTATGGCGACCTAATTTGCACGCATCATGGTCTGTATGTGCTTCTGGATGTGTAGGAATTGCCTCTTTCTACAATTAATTTCTTCCTTTGTCATTAAAACGGTAAAACGACATCACTATTGGCTCGGTTTTATACTTTTTTTTGTCTCAATCATCATAAATGTGAGTCCACTAATAAAAGCATTAACTAAAGTAGTGACAAACAGAAGAGTTTCAGCACAAACGATGAATAAAACATGCGACTTGAAGCTGAGTTTGTGTGTTCGATCAGATCCATTTGTAGAGGTTGGGGGGTTTTAACTTGGTGGTACAGATCGATGTTTGCTGGAGCGTCTGAGAGCACAGGGATCCTTTTGTTGGCCAAAAAAGCAGCTCGCTCTCTCCCTCTCTCTGCCTTTCATCTTTCACTCGGGCTCGGGGCATTGATTGAGTGAGCGGGGGAGCCATTGACATCAAACCTGGCCACTGTCTTTTATTCCCTCCAGTTTTATTGAGGCGAGGACTTACAGGTATTCCAGCGGTCGGGTTGCCAAGCTACAATGCAGGATTTACTTCAGAGGGCAGGATTATTTGACATATATGACGGAGAGAAAATGCCCTTCAGCAAATGTGAAAGGGGGATTTTTGGTTAGGAACATCAACGGGCGGTCTTTATGAATGGAAACTCAGCAAACAAGTGGACCTGTAAGACAAGGTTATGGGTTCATATCAGGATCTGTTGCGTCTGCAGGCCTGTAAAGACCGCCGAGACACTGTAGGTGATATTGTGCTAGACATGAGTAGACAGCAGACCACTTTTTAAATTCCCCCGATGGCGGATCAGGCGGATCACTTTATGTTTTCCTCAGAGCCTAGCAACATGGCTCTTTTTCTTTTGGTAGAGTTCCTGTAGTTACACCGAAACTGGGGGAACTACAGAGGAAACAAAGCGCTATCCTCCTCTGGTTTTGGTTGCGTAATAGTTGACGCACTTTCTTTGTGCTGTCAATGGAGCGTGCATTTTCCCCAAGATCGTCCAGTGGTAGAATTGTATCGGGAAAACCCATCTAAATGCTAATGGTCTTGTTAGCCTATTGTCATTACATTGCGCGTTAACATGATGATAAGTTAACCAAACACAGTCTTATCCCAAGTCGTCAAATATTGCAGCTTTGCCAGTGGACTTTCATGTCTACATATTGCGCGCTAGGTATCCTCCTGCGTCTGCTGTTGACGTTCCAGGACGCCGCAACCAACACTGGGACGTCAATAAAACCACATGGTTCAGGCTGTTCTCACAAATTTTCCGGATGTTTTCTCACGAAAAGCAAGGCACCCAAATTTGTATACCATGTCTGACGTATTTTGAAAGGCTGCAAACACGTGGCCAATGTGCTGACAGCAGTAAACAAGGAAGCAGTCCCGAGCGCTTATAACAGGGCAGGTTGGGGGGTGGATGAGTTACAAATACCTGGACATCGCCTAAAACTTTCCCCTTTTCCAAAACCTTTCCTCTATAACTTAACATTACGTACATGACTGTAGGCTAAGGCTGTAATGTCATTTGTGGGGCGCACATTTGTAGGATATCATATGAACTGGCAGCTCCAAGTCGACCTAGGAAGGCACCTTAAGTTCCCCACTAACATCGTAACCACTTCACTCCACCCAGATTTGGTGTTAACATCAGAGTCTACTAAGCAAGTGGTTCCACTGGAACTGACTGTCCCCTCGGAGGACCGGATCGAAGAGGCCAATGAGCGCAAGAGGGCCAAATATGCAGAGCTCATCGCAGAGTGCTGGAGCAACGGATGGAAAGTCCGTTGACAAACTTGACACATTTGCGAGTCACTTGTGGTCCACTTTTGGACTGTGACCTACCCACCAGTTGGGAACCGCTGCTTTAAATCTGTAGAGAATCTCACAGTTTGACGCCAACCACGTCTTTCTTCTGTGATCCTCATCCTACGAAATAAAACCTTTAGTACATTTTCAGATAATACTTTGCTTCTTGCCCTGCACATAACTCATAATGTCTGTGACTCTTTTCTATCATATAAACAATGGCTTCATGTCGCTCATGTATGTGTTGCCTCAGACTTCCACACAATAACTAGACGCCTTTGTTTCACATGTCAGTTCATCAGCCCTTTTGTAACATGTGTGATCTTAAAACTGAGCTCTTGTCAAGTGTGAACAAAAAACATATCTATTTCCACTTTAAGTTTTGTCCTCCCATCTCTAAATGGCAAAATCTACTATTTGTTATATAATGCACTGCGTTTAGTTTTGGTACCTCTTTGGCAAAGCTTAAAGGAAGACTGTGCTGACAGTTAAAAGAAAGCAACGCTGAATGTCGGAAGGAGACGTGATGTGATCAGCAATCTCCAGTGTCAAAGTCAGACACTTTATACGTCCAACCATCCGCCTGATCTCCCCCCTAAGAGGCTTTGTGGCACTATAATAATGTCACAGTGTTTACAGCGTTGCTTCTGAGTAAGGACAGTCATTATTCGCACACCCACGTTGTCAGGAAGACACAGACACAGATGCTTTTAAGTGTTCAAACAGCCAAATGTTGCTTTCTTCCTGCTGCTAAAGGACAAACGCTTCTTGAGCTTTAACGCTGAACTTTACTCACACAGAACCTCTTTAGATTATATGGCTTCCTAAATTATCTCAGGTGGGTTTTTGGGTGAGGTGTATTTTTTCGGTTTGTGATGCTATATTTACCCCCCCAGATGACCATTTGTTTATCAGTTACTTACCCAGTGTTGCGTTGAATTCGTGAGGAGAACTGTGTGTTTCTCAAATGCCTCCAGTGAATGAAGAATCCAAAATGGAGAACATTTTTGATGAATTTAGGCCATGGGGAGAGAGCTGCTGTTCTACCACTGCCTCGATCAGTTAGTTTGTGTGACTGTGTGACTTTGGTTTCTTAAGGGTTAGTTCGGATTCACCGAAGTCACACAATAGCTAATTGATGGAGGCAGTGGTAGACCAGCAGCTCCACAGTTGCCACTTTTTCTAAGTGACTTTGGGCGACTTTTTTGCTTCCATCACTTCTAAATATTGGAGAATGTAGGTTGCGGTGTTACCAAAGTCCTTCTACAGCAAGTTGTAACACTCCGACGCCATCGCTTTTTTCTTCCTCAGGTTATTCAACTGCGCACGCGCGAAGCTTCACAGCACCGTTTCAAAATACGACTCCAACAACGTAAGACGTCACCTGTGCGTGAGCTTTGTTTTGAGGGGTGGGGAACCCTGGAGCGCAGCGTATTTAATAATCATGAGGAGGCAAGCGAGCGCACACCCAGATACCTGTGGCTTCTACAGGTGGTGCAAAGGGTCTTTGCAGCGGAGCGGTCGAGATGACATGTAAACAGAGGAAAACAACTCATATTTTCAACTGTGTCTGTTTGTAATTTCATCCCGACTATAACCAAGAACGTTTGATTGTCCAGAAATCATTTTCACTTCTTCCATAAGCCAAAGATTGTAGACGGGCTCTGATTGAAGGCATACTGTACAGGTGGAGCGAGGCGGCGAGGCGTAGCTTTCCAAACACACTTTCCCTGTGACCCTCCCTGCTACTGTCAATAGGCTCTGTGCACCAGCTTCGTGACGTACTTCCGATTTTTGCCAGTGATCGGCAAAGGAGTTTCCGGTTTACTTCCTAGTCCAGTCACAACAGCGGTAAATGAACAAGAACAAACACACGAGTGCTTCAACTGTACGAAAAAAGACAAATTTAATGTGAGGGATGCTTTTAAGTTCCAGAAAACGGTGGGTGGATCTAATGAGCTTTGTTGTGTTGGCATAGTTGTTCCATTCAAACAACGATGGTACAGCGCTTGCAGTTAAAACCCGTCTACCCTTAGCAGTGGTATGAGTTTGGTCCTTTGTGAAATGTCTGCTACACACCTTCGTATGCTGAGTAACTACAAACTCTGTCCTTCAGATTTTGTGTAGCCACTGCGCTCGAAGGACGGGGTCTTTTGGGAAGCAGTGGAAGCTAATTTTGCTGTTATAGCGACTCGATCCGGTACAAAGTGGCACACAACAATGCTCATTAGATCCACCCACCGTTTGTGCAACTTAAAAGCATCCCTCACATTATATTTTGTCTTTTTTCGTACAGTTGAAGCTCTTGTGTGTTTGTTCTCGTTCATTTACCTGCTGTTGTGACTGGACTAGGAAGTAAACTGGAAACTCCTTTGCCGATCACTGGCGAAAATCGGAAGTACGTCACGAAGCTGGTGCACAGAGCCTATGGTCCCTCCCTCCAGAGTCCTCTATGCAGCATCTTGACCAAACTGTTATAAGGGTGGTTACGCAGGCTGACGTCACTACAACATGATTGACAAAAAAAATCACCACACAACTGGCTTTGTGAGTGGCGGAAGAGGCGGGACATGTGTGCACGACCACCATACTGCTGTTACGAACTGCCCTCATTCATTTATATGGAAGATTTTTTTAGTGATCAGTCTCCTCATTATAAAGTCTCTGGTGTTACACGCTTGTTTCTAAAATTGCTTATTTGGTCTTGCTGTCTTGTCAGTCCTAATCCACAACCCGTTTCCTCTCTCCTTCCGCTTCCTCTACACTTGCAGGTGGCTGACAGTCAGTAAATAAGACGTGCTTTCAAATCAAAATTTGTGATTGATGCAGTGTCTTCAGCCGCTTCGCTAACAATGCCAGGGACAAAGTGGGCGAGATACAGAAAGAAAATTACACAACTGAAGTGAGAGACTGGGAGAGAGAGGATTAAAGAACTGGAGTCGACTTCAAGTGGGTGACGATTCAAAGGCAGCGTGCAGATTCTATTTCAATCAGGAGAGACTTGTTTTTTATAGTAAAAATAATTTCTATCCATCTGAAAAATGTGGAAAGTCTTTGCCCATTAGACCCCATAGAGATGGTTTAATTTAAGGAGTTCATAAAATGCAACTTCTTCACTTTCACTGTGTCAAGATTAGACTTCGTCTTTCCCTCTTCCTTGTGTTCCTCTTGTTCCCAGTTGATCCCCTGTCTTCACATGTGTTCAATGTGCTTGTGTGTCTGGCTGACGCCCACACCTGCACCTGCACTTTACCCTGCGCACCTGCAGCTCATCCACTCATCACTGTTTCTGACCGCATAGTGCGAATTACAGGGGGGGGGGGTGACTCCGCCAATTACGACTTCATCCCCCCTGAAAGAGGTGAAAATAACAGATTGGGGGGGTTGAAACATTTATCAGTAATCATGAATATTACAATATGCAGTATTTTTCATATTCATGCCAGGACGAAGCTTGTAGTAGGCTATAATTTCGGACACCCCTAAAGTGGACTATACCATTTCATCTAGGCGACCGTCCTGCCTACCTGCGTCCTCCAATCAGCGCGCGGGCTGGCTCACATTCAAGTGTTCAGGAGGGAGAGAGTCGGTGCGTCAAAAACAAAACCAAATTAATTTTAATAGTCTTTTGAGTGGTGGTTTAGTTTGGCTTTTGCCTTTTTGATATCAGCCTTTATAACAGGCACCCCTACAGTAGCTTTCACTCAGGTATACAGGAGTTTAATCTGGTTGGATAGTTGAACAACTAAAATCCAGGTGTACTGAAAGCTGATTTACCCACAACAGGCTCCATGCAAAGAGTCTGTCCTCTCTTCTCTTTGTGGACATCAATGGACCACCGTTGGACATCTTTGACCCTACTCCATTTGTGATGTCCTGGTTGAAAGCTGGCCATCGTCTGTCAACATCATGGGTGACAGGGAGGAAAGCCCAGGAGAGGCCACCCAAACCTCTGCGGGTAAGACCTATATATAGTATATTTTAAAAACAAGGTGGCTCATAGTGCTTTACATACAAATATCAACATCAATTTGGTAAAAATGTAGAAGCAACACAAAGGCAAGAGGAAAGAGTTAAAATGTTCAAATATAAAAATAGATATACAATAAAATAAAAACAAGCTTAAACAACAGGCTACTTAGGGTACTTTTAAAACAAACATTAACCTAGCTAAAGGCTACTATTAGACTATTTTTAAAGTAAGAAAACAGCTGACACATTTAGATTATTGGGTGGACTGTGCCTTTCATGTTAGTCAGACACAGATCTAGAGCCTGTATGGTAACACATCTGCCTTCCTCTTTGGCATGTTGTTCTGGTTCAGCATTGTGTGGATCTGCATTTGAGCAGAAATGATGGTCTGCTAGAGTGTGTGTGTGTGTGGGTGTGTGATTTGTTGTCAGTTTAGATCTAGATCTTTGCTGGTGACTGCAGAACTTGTTTGTGTGGTACAGTAGGTGCCCCATGAGCTGTGACATGGTGTAAAATATGATTTATTATCATCTACAGACTGCAGACATTTTGTTAAACAAGCAAGCTACAGTAAGGATTGTACGTGCCTGCGCTGTACTGGGTTTTCTTTACACCCTGGAAAAAATGTTGACCCCCCCCCAGTTGTCATTGTATAATTCGCACTCTGTCTCCCTGGTTCCTCGCTTCAGTCCTCGTCAGTTCATCATTTCACCTGTGCTGTAACGTTGAGACCAGCCTGTGCTCGTGATTGTCCAGCTTATCCTTGCTTTTCTGTGCCTCAGGTCAACTATTCATCTGCAGTCCTTGTCAGCCTGTACACCTGCCTGCCAGGCCACAATCTCCCTACTTTATCATTCAGATCCAACCTGCAATAAAATCAAACCTTAACCTTCAACTTTATCTGCATTTCAGGTCCACTACTTCAAATCACGGCACGTTTTCCACCATCCATTTATTCATTTCTCAGTTTTGTTGGCCTGTTGGTTTTGTTCCACTGCTTTAAAGAAAAACTTAAAATTACAAGTTGCAGTGTTTTTGAAATTCCAAATAAATTCATATACATTAGGAAAGCCAACTCGTTTCTTTGGACCTTGCTCACACACGCCACAGGCCTGTACTACGGAGATCAGTTCAACTTACCCAGGATATCTTCTCGTTATCTGGTTTGACGAACCCTAACATCGGCCGTCTGGATAACCAGTACTACAAAGCTGGTTGTCACCTAGTTCAGTCAACTCCTTGTTTTCCTACACAGCAACAAGCGTGTTCATGTGAAAGAGGAAGGGTGTTGATTATTATGCGATGAGCAACTTAGTAAAACACGTCCCACAATTTGCAAAAAAAAAAGAAAAAAAAAATTAGTAATTTTTTTAAGTCTGTAAGAAATGTCCCACAAATTGCAGAAAAAAAAACTGATTTAGAAAATTATTTTTAAAAACTACGGAAAAAAAGAAAAAAGCTAGAAAAACTTTATTATTATTATTATTATTATTATTATTATTATATAAAACCTTGAAATTGTGTTACAGAATTATTTTATAATTATAAAAAAATATATGTATTATTATATTTTATATATATATAATTGTATCCTTATTTATATTATATTAATACTATTTTATTTTATTATTTTAGGCTCTCTTTGCAGGTCGTTTTTCTTTCTTTTTTAAATTTTCTTTTAAACTAATTTTCTTGTTTTAAATTTTCTCTTTTTACTAATTTCTTGCTAATTTTTGGGGTCATTTCATCTTTCGTCCCTCATTGCCTTCTTCCCATGTGTTTTCAAATAAATCAAGCCAGTTTGCTCAGGTTTCAAAGGGTTAACCTGCTCCAGAGCAGCATAAGTTACCACGGTGATTTACCCTGGTAAAAGGAGAACCAGCTTCAGAGCACTGAAAACCCAGAAGTAACCCAGAAGTGACCTCGCTAACTTCGAATCCTGCTTCGTGGTGCAGGCCTCAGCGTGAGTTTAGTCAGGAAGACTTTCTTTGTGCTCATCTATTCACAGTTTTCTCCATCCCGCTCCCACTGTTCCCTCTAATCAGCTGATTACAGGCGTTCACTATTCTACTTATCCAATCAAATTTTGCCACGATCTCTATCAGCCAATCAAGATGCTGCTGCAAAAATTTAAATCTGCTCTCTCCTCTGCTGCTGTCAGCTGTCCTCCTCTACCCCGTTCACCACCAGCCATCGTAGGCTCTACTCATCCAGATCATCTTATCTTCAACACCTTTACCACCACCAGCGTCTAGACCCCGGGGCATTCGGCTATGGATTCATCACCCTCCTGATCGCCAAAGATTTTCCACATTTTTCATTTGTACGTGCACGTGTCCCTCACCTGTGGTCATGAGCTCTGGGTAGTGACCGAAAGAACGAGATTGTGAATGCAAGTTGCCGAAATAAGTTTCCTCCAAAGGTGTCAGGGCTCAGCCTTAGAGATAGGGTGAGGAGCTCGGAGTAGAGCCGCTGCTCCTTCATGTTACGATACAATGCGATACGATACGATACGATACGGTATACTTTATTGTCCCCATAGGGAAATTTGTTTTGGACTCGTATGCTGCGCACAACGTGCCTCCACAGTGTGATAATGTTGAAAGGGGTCAGTTGAGGTGGTTCGGGTATCGGATCAGGATCCTCCTGGGCGCCTCCTGCTGGAGGTGTTCCAGGCACGTCCAACTGGTAGGAGGCCCCGGGGCAGACCCAGACCACACTGGAGGGATTATATATCTCATCTGGCCTGGGAACACCTTGAGGTCCCCCAGGAGGAGCTGGAAAGCGTTGCTGGGGAGAGGGACGTCTCTCCTGAAACGAGTCTCCCCTGATTGAACTGTCGTTGTGTTTGCTTTGACGAGAGCATATGTAAGTTTTACTTTTAGTTCAGTTCCCTGTCAGAAAGGTCTGTTTGGGACGCACTGAGCATACAACTTGGATCATACTGCACAAGTCGTGTGAGAGCTTGTAAGTGGATGTTTTTTATATAGTTTGCTGTTGTCAAAACACAACTTTCTCCATTTTTGGATCCGTCATTCACCGGAGGCACGTGAGAACAATTAAGTTTCCTTCATGACTTCAACGTATAACAGGGTGAGTAACTGATAAACAAATGACAAATGATTTGGGGGTGTAGTGTTGCTTTAACGCACACAGCTCCATACAGCTAACTACCTTAATCTCAACTCTTGTGAGCAGTGCACCATGATGAAAGGCCAAAGTAATAAGTGACAGATCTCTCCATGAAATAAGAGCATCAACTTAATGTGTAAAATATTCATATATTCAAGGTCATTATGAACAAAGATGCTGCTCTGTCAGCGACCCTGAATCAAAACTCCCCCTCTCCAGATGTTTACTTTGACACACTATCAGCGTGATGAATTTGTTTGCGCGCGCGTCTTCATTAGGCTCCGGGGTTAAATTTTAACCAATCAAACCGCTCCCGTAATTGTGAGCCTTATTGGAGGATTGATAATAATTACACTTGCTTGATGGGAAGTTAATATCCGTCAATTATGCAAGAGACAACAGAATAACAAAGATGAAACACCGCTCATCGTTATTCCCCCGCTGATGATTTGTTTGGAGCGGAGGATGACAGAGACTCCAGGCTGGCCTCAATCTGTCTTCAAGAAGAAAAAGATTTGAATATTAAATACTTAATAAAAAAAAACTTGATCTCTCCGGGGAGGTTTGCCTTAACAATGTGTACTCTTTTAAAGCTTCTTTCATACACTGGCTTGCATTTACTCTAAGAGCTGTCAAGAAAGGTGAGTATAATGATAATATGATGCAGCTAATTTTCTGTCTGTCCTTTGACATTTATTTCAATAACATATTTCAACAGTTTCCCAGCATTTGAATGTGTGTCTATTGAACACTGAGGCTTTCTGCGCTAAAGAAAACAGACAGAGGGTAACCTTGTAGATTTTAGTACACATTATGTTCCAGGTTTGAAAAACAGCAGTGTACCGCCGTTTCACAAGAAGAAGAAGTCACGGACGACTGTGCTTTAAGGAGGGACATTATTATGGCGAAGGATATAAAGAGAGAAAGAGACGTATTATTAAAAAGCTCCGAGCCTTGCCCTGAGGTCTCTTACAATCATCTGTACTGTGAGCAGATGTAGAGACGAGCTGAACAATCAAAGTTTGGAGGGAACGGGAAGTTGAGCTCATTGTCAAAAAAACTTCCATGTTCCCCTTTCACAATAAAACTTGTCGCTTTTGAGAAGTTTTCAGGGATTTTAAAAAGTTTTCTTCTCAGTAATGCAAACCAAATTTGTACTGTTAGGTATTATTATTACACAGAATTTGTTTCAGGCCTCCGTAGTCAAGATGTGGAGCCTTTGATGCCTCTGTACCCCTACGTTCACCTGTCAGGTGAGGTGTCTCCCACCTTACTGCTCCCCTTTTGCTGTTGTGCTCCATGGGAGAGGTCAGCGGCGTCGCTCTCGTCGTAATTTCCCTGTTTAAGTGCTTTAAGCTTTTTGTAGAGGTTCATTTTTCAGCCTAAACTTGTTGTATAATATGCTGACATATTCATGTGTCACTTAGTTTGTGTAGGGGCTCGAGTTATTTGGTCGTAATTGGCAGAGGATTTTGTTTTTACCTCTTGCTGTCAGAGTTGTCAGGAATAAACCAAAGATATCCACAGTCAGTGCAGATCTTTTGTTGTTTGTGTCAGTGGGTTAATTTTAAGGGTTAGGGGCGTGGCTGCATGAAGTGTGCTGTGTCAGTGTCTCAGATATTTATATATGAATAACTGTGACCAGAGGAGGGTGCAGGTGTGTGTGAGCAGGAGAGAGATAAAGAGATAAATAAATAAATAAATAAATGGAAAATAATACAAAAATGGAACAAAAACAGAAAAGTAAAAATGAATAAATAAATTAATAATTAAATTACAATAATTGCTCCATTGCTGACAAGTTAGTTAAATAACGACATTATTAAAATAAATAATAATAATAATAATAATAATAATAATAAATGATGATGATGATAATAATAGATGAAAAAGAAATAAATAATAATTAAATAATAAATAATAAATAAATAATTATGATAAATATAGCTGATAAGTAAGTTGACTAATGACAAATTACATTTTTAAAATAAAAATAAATACTACTACCACTACTACTAATAATATTAATGACAATTTAATGGAAAATAAAACAAAAATATAACAAAAGCAGAAAAGTAAAATAATTAAATGGTTACGATAATATTGCTGACAAGTAAGTTAAATAACGACATGATTAAAATAATAAAATAAGTAATAATAATAAAAATAATGATGATAATAATAATAATAATAATAATAATAATAATAATAATAATGGTTATAATAACAATGATAACAATAATAATAAATGAAAAATAAATACATATAATTTTGCTGATAAGTAAGTTAAATAATGACATAAATTAAAATTTAAAAAATAATAGTAATGATAATAAAACATAATCAAATAAATAGAAAATAAAACAAAAATAGAACAAAAACAGAAAAGGTAAAATAAATAAAAAGAAAAATAAATAAATAATTAAATGGTTAAGATAATATTGCTGACAAGTTAGTTGAATAACGACATAATTTAAATTAAAAATAAATGAAGAATAATAATAAAAAATTAAAAATAAATACATAATTGAATGGTTATGATAATTTTGCTGATAAGTGAGTTAAATAATGACATAAATTAAAATTTAAAAAATAATAGTAATGATGATAGTAATAAAATCAATGGAAAATAAAACAAAAATAGAACAAGTAAAAATAAACATAAATGTATCAATCAATAGTAAGGATTTTGATGTCGTCTTGGACGGAGGTGGATAACCCCCACGTTTTTGTTTTAACTTTTATTTTCCCATTCAAAGTTTTTGAAAATCAACCTACGATGACAAATGCCTCAAATGTTATATAAACTCCTTTAAAAGTGAATATGTTTGTCACCTGTCACATTGTGTAAGAGTGCCATCAGAAATCATGATGAGAATTTCCAAGGCTGCTGAGACCAGTTGAGCGCTTCAGACCAAAGCTGGTCCTTGAGAGGAAAATAAACCCTCTCTATATATTACTGTTATGCTACAGGAAGAGAAAAACCAATTCCCACAGCCAGCTGAGTCCAGAACAAGTCTCTGGGACATGAGAGACACACACACACAGCACAGCACAGCAGCGCTCTGCCCCTGCTGCAGGTGAAGGCATGTAAACGTGAGAAAGCCACAGTGTGAAAACGCCTGTGGTCGACTTAATACACTGCAAAATATGGCGATAAGCACGGGGCATTCACAGCGAGCCGGTGGGTCGGGCTGATTACACCCCGCAGACCACAAGACAACAACACCAGAGGATAATCTCTGCACTTCAGCGCACAGCTGCAAACTCACACACACACACACACACACACACACACACAGTGTGTGTGTGTCAGACTGCAGGATGGACTCTTCACACGTTTGCCTCATTGATTTATAACTAGTTTAATAATAAGACATTTTAAAAGCCCTTACAGGAACTTTGTTGCTCTTAAAACACATTATTTCCCCTCTCTATTCGCCTTCATGTGACTTCACTTGACGTTTACACAACACCGTCATGTAGAGGCTCATCAGAAAGGTCAAAGGTCATCGCAGCAGTATGGAAACACACGTACACACACACACCTCAATCTGTTTACACACCCTCTGTTGGCTGCCCTCTGTGTGTGTGTTGGTCACAAATATAGCTGTGGGATTCCTTCCCTCCGGCCAACCTGATTACTGAGATCAAAACACTTCAGCAGGGGAAAGGTGTGTGTGTGTGTGTGTGTGTGAGCTTGTTCCTCTATCTTTGTAAGGTCCAGTTTTGACTTTAAGACCTTGAAACTAAGAATATTTTTGGAAAGTGAGGACTTCTTATCTGGCCTCGGCCTGTTTGAGGGTTGGCATTAGCATTAGCATTAGCTCGTGAGTGTATTTGACTCTTCATGTTATCGTGTTCCTATTTGGTCCATATTTAGGTCACAGTAGTTGCCTTGCGTTTTTGCTTTGCCTTGTGCTTTTTGTTCCCATTTAATGTTGTTTTGCTGTGGTTGCATCTTGCTGTTCATTTACTGTCGTGTGTCTCGTGTACGGTTTCTGCATTGCTCTGTTTTTTTGCATGAATATCTTAAACAAGATACAAGTACAAGTACAGTAAATGGGTTTTCTTTGCCTCTAATGACTTTTCTGCCATTTGAAAATAAAACAAAACAAAACATGGACTCCTGCTTTTTACCAAATGCCAGATAAGAGAAAGTCAGAAAACATATTATGCTAATTTGACAAGGCTGACAGCGTGGCAGCACATTAACAGAAATCCTGCTAACAGTCAGTGCGTTCGCAGGTGCTTGATTAGTGTTCTTACAGAACAGGGAGAGAAACTGTTCGTCCGTCTGCAGGTGCAGACTTTCAACGGCCTGCCTGAGGGCATCAGGTCAAACAGATGATGTGCTATGTGGGAGGAGTCATTAAGGATCGATCTGGACCTTCTGAAGCAGCGGGAGCTGGAGATCTCGTCCAAGGAGGGCACTAATCCTCTGGGCTGTGTTTATGACCCTCTGCAGAGCTCCCAGCGCACCACACCGTGATGCAGTACATGCTCGCGATCGTGGAGCGATAAAAAGTCACCAGCAGCTTCTGATCGAGTCTGTTTTTCTTGAGAATTCTCAGGACGTGCGGTCACTGCTGGGCCGTCTGCGCCATCGATTTGGTGTTCGTGGACCAGGAGAGCATGAGAGCACACGAGAGTAGCAGAGGACTCTTTCTTATTTTGACAAAATTAAAGACATTTACACTTTAATTGTTGCAGAAAACTGAATCAGAGTGCAAGGAAATGCTGCTTAAAATTTTTTGGAGAAGGACCAGCATCACTCCCGTTTCATATTAGTCATCCGACACCCTTGTATACGTGCAGGACACAGAATTTAGACATTTCGTTTCTCAAAAGTCCGACTTTACCTGAAAGTGACACTGACAGAGGTTTGTTTGTTTATTAAGATCCCCATTAGGTTTTGCCTTGCAGCAACTATTCCTCCTTCCTTCCTGGGGTTTTTATGCACTCGGCTGCTTCGCTAGCATCTTGAATAAACCAAACCAATATCTGTTTAAGTGTGCACTGTATTTATTATAATATTTCTGCTTTACCTTAAACACTGACAGCTCGACGTAGCGGTACACCTGCAACTCTAATGATAATGGCCTCAGTTTCTCGCCAGAAAGGGCTTTCTCACGGCATACTAAGAGCATATGTAAACTGGTGGCTGAAAACTAAGCAGTTGAGACAGTGTTTGCTCACTGCGTGTGATTTTATGTACGTTATGCAGAGGTTTTCTACCTGGAAGTTACTGTAAATAAACACTGTGATTGGGTCTGCTGGCCTTGGCTTACTGGTCTTTGTGCAACTTCAACTGCTGACTGAAGCCGGAGGTTTCGACCTGCACGTTTTGCATGCTGCAATTTGTTTTTTGTTGACCACCACATAGAAATTATCTTTGGTATCGTTTTTTTCCATCTGGAAAAGTAACGTTATGTGACCTGCCACTTGATTGGAGGGTTACTCAGTTACATTAGCTGGCATGCTAACTTAACTGGATGCCGTCAGATTGGTTCAAACAAAGTGGATTATCAGGGGGAGTTAGTGTCAGCCTGCTGGGAATGAATAGGATTCTTGTTTTTGAAAGAACATACTTTAGGCAAGGAAGTCATGACGGGCCCCGCTGTATGCTATTGTGCATATATTGTCTTGACACAAATAGAGACTTGGGCAACGTCAAAATACATATTACCCAGCAATCATCACTGCATATCTTACAGAAATATTTAAAAAAGTAAGAATATAATCGTTTAATTTAGTTGTTTTTATAGCATATTTTCAGATTTATACTTCAAGAAGAAGCATATAGTCTTGTTTTAGACAGCTACTATTTAAAAAAATAGTAATAATAAAAAAAAAACAAAACACCTCAGTCAAATTGCAAGTCTTTTTGGTTCTGACAAGTCTAAAGTCATCAAATATATGTCTCGAATCAGTCTCGAATCCACACACCTCTGGACACTGAGCAGCGTCTTTACGTCTAAAAATAAGTTCTCAATCATTTGGCGACAAAAATATAAAATTCAGACACATCACATGTCCTAATTTCTGCAACTTTTTTTCGTGCATGCTAATAATTTCCCTTTGAGACTGGAAGTGTTTGCCTCGTCCTCCTCCTTCTAAATTGGTCGAAGTTCCCGCCCCCAGCTGTCAGTCACACCGATGATGTGTCTGAGGTTTCCACCGTCCTTAAAGCCTCTAAATTTAATCTGAGCCTGTTGATCACTGTGTTTCTAAACATTCTTTGTCTGTCCTTCGCCTGCGGCTTGCTGTTGGCAGGCTCACCTGACACGCCCACAGGAGGTGAAATATGCCCCCGAAACATCAGGGTACGACTGAAAAGCCAAATCAAGAGAACAGGCTGAACGTGCAAACACAGAGTGTCAGTATTTGTTGCTCTGATATCATAAAATATTCATGCTGCAGCTTTTAGGTACAGTCATGTTTTGTTCCTCTAAAAATGGATATATAGATGTCCACATTTGGCATCTGCACTTATATTTCCCTGATTCCAACAACAGGCTTCAACCTCCAGCTCCAGCCAAAAGCCAGACAGGCGCCACACACCAACACACACACACTCAACACCGCTGGTCTGAGGCCAGCTTCCAGCACTCCCTGTTTGTGCCAGCCCTGTCATCGCCGCTCCAAACACGCTGCTTGATAACGCCGGAGAGAGACACAGGGAGCTGCTGCCAACACGGTATCTGATCTAACTATCGCTTCATGCTATTAAACCACAGTGATCGTCTTATGTAGAAACCTGGCACGGGTGTTAGAGGGAAGGTGGGGGAGGGCATGTAAGTCATTGGTTTATTCGATTAGGCTCCACCCATCACAGATGCTTCATTGATTTAGTCCTGCAGCACCTCCAGAAGGCTCAGCAGTGATTTTTTATTATTACACTTAATAATCTGTGACACTTTTATGCAAGAAAATGCCTGTTTTGCTGTTTTTTAAAGCACCGGAGAATCTTCCACAGAGGCTGTGAGCAACATATAAGAATATCCTAATGCTCTTGATGACCTTTAATACAGATTTTAGGAAGCAAATAAAGCACAAAGTTCAAACAAACAAGCTTTTAAGAGACTCATAACGCATAAACAGAGGTGGAGCCAAGTCATTGTTTTGCAGGCTACAAGTCACAAGTCTTTGCAGTCAAATCCCAAGTCCTAAACTTTAAATTTCAAGCAGTCCACATGTCAGAAGAAAATGTTGGCATTGTTTGTTTCTGCAAACCACAAATACATGTACAGGTACATTTCATATATATCATACTAAAGCCAGTTTATCCTGGCTTCATATGAGCAGAGGAAATCTAATTAGGCTAATTTATACAATATCAGAGAGTCGTTCTTAGTTTAACTTGACAGTTATATTTATTTTAATTTGAGTTCTTATTTTTTGATGTTAATTATTGCTTGAGTAAGACATTTATCTCTAAAAAAGGTTGACTTTCCCTGCCCTGCAAGGTTGCCAGTTTTACTGAGGATGTGATGCCAGCAGCCACTGTGATAAAGAGCAGCAGAGATGTTACTGTAAAATAAAACTCAATCAAGGTCTCAACCACAACCCCTGAATCCTGCGAGTCACTGCTGTGTTTCTAGCAGCTTTATAGACACCAAACATGGCTATTTCTTTTACTGAGACAACCCACCGTTAAGTCTCACTATAAGCTAGTCTGGCTTAAAACCACATCGTCTCCCTCGAACTCTCTCCACAAGTCTTTTTAAACCAAAACTCAATTGTGATTTGAGTCCAAGTCATTTTTTGAGTCCAAAAAAATGGCCGTTTAATTTGACTGGATGTTCAAAAAACTGTTGCAACCTGTAGAAATATTGTCTTCTGTATGTTTCCCCAGCCTTAACACAACCTCACGCTGCAGGTGTGGAGTTCTGCTGTGCTTAAATTCAATATTGTTTTGCCAAGAGCAGTCAGTTTTGAATATATGTAGTGCAGGAAGTGTCAGAATCAGCCTCCGCAAACCGTCCCTCAGGTTGTTAAAGCCTCAGATTCCCAGCAACAATAAAAACGACATGAACCCGGTGTCCTCTGTTTAAACGGTGTGAAAAGAGAGAGTCAAAGTGAATCCAGCACACTTCACAGATGTCACAGTCCCCACCCGTCCCCACACTGTTTGATAAACAGCTCATCTCGTGGTGTGAAGCTTTACAATGAAGCCTGATGGAGGATTTTAATCAATCTACACCGAGACACAAAGACACTGAAACCACTAATCTTGATGGCTGGGCTGGATCACAAACTCAGTATTGACTCGAGGATGCAGCTCATCCTCTTTTATTTATCACATCTATGATTTTCCTACACCCCGCTATCGACTCCTCGCCGCCTTGATCTGCATGTAACCTTGATTTTTTTTGGTTGTTGTTATTCCTTCGATTCTCCTGCAGCAACTTCCACGAGCATCATTAAAGTTTAATCTCGTCGATATTTGCACATTCCTGAATGTTGGACGAGGGAGACACAGATGTTTTGTTGCTGATATTGAGCCGCATGTTCAGTTTAACTGCGCACACACACAGAAACACACACACATGGAAACACACATGCAGACACGGTTAATTTGGTTGACTCCATGTCCAGGCTCTGAGTCTCTCTCTCTCTCTGTCGTGAACACAGTGTACCTTCTTAAAGGGCGAATGATGCTAATCATATCAGTGTGTGTGTGTGTAGCTGATGAGCGTTGAGCGATGCCTGGTTCACCTTCTCCCGACTGAAAGGAGAAGTGAAACGAGGACATAACATGGCTGCTGTTTGTGCAGCAGCTGGCTTCATTAGTGCTCTCTGTCAAGGTCAAAGGTCAATCTATCTATCTATCTATCTATCTATCTATCTATCTATCTATCTATCTACCTGCATACCTACATCACCTACTGTCCTCCTTACTTTACCTTCTTACTCACCTACCTACGTTACTTTACCCACCCTCCTACCCTACCTTACCTACCTACCTACCTTGTCTACCAACCTCACCTTCATACCTTACCTCGTACCTACCTTACCCTACCTACCTACCTTAACTTACCCTACCTACCTACCTACCTACCTACCTACCTACCTTACCTTTCCTTTACCTACTTACTCACCAGCCTATCTTACCTATGTACCTTAACCACCTAGCAACCTACTTACCCACCTTACCTACCTTACTTACTTACCTGCCTACCTCACCTTCCTACCTACTTACCTTCCTGACCTAGCCACCTAGCTACCTACCTTACCTTACCTTGCCTTACCTTACCTTACCAACCTACATGTTTACCTACCTACCTGCCTACCTCATCTGACTTACCTTACCTACCTGCCTGCCTTCCTTCCCATCTACCAACCTTACCTCACCTATTATCTACCCACCAACCTTATCTATCTGTCTGTCTGTCCATATGTCGGTCTATCTATCTGTCTATCTGTCTATCTATCTATCTATCTATCTATCTATCTATCTATCTATCTATCTGTCTATCTGTCTATCTGTCTGTCTGTCCATATGTCGGTCTATCTATCTATCTATCTATCTATCTATCTATCTATCTATCTGTCTATCTGTCCATATGTCAGTCCATCCATCCGTCCGTCCATCTATCTATAGTGCTCTTAAAATCTGTCTGTTTTCATCACTCTATCTTTCATGGAGCAGCCGGTGGGTTCATGTCAGGTAAAAGGACTGAACACACACACACACACACACACACACACACACACACACACACACACACACACACACACACACTCACAGAGGTTAAAGCGGAGCGAGGCTGACAGCTTTACAGCCCTGCTTGTGTACAAACAGCCTCCTGAAGCACTGCTGACCTCGACAGTCGTGGATCATTTTTAGATATTGTCATCATTGCCACCGTTTCCTCAAATAAAGACCACATTTCCCATCAGCCCCATCGATTCTTTTCTCTGCTGCCCTGAAGAGGAAAAACATGTTTAAAAGTGATATTTTTTTTTAGCATCAGCTTTCAACCACCTGCTGTCACCAGAAATCTTTATGTCCATTGCTGGGCAGATCGATAACCACAGAAACTGATACTTTGATACTGAATGGCTTTGGAGAGGAGATGATGGGAAGAGAAGGCTGCTCCTGTGTGCACTTTTGTAGTGCGTTAAAACTTTAATAAATATTTTACATTTTTGCAAGAAAGATGGTGATTTATGGGTGGAAAGTTTGTAGTCACTTATTATGGAGTCAGATAGCTTTTTTGTGATCAACATTTCATCAACATAAATCCAGCAACACAGACAATACGAGCAAAAGGAAAAAGAAAATCCCCAAAATAATATTTCTACATGAGCGACCAAAATGCTACGCTTACCCTTTTACCACACTTCTCCTTCAGCTATAAGTACAGCGAATCCAATGCAATGATACAGAGTGGGTTTTTTCCATGGTGGCCAAGAAGGGCAAACAATGGCCCCAAACATTTCCATTAGGAGAGACGTGCTGCAGCTTCAGAGATGATGCTGATTTGAAAACCCCTGAACGGAAAAAACCCTCTAAAATAGATCACAATAACAGAGATGTTCTGCAAATGAAAAAGCGTTCTGCAGAAAGAAAAGACATACATTGACAACAAATAACTGCAAAGTCAAAAACACAAATCCCGAAAACAAATGCAACAAGGAGTCGCTGCATATCCAGTCAACACAACCGGAAGTTCTCCGGGCCTCTAGGGGGAGCTCTAAGTGGAACAGAGAGAGGGACCAAATGACAGCGCTTGTTTGAGAGTTTGCGGTACACATTTGTCTTTTACATTTGGCTTTAGCCTTTTACAACACTACATAAACCAGTGACAGATTTACGTAAGTTAGCTCCCCCTAGAGGCCTGGAGAACTTCTTGTTGTGTGACTGTTGTATTTATTTTAGGAGTCCACGTGTTTTGACTTTGCCATGTTTTCAAATTTGCAGCTGTGTTTGCTGTTAACGTGTGTGTTTTGGCTCTTCGCAGCATATTTTTTCATACGCAGCCAAGCGGCAATTTCGGAAAATGAAGCCAACGCAGAAATGCAAAAACTGCAGTTCCTCTAATGTCCACTTGAGGCTGGCTCCAAGAGTGAGTCACTCCATGTTAAAATATCCAGCTCCACTGCAGAAATAAACATGTTTACAGCCTGGTACAAAGACGGTTTTGGTCTTTGTAGCTTTGTAGCTAAAACAGGAGTCCACAATCCAATGGGTGACGCCACAGTGGCTTCATCCATTATTTTTATACAGTCTGTGTTTGCAGTGCAATTCTGTTGTTTTATTTTTGTTTTTGATTGTAGTATTTTTAAATGGCATTGCTTTTTAGCCCCTTGAAACTTAAGCAAATTGGCTTGATTTCCTTTAGCTACATGGGAAGAAGGCAATGAAGAAATGACCCCCCCAAAAATTGCAAGAATTTAGTAAAATAAATAAATTAAAAAAAAAAAGTTAAAAACAATTGAATAAGGAAATGACCTGGAAAGAGTGCCTAAAAATTATAATAATTCTCTAACATAATTTTTAATATTATTCTAAATATAGTAAATATAGCTTCTTTTTTAAAAAATATTTAAATTCATTTTCCAAATCTACTATTTTATTTTATTTTAATTTTTAATTTTTAATTTTTTTGCAATTTGTGGGACATTTCCCACCAAGTTGCTTAATGTTTTGGAATTTGGAAGTTTTTGATAGAAATTGCACCAATTTTCAGCTTTTTTCAGGGGCTTAAATACTTGCAAAAGGCATCCAAATGCAGCACAAGAAAAGTGATGTCGCTCCAGGTTTTAAAGAGTTAAAGCTGCAGCACATTTTTTTCTTAGTGGAAATGTTTTGGGCTGTAGCACAATGCTCTTGTCCGCCACCATAGCTTTCTGCAGACAATCTACAATTTGCTGCTCTGAAATTAGACACCAAATGTCAACAAGTGGAGTAATAGTCTCCATATCCTCTCTCAGTTTCTGTTAACGGTGCACAGCACAGGTGTAGATTTTGGGGGGGACACAGGGGACACATTCCCTTCAGTATTTTCCCCCCAAATAGAAACATTAAAGTAGCAGAGAACTTTATTTTGACAAGATTAAAGACATTTTCATTTGAATTGATGCAGAAGAGGCAGAAATGAGAGTATAACAATTCATCAAAACAAAGAAAATAATTAATAGTAATCAAGACAGAAAGTAGAAATGAAGAAGATAATTAAAAGTATTAACAGGAGTGATGGTGTTCATTATAAGGCAGCCATAACTTTGATGACTTTAAATGTTTGACTTCTTTCCTGAGTTTAGGACAATATAAGAAAAACAAAAAATCAACACCTCTAAGTGACAGAAAGACTCTCCTCTCATTACACACACCACAGCTGAGGGTTTGGATGTTTGAGCCGAGCGCCATCCGACCTTGTGACCCCTTTTTGTCCCTTCTCTCGAGGTAACATCCAGCTCGTGTCACTCTGAGCCAATTCCCACACGCTAAACTCTGCGACAGACGCTGCTCTAAAAGCTCGTGTCAGAGAGCAGGGGATTGGCCCGCGGTGACGTAATGTACCTGATGAATGCATCCGGCTCCTCCTCCTCCTCCTCTTCCTTCTCGTCCAGGCAGCCGGCCAGGCAGCATGAGCTCATACGTCCTTGGGAAAAAAAAATATAAAGGGCGGGGGGGCATCTTTCATTCTTAAGTAGCCCCTTGACAAATGAAATGGGACTGAGCCACTTTTTTTCCATAATACTTCAGAGAATAAGAGCACTGCTCTGTAAGGCTGCATTTACATCTCTGTGGTTAGTGAGTCTCAGTAATGCAACAGTAGGAATGAAGCTGCAGCAACATCATTTGTGAGCAAAAATACCAAAAGACAGTGAAGCAGCAAAGCAAAACCCAACAAGAAAGTGTCACTTTATTCACCTGTCAGTGCATCTAATCCCAGATTATAACATCTATGACCTTTGACGTCTTTAATTTACACTTCTCACACATTATTTCTGCACTGTGAGTCACACTGTCTCAAAAATACACATTTTAAACACTAATTCAGTCTGTCAGGTGCTAAAACACCTAATTTAGTTAAAACAAGCTGTAAAATCTGTCTTGTTTCATAAAAACGACATTAATCGCCAGAAAAATCCTGCACAAGTGAAACTACTTTGTCTCCATTACCAGACTTCCCTGCTCTTTTCAGATACTCCTCTGCTCATTTAAACACTTGTTGACCTTGATGCTGAAGAGCGATATTGAATGATGAATTAATAATGTCTTTCTAGTCCAAACAGTTGGTGAAATTACAAAAAAGGACTGTTGTTAATAAAACAATGCGTGCCCAGCTATTCATTCGCCCAAACACAATCTTTAGTTATGAATTCTTAAAGATAATATGATGCAGTTATCTCATTGAATGTGAGGCTGTGTTAGAGGAGCCATACACTGTCAAACACTGACATCTGGTGGCTGAATGCTGCAACTGCACCAGATTAAAATGAACGCTTCAGCTCAGACACATCCAGAGGAAACATCAATAAAACACAAAGCATACAATTAACTGTCTATACTAATAAGATCACAGCTGGAGTACACTTTCTCTGAATTTATGCAGCAATAAATGATATATTTAAAAATAAAGCACTGCTGTCAAATGGAGGATTGAATCCGTGTGGTCAAATATTGGCACCTAGTGGCGCAATTAAATATGACCAGCAGCTTAGTGTGTAATATGAGGTCAAATAAAGCTAAACGAAAAAAAAAAAAAAAGCAAAACAAGGGTAAAAACTACTTAAGTTAGAGGAGGACTGGAAATACAAAAATGATAATCCCATTGAAACACTTCAAAGTGTTATAAACAAACACTGAGCTGCATTGTTCCTTGAGTTTTGTCCCGATTGCTGCAATTGTTATATTTTGCTGTGTTTTAATGATTAGCTGAACCTTTCCGTAGCCACCTCAACATCCAGGCTACTCCGGGAGGTCGGAGTGTGAGGGGAGTCAGTGGCCTTGGTTAAAGAGGAAAGACTCCACCTGGGCCCTCAGATGAGTAGATGGCGAACCTGGGACACTGAATTCATGCCTCTCTGCCTCAGGCTTTCCTCATTTGCACATGGAAGGGCAGACAGGTGTGCTCTCTCCGCCTTATGGCTTTCCACATAGGCACGTGGAAGAGTCTTTCTGCGTAGGCCCAAGGAAAAGCAGAGGGGCCCCAGAACAGAGCCATACTGCCAAATATAATACTGAAAATGGAAATAGTGTTCTTGACTGAAATAAAATAAGCAGTGTGCTGAAATGAACAAAAAGCTTTTTTATTTTAACAGATAAGTTTTAAGAAGTGATTTAAAAAAAAATCCAGTATTGTGTATCCCAAGTTTTAATACTTTTATTTTCTTTTTTTGTGACAAGAAAAAAATAAATTCCTTCAGGAAAAGCCTGCATTGTAATCTGGAAGATTCATATATGGTGTAAATATATTTGAAGGAAGTCAATGGTGGACTACAGATGTGATGATGCATGAAATTACAGACACAACAAACTGATTTTAAGTTGGAAAACAAAGACAAAATAACAAGACAGAAAATGTCATCATGGCATGAATGACTTGTCATGTAGTGACCTATTATAACTCGGACCTGATATCATGCTGCTGTATTATCTCTGTGTTTCCAGTGTTTGGATATCTGAGCTCATGGCAGCTGTAAACTGAACCGAAGTATCTTGTGTAAAAATCATGACCAGGCCAGTGATTGATGGGATGTGGAGGAACCTAATAGAGCGTCTCATATGGACGTTGATCTCTCTATCTGTCTTCTTCTCTCTCTGTTTTTTTTTCTTTTGCAGCTTTATTCTTGTAGAAGTGTGATCTGATGTGTTGCAGCCACGCTCCAGCGCACAAACCAACTCCTCGGGAGAAGCAAGGACAGGTAAACCCCAGACCTGCTGACATTTTTACACACTTACTCTCTGGTAGAAAATACAGCAGCGTGCTGGAAAAGGAAAAAATACAGTTGTGTTCTGTGAAGATGACTCACATCAGATTATATATTTATTAAGGCTGTCAAACAAGTGATTTTTTAATCGCGATTAATCACTGAATTTTAATAGTTAATGGTGATGAATCACGCTTTTTATCGCAGATTTAAAATTCTATATTTTGATTTTAAAACAGTTTTGAATTTCATATTAACAAGATGAAATCAATTCTTACCGGAGTGTTTAGACTGGGGATGTTAAATTAACTTTATGATCATGGCTTTAACAGTTGGGCGAAGAGACAAAATAGCAGCAACTAATTAACCCTCTGACACCCACAGACTGTAGACCCATTTTGTTTTTTTGGGGTAGATCTTGGGATCGTCTGGGGGATATAGCAGGTCAACATTGTACGCCACACAGAAGTTGTATATATCAACTGAAAGCTGGAAACACTGGGTCCTTTTCAGCCCTCTAAACAGACTCAGAGCGGTGACTCAGCTTTTTTTGCGCATACATGAACACTCCAAGAGAACTGAGACCTCTCTTATGCTACCTTTACATCAGAAGACTTTGAAAAGATTTGGAAAACACTCTTGGAAAACTGTCATCTCACACCTGCTCACATCTAAAGACAAGTTGTAGAGTTTTTAGTCACAGCCTAGTCTCAGACTGAGATTTTACAAAGACTGTGAATCTTGTAGGGTCACTATTTACAAGACTACAACTAGATTCTCTCGGCATTTTTTTCCCCACCATGCAAATTTATAATAATAATAATAATAATAATAATAATAATAATAATAATGATATATGCATATGTATTTGGACGGTCCGTGTTGTTCGGGACCTTCGACTTTTCGCTGGTGTTTCCCGTTCGTCCATGCTGCTCTCGTGATTGTTTGTCTGCAGAGTTTCCTGTTTCCAGTTTTGTTAGAGCTCATCTGTTGGTTGTTGGTTGTGTCACGTCACCGCAAAGACTAAAAGACTTGTGGTAACATCAAACATGTTTGATATTGTCGTAAGGCCAAGACTAGGAAAAGACTGATCTAAACCAGCTCAGATTACCACCTAATACGTGACTCCAGTAAAACTCCTAAAATTTCCTTCTGACTCTCAGTTTTTAGTCTGTGACTGTGAAAATCGTCAGGTGTAAGCCCAGCATTAGGCGAACCGTACTCAGACCGCCTCAGAAAGTGGTCTTAGTTTGGTTCGCTTCAAGTCCACAGTGCAGTTCACTTAACCTGTGCACTGTGAACGCAAAGCGCTCCAGGTTCGCTTGGCTCTTTGCCATTGCATTCAGCCCTCTAGCTCACATGCTGTTGCACAGGGACGCTCAAAAGATGGTGCACGCCTTCAGACGTAGAAGAATGTAGAATACATCAAACGGCAACAGGGTGTTTTCACATATAGTCCTTTAAAAACAAACCAAACTCAGTCCTCTTAAAGTGCACCAACAGAAAAGGGACTCAGTTCTTTTTGTGTTCACATTGTCAGTTCATTTGTCCTCTTTCTGTCCACACTACAGTCTATATATAATATATACTGATGTAGTTTTTACTTTGACGTGGCACTGCAGTGCAGCTATGAAGCCCCTCGCTTTCAAACTTAAAATTGAACTTAAATAACGTTAACATCGCCCACGTTCTGATCATTAAATCAAACATGCAGTTTGGGCCTTGGTGCGTAAAGAGTGCAGAGGACGAGCATGCTGGTTTGTTATTTCATTTATTCAGAGAACAGCACTCTCCAGTTTTGTATTAAGTCGATTTAAATGACTCACTCACATTTTTAAAAACGCTGATATGAACCTTAACTCTGATAAACGCCAACAAATTTAGCTTAATGTGTTAAATTTCTAATCTCCTGTCATGTTAATTTACATGTTTCAAATCAATCAATCAATCAATCAATTTTATTTATAAAGCCCAATATCACAGCATATATAGGAAGCACATATAGAGTGAATAGAATTGGTCCGAGCACTGAACCTTGAGGTACTCCAAAACAAACTTTAGTACGTGAAGATGATTCATTATGAACGTGAACAAACAAACAAGGGCTTTCAAAGGCTTCTGTGTATTGTGAACGTAACAGAGCAAAATACAAATTAAAATTGAAATTTGTAATAATGACAAGCAACATTTATGGGCAATATTGAGCAGGAAGACGCAGGGGTAGATTCTGTTAGTTCCCTCAAGAAGATAGGACTTGCTGACACATTGATGAATGCCAAAATACACGTAAATCTCTTCCTGCTCACCAGTTAATGTTGTTTGTTACAATCATGTTTGTTTAGCTTTAACTGAATATTTGAAGGCAGACTGTAAAATTATATCACTTATTTTGTTGCGATTCTATTTTCTTCAATGATAATATTTTTTTATTTTACTAGTTCGTCATGTTGTCAAGAATATCGTAGAGTTTAAGGCTGATTTTAAAACCAGTTAAATATTGTATGGAGCAATTAAAATGCTGTAGTACGCAAAAAACACAACTTAAGTTTCTCTTAACAGTGACAAGGCCGCAGATGATCCCCACCTTCTCTTGGTTATTGTGTGACTGATACAGTATCTGTTTGGTTATTCTGGGGAAACCCACACTAAGTGAGATGTCGCACTTGAGCGCCACATTATACGTGTAATAACAGTTTAAGGATACAATCCATCACTGCTGTCCTGTGTCACATCAGCCAGAGGAGGAAGGGAGGAAAAAAAAGAGAAGCTGATCCGTCTCCCTGGGTCATCGTTTTTCAGCGTAATAGATGACAAATAATTGGTCATTCATCAATAGCAATAGATGAGAGCTGAAATGATTTATTGCCTTTACAACAAAAATTGGGCCGGCCCTGCGATGATGATGGAGCTCTGTGGTCAGTGAAGCAGAAAGAAGAGAGGGGAAGGAGGGAGGTGGATACAGAAATAAAAGGAGATGAGGGCAGGGTAAGAAGGGAAGGAAGGGGACGAGGAAGAGGAAACAGTGAGGAAGCAGACATGAGGGGAAGGAGGGAATGAACAGAGAGAGAAGAAAGCACATATACGCCTGTATAATGCGGCACATGGAAGTGGGATGTTTGATTTTTTCGATTTTTAATAACATGTTGCCTTCACTTGATTGTCCCATTTTAATGGCCGCCAATAGAAAAACATTTGCCTCAGGAATTTGTGAGAAATCAGTGTCTTTAACTGAAATAAAAACACCAAATACAGTCCAACACACTCACCAGTGGTGTGACTTACCTAACTTAAACCAAGGGTACTCAACTTGCTTTGCCCTGGGGCCACTATTGCAGACCAACAGGAAGTCAGGGGGCCAGATAATAAACAATTATTAATAATATTTATCAGATAAAATGAAAAAACAAGGCAGCCCCTCACAGGTCACTAGACTGAGCAGTAGCTTAGTCCATAGGGACTCGGCTTGGAAACCAGAGGGTCCCCAGCTAAAGTATGGAGCGTGGACTGGTAACTGGAGAGGCACCCGTTTGCCTCCTGGGCACTGTAAGCTACCCTTGAGCAAGGCACTGAACCCCCAGCTGCCCCCTCGCTCTCACATCTCCCCATTTAATGCATGTATGTTTACTCAGTAAACATTCACACTCTCTTACACACCGATGGAACAGCAATTGGGAGCAATTTGGGGTTCATTATCTTCAAATTACAAAATTCCAAGTTTGACTTTTTTTCATCGGCGGGCCACCTGGCATCCTACTGGGGCCATGAGTTCAGTTTACTGGCATATATGTTTTCTCTCCTAGTGGAGCAAAGGTCCAGTGCCAGCATGTGGCATAGGCTGATTATTATTTTTTACCCATACTATTACTACTACTATCGAAAATATTACATAAGGTCATACCAACATAACTAAATAAATAATAGACCGGCCTTTTTTTGGGTTCCCCTGCCCAGCTCATTACATGTTACCTGCTCTCTGGGGGGGATGAGTGAGTTATCCAACGTCACGTGAACCCTGAAACTCTCTGTATCGTTCATGTTTGTGTGGAATATCTGGAGTTTGGTGTTTTGGTGTGGTGCAGCATCTCATTTAAAGCATGTCAGCTGACGCTCTCAGTGCACACCAGATGGTCAGATGGGCAAAATAGTCAAGGTGTAGAAGCCGGGATTTGTCAGCCAGGCAATTCATTTCATGGTAATTACTGTTTTTTGAGATATGATTCTGCCAAAACTGGGAAATAGGTGAGAGGTGCATCCTGATGCATGTCATCGTAGGTTGATATGCATCAAAGCAGCGCTGGTGTGGGGGCTTGCACAGAAAACATTAGGAGTGGGTGTTGCTGCAGCAGTATCAAGACAAGTTAAAGGTGATTTAAGAAAACATTAAGCCAAGTTCATCACATATGAGTTGGGTTAAAAAAAAGGACATTTTTTAAGGACTCAGTGACAGAAAAATGACTTGATAAGGAGTTTTTACACATCAGTTTTCTGCAACACTTGGATCAAAATTCTATACGCATTTTATGAGCTCACTCAGTCGAAACCAAATCTGCAGAGGCTGATCTGGTGACAGACAAACGCCGCAGAGCTTCTCCAGCAGCGAGGCCCTTTGTAAAGTACACCGGTCACGAGCTACATTACACCTCGTCCACTTATTTAGTTCCGGCTGCTCGGCCATTGACCACCTCTCAAGTCATGATGGATCGCCCCGACCTGATAATCCTGCACAGTTGCAAGATGTGAACACACTGCAATCCTCGTATTGATCGCTCCAGTGAAACACAGATCCCCGCCTGATTACCACCTTGCTGTGATACTGACGGAGGCCTCTCCATCTTCTGCTATCAGAGCGCGTCCTCCGGGGCGGCTCAGGATGAGGTTTGGGGTTAAAGCGGGGTGATGAATTGAAAATGTAAGGGGATCAACTTTAACTTACTTTTTGGATGAGTCTCCTCAGGGATTGTGTTTCAGAGAGTGGGGGTCCTAAAGGTCCTGAAACACCAAGCCGACGGTCGGCTGTGGGTCAATGTTGGTCAGTCGGTGAGCGTCTGTTGCCCTAGTGTTCGCAGTGTGCCCCGCCTCTTGGCTCGTCTGCCCTTGTTGTCACTTTTTCCAGCTGATTCAGCATGTTGAATCGGCGTGAGAGACGGCTGAGTCCGTCAGTGAGTGAAATCACTCTGACTGGCAGCTCAGCTCGGTGCACGGGAAGAGAAATGGACATGAAGATTGTAAACAAACAGCCAAAGTCAAGAGGGAGTGAGATTAGATTACTTTTCTTTTAGTCATTGAGCTCTGTAGCAGGAACCTTTCATGATGGTTTGTGTCATTAACACGGGCGCACAGTAAATATACTCTGTTCTCTCAGCATTGGGTTGTGGTGTTAATGTGCTAACTGGCTAACTAGCATCAAGACGGACTTCCTGTTTCCCCTTTTGAATGACAAATACAGACTGCTGCTGTCTGCAGTGGAGAGTTATTTCTTCTCACTCAGGCGCAGAATGTACTGTTGTATTTGTGTTGTGTTCATGTGCAACTTTTTGGACGAGACACAGGTGACGCAGCAGTTAGCTTCCATTGCCTCCAGTTCTTTGAAGTCAGTTTTGTCTGTCTGGGCCTTAACAGAAAAGCCTAGTTTGTTGAATGGCTGTCAAAGCCTTGGATGAGAATCTCAGGTTACAGTCGCACATGTACGGTGTCCAAAGATCTGAGGTGTACTTGGGTGCGAGGCTGTAATTTGCGTAATCTCTTGTTGACTCCACAGTTAGACAGGTCAGGTGCTTTTGTTTGTTAAAAGACAACAACCAAAGACCCCAGTAAGGTTTGACACCTGACTTCCTGTCCAGAAACGATCCTGGAACTTCTTCCTTCCTTCTAAAAATCAGGGAGAAGCATTTCTTTGGGCTGCTAATTTGTCAAAGCACTTAATAAACGGATAGCGGAGGAGTGAAAGTACCTCTGTCCATCTCCGAGCTTTTACTCGTCAGCATCACAACAGCCGCTTCGTCTGAGCCGAGCCCTCGGCCGGCCAGCGTGTCGCAGTTATCAAAAGTCATAATCTCTGTGTTTATCCGGCCGGCAGCCGGGCTGGCATGTCCTCAGTCACAGAACAAACTGGATCCACGACCTGCCAAAGCATCGTCCGAATCAATAGATCCTGTTACAGTAAGAGGCCGTTTATCTCGTCATCTCGGGGAGGGATTGCAGCCAGGCTCGCTCTGTCACTCTCTCGTTGCATTCTGGGAGAGCTGACAGACACTGTAGGCTCTGTGGTGGACGGTTGTTGGGTGTCTAGGTAGGGGTCCAGCTCTGAGGATGAGTGATGGAGGATTGTTTTACAGCCTTCGAGAAATCTGAGAGGTTATACTGGCCGTCTTCCCTTACTTCTTTGAATGTTTTTGCCCTCGTATGACCTCCTTCCTCCACTGCACAGCGCCATACGTCCTTCTTCCCGTAGTTTGAATCCCTAATTTTCCTCTTTATAATCTCGACCCCTATTTTTCAGTGATTCATCCTATGTGCTTTCATTCTTC
This sequence comes from Cephalopholis sonnerati, assembly GCA_019142605.1. Lineage (NCBI taxonomy): Eukaryota > Metazoa > Chordata > Actinopteri > Perciformes > Serranidae > Cephalopholis > Cephalopholis sonnerati. The sequence goes on from JAGQAX010000024.1 coordinate 4,583,560, forward strand.
CTCCTTTTCTCACCTCCTTTCTTTATGTCTTTGCTCCAAGTCTCTGCCATTGAAGCCTTCCTACTGCTTTCCTTAGAGCTTAGATCCTCCGTCTGAACCAGATTCGGCCTGATCCGACCCGCTGTCATTTCTCAACATTCCCTGGGCCTGAGTCGGGTCAAGTTCTTGGCAGTTTCCTGGTGTTGTAGTGTCCTATTTACATATGAATAAACAAACGGATAAGTTTCACTTTCACTGCTCCTGGTGCTCTGCCTCTCTGAGTGTGCGGCGCTCTGGACCGAGTGATACATCCCAACAGTGCCAAAAATTTATGACGGTCCAGTTTGTGCCAGAGTGCACTCCGGCACTCTGGATGACTGTTTACGAATGCCCCCCGTGTCACAAATATCTGTCACTGCACTGAGGAGACTTTACTGGACTTTAGTTCAGTCCCTGGCTCCTCTAGTCTGCATGTCAACGTGTCCTTCGGCAAAACAGGGCAAAGTACGGGACCCCAAACTGCTCCTAAAGGCTGTGCAGTTGGGTGTGTAACTGAGAAGCAGGTAGCAGGTGGCACCTTGTGTGTTAGCCTTGCCACCAGCGTATGAATGTGGGTGTAAATGGGAGAAATTGATAGTTGGTGTAAAAGTGCTTCATATGGTCCTAAAGACCAGACAGGGTTTTACAAGTGCAAGTCCATATACCCATTTATTATTTTTTAGGTCAGATCAAAGCAGTACTTCCTCTGGTGCTCTGTTCTTTACCCTCGCCATAACATTCTGCTCACCCTCTTTTTTCCCAGTATCTTCTTTATCATCCGTTTCTCCTTCCATTAATTTTATTTACCAACTTTTAAAAAAATTTCTTGCATCTTTTATGGCCGTCTGTCTGCGTATGTCCCTGTGGTGGCCCCTTTTTTTAACACTGCCACCTTATTCTGTTTATTAGAGTTGTGTGCCGTTCACGTTTGAACTGATACCAGTACCTGAGGTACTTTTTTTGGTACTTAACTTTGTCTGTAATAACGAAAAGGTAATTTTTAAACAAGCTGCAGGGGTGACGTAAGAGACTAAAATGCAGTTCTGCTCCTCTACTTCTTTCTGATCACACGTCTCTATCTGCTTGTCTGTCTGTGGCTGGCTTCCCGGCTTCAGTTCGCTTCTGCTTCCTTTCTGAAGTTGAACCTTTTGTTTTCGTGGCTTCCAGGTGTCGGATGCTTTGTGACAGTTGTCTGAGCCTGGTATTCTTACCCAGATGCACTCCTAGGTGCAGACATTTGGCACTAATGGATTTAATGTGTCGATACTCTGTAAGCGTACAAGGCTGTCAGCTGGTACACTTAAAAGTACCGAGTTCAGTACCTGACCGGACATGCAACTGTCCCTTAAATTTAACTTATTCCTTTCTCTTTTGAAATTATTTTGTTATACTTATATGAACAACATAGAAATAAAACTTTATTAAATGTCAGAGAGGAGGTCCATAACAAATGTAATGTTAGTCCAGAAGCTGTAACCTTCTACAGTGGACCTCCCCACAAATTAAAGATATAAGATTCAAAAAGACATTATAAGTCTATAATGTATAGACTGAGTGTAAAGTATGTGATTGTTAAATATATATTTTAAATAATATAAATGTAATGCTCATTATTACAAACAAAAAGAAGGAAAAATAAGATGCATAAAATCATCAGCTGACAATAATCATAGACATCTTTATTGGCAGCTTTCCCTAATTTTTCCTCTCCTACCACCCTTGTCTCCTCACTCCCTCCCTCCTCTGTCCTTGCCTCCTCTGCCCTCAGTGTCATTTGGACTTCCTTGCAGATCACGGCCTCCTCTCTTCTGCTTCTCTGACTTCTGTAATTCTGTTCACTCTCCCCTTCCTGAGTAATTGAAGTAATTTCCCACCTTGGCTATGATGAATGTGTCCCACGCTCCCGCCATGCCCTTCTACTTTAGCCGGCCTAATTAAAGAAAACATTCCATGATTGCCTATTTTTCCTCGAGCGTGACAACCTATTATTCTCCCCAGCACCTGATTAGAGAGTTATTATGCTTAGATTTAGATTGATTTAACCGGGCAGCCTAATAAAAGACTACTTGGGGTTTGATTTAAAGTGGGGGAATTGCAGGTTTTGGAGCCAGTCACGGTGTGTAATTGTTATTACTGGTTCATGATATGAGCCGAGTCGTGGGGAGGGGAGTCCTCGAAATTGAATTAGAAAATTAGAAGGTCACTCGGCGTACAACAGGTGACATTTTGGGACATTCTTGCCACGATAGAGCTGTCAGGAGGAGGGACGTTCAGGCACAGATTTGTCCGGAGTGATAAATCGCATCCATCACAGCCTGCAGAAAGTGACATATTTCTATCAAAGCAAGATTAATCTCTCCATCAGCTGCAGCTACGTGGCTCATAATAATCTGTGAGAATTGGATGCAAAATGGGTAAACTGACTGGTGTTTGTGTTGTGGGTTAATACTGTCTCAATAAAAGCCAAATGGGAGGATACAGTCACATAACACAGCTGCTCCAGTGTTTTTATGGGGAAAGAAAAAATCACAGTTGTGTCGGGTGGCAGCCTTGACATCTTTTAATTGTAGTGAATGATTGCTTATCACTTTATAATTAATTTAATTTAATTTAATTTAATTTAAACAGATAAAATCTCTGTCTCTGTCCTTTTACTTGTAGTTTTTTTCTTTTTAAAATAATATTTTTAAAGGCACAAATGTATACCTGACACAAAGTGTTGGACCTGCTCCTGCTCTGTGGTTTGAGTGACTCTTAATAAAATGAATCTTTGCAACAAAAAATATATATATATAATTTTACAGTGTGGTTTAAGGCCTCAAAATCTAAGAATTTTTTTCAATACTTTGCTGCTGCTCCCCTTAAGAAAACATTTGTCCCTTCACTGCTGTCCCCCACTGATCATACAAAGGTCGGAGGTCAGCTACACATCAGCAGCTCTACACTTAAAAAGTTTTGGCATCTGATTTAAAGGGGCAATTCACTCAAAAATCAAAAATACATATTTTCCCTCTCATCTGTAGTGCAATTTATCAGTGTAGATTGTTTTGGTGTGAGTTGCTGAGTGTTGGAGCCGTAGAGATGTCTGCCTTCTCTTTGATATAATGGAACTAGATGGCACTCGGCTATCATGCTAAAGGGGGCAAAAAATTAATTTGAAAAATTAACAACAATGTCTCTTTCCAGAAATCATGACGCGGCCACACAAGACAATCCACAGACCTTGTTGTGAGCAGTTTGTATCGGAACTATTTTCTGTTTTTTAACCACACCTGTCAACTGTTTCACCTGCAGAAGGAAGTGTGCATTTACTGCTAGCTCTTAACGTCACAGCTCAGCTGAGGAGGACACCATTAAGGCCCAGACACACCAAACTGACATCAAAGAACTAGTGGCGACAAAGGCCGGCTGTTGCATTGCCTCACGTTGCCTGTGACTCAGCCACAAAGTTGCTGAATTGGCCAAAAAGCAGGCAACAAGGGCCAAGTAGTGCCAATGTTGTGGGACTGATGGCTCGACATTGACCAGTGGCAGACCACCTGCTTGGTGTGTGAGGGCCCCTAATGTTTACATCCTGCTTTGTCACAAGCACGAGCCTCACGTCTACGAGTAGATTCGTCCTTCTGCACGGTGATATGGTTGGCAGGTGTAGTTTGGTAGAGAGAAAATAGTTCCTACATGAAACTGCTCACAATAAGGTCTGTGGATTAGCTTGAGTAACTGGGTCATGATTTCTGGAAAGAGACATTGTTGTTAATTTTTCAAATTAATGTTTTGCCCCCTTTAGCATGATAGCCGAGTGCCATCTAGTTCTATTATATTGGAGAGAGGGCAGACATCTGTACAGTCAATATCTCCGACACTCTGCAACTCACACTGAAACAACCTAGACTGATAAATCCCACTACAGGTAAGAGGTAAAAATGTATTTTTTAATTGAGGTAAACCGTGCCTTTAAGGGCAACTCAGCAGGTTCAGAGCATAATCCTACTGTCAAAGCATCTATACTCGGTGTACCACCCTGCCTGTATCCTGTAAATGTAAAAAGTGACATTGAAAACTGGAAGTGGCAGTGAAAATATTTGATTGGTACCTGCTGTAGCTAACATCTGTTTTGCCCCCCCCCTCCGATCTGAATGATGGCTGGTCCTCTCCGTGGCCTCGCTCAGATCTAGTTAGCATAACTGCACTTAGTGACGCGGCTGAGCAGCATTTTGATAAATGGCACGATTAGAGGTAAAATGAACAATTTGACTCGGGCCACGCCACGAAAGCACAGAGGCTTTACACTTGCTGTCAGAGGGGCGAATCAAGTCCATCTTTCATGTCTGAAATCCAGCAGTGTCACAGTGAGCTCTGCGTAAGTTGTCTTTGACATGTATTCACTGTTGGGATTATTGGCAGTCACTTCTTCACTGTCACTGTGAGTAATGGCCACGTACTGTAGTGCAGCTTATAACTGCACGGATAGATTGATGTATGAATACATGAGAAGACTGATGGGTAGATGCGTGCGATACTGTAGGTGAATGCAAAGATATTCTAAGTAGATTAAGTCATATGTTTGAAATAGATGAATGCTGAGGGAACTGCACAATCAGACGTCCATTGATTAGTTTGTGAGGCACTGTGTCATCCTGACAGAAAACACAAAACAAACCTTGGCTGAAGTTAAAAAGAAGAGTCAGTCCTGTAGATGGATGTTTGAACCTGATTTATTGCTCAGCTCTGCATGTGTCTCGTTAAAGCAGGGGTCAAAGGTCAGACCTACAGTACATTGCTGTGTCATGCACGTCAGGTGAAAGGTAGATTTAAGTATTACTGTCGAAAGCTTAGCAGTAATTATCTTAGATTATTTTTTGGGACATTATTTGCCTTTATTGGATAATATAGCTAATGATAGACGGTAGAGAGAGGGGACGACATGCAGCAAAGGGTCATGGGTCAGAGTTAAACCTGTGCCGCTGCTAAGGACTCAGACCACATGGGTGCACGTCCCACCAGGTGAGCTACAGGAGCACCACTTAAGCCGTTATCCAAATGTGCTATAAAATTTTTTCGTAAATATGGTGGGTAACGTTTGTGCGACACATTCTCACTCTGACCTCGTCACATATCTAAGTTTGGTCATGGACTTTCCGCGTCGAGATACGACGTGAAAGGTACCCTGCGTGTGTTGGTTGTTGACGTTCTGGGACGCCGTGTCGACTTCAGCCTCAGATGCACTTCACAGGAAATGTTCAGTTTGCATACAGTCTCTTTCAAAATAAGAGCACTACGTTCGTTCAGCACTGCAAATGGATGTTTTTTCCCTTTAGCAACAAACGCTCGTGGTTGGATTTAGGAAAAAAAATAGAGTTTGGCTTTACAATCTTATGCAAAGTGAGCACTGGCCTCTTGGGTGAAGGTTGGTGGCTGTCAAACCCATTCACCACCTCTCCCACCTGCCCCACGTGTACTTCTGCCCCCTTTACTTTCATTGTTGTCCCGCCACGTTTCCCCCGACGCAGCCGACTGGCCACATGTCGTACCGGCGTGAAAAGATGGCTTCTTTCGTCAGTGTCTGACACTGGAAGTCACTGACCACATGCTGGTATTCGATGACTTTGGAGTGAGACCATGTTGGTTTGTGATCTCAAGTTTTCTCAATCACAATCTCACTTTCAATGTACTAACTTTACCTTCTAATGATACGATATCAGAAATAGGAAACTGTGTTCACAAAAACGAAGACCAGAACTAATGTAAAACAAAGATGTGTCTCAGTATGTGGATTAAATTTGTGGGATGGGTTGGAAACAGAAATGAGAGTGTGTAATACACACATAAGATTTGAACAATAATTTAAATTTTAAAGATCATTAACAAACATGAAACTTAAGTATGAGCACCAAAGTTCAGAGGAGGTCATCACCCTCGAGCCACTGCTGCTGCTTCTCCTTCAGTATTTGCTGGGGCCCTTCAGTAGCCTTGGATGGAGGCCCTCTCATCCTGCCACTGCTTCAGATGCAGCTGCTCCTCTGCTTTCTCGACGTTGGTGCTCACCTTTTCCAAGTGCTCCAGCTGAACCCTGTAACCTTTCCATCTCCTTCTGAGCTTCCTCTTTAACCCTCGGCTGATCAGTCGTCAGCTGAAACACTTGTGTCTCTTCCACAGCAAAGTTCTGTATGTGAAGCTCAGCCTCCAGTTCCAGGGCCATTGTCTCCTTTTTTATTCTGAGAGCCTCTTCAGAGTTTTTTTTTCCACCAGAGCATCTTTGTCCTTCTTGTTTTTGACAGCCTCCTCCTCCTCCAAGTCCTGCTAATCCTTTTTGGGCTGCAGCTCTGAGACAACGACGTCTGTCTGCCTCTCTGCTGTCTCGTCTAGCTGGTCAGTCTGCTGCTGTTTGTCCCTGTTGGTTCTCTGCCACTGGTACTTTGCTGGAGCCTTTTTCTCCTTCCCACAAGTTTTCAGACTCGAGGCCTGCAGGAACAGCTCCATGTGAAGCTCCTGCAGATGGAGGATGACTTCCTCCACCTCTTCAGCCTGTGCAGACTGTGTCTCTTGGCTGGTGTACTCGTCCTCAGTGTCGCTCGATGGCCTTCTTCATTAAAGTTACTTGTTCTTGCTGCAGCTTTACACGGAGATCCATGATCCCCTCATTCAAAGGCCTGGACCCGCTTGTGCTGCTCATGTTTAGCATCCTCAGTACAGTCCACGCTGGACTGGAGTTTGGCCGTGCACATGTCCAAATCTTCGTGAGCCTTCTGCAGCTGCAGAATCAGCACAGGAGTGTCTGTTTCCTCAGTCTGTGAGGCCTGTGTGCACTGACAGGCAGCACAAACCTCCCATTTGTAGCGGCATTTAGGCCTCTGTTCAGAATGTTTTAACAAGTTTATTTTTTCAGCTATCAGGAAAAAGATTATTTAAATAATATATAATAAAATAATATGAATAATGTGCTGAAATGATGTGTTGGTGTGAACCACTGATTAAGTGGGATTTAAACTTCTGTGTCAGATCGACACCATAGCCTGACGTGCACCTCCCCAGAAATGTAACTACATGTCACAGTGACGCAGATGAAACCATTTCCCTCAGTGGAAACAAAGCTTTTATTTACTTTAATTTCACAGATAAGAAACAATAAATTGTATATAATTAAGATAGTAAAGCCTCCACACACTGTGTGTGATTTATCCTGGCTTACATGAGCAGAGGAAATCTCCACTTGTGACAAGGCTAATTTATACTATGTAAAATGCCATAGGCTTGTGCTAATAACGTTAGCATGTTGTATTTGTTTGGAAAACGTGTTTAGTATAAGACAGTTGTTTTGTCAGTGAACCTTGTGAGCTGTAATGGAGCTGAATTTGTAACGCCACCTTTGTTAAAGGGACATTGTGTAACATTTTCTGTTGTTTACTAGCCAAAATCCATGTCTGCGTTTATATTTGTGTTATCATTGGTGTGTTATGACGTAAGCATCCCGGTGGGAAGCGCCATGACGGTCTGCCAAACTTGAAACTACAGCCGCCAGCAAGGGACAAATAGCACCAACACGGAATAACTATGCGTTTTCCCTGCGAGCCAGCGCAGAGTAGGAATGACCTCAGTAATTGAGACGGAGGAGAAGATCAGCGAGAGAGGCTTACTACCCCGGCAAGTTTGAAAATGTGCACTACTGCAGCATAATGCAGGACCATGCATATGCAGCAGCAGCACAGGAGACGGTTTCACCATCGCCAAGAAAGCGACAAAGGGAACTTAAAAGGCAGCGTGACCGGAGCATTCAAGTAAATGTCACAGTAAATGCCAGCTTATAAAGCCTTCCCACCGGCTTTTAGTCCGGCTTTATGAAAGCTACTGAAACCACGTAAACATACAGTTCCACCAGAGGAGTATAACCGGATTTCACTGTATGTGTAGTGTCTGTGTTGTTATATGTGTACTTATTGGATAGCAGAGGATGACATGGTTTCATCAGTGTTGTCGAGGCTTTTTGACACATGGCGGCTACCGTTGTTGCAATATGTGTTTGAAAAAGTGAGGCGCTAGAGTGCACTATTTGTTTGAATGCGATACATGATTTCAACGTAAGATGGGAGTAATGCTCCGTTCCATTTACCTCGGAAGTTGTAAGTCAGAGCTGGGAATGACGTCACAGCCGAGTTATCAGCGTTCCAGTTACAAAGTTGGAAAAAAGTTGCCAAATGGGTAGAAGAAGTCGGAATTCAAGATGGCAATGTCTACGAAAGCTATTCTCACGCTTGATTTGTCCAAATATTAGTGCGACAAACACTAGTCAGAAGTGCTTCTACTTAACTGTTTACACCCGGGGCAGCCATCTTTGATTGTCAACTCGGGGTGGTGAGGATTCTCCGTTTCCGGCTCGGAATTCCGACTTCAGGGGGCGTTCCAGTTGAAATTTCCCACTCGGAAGTGTTTGTCTGTGAATGCTGCGAGTTATAATGAAGCTGATTTGTGTACTTTTGAATCAACTAAACTTTACAGCACTACTCACTTGTGTTTTGGAGGTGTAACTGCAGAGTGACACAGACACACCACCACATATAAACGCTCACAATGGTGTAGGCCACATGCGTAGTCTCTGTATAGAGCTGACGCACAAGTATAAATCACGTATTCGTGTTTCTCGCTGTCTCCAAAAACTCTTTTCACCCTCCTCCTGTTCTCTTCCATCCTTCCTCCCTGACCCTCTTGCTTTCTCCCCTTCCTGATTCCTCTTTCCCTCTCTATTTTTCCTATCCTCTTCTCATCTCCCATTCCCTACCATCCTTCCCCGCTCCCTCCTTCCTTTTCATATCTCACTCCACTGATGCTGTCCCACTTCAGGTCTATATTTGCTGCTTGACTGGACAAATAGAGGATCTATCTGTGCACAATTTTCTCTCCCATTCATTCTGTTGCCAGGCGGCCGACAGCTTTAATAACCAATGTAACAAATAAACTGTGGGGGAACATGACCAGGTCTTTCACACAACTGGCAACCAAGGCCACAGATTCAACTACAGACCCACTCTCATTGTGGTGGGGAAAACATGAACATGAACATGTAAAGAGGCACAGTATTAGGGCTGGTTGGTAGTTATACAGTCACAGGAAGATACCTACCACATCATGTTTAGACATGAAGGTCCACTGACAAAGCGGTGATGTGATGAGTTGGGATTTAAGGTTAGTCATAGATAAAAGGAAACGTGAGGAAAAGGAGGATGGTGCAGGTGGAGGTTGGAGGAAGAGGAAAAAAGACAGGTTGAGGAGAAAACAGCATGTAAACGAAGGCAGACGAGCAAAAAGGCACGAAGAGGAGGGAGAGAGGGATAAGAGCAAATTAAATGGTATGGAGGGAGATGTAGGAAATAAATGAAACTAAATTACGCTGGAGCGAAAAAAGCAGAGAGAGAAAGAGAAATCATATATGCATGATGTTTATTAAGTCTTGGATAAATGAGATGTTGCAGCAGCCGGCTGGACGATAAAGCTAAACATTAAAAATAAAGAGATGATTTCTTTAAAGGATTAATAGTGCTCTGAAGTCACTGATGATCACTCACTGAAGACTTCATTATTCCAATTAATGGGCCCCTCCGCTACTTGACCCGACCGTCAGAATTAGTGGCAAGGAACCTTTAAGTCAGATGGATGAACTGCCACAGCCTCGCCGGCTAATTGGCAGCCACAATCAAGAGCGAATATGTATCAGGAGAAGAAGAAGAGGCTGAATATATTAGCAGAATAAGAGAAGAAGAAGAAAAATGAGGCTGTAAGCAACATGGCAGCACCAACTGTCTGGATGTCAGTGGTGGGGGAAAAATGGTGATGGGGAGGGAGAGATGGGAGAAAAAAATGATTAATAAATCAAAGAGGGGGGAGCTAATGTTTTCTAGGAGTTGATCAGAGTTTTGAGTTTCATGTACAGCTCAGAGTTTTAGAGTTTATTATTTTGTTAACCCTTAGAGACGTGTTGTTTTAGGGGGGGACAGTGGACGTTTGGGGGAAGATAGCATGTCAACAGTGTAGGTTACATAGAAGTGGTATACATCATCTGAAAGCTGAGATTATAAAGATTAATCTGAGATGCAGCTCAGCTCTGTGGGTCAAGTTTTTCTAGTCATAAATCTATATTAAACATTATGTTTTGGTTTGGCACCGATTCAGCATTATGATGGAGGTATGTTATGGCATTCACATGCTCCCATGTCTCATAGCATATTTTTATTGATACTATTTCTTACACTGATTGTGGTGCAAAATTTACTCATTTTAACACACGAGAATTAAAAAAACAGTAAAAAAATCTCTTCATAATACGACATTAAGACGCCAAGACCGTGAGGAACACCTTAGAGTTGCATTTTTTTTGCCATTTCGTAGTCAGCACTTCTATTCTGGAAGTTGCTCACACACCCACTCATTGTCAATCTACCTATGAGAGCCACCCATCCTCTGATTACTTGAAGTCTCTAGTTTGTGTTTGTAAAGTTTCACGAGGCTGTGATTATCCTAGAGGTTGCTATAGGTCCTTTTATAGAGTGAGGAAAGTTTCAAAAAATGGTCTCATGACAATGAAATGGCTGCTGTGAGGGCTAACATCATCACACATGAATATAGGTAGGCTAAATGAAACCATAATAGTCTCATATTTCCAGTCATACCCATTTACTGCAAATTCCAAGACTATGTAGGGACCCAGAGTGTAGAAGATTTCAAATACACCATTTTTAGAATAGGTTAAAATAGCATATTATACATAATTATATATATATATATTATATATAATGCATGGTTCTTTGCAAAAAATGTTAGCATAAAGTGGTCATCTCTGGAAAGGGGAGGCTTGTGGGTCGCCATAGAATCCATTTTCATTTAGATTTCTTGAGGTTAGAGGTCAAGCGACCCCAGTGGATGCCTTAGGTTGTCTAGTTTCACATGATACCACTGCTGCTGCGCTCCCTTCAAACCTGAGCGCGCCACAACGTCTTAAACACAGTGATGTCAGACAAGATCGCAGGTGGTCCCACCGGTCTCTTATCTGGATCTCTCAGTTGCATCTGACTGTGGTTTCATAGATATTTTGCACTTTGTACTGTATATGCAGCTTTGTAAGACACAAAAACACAAGAAAAATGATAAAGAAACAGAAATAGAATTAAAATGAATACAACCAAAGAGGCAACAAGCCGGGTGTTTCCTGAGGAGTGTTGGTGTTCAGCTGGGCAAAAACTCTCTGGTGGACACGTAATACAGTGTCAATGATGAACACTGAAGGAATCCTAACCTGGAAACAAGCTAAGCTAATGTTAGCGACAGCTCAGCGAGCAGCTGCTGAAGAGCGTTGGAGAAGCACTACTTTGTAACGTGAATCTCCTTTTTTTCTTGCACATTTTAATTATCAGCTCCATGTGGAGGAGGAGGAGACCTCTGCATAAACCTCCTGAACCGTAAATACCGAAGGAATCGTAACCAAAAAATAAAATAGCAGTGGTGGTTGTTTCAAAATGCAAACAACTCCACTGATCCCAAGCTGCTCCAGAACGCCACAAAAATCTGTCTTTAGTTATTGTTTGATTCACCTGTCATGCTCTCAGATAGGTCCTTTTACTTGTGAGATTATAGTGACAGGAAAGTCCTTGATTTTCTGAACAAAACGAGGTATAGGACTCCAGGATTTGTTGGACATTTGACTGACGAAACAGGCGTTCTAAGCATGACTGCCCCTGTTGTGAATCTGCCACTTGCAGTATGTAAGATGTGATGGATGGATACTATGCGTGCACTTGTGGAAAACGCTGCCAAGAAATGTTTTGGCATGAAACTGGTCCAAATTTTAACATATAATGGATAAAAACTGTGGCATTGTCCATCCACGAGTGCTGGTGTCTGTATTGTTATTAATCAGCTGGTACTCATGCATACAGATGAGCCTCTGAGCGTCGGACACATCGCTCACATGGCTCATTTCAGCAGCAAAGATTACATAAAGAATACTACAAAACACACACCTTCTGTGACAGTTAGATCCCGCTCTGTCTGAAGTGATGTGTAGGCGCAGAGTCGATACTACCAGTGTGGGTGGTGCATTCAGGGCCCTCAGGGGCTCCACACAGCGGAGATGAACGGGGCCCAGGTGAGTTGTGCTGCGTGCAGACGCAAGCTTGTTTCCCGCTAAAGCAAACATAACCGATGGCCTCTCCGTGTCCTCCCATCGATTTCCTCTTTCAGGGGAGAGGAGGGAAGAAAAGGGATAAAAAATGGCGCCGCACTCTCCTTCTCATGCATCAGACAAGTCGGGCATAAAATAGTCCGTTTGGATGGGTGATCATGAACTGGCAGCAACGGGGAAGTTTACCAGAGCTAAATGGATGCCCAGACTCCACTTTTTATCTGCCTCCCACCTCGCATTACAGCTGAAATTTATGGTAATAATATCCCTTGAAATGGCGGCGGGTAAAGAAGCAGATGAGAAATGAGGCTCGGCGCAGCATGTTTACATTGCCTATATGATTGGGGGGAAAACAGCACTTTGAGCGCTGTAGGGGGGAAGCGGTATCACCTCAGGCTGAAGGGAAAAGGTGATTCATCCGAGGTTGTTCACAGTTTCAGCGAGCTTTAGCCGTCATTAGAGGCATTGCTCAAGTAAATTCAAATGCTCAGAGGCCCTGTTTGCTGTCTTCTCATTCTTCTCAGCACGGCCTTTCTTTTATAGCAAAGCGTTACTGTCACTGGTAGTGTGGTTGCTGCACCAACTTAGGTCTATTTTTCAGTCTTTTTAGGGCCTTGCACAAAACGCCTATGGGTCCATGTTCATATATATCGTCTTGTCTGTTTCTTCTATTTTATCTTTCTTCCTTAAAGCTCTTTCTCAGCCCTCTAACTTCAGGTATTTCTCTAAAGAAAAAGTCCAAGATGTTAAAAGTGCAGTAGTGATTCATGCTTTAGTAGAAGCTGTAATGCAGAAGAACATGTAGGTTTATCTCGCTGCGAGCGGCCCACGCTCTGCACAGCAGTCACCTGAACGTACACACCTCTCCTGTCTTTAACTATAAATAAATGTTCTGTAACAGCAGACCTTACTCTTAATAGTGTGCTGTTTGACAGTATCCCTGCTCTCCGCCACCAACAATACGCTCTTTGCCAATTTCCCGAGTATTTTTTCCTGAAAAACCCGTCACACTTTACAACAATGCCTCAGATATACGGTGAAATAACAACCATCAAATAATTTTCAGCAAACTTTGACCGAACACACACTTATTGGCGTTATTCGTCTTCACAGTTTTGCCTGATTTAGTGCGTAACTGTGGAAAGCGGCTCATTGCATTGATTAGTTCATGTGATTTGCATACAGTTCCCATATCGGGATTCACTATTTATTTATCTGAGAAAAAAATATTAGAAATATTGTGATATATTTTTCACAGCGCAGCCATCTGCTTCACTGAAGCCTGATCACATGAGGCACATATTCTTGTGGCTGCATCGCTCTGTCACATTAAAGATTGATGCTCTGTGTATCGTTTCTTGAAATATCTCATATCTTTGTACACTTGTGAATCCTAAAAAATAAAAGTTACAGGTTAGTTTTTTAGAGGTTTGAGTGGACCATGTTTGAGTTTTGGACAGTGTTGCAGTTAGGACTCAGTCAGAGATCAACTTTTTGGTAGTCAGTGTGCTGTGCAGTGTCCTTCTGGGGAAGTTAAGGTCCCCAGATTTTGCTGTGGAGTGAGCACTCTTGGCCTTCATGCTTCTTTTTGGTACAGACAGCTGCGGACATGATGCAGTGACACAGAGGAGGAGAAACTTTCCATCGCTCTGAGATAACATTATCGTCTCCTTTCTGCTTGGACGGTGAATTTACAGTTCACTGATACTTCCTCTGGCTTTTGTTTGATATCTAGTGTCACCAAAAAATGTGGTCCCACATTTCTGATCTGTCGTTAGTGCCGTTAGCTTAACTGAAAACAAATAAAAGAATAATCGTGTATTAAACTGACACAATTCTGAGTCGCTGCAGCCCTGGTGTTGGTGCGTGAGATCACTCTCAAGATCACTTTTTGATGGCCTCTGCTTTGTCTTAGACTCGACCACATTTTGACTTGGTTGAAGTGGACTCGGGATTTAATTTCAAGACAGAAGGTTAGTTAGTCGCAGTTTCTTTCGAACATGTAAATAGCAAATAAACAAAACAGACGTACAGTGGTCGACAGACAAAAAGAAAAAAACAGGTCACTAAAGGAAGCATGAAAACTGAAAACAACATGTAATGATTTAATTTACATGTCCAAAAAGAAGTGGGAGGAACTTATTTATTCACACCCCTTCTCCAAAGCTGTACAATAATTAATTCTCCTAGACCTATTCTAATATATCAAATTAATTCTGAATAATATTTGTCTTTCGGCACGATATAAATAATAACAAAAATACTTAGAAAATAGAAATTCAAATATCTATACCTTATTCATTGAGTGAATATGGTTAACTTGATTTGGCTCCTTAGGGCCCCTTTACACCTCGTATTAGACATATAGTACATCTGGATTACATTTATACCTGCTATTAATATGTGTCTCCAGTGTCCACATTACGATCTGATTGAGATCTGATCCATTATATCAGACGCACGTCAAGATATTTTCATTTTCAGAGACACTATTGGCTTAGAAATAAAACAGATATTCAAAATCAATCTTTACTGGTCCTTAGTTTTCTTTGTTATGTACGTTATTGCCAGTCAGGAGGATTAATAAATGGTTTTATTCTCAGTTCTGCAGCTCCGTACATGTGGAATCTCCTGCAGAAGGACTTAAAGTTGCCCTCACTGCTTCCTCTCGGCCGTTTCAAAGCACTGTTGCAGGATCTTTGTACACAGTCTTCTATATGCCAATGTCACTGTGTGTCTCAGCTGGTCTTTGTAATCATGTGTAGCTGCTGTTTCTTGTGTTGTTATGGTTCATTTCTAGAATATATTAACACACTCTTTGGCTTTTCTTTGTCGTAATACTACTTTGTGTTTTGTATTGCTTGTTTTAGAGCTGCACATTGTTCTACTGTATTTTTATTTTATGTTGTCTGCCTGTCTCGGCCAGGACACTCTTGGGAAAGAGATATTCAATCACAAGGTTTTTCTGGTTAAATAAAGGCAGCAGTGAGGTTGAAAAGGATGAAACAAAGACAGTGATTGACAGGAAGAACACATTAGCAGCAGACGAGAGAGGGACCACAGTGTTCCCGTGGGTATTTTTATGGGAACGTGGATCATTCAGATCAATTTGAAATGTGCGGGGACTCTGGTCTTGGTCTTGACTTAGTCTCAGTTTAGGTGGTCTTGACTTCAACTCTGGTTTTGGACTGTGAAGGTTAAACATTTTCTGTTACAGATATTTTTAACAGTGATGATTCAATGGATGCTTGATAAGAAAAGCATCTAACAGCATGATAAATGCATCATGTAGGAGGAGCGATCCTACCCGTGACCCCCAAAATGGCCTTTTTAGCCAAAGAGGGTGACTCATATGAGAGTGTTGGAGGATCCAGCACGCTGAGCTCCTCCCTTCTCCTCTCCTTCGTGGCCCTATAACTCGTGACAGCAGACAGAGAGCTAGTTAAGATCATTTACATCCTGGCCATCAAGAGTTTGAGATGGCTCATTAGCCTCTAGCATGTAGATAAAGCTCCAAATTGACAAGTGCAAAGTATGGGCTGCTCCTTCAATTTGGGGAGAACAGGAGGAGGAGGAGCTGAAGCCCAGGAGATTGATGGTCCTACATCCTCTTGGCTCTGCCTTTGCACTCACGCGAGTCCTGCAGCTCGGCCGCCCGGTTGTTCCTCGGCCAGGCGGCTGCCACCGTCCGACTGCTTCCAGACAGGAGGCCAAATGTGCTCTAACAGTAATGGCTCCATTACCATGGTGATTAATGAGGCTGTCAGAAACCTGACTCAAACACCGGTGCCACTCCCTGCTTGATTTTTATTTTTATTTAACCCACAGCCACTTTTTAAAAAAAACCTTTTTCCAAAATGTTTCATCAGACTAATTTATTCTAATTATGCACACCGCCTACTTCTCTGCCGTGTTCCCCAACACCCAGCCCCCCCACCCTGCTCTCCTTAAACCTTTTGGTGCAGATTAACGTAACAAAAAGTCTATTAATTAATGTTTTGTGGCTTTTAATTTCTGGCAAGGATGCCGTCTTGATGCAGCTGCCTGTCGAGGCCCGTCACTGTTGAACCCGTGCCAGGGAAGTGCAGATGTAATTCTGTTATCTCTTGCTTAGTCGTTTACGCAAATTAATTTGAACAATTAGCCCTCTACCGGCCTTTCATGAATCATGCAAGAGAAGCTGCCAAAAAATTAATACTCAAAGATTTCCATTTCAAAATGAGATAGCTGCCATTTTGGGAATAAAATGTTACACCTGCTCTGGTACACGATGAAACAGATGAAGGGACTTAAAAAAAAAAAGAAGCACATGTGGTTCCTCGTGTCCTCGGTGGATGCAGTGTGAATATGTGCAGAGGCTTAAATAACTAGATTTACATTAAATAATGAATCAGTTAATGTACACTGAGACTGAAGACTTTATGTGGTCTTTACAGGCGAGAGGTTTATCACCAGGTGCTCTGCAGGTACCACACGAATACTAATACAAATAATTAGAAGCAGAGTTTCCATTATACTAATTAAAATGGCTGCTAACCTTAAAGGGTTTTCATTAGCCTGGGTTTTACTGTCCCTCAGTGGTGTTCATTTAGTTTTATCAGGGGCTTTTTCACCCCAACAAAAAACACTGGCATTGCATGAAAACGGTCAAATATGAAGGCACTAAATATCAACACAAATACCAGCTGTCGTCACCTTAAATTAAAAGATAACAGAAGAGATAAGAAGTATTGCAGGCACAGGCACCACTGCCCAAATATTTTATCATGAAATAAATGTGTACCAGAAGGTGGATGTTCACTCCTGTCCCATCTCGTTCATGTGTTTGTTTTTAGCATTTATTCCTGTTTGAACTGCATGTTCGATAAAACAGTAAAGCATAAAGCTGGAATAACTTCAAATATTGTACATATTTATGTTATTTTTTTATAATAATAGCTTTATGTAATTTTCTATTCGAAATTTATGCTCTTATTTTGTGATTTTTTTTTATTTTTTTAGTTTCTTTGCAAAGTATCAATCATAATTTTGCGGTCATTGAAACTCCACAAGGAAAACTGAGCTATTGCCTAGCCCCTCCCACGCCGGCACCCCTGGCTTAGGATGACTTGTCATGGTGACAAGAGAAGGAGATAAAATAAAATAAAATAAAAATACATACCCAAATACAGGGATAACTAAGACAAAAAAAAAATAAAATAAAAATAAATTATTAAATTAAATTTAAAAAATTGATTGCTGCAGTACTTTTTTTGCTCTTTATATGTTTATTATTTGCACCAAACACCAAACATCAAGTTAAATTACCGCTTGGTAATAAACCATTTTCTGATTCTAACTGCCACAACCATGTGCCAAACTCAATGGAAAGATGAGCGGACATTAGCATGAACATGCTAACAGAAATTAGCATCACAGTCGAGATAATATTACCTTAACAAACAATCAATTTTACTTCACAGGCCTCACATAAAACAAAAAGTGTGCTCATATTTGCAAGCATAAATGAAACAAACTAATTGCTTCTGACTAACGTCACATATTTAGCTGTAGATTATGATTATGATTTTTTTCCTGTCCAGTTCCAGTCACGTGATGAATGCTGATATTGACTACTGTGTGGGAGTCCCACAGGAAAAATGGCCACCTCCAGTAGGATTGTAGCGGTATAGCATGGTGTGAAAACTGACATCATCGGGGAGAAAAAGCAACTGAGCACTGACTCACCTTTATTTAAGTTGTTTTTAAAGGGGAGGCTCTTTACACGTACTTTCATTAACTTAATGATTTCAGGTTTCAATTATAGTGAAAATAGTGAAAATAACCCTCTGTTTTCATTCCTTTAAGGCTCAGCCTGACTGATAGTAATATAAATTCTGTTATACTGTGATATCGTGATACAGTAATATTTTCAGAGGCGGTTTTTGTACCATAGTCTTTTGGGGATAACCCTCCATGTAATGTTCTCATTCGTTATCCGGGTCAGGGGCAGCAGGCCAAGTAAAGCACCCCAGACGTCCCTCTCCCATGCGATACTTTCCAGCTCCTCCTGGGGGACCCCAAGGTGTTCCCAGGCCAGATGGGATGTGTGATCCCTCCAGCACATTCTGGGTCTGCCCCGGGGCCTCCTACCAGTGGTATGTGCCCAAAACACCTCTAACAGGAGAACCGACCCCTGACCCTTTTCAACACGTTATGTAACATAGCAGTAAATTTGTTTTCTGTAAGTTAGCCGTTGACATAACATAGCTCCAATATCTGTCATCTTGAAGCTGCAGGTATATTGTTACAGCATCGACGTTGTGATACACAGTAGTCACAACGAAGGATGTGCAGTGTCGAGCAAGGCACAGTAACTCAACTTATTTGATGCTTGATACAAATGGAAAACTTGCACAGTTCTCATTTTCCGTGACTCACTGGCCAAGCCCTCTGCTTTTAGATGTTAAGTGTGTATGTGAGGTAGTGTGGGGGGGTTGTTATGGGAAGTGAGACTCTGCTGTTCTGTAAGCAGGCTGGCAGTATTTTGAGATATTAAGTCATTATTTTGAGAAAGTTTCTTATTACTTTGAGATGTTTCTCATTGTTGTAAGATACTAAGTCATTATTTTGAGATATTACGTCATTACAGTATTTTGAGATATTAAGTCAGTATTTTGAGAAAGTTTCTTATTACTTTGAGATGTTTCTTATTGTTGTGAGGAACTAAGTCGTTATTTTGAGATATTAAGTCATTATTTAGAGATATTAGGTCGTTATTTTGAGATATTAAGGTATTATTTTGAGATATTAAGTCATTATTTTGAGATATTAGGTCATTATTTTGAGATACCAAGTCATTATTTTGAGATATCAGGATATTATTTTGAGAAATTAGGTTATTATTTTGAGAAATTAAGGTATTATTTTGAGATATTAGGTCATTATTTTGCAATATTAAGTTGTTGTTTTGAGATATTAAGTAATCATTTTTAGATATTAAGTCATTATTTTGTGATATTAGGTCATTATTTTTATATATTAAGTCATTATTTTGCAATACTAAATCGTAATTTTGAGAAAATAAGTCATTATTTTGAGATATTTAGTTATAATTTTGAGATATTAGGTCATTATTTTGAAATATTAAGTCATTATTTTGCAATACTAAGTCGTTGTTTTGAGATATTAAGTAATTATTTTGTGGTATTAGGTAATTATTTTGAGATACAAAGTCATTTTTTGAGATATTAAGTCATTTTGCAAAGGTTCCAAAGTTTCCTGTCATTTTAAGATATTTTGTTATTATTTTTAGATACTAAGACATTATTTTAAGAAAGTGACTCATTTTTTGAGACACTAACATTATTTTCAGATATGATTTTGTGAACATTTGTCATTATTTTGAGATGTTGAGTCATTTGAGAAAGTATCTCAATTTAACGACCTGCAGGATCTTTTTTCCCCTTTATCACAGTGGTGGAAATGGGCTTCCATAACACAGGTAAAATGTAGAGGACATGATTTATGGTGACATAAATTGATTATATTCTTGCCTTTCTCAAATGAGAAAGACTCAGAGTTGTTGTCCAGAATTCTTGTTGTGGTGCTCTCTTTGTAAAGGCCAGCAGGGGGCGACTTCCCTCTACTCCTGAGCTGCTGCTGCGGCGGCGTCTCCACTCAGCTCCTGTCCTGGCTGCAGTAGAAACAGGCCTTTCTTGGACATGGAGCCACAGTGTGTGTGTCATTAATGGCTGCCTTTCAAGCTGTCAGCCCTAATGAGCTGATTGCAAAAGGAAATTGAGGTTTGAAATGTAACTGAATAAGCAGATTCTTGCTTTCACTGGAAGGAGGCAGCGGGCGGGGGGAGGACAGCAGGGTGGGCAAGACGACACCGCAGCGTCCTCCTCTGCATTATCTTTAAACACGGGCTAACCACATTTTTAAAAAAAGAGGCCATTAAGCAACAATAAGTGGAATCCATACGATCTGCTCAATAATGACATGTAATTTTGTGACAGTTATGTGTTCTTACGCAAATGTATGGGGCAAGGCTTCTCCCCTGTAAGTGCCCGCTAACTCAATTGTGCCTGTGTATTTCTTCAGCTCCGTGTTTAATGTCCATTAAGAGTTGGGAGACGGTGACTGAGGAATGCAATAGTGTCCTGTAGCATGAGCCCGAGGTTTTTTTTCTCTGTTACAGACTTTTAAAAGGACAATTTAGTGAAAAAACCTTGACTCGTTAATTGTATCATCAATTACACAACATCCGCTTAACTTTTTTCAGGGTCATTCAGTTAATAATTAAGTGCGTTTTGCTCACAGAAACAAAGCTAATTGTTTAGGTAGGATGGATAACTTGAGTAAAACACCCTCTCAAATGCCAAAACGAGTGACCTGCGTCTCACACTGGAGGGGAAGTTGGATTATGCAGCCTGGAGCCCTATGTTTTTTAAATTTTATAAGCAGAAACTTATATGGGTATCTTTATCTGGTATGGAAGCCTATTTCTGCCAGTGTGATTAAAAAAAGATAATTTAGATTGTAATAAAATTGACTTACTTATCTCAGGATAATGAGGAATAAAAAAAAAATAACAACCCAAGTTAATGACTTATCTCAGAATAATGAGAAACTTTGAGAAACTAGTGTTTTGAAATTAAAATTAGAGAATGTAAAATGAGTCAGCATCTTAAAACAAATACAAATACAAAAATCATTATTTTGAAATACAAAGTATTTTCTTTTAGATACTATGTCATTGCTTTAAGATATTAATTAATGTTTTGAGATACTCAGTTATTATTTTGAGAAAGTTTCTCATTCTTTTGGCATACTAAGTTGTTATTCTGAGATATAAAGTCTTTTTTTAAAATACTCAGTCATTATTTTTAGAGTTTCTCATTACCTTGAGATATTATGTCTTTACATTAAAATACTCACTCATTTTTTGAAATATTAAGTCATTATTTTGGGATAATAAGTCAATATTTTGGATAATAAGTCCTTTTTTTTAGACACTAAGTCATTATTTTGAGAGAGTTTCTCTCTCTCTCTCACAAGTCAGTTTTTGAAATACTCCGTTATTGTTTTGAATATTAAGTCATTATTTTGGGATAATAAGTCTTTTTTTTTAGATACTTATTCATTACTTTGAAATATTGAGTCATTTTTTTTGGATAATAAGTCAAAATTTTGTGATAATAAGTCATTATTTTGAGATATTAAGTAATTATTTTGAAATATTGAGTCATTATTTTGGGATAATATATTTTTTTTTAGATACTAAGTAATTTTGAAAAAGTTTCATTATTTTGAGATAAGTCATTTTCAAGATACGAAGTGATTTTTGAGATGCTTAGTCATAATTTCAGTGAAAGTTTGTCATTGTTAAAAATGTCTTGTTATTGTTTTTAAATACTGAGTCCTTATTTTGACAGAGTTTCTCAATTATTTGACATACTAAGTGTATTTTCAGATATTATTTTTGAGATATTAAGTCATTGAGAAAGTATCTCCTGCAGGATCTTTTTATTTCCCTTTATCACAGTGGTGGAAATGGGCTTCCATAACACAGGTAGAATGTAGAGGACATGATTTATAGTGACATAAAGTGGATTTTACTCTTGCCAGACTGACAGAGAAAATGAGAAAGACTCAGAGTTATGGTTTGTCAGAGGAAATCTGCTGTGAATTTGGGTGTCAAACTGCAACGAGATTGGTGTCAATTCAGTGTTTGTCTGGGTAAAGAGAGGACTTCGTGTTTAGGTTGTTTAATGTCTCAGACTGTGGAACAGGTGTCAGAGGTCAGAGGTGAAAGAGTTGGTGGCAGCTTGAACTTTATTCAGTGAAAGTTAAATGATCCCATCACTTTTTATGTAGTGTTATTGAAACTCCTAAATTTGGGGATTTGATGGAAGTTTATGAGTTACAAATTAGTAATAAGTCCATTCTTTGACTTTAAGACAAACAAGGTTTTCAGCATATCATGACACAGTATAAAGAGTGTTTTTCTTTCCCAGAATCTGTGGCTCCAGTGGGAATTGAGCCCATAACCTGGACAGTATTAGTTCTTTGCTCTGTTCTGGGAATTCAACTACTGGGCTTAGACTAATGACGTGAAGCTGATAACAACCTTTTATTGAATATCAGATATCACCAAGTTCGTTATGTGTACCTCTGATTTGATGGTAGATCACCTGAGAATGTGTTTATAAAAACAGAGAAGAAAATCCTGACAGGATGTGCAACTAAATCATTATTTTAATGGTGAAAAATCACACATTGTTCATCACAAGACTTGTGTAGATGTGGAATGATGTAAATGTGGAGTAAAAGGTGATGGTTGACAGCAGCAGAAAAGAGAGCAGATTTAAAATTTTGCAGTGGCATCCTGATTGGCTGAGAGAGATCGTGGCAAAGTTTCATTGGATAACTAGAGGAGTGATCACCCGTAGTCAGCTGATTAGAGGGAGCAGTGAGTGGGATGGCGAGAAATGTGAAAGGATTGAATTTACGCTGCGCTTTATTTGTTTTTTACTTAGAAAACCCCTGTGTTTCCCGCCGGGATAGTCCTACAAAAAGCTGTGTTTTTTTGCCAAAATGTCAGTGCACTTTCAATCGGGGTAGTTCAATGAAATTAAATTCAATACAACTTTATTCTGAAGGATATTATTGTGCCAAAGGATACTTTACAACCAGTAACAACAAGAGATCTAATCTATAAACACTGCGTACGCACAAAACGAGGCCTGAAACTGACGTACGCCACAAAGTTCTCTGGGTCAGGGTCACTCACTGGGCCCAGTTTTAGAAGCAACACAGTGTTAAATATCTGGCATAACATTCAAATATACAAGATAAGAAGAGTTTTCAAGGAGCAAAAGCAAAACCAGTTCCTAAGAGAGTAACAGTAGGGGGAAGATAAGTACAAGAGTTCCTAAAGATGACCTAAATGAGTTATTTTATTAACACAAACAAATAAAATATTTAGGTCCAAACGATATATACAAGATAAACCCATTTGTAAGAACATCCAAAGGTAACACACCTAACATCCAGTAGAAGCCTACTGTTGCAACATTTCCTCATGATGTTAATAGAAAACAAAGGCCCTATTTATACGACAACGATTTCAACCGAAAACGCTAAACATTAGTTGCGGCATTTTGGGTGCCTGAAAACGCAACGTTTTGAAAACAGGCTCCAGAATGCATTTTTTGGAATTTGTTGTCATGTAAACTTTCAATATGCAGTTCCTCTAAAAACTTTTCACACATGTGCATCACGGTTCCAGTCACTAGGCATGCAGGAGAAAGTTGACCATCACAACAACAATGGCGGACTCCCGAGCTCTGTTTGAATCTATCAACGCTTCTCCAGCAAAGTGTAGATTTTCTGTAGCAACGCCACCTTGTCATCTGTCCAGACAGACGTTCGTGCGGCTGCCATTTTGTTTGTTTATACATCACTGCTCTGTAGAAGGAAGCGCATGTTGTCACACTGCCAACTACTGGCCTGGCATGTATACTACAGCAGTTTGGTCATTTTTGTGGATCTGTGTGCACGAGGATTGTTATCAAAACGTTGTCGTATGAGTGCGGAACTTTCAGCGGATCGCTTTCGTGTGAACATGGTCAAATTTGCTAAGTGTTAGGTTTCCCACAAAGCTTATTTGCTCTTTAAAATTAGTTGGATTTAGACATAATTTATAGGAGACAGGGCTGAGTCAAAGACTTAAAAGCACTTTAAAGTGTTACGTTTTAAATTAAATACTAATGTAAAACAAATTGATTTGTTAATTTAAATAAGAAAACAACAGCAAAGGTGGAAATACTGTACCGCTGCCATGCTCTAAGTGGATGAACAAGACCCACGACAAATACAGAGCCTAATAAAGTGCATTCAAAATGGAGGTATGCAAGTTTCTGCACAACATTAAAGTGCAACTTTACCCCCAAGTCTGATTTTAACCCATGAAAAGATTATATTTTTTAAAATAATATATTATTTTTTAATCGCAGTACAGTCATATTGTTTAGTTTAAAGTTAAAAGTCATGTTTAAATGTGCAGTATGTCTCATAAAGAGAATCCGCTCTAGCTCTCGCCACTGAGCCGCACACAGCCTCGGCAGCTAACGCCAGTCCAGGTAGAGCAGCTGTTACCGTATCATCATCTCATCATTAACATACACAACACGGCTCGGGCTCTTCTCATTGACTGTAATCACCTTAATGCAAAAAGCTGATGAAGTTGCCAAGGCGCAGAGTGCTCTGTCTCAGACCTTTTCTCTTTTTTGTGTGTGTTTTTGTAATGGCGCTGTCATAACCGCTCTGCTCCGTCTGGGCCTAAGTGAATCTGAGGCGCCATCTTTTAAACGAGGCTAACAAATGAACACGTTTTCCCCCCATCAAACGGCTCCTGACAGTGATGCATGGGCTTCCAGATGAGCTCTGAAAAACTGATGGATCTGCGACGGTACAAGCGCTTAGATAAACTAATGCATGTAATTATGTTTTCCATTCCCTCTCCATTGCGAGGCATCTTATTACAATATCATTAGTTGAAATGGTCGGCAAAAAAAAAAAAAATGATATAGTTTGCAAATTTCGTTCTTTTTCTTTCTTCCTTTTTCTTTCTGTCTGTTTTCTTGCCATGTGTGGTAATTACTGGAAGTTGATTTCTTTGACTGGAATAAAAACGAATTCAATTTGTTTGCTTCTCGGGAAGACATTATCGGGCATCTCTGTGTAAGTGTTAGTAATTGTTGGAAGTCTTATTCACCGCCGTCGTGGATAAGGAGGCCGTCGAGATGGTTAGAGATGCCCTGTGTGGGCCGAGCCACGTACGCGAGATAGATGTGCACTGGGTGCGATTTAGATGCATCAGGCCTGATTCTTATCCTGTTCTTATAATTGTTTCCACTTCTTATCACATATGCTCTTCAATTCTTGTAAAATAATCCAAGGGAAGGAGGCAAAATAGGGCGAGGTTAAAACCAATAAACACCTTTGTTTTCAGCAGATTTAGTCCTCTTTTTGATCCTAAAGTTAAAATAAGAATACTTAGAAATATTCTGACTTTTGTGGCGTAGAAGTGAGTGTATCATGTGTTGGTACATGGTACTATCAGCTGATTTTGGGTGTGTATGATCATCATCAACAAAGCTGCACTCTTACTCCCGACTTAGACACAATTTTGGGGAATGTACCGGTGCATGATGCATGTTTAACTGGTAGGATAACATTTTGGGCATACCGTGAAAGTAGTTGGTTAATTTTCTTTGACTATAGTACTCGGCAGAATGCCATATTCTTCAGTATACTGGAATAGATTCATACGACTATACAGGAGGAAAGTAGTTTATTTTTTAACAGGGCTGGGCGATATGTCCTGACAATTATATCGCAAAATTTTTTGGCTATATCTCGATACACAATATGTATCTAGGTATTTTTAAATCTCCTCAAAAGCATCTCATTACTGACCAAAACCCTCTCTGACGCGACAGATGTAGGGACGACTTTTGTTGTTTTTTCCTCAGAAAATATTAATAGAAAGAGGTTTTTGATCAATAATCATCAATAATGTGGATATAACAACTAAGTGTGTTCAGGGCAAGTGTTAAAATGAATAGAAAACTCTGGTAAGTTGATACATTTGATTAAAAAAAACAGGATTTTTTACCATATCACGATACAAAGATATCCAAAATCGAAGACGTATCTAGTCTTATATCTCGATAATAATATATCATCTTCATATTGCCCAGCCCTATTTATTTTATTATTCTTTCTACAACAGAATTTCATGTTTTAAGTTGTTAAAATTAATGATTTAATGTAACCCTGTCATTGTAATGCGAGGCAATAAATAATCACGTCAAGAGACATTTCAGAAAACCCACATGTCCACTGTCGTTCTCACCTTTGCTGTATATGTGTGTGTTTTTTCTCTGAGCTGGAAATGTGCATTGCAGAAAGCTACGCCTAGCTCTGCAACAGCCAACAAGGCAAAAAGAAAGAGGTGATACATGTTAAAAATGGCTCTAAAAATTGTGCTTTATTCAGGGCGCCCACCAGCTCACCTGGTAGCGCAGGCGCCACATGTACGAAGGCTGTGTCCGTGCTGTAGCGGCCACCTTCTAACCCACGGCCCTTTGCTCCATGTCATCCCTACTCTCTATTCCCCTGTCACACTAAATCCCCCAAAATATCTTAAAAAATGTGCTTAAGTGCTAATCTAGATAATATCTTACATTATGTTGAGACATGGTAGGAGACGTCCAAAGTTTGTATAATTATCCATGACTGAGATATCCTGAGGGAATCCAAGTTGATGCTCAGCAACAAAACACTACTGTTTTGTATAGTGAAACTATGTAAGTGAACCGTATGATGCACACGGTTGTGGCTTGTTTCGAAGGTTCTGGAACCACTGAGAGATTTTAAAAGGTCCTTTTCTGAAGGACGTGTCACCTGAGTTCTGCTGGGTTCATTTTCTATTTGTGAAGACCAGGTCTCAGGTCTGTGGATCGGAAAGAATGACCTGCCAAGTGTAGAAAAATAAGCTGTGTGTTGCTGCTCCTTTCGACTGCAACAAGCTGTCGTCGTCTTTCAATGTGTGTCTGTTTGAGTCGGCCGCATTTTGTTTTGGGTCTAATTATCCTTTAGTATATTTGGATGAGGTTTGACCGTCCTCAGGTCACTTTTGGATCGGGTCTCTTTTTATTTTGGAGATGAAGTCACCAGGTTTGGTTGGGTTTATCAGGGGGTGATTAAGAGTCCATATACTGTGTAGAACCAGTTCCAGTTTGGAGTTGGTTATTGACAGCAGACCCTGATAGGTCTGTAACAGCTCATCAATGGATCAGTTGTCAACTTTCAATTCATCTGCAACTAATTTGATAATCGATTTGTCAGTTAGAGTAATTTCTTAAGGAAAAAAGTCAATTTTGAATCTTTGAATCCAGCCTCTGAAATGTGAAAATGTGAAATGTTTTCTGGTTTCTTTCCTCCTCTGTGACAGTAAACTGAATATCATTGGATCGTGGACAAAACAAGACATTTGAAGACGTCACCTCGCTGATCAGAGGTCAGTGATCGACATTTTTTTTCATTTTCTGACATTTTTTAGACCAAACAATTCGTCGATAAAAAAGCGTTGATTGTGTGTGAGCACGTGTGTGTCTAAGTTTCCATACGTTAATCCACGTTTTTATTTCATATACCCAGGGGTGTGTAATGTTCTGTAAGGTACAGTTCATCACAGTCCATGCTACAGCTGTAGCACGAGTGTGTGTGTGTGTGTGTGTGTGTCTAGCACTTATAAGTGTGTTTATGCATGCATATTGCATCTCTCACTCTCTGGCTCTAATAAATGCTCTCCCGCTCCCTCTTGGAGAGGACTATGCAACAGCTGTGAGGTGTGTGTGTGTGTGTGTGTGTGTGTGTGAGTGCAGGGACTATTTTTGCATCCATGTACATCTGACTGTGTGTACACTTGTTAGCCTCGGACTGCGTCTGTATGTTTAAGCATGCATATTGCTCCTCTCCGAGTGTGTAATGTTCTAGCTCCATGCTGCAGCTGCGTGTTTATACGTGCCGCTGCTCCCTCGCCCGCTCTGCCTGCGAGTGTGTGATGTTGTGGAGGAGCGAGGGCTCATGTTGGGAGCAGTAGTGGAGCTCATTAGGGGAGTACCAGGGGAGCTCGGCCGCCGCAACCCCCAGCTCCCAGCGCTCCTCTCCGGGCCGCCGTGCCGCCTGGCCGGGCCCTCAGCCGCAGCCCTTCATCTGCACACATCACACTGAAGGCTTGTGCACAGCGCAGTGGCAATATGCTGTCATATGCTGGGTGACGGGTGCACTTCACACCAGCGTCAGGCTTGTTTGTAGTGCTGATTCTGGCTGGTTTCTGTGCAGAGGAAAAATTGAATATTAGAGGAATTTTGAGCAATAAGCGAGCCATATTGAAACAGTATGTATTAGGGTAAGGTGCCAGCTAAATATTATTAATCTGGTGATTATTTTTGGTGATTCATTCGTTTATTAAGTCAAAAAATGTGAGAAGATTGTGAGGAACGCAGCCTTGAACAGCTCAAGGTGACTTCTTATAATTGCTTTTTACAGTCCCACACTCAAAAATATGAAGAAAAAAATGAGAGAGTATGACTTGACAAATGATTAAGTGAATAATTAATCATCAGAATAGTTTGAAACTATTCTCTCGGCCGATTGACTAATCAATTAATTGGGTAATTGCTTCAGCAATGTGGAGAAAGATTTTGCATGGTCATAACTAAAACAGGAAGTAGTTTAGAGAGTGTGAAAAGGCATTTTTTTGACTCTGATTTAGAGACAAGAATGGTGTTTGTCGATGGAAAGACAAGTGCCTCTATTTATCATTTAATTTGAGTCTTTTGCAAATGTGACGATGAAAGGATGCAGGGAAATTGGGTCACCGCAGCGCTGGCTGAAACAAGAAAAACAGGACACGAGCAGAAAAAACGAACATGCAGCTGACTGAGTCAACACTACAGCATGTTCACTTGGTCGTGTCTTAAAGGAAAAAATGCAGCACAGCATGAAACTGGTGTAATATTATCGCTGTATAATGATATCAGAGGTCCATCGTTTTCTTGTGCATCCAGTGAGCCAGTGCCTGACGCAGAATGTCATTGTCATTTTGTGATGTCATGTGATACCATTGGCTGTGACAAGCATGATGAAAGTGTGCTACATTTGGATATTCATGAGGCCAGCAGAGAGAAGTATGAGTCGTTGTCTTTGTTTCCCAGTGGCCTGGTCGTGAGTTTTAGAATAGGAACAAACCTATGGACTCAGGAGCTCATTTTATTTGATTTATTTTAGCTTTCATGTAAGATTTCTAGCCTGAAAACAGCATATTGAAACTGCAGACACACCTGAAATTGATAACATCAGTGATGGCTCAGCTTCACTTGGTGTCCCAGTTAGCTATTCCAGTTAGCATGCACAACACTAGGGCCTCTCCTAAATGGAGTGCAGCCATTATCAGTGTTGTTAAATACACCTGTTCTTTTGCTACTATGACATGTCAAAATGTCTGCTGTGAAAAAAGTCTATACAGTCAACATAAACAGGAGTATCTCATTGACAAGAAGCTACTATATTATGCTGGTACATGCAACATCATATGGAAGGAGATGCAGTTTTGCTATTGTCAAGAATATCTTTTTATCGATTGCATATTGATTCTGAAAATTTGAAATAGTTTCTATACTCTTTTTCTGCAGTGTTGACACAGTGGTATCAGCTGCGCCTGCAGGTCATTCTGCTGCTCACTGCTGCGAACTGAGCAAAGACAAGTTGACGTCATGGTTTTGTTGTATTTATCTTTTAACAAAATTTCAAATTTTATGCCCGTGGTATCGAAAATGTAACTGAATATCAACATTTTGAGGCATTGTCTGGTAGGGTTGCAAAGGGGTGCAGAAAATTTCCAGTAAATTTCCAGAAACTTTCCATGGGAAGTTAAGCTGGGGAATTTTGGAAATATTCCAAATTGGAAACTTTCCACAGGAATTATGGGAATTATTGGGAATTTATGGGATTGTGGATAATTCCAACAAACTGTATCATATCCAAACATAAATATCAACATTTTGTTTTGTCATACGTAGACATCCATGCAAAATAAAACAATTAAAAAACACGACATTTCAACAGATATTTTGTAGAGTAGAACTTTAAAACTTTATTTCTTGTACCGAACAATCAATACTATCATTGAACAACAAAAACATGAATGTTGAGTAAAATATTACTGCATTAAATCTGTTTTTTTTAGCCAAGATTATGCTACAATATATTTTCCCCAACTATATTTAAGTTCCCTGTTATGGAAATAAACCTTCAATTTTGTAAATTTCTGGTTTATACACATATATTCCCGTTAATTCCCATGGAAAGTCTCCAACTTTGAAATTCCCGGAATTTTGCAACCCTATTGTCTGGACAGTTAGGAATTCCAGTGTCATGATAACACCAATTCAGTAAAGTTCAGTAAAATACTGACCAGATGATAAACAAGAAAACACTGGTCCAGACTAAATCAAGTCTAGTCTTGTACTGTGTTGTATGTTTCTGTATTTTGACCACTTGTGTTGCACCATAAACAAATATAAAGTGAAAAAAGGTTGGAAAATACAGTATGAACTACAACCACTACCGCTCTTATATCCAAATACAGAGATAGAGACAGGTAATTTTGTCAGTTGAACAGATACAGATTACAGATAGTGGCGTCTCTGTGCACCTAGACTGAGTCGCACTCTCACAGTGATTGCAGGGAAACAAGATGCAAAATGTTGAACATTTCTTAATGTTGCTAACACTGAAACTAAAAGCAAAGTTTCATTAAAAAGGCTACAGAAGAGAAAAAGCTTGTCTCCATTAAACGGTTGCAGCAGTCAATTGCTTTCACAGGATACCATGGTATGAAAACTGACAGTTATCATACCATTTACAGCTGACTTTAAAAAAAAAAAAAAATTTCATTAAAAAATAGTTTCAGGTTTTAATTGTGACAAAGCATTTGCTCATCCAAAAAGTCTTGTTTTCATTCATGTAAGAATCATTGCAACTGGCATTAATATTAATAACAATTATGTAACACGATGATACCTTAGAAGCGTGATGATTTTTGAGATGGTAGTCAAACCATGAAAATCTCATACTGTGCAACCCTACGTCATTACATTGTAAAGCTCAGCACCTAAAGTTTATAGTGATGAAATTTAAAAAGCAAAATTAAAGGGAAAAGTTCAAAAGATTGGTTATTAATTGGCTGAAAATGTCAGTTTTTTTTTTGGGCAGTATTTCACGTGGAATCAAGTCAAACTGGAGAAACTTTAAGGTTGTTTCATAAAAACTAAGTTAGCAGTAACTGAGGTATCAACTTATTTTAAGGAAGTAGGTTTTGATTCATTATTGGGTAAGTTTTGAGCACCAAACACTTAATTTCCTACATTCTGGTGAATTATATGCGCCAGTTTTTGCCTTTTCTGCTTCAATTTAAGTCATAAATGTTGTTAATTTTGTCAAAATAAAAGTCCTCTGCAGCTGTTATGTTTTTTTGGAGGGGACATATACACATATTCTAAATTTTGAGGGGGACTTGTCACCTGTGTCCCCCCAAAAATCTACACCTGTGACCTTTCTTAAAAAAATCAACCTTTTTTTAGGGAATGTCGAATTATTGTAAGAACTGACCTTTATCCCTTCAGGAAATATCTCTTCAGCTGTTATAGAAAATAAAAACAACAGTGTTATATATTACGGGGCGAACTGGAAGCTGTGCCTCTCTCTCTGTTTGACAAATGAGACTTTCATTGGACAATTATCGTTTTCGGGATCGCAAACGTGCGAACAGAATTTGTCACTGTCACTTTGTGTGTTTAAGGGCATATTAATCAAGTGATTAATTGCCAGATATTACCCACTGAACATGGCCTGTGTTCCCATTCAAGTGCTACTTTGCCTCTGAGCGTGACTGCTTAATGATTACGTTTTGGGGTTTTGTTTGTGGAGGGCTGAATTGATCTGTTTCATGGTTAGTGGCGAGTCCGAGGGCAGCCCCGCGTACATTTTTGACAATTTTTGATATTAGAGATGAAGACTGGAGGATGTTTTCATTTCCTGGTCTGGAAACGTGGAGCGGCGTTTTGTTTTGACAGTATTCTCGTCTTCATTTAGACGGATCCACATTTTGAGATGATGCAGGCCGACGTTGATGAAAGAGCAGATAGCATTAGCTCCAATTTTAATGCCATTTTATGTTTCGTTAAAGAAGAAGACACCAATGAGAAGCTTATCGGCCGGACAATTAATGTCTGTACTCATTCACTGTCACTTTTTCTACAGATCCTGAACGTCATGGATTTTAATTTGAGCTACAAACGATACAGCGCTATTTGTCACCATTGTTTGATGACGTTTGAGCTCATGTAACAACAGATCTCATGTTTTCTAGCTTTAACTGTTCACCTTTAAAAACAACCCTGTAACTCTAGCATTTATTATCCATCAAACGTATTTTAAACTGAATCACAAACCTGAATATTTCAACCAATAGCTGCAGAGAGTGGATGTAACATGTCTCCAGCCCTGCTCACTGTTTAGTAGAGCTGCAGTGCATTTAATCACCAGCTAATCTGATTATTGATGAGTATTTTTTACAAGAAAAAAAGTCAGACTTCTCTGATTCTAGTTTCTTAAATGTGAATATTTTCAGTTTTTCCTCCTGTATGATAGTAAACTGAATATCTTTGGGATTTGGACAAAACCAGACATTTCAGGCTGCTGTTTTGGGTCTGAATCAACATTATTTTAAATGATTTTCTGACATTTTCAAGGCGAGACAGCTTTATTTGTGAAGCACAATTCATACACAAGAGCACTAAACTATCATAAAGTATACAGAAAAGAGTAAACAGAAAAAAAATGTTTTTAAGATATACTTTTTAGACCAAACAACTGATGGATTAATTGAGAAAATAATCGACAGTGAAAGTAATCCTTAGTTGCTACTCTTTCACCAGCAATGTTGCACACCAGTGCAAAAGTAGATCAACTTTAACATAAAATAATATGAATATTTTTAATGATAATAATACATCAGACTTGTATAGCACTTTTCAAAGTCCTCAAAGACGCCTTACCTAGAATAGGATATATTTTAAAAAAGCAAACAAACAAAATGCCCAGGAAATTCTTTAATAAAAGACAATAAAATATTATGAAAGATTAAAATATATTAAAACAGAGAACATAACTTCAGCTATTCCCAGTTCTAAATAATTTTTAAAAAGACAAACACTTTTAGCCAAAATTCTTCTACTTGTTTGCTCATTTTTAGTCACTAAAAAACAGGAGTAGCGTATTTTTCTAAATAAAAAACCTTGCTATTACAGAAAATATGTCTTCATTCAGTTACACTAGATCACATTGCATCGAATGAGCAGCATATTTAAAAAATTAAATTGTTTCAAATCATCCTGAAGCATCCGAAACACCTACATGTCCACTTATTCAATGATAAGAATTTAAACATACTGTAGAAAGTGTACATTAACACACACACACACATATTTTATTTGTAGTCTCTGGTTTCTGGGGATGCACCAGTGCTCTAATTATACACTAGAGGGAGCTAAGCTAATGTATGATGTGAGCGTTTGCAGCAGGCCTTCCTGAGACACACACACACACTCTCTCCTCTCTTCCTCCATTCGTCAACACACACACACACACACACACACACTTTGGCTTTTCTGCTCCAGTTCAAAAAACAATTCTAATTGGGCCTTTTTGCTCTCCTCCAACTCCGCGAAAGACACGTACGTCTTCTCTGAACCTCCACTCTTAGATGCACAATTTAGTTTTGACAAATGTGATGTTTCAGTTAAATTGTTAATGGTGCTACAGGACTGTGCAAGCCAGACATCAAAGGGCATACATTAATACATACCGCTCATGTTATTTCTTGTTCTGTTTAGTCTCCCGGGGAGAGGAATACTCTGCGTGAGAGTCTAAGAGATCCTCCTGTTTTTTTTTTTTTCCTTGCCGTTAATAAACCCTGATATTTCTTTTCCTAAAGGTAAAGCACCTCGGCACGCAAATGAGGAGTTGAGCTGATAAAATGAGGGATCTGAAAACGAGGGGGCCGAGCCGGATGATCCGCCAACGTTAAGAGGCGTGCTTTGAAGAAAATTCCATCAAAGGAAAAACAATAAGTGAAGCGGTGTGTGTGAGTGTGTGTGTGTGTGTGTGTGTGTGTGTGTGGAAAGCTGGTGTTAAATACCTCGTGTTGTTCTGAAATGCTTAAAATCTCAATTGGCTCCGTTAACTGGCATCTGGAGAACAATGAGTTGAATCTGTTAGGGGTTTATAAAAGGCTTTTAGTGTTTCCGTCTCCTTCCATATGCTGTTGCATGATTGCTTTGCATCTTCATATTAGGCTGCACACCTTGTTTCCTCCTGCCGCGGCTGGATAATGAACGTTGGGGGAAATGTGTTTGAGTGTGGTTTCTGATGTTTGAACAGCGCGAGGCGTGCTTGATTTACGGTGTGGCTGGCAGCTTCAAGAGAGGACACACGACTTACGAGATGGGAATTAAGTGCTCCTCACATCTACTATCCAGACAAATTCTTGCATATTTATTATACCACACTGTTACAAATAGAGATACAATAGGTGCTAATGGTTCTGAGGATACTCTGACGGGGCCCTGAGGGACACACACCTGAGTCTGTCTGCATTTACCTTTTAAAATATACAACATTTTCCTCACAGCTATGAATGAGTGATGGGCATGACCTGGATCATTTTGCCGACCTGGATCGTGCCTGTTGTGTTTACTTATCACCAACATGATGCCAGAAGAGAGCAGAGCTTTGCACAAGGTCCTTGAAGTGCTTGAATTTTGAGGGAAAACAAATCAAGTGCTGGAATACCTTAAAAATAGCTCCTTTATTGATAAAGTTCTTAGAAAGTCTTTGCAATCGAAATGGTCCACATGACACTGTTTTATATTTTGACAGAAGTTTTGTAGCTTAGAATCAGAAATTGCTCAGCTTTGTTTAATTTTTAAAATTTGAGGTATGGCCTCGACTGATTTGCGCTTTGCCTCTTCTTTCTTCCTTGCCTAGATGATGCCTATTTGACGTTGTATTTTATTTTTTCTTTGCTTAACTCGTAAAACCTTGGCAAAGCCAGTAGGTCTATGATGTCATGGCAAAATATGTCAGTGTTTGCAGACTTGTTTTCTACTTTGACAGTCGTTTCTTTGGTTCAGGACCTACTCATTGGACGTTGAGATGTACGTCTTTTCTACTGTTTTGACTTAACTTAATGACTCAGACTTTGACAGATTTGTTTTCCTTTCTCCTCAGCTGTGACTCTTAAGTTTGTGCTTCAATGTTTCCTTGCGCTCCTTGTGTTTCTTGTAGAATAAATGTAGTCCATTTTCGTCAAGAGGTGACAGCTTTGTCTGACATCAGGGAGGTGTGGTGGGGTCTGTCCCTCTTCTCCTGCACCGTGTGCAGGTCATCACACTGAGTTCACTGAGTTCAGTTGTTGGGAGTTTGGTTACGTTGGCGCCCTGAAACTTCCTCTGGAGTGGAACTTTTCTAAACGCGAGAAAGTGCGCCCTCAAATTCCTTGTTTTCAATGAGGGTGCGCTCAAACACCAGAGCAATGCAGCAGCCCGCATCACATGACACATGACAAGGACCAACCAATCACAGCGGACAGATATCTTTCCCTTCTCCTGTAAATATCAGTCTGTGGTAAATATGGGAAAGTTGATCATGTCAGTGCAGGGCTGCAAGAGCTTGACATCTGTCCCACGGACGATAGGCCAACACACTTATAAACAGCTCCTGGATCAGCTCCCCCGCAATGGCTAGGATACAGTGCTTGCTAAGGCTGCCTAGCAACCTCAGACGCAACCTGCCTCTGCGTTCTTGAAAGCTGGCCTGACCTTGCGTTTTCCAAAGGGCCCCTTGTAGTAGTATCAGCACCATAGCTCTCATGTTATTCAAATGTTTTGTTGAGCATTTCATACAGCTATACCTCAGAAAGAGTGCGATAAGTAACCCTTTACTGAAAAGAGAGACAGAGTCCTAAGAAAAATAAACTAAATTAACACTAACACTTCAAAGACGACGTAGCGTAGCTTAGCGGTAGCCTGCAGCTGCACTTTGGAGTGAAAGAGGCACGGTCCAGATAGTCGTTAGCTTGCCAACCCAAGGCAACAAACTAAAACGTGTGTTGTTAGTAGTTTTAACCTTCAACTATTTATCCTCCACTTCTTAAATCCATCACCAAACCGCTCGGCTCTCAAGCCGTCCATCTGCGGGAGCCGACTGCAGCACACCAGACGAATCATTTACATAATTACAGTGTTATCACCGTGTTAATGGAGCTTCGCTAAACTTATCTGTTAGTCGCAAGAAGCATCACTTGGCTTTGTTTTGTAGCCAAATTTTGTATTATGTCTCAAACTGAGTAATTTTGGGCTACTCCACTGAGGGTACTATAGTTTTATAAAAATTTCTTGAATATAATAGCAGGTTTTAATTACTTTATATTCAAAATTTGTAATTTATTTCTTTATTTTTTTGTTATTTTAATTCCAGAGTCTGAATATTCTTAGAAATTCAAAGTTAATTTCACTTTGAAAGGGTGTGCTTGCATTATTTTTGCTATTATCGTCATATTAGAGGAAAAAATTGTCTCAAAAGTACAATAATATTGTTTACTGCATTATTTTCTGGGAATATATATCTTCATCGTGACAGGCCTGAATGGCAGCTGTACAAATATAAATCCATGCCTAAGGTGCAGTAAAAAAAAAAGCAGCTTCAAAATGACGTGCAAACCTTTCCTTTGCCGGTGACAAACCAACTTTAAGGTCAAACATCTTGATAAGAAAAGAGATGTATTTGCACGAAGCCAGTCATCAGCACTGCGGAGAGAAAACGCTTCCTGCCTCTTGTTTAGCAGATGTGTGGAGGAGCTGAAGACATGTTCATTTCTGACATTTTCCCCAACCTGCTGTGACACAAATAGACTCACTGTCACATGATGTATAGTCAACGATACATCAGGGACCAGGGAAAACCAGGGAAAATGGTTGTCGACTAAAAAGAGCAGCGGGCTTTTATAAGGCTGTGTGAGAAATTTATAGGTGTGTTATAATATTATTTGGCAGCAAAGCTCTCTTTTTAAACCCAGATAAATACATTTTTTTTAGATTTAACTGCTCTTAGAGGCGAGTGACCCACTGCTACGTCTATAAAATGAAGAATTACTTTCCCAAAATGATTCTTTAAGAGGCAAATGAAGTGCCAAGAAAATAAAATGTCAGTTTTTCCTGTAGCTGTGGTCAAGGAGTAACAACATCTCAGATCTGTTTTTTAATTTAAGAGCTAAGAAATGTCAGGTTTCGATGATATTTGCCGGGGTTTGGCTTTTATTTGAGGTAA
Organism: Cephalopholis sonnerati; assembly: GCA_019142605.1. NCBI lineage: Eukaryota > Metazoa > Chordata > Actinopteri > Perciformes > Serranidae > Cephalopholis > Cephalopholis sonnerati. The sequence goes on from JAGQAX010000024.1 coordinate 4,620,752, forward strand.
AAAGGCCCATCATTGTCAGTCTCATCTTCATCCTCTGAGGTCAGTGTTAAGCCAGAGGCTATATCACCTCCTCCGCTCGCCGCTGTGCTCACAAACGTCTCGCCAACGAGCCTGCCAACTGTCTTAAGCGTCTCTTAACCAGGTGAGACACGGACGACCTCCCCTTGCAACCTCTACATCCTCTCCATGACAGGAGACGAGCTTTGTGTGCTTGCGTCGATTGTGTTTGGCATTTTCGCTGTGAAGTCTTGGACCTCACTACAGCGCCATGGGCCGTTACCCGTCAGGTCTGAGACGCCGTAGACGTTGATGGGAGCGGGAAGGGGCCAGGTAGAGGTGGACCTGTCAGCGCTGATTTGTCAGGCCTTCACTCACCGCCTCTCAGGCGCCAACACAGGCAGAGCTGCACAGTTTCGTTGAAGTCTGCACTTAGTCAGACGCACATTGACGGTCATTTGTCTCCTCTTTGCTGTCCAAACAAGAGAGAGTCTCCTGAAAAGTTAATTTATTGCTGTCTTGGTGGATCACCTTCAATGGAAAAATAACTCAGGGTGGTATGGGAGAGCAATATTGCCATAACAGTGACTGTAGTCAAGAGATCGTTTTATTTCTTAATTGTATTATGTGATGATACCTCTGTAGATAATGTATCTTGAGGGTAGTTCAGATGAATCCAGGGTTCCTGCGCAGGATGGAAATGCACAGAATTTGATTTTAGTAATTTCCAGGTCTGGATAAATATGGAAAAAGAAAAGAGAGTTTGGAAAAATATTTTTGTTTCCAGACCATTGTCTCTATTGTCTTTTCTTAAAAATCTATTTCTAGAAATAAGTCGATCAAACCAGCAGAATGTTTTTCATGGCGTTGGGAGCAGGCAGCCAGCGCAGCCAAAATGTTAACCACACTGTGTTGGAGAATGTGGGCCAGAGCCAGCCTGATGTCGTCAAGAAGAAGGCAAGAAGTACGGCATAAAAGTGAACACGCACTCCTACGCAGGGCTGCCTCTACACCTGTGCGTCACAGTCTGCAAAACAGCTCGGCCCCAAGTTCATTAAAGGTCCAGTGTGTAGGGTGTAATGGATACACTGGCAGTAATGGAATACAGTATAATGAGTAGGTTTTCTTCTGTTTTATCACCTGAAATCAAGAACTCTTGTGTTTTTGTTAGCTCTGAATGAGCCATTTATATCTACAAAGGGTGCAGGAGTACCGTTTGTGTTTTCGCACTGGCATCCCATTTGCAGCCTCTCTGCAATAAGAGCGTCATAAAAATGTAAAACTGCTTTAGTCAGTGTTTTACTGGTTTAAATCTGTAGGTTTGTTTGTTTTGGAGAGGAGGAGACCTCTGAGGATAATTCGGCTCCCGATAAAAACCTCAGAGAAGAAAAGTGAGCACAGATTAGCATCAGTCAGTTAGCTCTGATTTTTAACGTGAAACTGCTTTGTTCAGTATTTCACCGTTTTAATCAGCTGGTCTGTTTGTTTTGGAGAGGAAGAGACCTTTGTGGATAATTTGGCTCCCTGTACAAACCTCCTGAACAATGAACACTGAAGGAATCCTAACCGGGAGAAGTTTCAGCTATCTGCAGTCTGCAGTCCTCACCACTAGATGCCACTAAATCCCCCCTAAGTCCTTCACACTGACCCTTTAAAACTGTTGCAAATCTGGACATCCGCAACCAAATAAGTTCAAAAGAAATGCAACAATATCTTTGAACTGCATAGCATCACAAATCTCCAACTATTAAGCTCGTCTGAACATTTATGTAGTGATGTAGTTACCAGAAACAGACCTTCTTTTCTGCATAAGGAAACCTTTCGGACACAGTGAATAAACAAGGCTGCAAAGATGGTGTTAAATTTAAATTATTTAACTCTTCTTCACCTCATTTTGGGTTTCTTGATGTTTGTTTGTAAAGGAGACAAAACATATGGGGGTAACAGTAATGTGTATATTATTTATTTGATATGTTAAAGGAAAATAAAATCAGCTGCACCTGTTAGTTTAGGCAGAGATTAAGTGTGTTTGGTGTTGATTTGTATGAGTTACAATACCTTGCTAAAATCTTATAGCAATTATCAGGCTAAATTCTGACAGCATGGTCAGAATTTAACACGCTGGATTACTTGGATTTTATTTATTTATTTAAATATCTAGCTGTTTGTACTCAGATGTCAAATATGGTCTGAAAAATCTACAGACAAGTAGGAAGTTTGAGTGTGGAAAAGTATGGAATTTTTCTTTTTGGAAATGTGTAGGAACCCTTTGAACCTCCATTTTGTTTGTGTCGTGATGCTTCTGACTAATGAAACTTTGACTTTTAGTCACTAACAATGTTGTGTTTCCCTTAAAAGACATTTTTTACTTCTCAGTGAATTCATGGTGGAGGAAATGCACTTCCTCAACAACTTCCTCCAAAGCAGTTGACTTTTGCAGTTTGAGGGAAAATGAGATCCCTCCTATATTTATTTATTTGTTTGTAGTGTAGTTTATGTTACACATTCACCTTGGTGGTCCATCTTGGTCATCACTGGGCAGTTGCACATGTTTAAAACACCCCACAATGGCAAGAGGTCTTTGGAAATGTGAGCTTGAGAACTCAGAGTTACGTTTCATACAGCTGCTCTGGGAGTCTTTATACCAACAGCAGCCAATGAGATATGAAAGGTTTACTTTGTGGCCCAAATCTGATTTTTTTTTTTTTTTGCTCTCATGTGAAACAGATCTGATTTTTTTCTAATCAGATCTGGTCTGCTTTCATACATTGTCCTAACTCTGACACATATCTGATCAGTGGCCATGCAACGGCTGTGAGAACGGTCGTATCGGAGTTCATGTGTGCTGGATCAGATTATTCACCATGCAGTGTCAGAGAGGTTCATTTGAACGACAGAAGGTGCCGTAGCCATGCCACTGCTGTGGCAGGCTGCCTCAGAAGCCATCCAATAGAGCTGGACTGCCAGGCGCCTTCTGACGAGAAAGAGCTTGCCTATATGTAGCGACAGCGTTGTTGTGAGGTGCAAATGGAGATATTGGAAGTTCAGGAGGAGCTGTACCCCATGAAACCCTCCACATCGCAGCCCCATCACTCTTGATTTCGTTGCACCTGCTCTCATCACAAAGCAACCAGCAACAGCTGCTCATACAGCTATCTATGGCTCTTGCGTTCCTTCAACTAAAATATAATTATTTCGACACTGAATGAAAACAAGTTGCAACCGCTGTCTTTTGTGAAGATGAATTAGTACGCGTCTACGCTGCAGACTGTCCGGGTGCTACACTGATTTCGCAGTTGGGTCCCGCCTCTTTTGTTACGTCTACATCATGTCACGAACAAATGTTTCCATAACCGATTGTTGACATTTGTGAATTGATGTCAAATCGTCCATGTCCGCATCGCTATGCATCTTAGAATCAATTTTTCCAGCCAGTTATCCCAAAACAAACGTTGCTCCGAAAATAGCTAAACACTCACAAACAGAAGCATATGGCTAATTATTACACTGGCCAGTCAACTCCTCAGCATGTGACTAATTTCCATTCCACCTTCGCAGTCAATCATTCGGGAGATGAACGTTTGCACCTTTCTCGCAAAGGTTTTCGTCGTTGTTCAAAGGTGCATCTTTGTGACCTTATTGGTTGCATATGAGGCGTTTCAGGAGGGAGGTCTCTCCATGCTGATGTCAGATACGGGTCATTTCAAACATGAATGTGGACAGTCTTTGCAGAGAGATCGAAACAGACTCGACAGATCGACAAAGACTTGGAATTGAGCGTTAAGCCCTGTGATGTGACTTTGAGCTGAGGTTGCATGTTTTGCTGTTTGGGTTTCACCCTTTAAATTATGATTTGAGTCCAAACTTGACTTGAGAAAATAATACCGGGGAACTGGATCTGCAGGATCTCGTGGGAATGGGATGCTCCTCTGTTGTTACTTTGTGATTTTAATCACGCCGGAGTTAAAGGTTGTTGGATGAGTTAAGACGCTTGAAATCATCACAGATAAAGGCTACAAAAAAAGGACCCCAGAAAAAGTTTTCTGTCTGAGATATTTTGGAAAACAAATGGCATGCATCTGCATTTTTTTCAGTGTTGTGGTCTGTTTAAACTACTCTGGGATCTGTGCTGTAACCTTTTTTAGCCATTCAGCCCTTCCTCCTTTCTCCTGCCTCTTGATTTCCCCAAAGTGCTGTGTTTTATGTGTGCTTTTCTTTGGACTCAGGGAACTGGCAGGGTCGAGAGGAGCAGAGACGACCGTCCGAGACGTGGGAGAATGAAATGAGGTGGCTGTTTATTCTCCCCGCCAAAGCCACATACCTTTTTAGAGTGGCTTTGGAGCGCGGCCTAAAACAACACCAGAGGCCATGTACACAAATTACATGTCTCGCGCTGAGCGGAGGCTTGGATGGAAGGATGGGAGGATGGAAGAGTGTAGTTCCCAGTAAAGAATAATAGCGGTCAGATATATATTTTTTTAATACGTACATGTTCGGAGGAGCTGTAAGATCCATAACTGCTTCGAAAGATTACGAGACGAATGTGCCAAAAGAGGTTTTTTCTTGCTCGTTTTTGAAATCCCCTTTTATTTTTTTGTTCACATCCATTTTTTACTATCTTCGGGCAGGGTTCATGTGGAGGCCGCACAAGATTATACAACACCAAGTTAAGAGCTCATGTTTCATTTTACAGAGGAAACGAACGGTGACTATGATAGATTACAGCTAGGAAGAATCGTCCTAATTGAAATGAATATCATAATTTTTCTCTCATGGTATTTTTCTTGTCTGCCCTCGAAACCAGACAAATAAGAGGAGACCCACATTGTGTTCACGCTGTAGTAATAACAGGGGTATTAGTAATAAATGCCACACCGGTGTTGTGGTTTTGGGATCTCTGGGGGAAAATAACAGCCAGCGTGGAATGATGGGGATAACTGATCCAACAGAAATACAGAAAAAATCGACTTCAAGTTGCATTTAAATCTTTTAACACGTATGTGTTTCTAAGATTTGAGCCAGTTGTTATTGTAGTAATCTACCTGTGCCTTTCTCCCACTGTTCTCATACCTCCATGCTGGCGATAGCCGTGACTGGAGGCGTTTTTGTTGATGATTGTCTGACTGTCCATCTGTGTCCATGTCCATCCATCCCATTCTAGTGATCCGGATCTCTCAGGAACACCTTGAGGGAATTTCTTCAGATTTAGCACAAACGTCCACTTGGACTCAAAGATAAACTCATTAGATTTTGGTGGTTCTAGGTTAAAGGCCGTCTGTCTCATTCTTGTGAATGTGATGCCTCAAGACAAGCTTGAGGGAATTAGATCAAATTTGGCACAAACCTTCACATGGACTCAACAATGAACTGATTGGATTTTGGTGGTCACTGTGACCTTGCATCTATCTCATTCTTGTGAATGTGATATCAAGAACACCTCAAGGGAATTTCTTTATATTTGACACAAATGTCCTCTTGGACTTGAGAATTAACTGATTTGAATTTTGTGGTTGAAGGTCAAGGTCAGCGTGACCTCACATAACGTGTTTTCAGCCATGACGCAATAATTCATCTGCTAACTGTGAAATAATTTCACACAAATGTCTAACAGGATAAAATGATAAAGTGATGACATTTTATATCCAAAAGGTCAAAGGCCAGCTTCACTTAGACTCAACAAGGAACTTGTAGATTGTGGTGGTCAAAGGTCACAGTGCCATTGTGTCCATCTCATTCTTGTAAATGCCATATCTAAAAAAATCCTTCATGGATTTTTTTTTTTTTCAAATTTGGCACAAAAGTCCACTTGGGCTCAACAAGGAACTTGTTAGATTTCTATGGTCAGAGGTCAAGGCCACTTTGACCTTGTGTCCATCTCATTCTTGTGAATGCAATATTTAGTTAATTAATATAAAGTTGAGGGAGTTTCCTCAAGTTTGGCACAAACATCCACTTGAGTTCAACAATGAATTGATTAGATTTTGTTCTTCAAAGGTCAAAGCCCACTGTGACCTTGCGTCCATCTCACTCTCATAAACGCCATGACTCAAATATTCCTTGGGGAAATTTTTTTATTAATTTGGCACAAAAGTCCACTCGGACTCAACAAGGAACTTATTAGGTTTTGGTGGACAAAGGTCAAGGCCACTGTGACCTTGTGTCCGTCTTATTCTCGTGACTGCAATATCTCAAGAAGGCCTTAAGGATGTTTTCTCAAATTTGGCAGAAACATCCTCTTGGACTCAACAAGGAACTTTTTTTAGGTTTTGGTGGTCAAAGGTCAAGATTGCTGTGACTTTGTGTCTGTCTCATTCTTGTGACTGCAAGATCTCAAGAAGGCCTTGAGGAAGTTTTCTCAAATTTGGCACAAATGTCAACTTGGACTAAACGAGTGAACTAATTTGATTTTGTTGGTCAAAGGTCACTTTGACCTTGTGGCAGTCTCATTCTCGTAAATATGATATCTCAAGAAGGCCTTGAGAGAGTTTCCTCAAATTTGGCACAAATGTCCACTTGAAGTTAAGAAAGAGCTGATTAGAATTTGGTGGTCAAAGGTCAAGGTCTCTATGACCTCGCAAAATGTATTTTTGGCCATAACTCAATAATTTATGTGCTAATTTTGACTAAATTTCACATACCTGATAAACCTGATAGGATAAAATGATGCGGTGATGGCATTTTATATCCAAAAGGTCAAAGGTCAACTTCACTGTGACATCATCATGGTCTGCCCTTTTCTGTCCGTTATTCAGCATCATATTTCAGGGCCAGAAGGGAAGACATTTGGTCAGATACTGAATAGATGACACTAATCTTGGGTGTCCACCTTGAAACTGTGCTGATTGTATAGACCTGCTACGCTGCCATGTTTTCGCAGACATGGATGTGACTTCAACTTGTCTGGTTCGCAGAGGCATACAGTCACGAGCTGGTAGTTTTGGTTCGTAGGGTAATCATGTTGGGAATCTTACGTCATGATTTTTCTGAATGCATTCTTTGCCTGTCATGAATATTCAGCGACAGCACCAGACACCTTGTGGGCTTTTTGTTTAGGAACTTCCTCATAAATGTTTTAAACATTTGCTTTTGTTTGCTTATGTCAAGGAAATGCAGAGACATCCTGTAGTGTTTACCTACCCTGAGCTGAGGCTTTCTTTTTTTCCTCCCGTAGCCGTGTTATTAATTTGTGTCTGGCTTATTTATTATTAGGCTTGTCTAAGCACTTTATCTCCGCTGTGAAAACGGCAATAAAAATGCATTATTATTGTGACTCTTCTTATTTACTTTGCGCTTAAGTAACCTCAGGAAAAGTGACAATTCCTGGAGTGTTTACCCACATTAATCTGCTGCACTCTGCTGTGTGAGCTGTGATCCAGCCTCCTACACACCCCCCCCCCCACACACACACACATGTGACTGAATGCCTGGACCCGTCCCGGGGCTGATAGGGGCAGGAAGGGGTCAGCGTGAAGCAGGAAATGGGGGTTCCTCAGCTCCAAGCTGATGATGACCAGCGGCCTGGAAAGCGCACGCCCATCCATCACGACAGTCCCTATCTTCCACGCCGCGGCGACCCGGCTCAGTGTGTGAATCGATGTCCACAGTGTGTGAGCAGGAGTGTAGTTTGTGTTGGGGTGTTGTGAAGTCAACACTGCTGATTGCTGTAATTATAGACTTTGCTATTCCAGTTCAGAGACAGAGAGGGGGGAAGAGAGTCCTTTGCTGTTTGGTAATTGTGTGTGAAAAGGTGGAAAAGCAGGGTGGGTGATATCATCCTTCCTTGGAGAGATGAGAGTCAATATTCCTTGTGTGTAGCTGTGTGTGTGTGTGTGTGTAGGCCCAGTATTGTTTGGCAGTCAAACATTACATTAGTGGTGCTGTGGGCTTTGACACACCCCAGCTGTACTTCGTGTGAGAACGCAGGTTTGTGACTATTTTGGATTTTTCCATCCAGTCTGCGGTGCACTGAGACGTAATCACACAGCCAAAGCAGAGCCCTGGTTATTTATTCTTTTCACCGACAAAAACACACACAATCAAACACACACACACACAGGAACATTCAAAGTTATACAAAGAAGGAGAAACACGGAGCTACAAGAACAACAAGGAGGGAAAAAAAAAAAGCCCATAGGCTGCGCAGAGGCGACCGCAGCTGCTGGCTGGTCGAGCAGGCTGGATGCTCCGAGGCGATGCAGATGTTGGGACCCTGCAGCTACGTTAACGTACCTCTTAACCCCGCCCCCACCCCGATTCAGCTCCCATCCTGCTCAGCCGCAGCCGTCTGCGAGGGATGTGCACCCATATGTCCATACGTGCCAACACACTGTTGTGTCAAACAGGGAAACGTCGCTGCTGTTGGATAAGTGACGCTCTGTTCTCTGGAAAACACAGTGTTTGGTTTGGATTATGCAACAATGCAAATTAACTGTCAACTCCTATATACCCTCCGCCACCAACATTAGCACAAGTACAGCCGTATGTGGGTTTATTAAAAGTGGGAAAACCCAGTAAAATAGGCAATGGCAGTATACCCTCCTGTTTTTTTCTGTTGTGTCACTTATAATGTCAGGAACATGCCACAAAACAGGGTTTGTAAAAATTAGAAAGCAGCATGCAGGCCAGTGAAAATGTTACTGCGGTTGTTTCTTATTTTTATATCCGTACTTTTTCAGACTCTCTTTTAAACTCTGTGCTGACTGATTTGAGATGATGTTCCAGTGCAGCTTGGACGGAGATGGGCAGAGTTTGTGAGTTCCAGAAAAGGGGCATTTGCACGTCCACCAAGATGTCATGTTTACATCCCTGCTGATTGGACCTGGAGTTGATTAATCCCTGTGGCTACTGCAAAGTCATTTGTCCCATTAATGAATGCTGATTGTAACCTTTCCCACTGAAGACAAAAGCCAGATGTTAGTGGGTGTCAGCTGGATTTTTGTGCAGTGGAAAAGGGGCTTTTTGCACCTGTGAGTCATCCTGATGAGCAGTCATCAGCTCTCTTAGAAAATGTGACACTGATGTACGTTAATGTTTGTGAACATTTAGCTACTTGGCTTCTTGCTTGTAGTTTTTGCTGTGACCTCTGCTCTTAGATTGCCGGCTCCACCTTGAAGGCCTTAAATGGTTCACTGCTGCTCACAGCTGTATGACAGAACCACAGGAGACTGTGCACAGGGCTGCAAGTAAGAGTTATTTTCTTGTTATTTTGAGTCTCCGCTGATTATTATCTTAATATATGTACTAATCGTTTGTAGTGATGGGTATCAATACCGACATTGATAACCATAGTTAGTAACCATATTACCTTATTAGTACTCTTTCGTGCAAAAAATGAAACACCTAATATGAAAAGATGTGAAAAGATTCAACATTTTATTATCATTGTTATTTTATTTATTTATTTTTTTGCAGAAATAACAAGTTAAATTGTTTCCTGAGTTTCCTGTATATATAATAAATATAAAGCAGGAGGAGCAATAGCTACAGATGTCTTGTCAATATATTTCAGGTGGTGCTGTCCCCTGATGCTGCTTCACAACCAGAAGCTTAACTTAAACAATATTACAAATGACCAAAGAACTATTAGCCCTCAAGATTCTCAGAAGCTAACAGAAATAGATAACAGAGAAAATGCCAAAAAAAAAACCAGACTGCAAACTAGTCGCCAAAAAATAAGTTTGCATTGTACATTTCTGCAAACCATAGATATTTTTAACATTTGAACATTATTTTGTAGTGGACATGTTGAAAGTCTACCTTCCAACAATGCTGTGGTAAAGGTGTGGTTAGGTTTAGGAACAAAAATCACATGGTTAAGGCTGCGAAAAGATCATTTATTTGCTTAAAATACTCAAGTTTGGTGGCAAAAAGCCGCTGGAAAAACAGGGATGGGTTGGTGAGAAACATCCAGGTGCAGCTGCATAAATGTGGCCGGGAAAAGCTGCAATGTCCCGCTAAAAAACACCCAGGTTTGGTACCACGAACACCCGTGAAAACGCTTTGAGCAATCACCAGAAACAACCGATGTTTGTCGGTTTCAAACTGTGGTCTGCAGCTTTGCAGACATCTTGCCTCGGTGACACGCCATCCACCATCTTCTCTACCTCCCGATAACAAAGTCAGCTTATATATTATGTCACATTAGAAATGTTGATGCAATACTTATTATATATTCAAATGTAACGTATTTATGGTGTGCAGAAATGCACAATGCCAACATTGTCTCCTGCCGAATGTGCTGTAAAAACACTTACAGAGTGAGCCCACACTTTTGGGCGTTTTGTCTCGTCAGATATGACTGGAGAGCACAGAATGTAAACGCACAGTTACTCAACGTCACAATGGTCAGTACACGACATTTAGGACTCTAAAAATTCCAGCTATATAAAAATAAATTAACATTACATGCTGTTAATTTTGACAGCATCGCAGTTTGTCCAGGAGCTTATTAATATTCCGATACTGACCAGTCAGAAACTGGTAGTGATGGCCAAGTGAAGCCCCATGAAGCATTTTCCTTATTTTCTGAGCCCACTAGATGGCGCCCTCGGTTTAAACAGAGAGGCTCAAAGAATACCAATTCAGTGTGCTTTCAACCTTTTGTTGAACAAAAAGCGCCATCTAGTGGACTCAGAAAATAAGGAAAATGCTTCATGAGGCTTCACTTGGCCATCACTAGAAACTGGTGCCACTACAGTGCCAGTTTTCGATGACTGTCCCTGAGCCTTTGATATTCAAAAGATTACTATTATACATGATAAAGAAAGGCAAACAATGACTGTCATTTTTGCTTGAAAACAACTGAAACAATCAGCCAGTTATAAAATATAGACAAATAATGCTCCATAGATCAACTGACGGATTAATTGACGGAGACCTTTAAATGCATTTGGTGCTCAGTAGAAGTGTGTACACCATCAGAAATCAACACAGGCTGATATAGAATAGTTTTATAGTGAATCAGTGTTGAAACTGCAGCTGTAAAGTTAATTATTAGATCATGAGAAATTTAAAAAGTTGTGTTTCCTCTCACGTACAGAGGTCACATGTAGGCAGGCGGGGAAATATGTAAATGTCTTTGTGAAGCTAACGGAGGCAACTCCAGAAAAAAAAAAAATACTGTCTGCCCAAGTGGGGCGTGAGGCAGAGGAAAAGCACCAGGGCGGGCAAACAGCCATGAAATCCCTGATGCTTCCTGCCAGTGTGGAGATAGGCCCCGCCAACTGCCCAAATCCAGAGCAAGTCCTCATTCCTCCAAAGCGGGGGGACACCGCTAAAGCCTCTCCCAATGTCAAGTGGCATTTATTAAATACACGGAGAGGAGAATGTTTTCATGTGAGTGTCCCCGGTGATCTGTGTGGTCCAAGCAGGAGTGCCAAACCCAGAGCTGCTGTCTTTCTCCCCGTCTTAGCCGCTTCTTCTTGCTGGTTTTGACGCCGGTCCAGATCCCCCGGTAATCCCTCGCAGGCCTGCCTGAGTCTCAGGTACACCTTGCGCGTGCAAACAAAACGTCTGATAACGCATGTGTGTGACGATAAATAAGCCATTAGAAGACACCAAACCTCTGGGAGATCCGTTCGACTCTTCCAAAGAGACGTTTCATGCCACACTCTGAGGACTTGAGAGGATTTGGGTGCAAATCACATTTTGTTATTTTTCTCTCCTCTTTTGTGTGCTGTAATGTTTTGGCGCGGGGGTAGAGTAGGGTGGCATCTTCCATACCCGCCCAGTGGAATCATGGGTGGTAAATCTTCCCCCACTAGAACAGCGGCGGTTATAAATGAGTCGAGGTCTCCTCGGGGGCTTCAGATTAGTTCTATTTTTTACATGTTAGGGCCGTATGGTGTTGTGACGGCCCTGTGAAGTCACCGGATCTTATTTTCTGTTGTGCCGCAATCTGCCAGTGCAGATGACACTGGCTGCAGACCCCAAGTCAGCCGCTTATTGTTCATTTTGGCTACAGCTGTCCAGCAATCCCAAGAACATGGGAGTTCATATCCAAGGATAATCTGTTTTTTTCCTCTCCCCCATTTGCCGGCGATGTTTAATGCCTCGTCTCGGGTGTATCCTAGCTTTTGGTCAAAGAATAGAAGTGGTGGAAAAAGAGGGAGGGTTACAGAGAAAGCAAGCTTAGGAATACAGCAGCCCCTAATCCTTGGGTGACCACTGGCGAGGCCCAGATGAGCGCTTACATTAAGGCGACTGGAATAGTTTTCAAAACTACCGGGGCCGTCCTTTTGTCTTTTCAATGCGCCGAAGCACATTAAGCAGAGAGCCGGAGACGAGGCGGGGCGACATGAGAAGCTACATTTATCAGTTCACAGTTTCAGAGGATATTGCAAATCAATTTATTAGATTATGAGGCCTGCTTTGAGCTCTGCTTTTTCTCCCCCTCCTCCTCTATCGGCTGCCTTCAAACGTAATATTTTAAAGAAAACTCTATTTCCAGATTATAGAGCACTTTATCGCAGAACAAGGAAGTATAAATTCTGGCCCAGACATCCTAAATCCTATTTTCTCTCTTCCCCCTTACAGTAACGTGTCTTCATCTTCTCAAGGACATTGACATAATGGAGTTTGTTATGCTTTGGTCTGTGTTGGCAAATTTAACCTTTCACATGTGGATTTCTGTAACTAAACACTGAAACATTTCTATCTTTAACAGAAAGACACTACATGAAGTGTAAAAACTGGCAATGCATCTCCTCTTGGACATTAAACTTCCACAATAAGACTAACAATTTAAAGACGCAGGGGAAAAATGGCTAGCACCCCTCCACTGACGGCAGTTTGTGCGGCAGTCCACATGAAGTATAAAGTGTAATAACACGCAGCCGCAATTAATCTTCCAGCAAGTGATCCAATTATCCAATTGAAGCTGCAATTTATGAACGCTGGGCTTGTTATGTGCTAAGATAAAGCTCGGACTTCTCCGACACCAATGAGACGCTTTCTTAAACGGTATTATCCATGTTTGGAGACTGTTTCTTGCCGGGGATTTTTCTCACTGTGCGTTTCAAAGCGGCTCGCGCATCCCTGCTATGAAAAAGATAATTCACAATGGTAATCAGTGCTCTTTAATTCCGCGCCTCTCGTGTTGGGCTGACTTAGGATAAGACCCTTGAGGGGAAGCCCCTCTTCTCTGCTGACGGATGTCCCTTTCTTTCTTTTTTTTTTGGATCACGATTCATCTAATACTGAGGATTAATGGGACTGATGGCCGTCATATCAAGTGCCAGACAATTTGAAAAGTTAACGTGTGTTATCCCCGAGGGCCAGCAGAATCCAATCAGTCATATAATAATAACTCTGTGCTAGAGGGTGCAAAAACTTGCAGGTATGACACCATATAGCGTGTTTTCCTTTTTGTTTTAAAGTGCTGACTCTTGCAACACCTGTGCTACAACCTACCTTGATATATTTGCACATTCTTAGGTGGCTGTATTATTTTCATTATCAGAATAAGTGCTCAAAAACTCTACTAAAACAAAAGCATTAATTCAACAATGGCAAGCATTTAGGATTGCTGAGCCGAGTAGAGTTGGACAAAAACCTCCCTATGCTTCAGCCTTGCTTGCTTTTTGTGGTCGTAATAAAACATTTCAGCCCAAACTCTGTGTTTGTCATCGCAGCGATCCTCAAAATAAAGACAGGGAAGTAGAATCTGGCCATCGAGAGAGAGAGAGAGCTGCACAAAGACAAATAATCAAAATAATCTCTTTTTTTTTTTGTTAACGATCCTGATGCATAATTCATTTCATTATTTTGACACGTATTTATGTCACACTGCCTATAATGGTCTGATACTTTTGTTGTGCTTTATCTGAAATTGATTATAGCTGATGTTCATTAGCTGTTTTGGTGCCCCCTCCAGCATTTAATGCTCCACATGGAGTGATGATGTGCATGTACTTACCTGCAGTGCTGCAAGCGTTACAGAGCTGACATTACTTATACACTTATATAGGAATTATTATTGTTTTCGGCTTATTTTTTTCACATATACTTGTCTTTATTATAACTGATTACTCAAAGAAGTGCTGCTTTAAATAAGAGAGAAAAAAAAAGTTGAATTACCAAATACAAAATGATAAACTGCTTAGTCAAAGTGAGCAAAGACAGTTATTTTGTCCTTCTAAAATTAGTGCATCATATTTTAAGAACTTTATTATGCTTATAATATTTCTGAAAAAAATTAAGGTATACAGGAAGTCTGAAAATGCCCTAGATTTAATTCTGTAAATATTCTATATCTTAAATTAGAATTTTAAGGTCAGAGTTGCGACATAAATTTGATCTCATGTCATTTATCCATCTTTAATTTCTTTTTGCAAAAATGAGTGGAGCTCATCTGTATGAAAGTCCACATTTCTGATGCCACAAAGCTTAAAACCTGCCACTCAACTTCTAACTTGACGTCTACAAAGAGAAATTTATCTTGCAAAAAAAAAAAGACGGAGACATAAGCATATGGTCACAGGACAAAAAACATAATACAATACAGGAACAGATTGATATGACAACAGGAAACAGAGTAAGACTACGCTCTCTATTGTTACTTGAATGTATTCATTTATCAATGTATTTTTTTTATTATTGCTGAAGTGTTACAAAATGGAGTTTAATCCAACTTACTTTACTTACCATATTCCTACATGATACCAAACACTGTGCTAGTTGAAGAGATGTTGCCCTTGCTAGTTGGCACCAGAAACACTATTTGGTTAAACGTATTTAAAAGATTATTATAGTCTGATGCCGTCGAGTTCACCCAATGAAAATGTCATAGGCATGTTTAAATATTAGTTTTCCTGGAGACGATTATTTTTAGTCAATACTATTTGTCATCTTTTATTCAGTGAGTAGTTGTGAAGTTTTATTTATAACGCATAGTGCAAGTGGCATTTGAATTAGGATTTGAAAAATGTAATAAACAATTTGAAATGGCTGTCAGACGCAGACAATGTTTAACCTCATAGATTTAGTTTAAACTCTTAGGAACATCCCTATTATGCATGGCACCACTTAAATGCTACTACTCATGTTTCTACCTATCTACAATGCCTGAATAAGAAAAAGATTTGTCCAAAAATCTGTCTGAAATTTGGTTTAAAAGGATCTTGAGCATTTAATTTAAGTGACAGATCAGCAAAAAGTATGGTAAAAGGCACCTTGATAAGATTTATCAGGTCAATCTGCCCATTATTTTCATGATCGATCAATTAATTGTGAAAATAAGTCGATAAAATGTTTAAAAAATAAAAAAACGCTCATTAAAATTTCACAGAGATCAAAATGAAGTCTTCAAAATGCTTCTTTTGTCAAACCAACAGCCCAAAACCCAAAAACCATCAGACATTTATACATCAAACATCATTTAGTGTCATAAATGACAAAGACAAGCAGCAGATTGTCACTTTTAAGAAGCTGAAAGCAGCAAATGTTTGACGTTTTTGCTTAAAATGTGACTGAAATGATTATAAAACAAAACATAACAATATAAAAAATATATTAATATTATTATTATTTTTAAAGTCAAGTCCTTTAGAGTCATGTCTCAAGTTAAATTCAAGTCTCAAGTCGTGAATACCAAGTCAAAGTTAGGTTTTTATCGTGTTGCTCCAGCAACTCGTGAGTCATGTGACTCGAGTCTGCCTTCTCTGCTGATAAACAACTTCCTGTTTGGGTAAAAATAGGAACATTTGCAGTTTAAGAAAACAATAAAACCTAAAAACATGTAGAGTATCCAATTATTTTCAGCACACAGTCAGTACAGGTCGAGAAAGAGTCAAGTGGAGGGTTTTAAAAATCAGTTTAGTGAAGCATGTCAGTGATCAGCAGGTAAAACAAGCAGAGCTGCCATCTCTTAATGAATTAATAAAATAGTTAGTGATTAATTTTCTTTTGAGAGACTCATTGATTTATACGGCTAATTGTTGCCAGCTCTCTTGAGTTAGCAATTTCAATATAATATAGGGTCCAGACTGCAAGTGTGTGCAAGAGATCTTTCACCTCATAAAATCATAAAGATAAAGATTGAGCTTTTAGAAACATAACTTTGATAGCAAAATCATTTTAATATATATTTTATTTTAAAGTGAGAGTAAGACAAATCCTCAGCATTAGTTGATCCAACAGAAAGGCATCATTTTGCCTGTTTAGCTCACATTAATCGTACCGTATTGAATAATGTAGACAGTGTAGAGTCGTGGCTACAGCTCCACATCAGCTCCATGAGAACACACCTTCCAATCCCAAACAGTCATCACTTAAAGACTTATTAAAATCGTGGGATTTGTAGTGTTTCTCTCCGTGCTTTGGGGCTAGACTGCGAATTAGCTTTACAGCCTCAGTGAGTGGCCGCTGGTTTGTGTGTACCTGTCACATTTGGTCCTATTAAAGCAAAAAGACCTGCAGAAGAGAGACAGTTCCTGTCTGCATAAAGCAGTCCCCCGCTGCTACTGTTTATCCAAAACACTGGCGTTTTACTTCTGCTAATGGACTGGGACTCAAATCAAATCTGACCCCCAGAATGAGAGCGAGCATTACCAAAAACAATATGATAATTCATTTTTTTCGCTCTCTTTCTAAATTGCAGCACAAAGCCAGACTCCATTTGATGAAGTCTTTTTATTTTTAAGGAACAAGAGGAGAAGGGTAGAGCACAGAGATGGGGAGGAAACGGCAAACTGCAGGAAATTCAAATTCTTTAAGGTGGATTGTGTTGATACAAACATGCGGTTACCTCGATGTGCTTGTGTTGCCATATCTGTTCATTTAAAAATATTATTTCATGACAAATTGTAGCACAGTTTATGGAAAATGTCCCCCATGCACCATCCACATATAGCCTTATGTATGAGTGAGATATACATCTATATTCTTGTAAATGTAGACATAACTTCACTGCACGCTGTATGATTTGATGATGATTTCCATCCTTCTTAAACCTTTGTAAAATGCACATTTCTGGTTTAATTTAGCTCTGTTTTTTTTTTTATAAAGACATATTCCTACTCATGATAATCCTGCAAAACAAACTCTTGTTTCTCATTGTTTTGATTTCCGTCTCCGTTTGTGTCATAAAAACAAGTCCTCCGACCCATTTGATCCCATAGGTTGTTTGTTCCAACTCTAATACGACCCACAGGAGCATTTCCAAAATCAGCCCCCCTGCTGGCGGCAGTAGATCAACACGAAAATGACGTACACGACCTTAAATTGTCGCAGTTTTTAACACATGGTTTAGGTTGTGTAATGGTAGCAGTTTTGTTTGGTTTAGGTGCCAAAATGGTTAGCTTGGAGAGAAGATCATGATTAGGGTGAGCAGTGGTCTCCTGGGTCAAAGTCCTGTGTGTGTTTGACCTGTTCACCCACCTCCTCCCTGTGCAGACTTTGTTGATCTTTGTAGTGTGTCACCTCACTTTCTTTGTTCCCATCATAACTGATGCTACGGCCCCAAGAGGCCACTGCCTAATCGGGGTGTGTCATATCATCTTGTTCGCGATAATACCGGTATAATTTTTATATCATATGAAAAATTCATACCCTGAGACTCTTGATATTTTGACTTGTTGACATTTTGACGTATTGGTTACCCATGGCAACAACAAGCATGGCTGAAAGCAAAATCATTACCAACATTGCGATGGTTCCAAAAAGAGGAGCCGCTTCAGTAGTGTGGAATAAACTGTGGCGTCCTGAATGTTTTACTTCTCAGAGGGAACTCATTCAGCGGCTCCTCTGGCAGCAGCACAGCGTCTCTCCCTCTCCTCTCTCACCGTGCACATACAAGAGTGTCAAATGTTGACAAAAAACTCCATATATGTGAATGTGTGACAGTTGTGGTATCATAACAGCCTGTCACAGGTTACAGCGTGATGATTAGAGGAGAAATCACTTGTTGATTTATATGTATAGATCCCAGGGACATTTTTTTGTATTTGGGAGCTGTTTAAATGTGTAATTTGTGGTGGATTTTATTTTGTTGAAATTTTAATATTGTATACAGAATCTGAATCTCACTCTGAGTTACTGTTGTTGTTCACAAACTAAAGATATTAGTCATTTTTCTTCAGTTTTTCCTGAATATTTGAAGGCAAACTGTAAAACTGTATCACTTATTTCATTGCAATTCTATTTTCTTAAATTATGAAGTTTTTTTTTTTTTTTACTAATTTGTCAAGAATATCGTTTTTGTAATAATACCTGGACATATTGTGATATTATTTTAGGGCCATATCATTGTTTGGAGGCAGACAGTCGACATTAAAAGAACCGTACAAGCTGGAGTGGGAGGATTTTGGGTAAGAATAAGACTTTTCCAAATTAATATAACAAGAAAAAAAACAACACACAATTGAACCTAAAAAAAAAAGAATATCCCAGTATCTATAGCACACTGTGAGTAAAGGTAGAAACAGTGTCAAGTGGAGGGTTTTAAAAATAAGTTTAGTGAAGCAGATCACTGATCAGCAGGTAAAACCAGCAGAGCTGCCATCTGTTAGTTTACTGAGGTCAACCACTGAAAGCATGTCGACGCAAACTGAGCCGCAGCGTTGATAAGCTCATCCATCATCAGCTTACCTCACCTCTGATGGAGGAACCTAAAGCAGCACTGTGCATGCACGAGACCTTCAGCTCTGCATCAGTGGCTTTAATCAAAGAGGGAACAGAGGTGTGTTGAAACAGGAGCAGGAGATATTTTAATAACAATATGAATTAAAATTAGATCAAAATGATACAGTGACTAAAAATGACAACTGTTTTTTTGCCCTCGTACGTACAGGAAATAGTCTTGCGTCAATATGAGCCTTAATTTAAGAACATTTTTGAACACAAATTGAATTAGAGGGCTGTTTTGTTCAAGCATATTTTCTCTTCCATTGTGATTTTAACCCTTGACCTTTTTAAAAGTGTGTTGTTTCTGCAGCTGCACTCAAAAAATACATGCTACTAAAGATATTAAATATTTAAGGCACGCTTTTGAATGTAGCAGGACTCGGGGAGAGATGAAAAAACAAGGATTGAAGCTGTTTTTTTTCTAGTTTTTTTGTACAAATAAATTCAAATTCAGTCCACAGAAGATAAAACTATCATCACTCCACCTTTCCTGTCTTTATTTTTACCTCTTATCACCCTCATTAAGCTTAGTATAAGTCTTAGCTTTGTAATAATGAGTACATTAGATATTAGTTTGACTTCAGATGATTTTAGAAACCTTTTTTTTGTTAACCTCATGCAGGAATTAGTGGTATATCTTTCTGCTTTTCCCGTCTGTCACTTCATGGAAATAACCTCAGATAAAACAAGTGCGAGCTTATCAAAACCCCAAACACGTTCTTGAAACTGTGCTCTCAACTGTCCACCTTAAGGGGAGAGAAAAAGAAGAAGGGGGGAAACGCAGAGGAGAGTAAAAAGAAAAAACAAAAAGGAAGCCAAGCTGATGAAAAGGACGTTATTAGCTTGGTCGCGGTCGGAGCCCATTTGCGTCCATTTGCATCTGGGCTGAAACCTGCAGCTGAGAGCATCTCGGCGATGTATAATGACCGGTTGTCACAACAACACGGGAGGTGGCCCCGCCGGCAAAATGACGGCCCTGTCACTCCTCCGCAAAGACGAAACGCTGGCAACCTGTAATTCCCCTCGCAGCGCTCCTTCCTTCCTGCCTGCCGCCTGGTTAAATGGCACTTTTGAAGGAAGTAAATCTACAAAGTTGTGTTTAATAACATTGCTGGAGCCAAATGTTTGACGGGGTGAGGTGTGTTTGTGGGGGGCGTCGAGCGAGAGGCTCACAGGGTTAAGAGGGATTTGTCATTTGTTTGTGCTCGCAGGCCCTAATCTGTTCATTGAAACGGCCCATCTTTTCAGCTAGCCGTGCTCAAAGTAAATGAAAAACAATTATACAGTGCGTGGAGAGGAAGCAAGGCAAGGTGGGACGCTGCTGGCTGCAGTGTGGAGGGGGTATCGATGCTGGATCCCCTCTGATAGTGTTCATCTATCCCTAATGTGCTTTTTTTTAAAACCACTCAGGCTTTTAAAATGCGAGTCGAGGGAATCAGAATGTTTTTGTGCTTTGCATGTTTCTTTATCTTACCATTTGTACCATTTTAAATTAATATTTATGTCACATAAGAGTTTGCTTGAAAGTTCAGAGGTAGTTTTAATGAGTCACAAACACAAAACATAAAACTACAGCTACATGCCTTGAACCTCGCGTGAAACCAGGCGGGGGAATTAACTCTTATTTCTCATATTACTATGTTAATATATTGTCATTTACATATTACATGTAAATATACTGCTGCAGTGTTTGACATTGGCCTTCAGATGAAATGTTTCACCTCCCCTGTCCGTGCGTCTGTCTGTCTGTCTGCTTCAAAGTCTGATTCTCTTAAAAAGAAAAGTGAAACTCCAGAATAGATTTTATATCGTCTGTAATGAGTCAAACACCAGAGCTGACTCGCTTGGGTTGCAGCCTCCTGTCTCTGCAGATGTGAAGTGAAGTGACACATTGATATGCAGGGAGAAGAAGAAGAAAAAAAGAAGCACTAAACACTAAAACTCACAACCAAAGGCCTCCCCAAAAGGCAAACACATAACTAAACCTGTGCGAAGAAGAAGCAGCGGGGAAATTAGCGACAAAGCATTATAATTTGTCACTGATGCATAAATCTTGCTGACGTGCTCAGTCACTTTAATGGTGCCGCGGCTGCTCGGTGGAAGGCTGTGCAAACTTGCGCAGTTGCAGAAAAACAGAAAAACTATATGTTCGAACATCACCTTATTTGCATAATTTACCAAAAGCCAATGAGGCAGCTCAAGGAGTGCGGGTGATAGTAATAAGTGTTTGGGAAAGGCAGAAAGATCACTAATGGTTTGCCTATGGGGATTTCTCCACGCCATGGGGGAGGAAAATGAGAAATATTTTTCAAACAGCGGGGGTAAAGGTTTTAAAACTAGGAGCACATGGGGAGATAAAGATGTTCCTGCCACGGGGTGCTACGCGGGAAAAATGCAACTGCGAGGATGACAAAAAGAATGCCCCCGTAATTTCGGCATTAAGAGGTAATAATCATGTTTCACCGATGATATTAAAAACGGTAACCCGCAAAGCCGGGGTAAAATAGATAAATATATAAATAAAAGTGGAGAGGCAGAGAGGGGGAGGAAAGAGGGAAAGAGGAGTGGGCCCATCAGGTAGAGGAGGTAATGAGGTGGTGGGTGGGTTGGGGTGGGGTTGCGGGGAGGAGGAGGAGGGGCCCGGCGCCCATCACCAACTCTGTGTGAGAGTAAACAAAGAGTGAGGCAAGTGGGGAGAAAGAGTTCGGAGATCACGACCGAGCTGCAGATCTGTGGCTCCCTGCTGGGCCGCTGTGTGGGAAAGGAAGGTCTCATCTATTTGAAATATGGGGATGTGAGACAGTTTTCCACACACATGATGCACATGCAGACATGTCGAGAGGCAGGGAGAGTGTGTGAGGGCCTCCGTGATCAGGCGATACAGCGCCGGGTTGAAAGTCAGGTTTCATCCTGATTCGATGCTATTTCGATTCTTTGGACAATGATATGATATTTGCTGAAGTCATAACGTCTGCCACTGTATCATTCTGACTTGATTCAATTCAAGGGCCTTCCATCAATAGGAGATGTTATGTTTCACACGGATACACACGATGCAGAGGAAGCTACCACCCCCTTTTTTTGTTTTTGCTTTTTTCTGTTTAAGAGAAAAAAAACACAAAATTGTAAATAATTGTGACCAATTAAAGAAATATTTCACTGCTGGAAAGAAACTAGACTGTCTCTGCAGTAAAAAGATGCAAATACTTGATGCTACATGACCGGGGGAAAAGGAGGAAAATGGCTGTGGCCTTTGCTTTTGCTCAAGAGGTAGGAAATCTACAACGACCAGGATTGACAATTCATTGGATTATATTAGCAGGACGTATAAAAATGTATCGGAAAATGTTGTTTACCTACCCATAATTCCCATTTCCACGTGTATTTTGCCCTCCAGTGAATGATTAGAGGAAAGTAAAATCAAAAATACGAAAAGAGGTCTGCACACCAGACCCTGCTCCTTTTGGAAATTTTAACCATGTCAACACACGTGACATTTTGGGCAACAGCCCTCCATCAGACAACAACAGACAACATCCTCTCTGACCTGTTCTTGTATGTTCGTATTTGTTCTTCTGTCCAGCACCCAGGAGTTTATCATTTTTGGATGTGCATGCTGTTTTTTGAGTCTTCAAAAGTAAATTAAAAAATTACTGCAAGGTATTTAATCACAAGATCAAATCAGAAGTGAACAAATGTTTCTTTTAGTTGTTTGATAATTCAGTCTTGAGACTACTTTCATTAAATATTAGTCAAATTGTGTGCTGACCTGAAATAGTGTAAAGAGTACATGACCGTCAGCTCTCAGTTTTCCAGTCATGCCCAATTTATGTAATTTTGAGACTGTTCAGGGACCCCAGTATGTATGTACATTTTTTCTTCGACAAAATGTAGTGTAATTCTGGAGCATTATTTAGTTACCTTTCTGACAAGATAGCTCAACATGGTTGGTACTAATGGATACCTTAGGTCCTCTGGTTTAATATGATACCCACATCTTCACTGTAGCTTTTAAACTGAGCCTGATACAGCAGGTTTTATTTACCTCACTCCTCACCTTCAGCTCTGCCTCTCATACCTGGAGCTCCTTCACAATATTTTGCCAGATATTTGGCTATCGCTTCTTTGCAACTTTGTTCATCAGGCTGCAGTCCACCTCACATGAGTTCTGGTGTGAGTTCACCTGACCCACACTGTTTTACAACACCTGCGGGGGATGGAAGTATCAGATGGCACATCTAAAATGTGTTTTAACTCTTTAACTAAGATTATTTATCATATAAATACATGTAACTTGCATTGTCGTGATTTAAGTCAGTAAATAAACTACGGTACTTGATCCAATTTAAAAGTCAACCATAGACCTGTTCATGGGCCCCCTCTTGGCTTCGGGCCGGGGTCATCTGTACCCTTTGACCCCCCTGACTGTTGGCCTGCTCCCACTGCTGGGTAACATAATGCGAGCTTAGAAAGTTCTGACACAGGAAGTGTGTCTCATGTGTGACATGAGAAAATATGGCGGATATTGTTGAGTGGGCTAAACTGCGGCCTAGAAGCTAAGCTAAGTGCAACATGCTAGCTGCTACTTAGCCTGTGAAGCACATAAGGCAATTTGTGCATGTCGACTAAGGGTTAAAAGCAAATGTATTTTATATTGAACTTTATATTGAACCCAAGGTCAACAGTATAGATTCCCTACTTCAGGGAAACACAGGACGCAGGTTACACTAACAAATTTCATGTGTTGTTCGTACATTTTCTTACTCAACTTTAGGGTTGAGAGCTAAACCCAGTACTGACCAAATTATGTTGGTACGACAGAATAGTGACTCACGTTAATCTGTTGGTGCCAAATGTTGACATCTGAGAGTTCATCTAGGTGACAACGCCGGGTTTAGACAAAAGGCAGAAGTGCTGCAAAGCGTCCTGAGTCCCTAAAGCCAGCCATAGAGCATCAAGGCTGGCAGCGGAGCTCTACGAAGCCACCAGGTTCAACTCCAGACAGGAGGTGGAAGTGCCCTGAAGCCTGGGAGCAAGTCACAGAGCTCCATGGCTACAGAGTCACCTTCCCAGAGGTCCAAAACCATGGCTGCACCCAGCTCTGCAGAAACAGTTTCGGCATCTGGTCTATTTTCTTTTTTATATTGTTGAAGTGATATCCTCGACAGATAGACAGATTAGCTCTACGGCAGCTTGTCCAAAAATTGAATTTTTGTTATTACAGAGAAATTAAAGTACTGAAAAAAGGCACCATTGGTTACCTATGCCAAATTGCAGGTATTGGTTTAAATGAGAGCAGTACACTAAACTACTCACCACTGGTTTAAGTCACTGCAACTCCAGACAGAGCAGCATGATTGAATTTCAGCCGGTGTGCACATTCTTAGCCTGATATTGATGAAACAGAGCAGCTAGTGTTGCCATAGCGAGAGCAACAAGTTAGCGGAGTGAGATAACTGGCCAGGTTTGACGTGTTTCCAGAGTATTTTACCCTGTAACTGCAGTCTTTGCATGTGATGTGCTTTATCTGTCCCGTCTTTTTCCCAAAATATTTCCACTCTGCTGATGTATTCAGAGAGGGGAGAAAACGTCCTCATTGTCTTTTTACTGGCGGATTGCCATGATCTTCCTGGCACTGCATGACGGAGACACAGACGTGCCATGGAAATTTCAAAATAGAGGTGATGACATGAGTTGATGTTTTCACTTTGCATGGGTACTATCGGATCATCGATCGTTACACCTCTAGTAGGGCCTGTTATAGAAGGCTCATTGAAGGATGACACTGGTACTTTGGGGGGTTTATGGTGAGAAGATTGTCACATGATCACTCAGTCCGTCAGAAATATGAACTTCAACATACATTTCCTGTCTTTCAAGTGGCTATAAAGCTAAAATATTACATTTATATAAGTTAAATAATTCATAATTCAAGATGTATCATTACAATCTGAAGCTTTATAAGCCACAGTTTTCTGTTTTATATAAAATGATTAATTCAAAGCCACCCAGACGATTTATAGCGAATACTTAACTGTACAAACGAGCCTTATAAAAAGTCAGCATTTCCTCTGGTTGTTTACAGATCACACTGGTAAAGTTTTAGAGCACAACTGCACTACAACACAGCCTATAAATACACACAGTGTAAAACAGTGTCAGGCGTGTTCCCTCTCTCCACTGATGGCCACTATCCAAATATTTCCCGATAAGCCTCTTGATTCAGATCAGTGTTTTCAGCCCTGACGTCACATTTCTTTCAGGCCTACACACAAGCAGTAAACTCAAAACTACAGAACTGACTTCTGAGTAACGAGCCTCTCTGACTCTGCCGAGGACGAGAGCTGCAGCGAGAGCTCGGTGAATGTCAGCGGACGCCTGCCTTCAACTTCCCATGAAGAAAACGATAAGCAGGGAGCCGGTTGAGACGGTCGGTCGGCGCAGTACATTGTGATAATGACATTTGGGGAGGGATAGTGTTGCAAAGCTGTTAAGCTCTTTCATTGCACCAAGAAGATTAGTCGACGAGATGGGGCTGAATGACAGCGAAGGTAGCGTCCCCAGCCTCGCCTGCCGAGGACTTGGCATGCAGAGGTCCGTTAAAAGCCAAGCGCTTACTTTACACCGAGGACCAATTGTCCTTCACTCGCAAAGTATTGCAAACCCCCACAAAGCAAGGGCATTCTGTTGTTTGTGTCTCTTTCATGTGGCTGTTGATGTCGCTGGATTTACCAGTGATTTCTACTTCTGCGCTTGTTTTTACCTTTTATTTACTCCGCTCCTGCTCTTCTGCGGGTGACTTTCACTGAACTATCCGAGTTTGTTGCCTTTGTGAAGCTTAAGTTTTGCCGTCATGCCAGCGTGCAGAGGTTTATATACAGCCGCTGTCTGGCGAGGCCTTTCTGGTGAGGCTGTATTTAGTTTATCTACTCACCCAACCCTCTCTCAAACCCCAGTTGGTTGCAAAGTCACCACATTAGGCCTTGTTTGACCGCACCAAAGCAAGAAGTGGGAACTCTGGACAGCTTGTCCTATTATCTGGGACACTGGCCTGCCATGCCTTTAACTCTTTGTCACATTGCCTATTCCCATTATAAGCCTTTGGGGAGCAGGGGGCCGCCCGCCTGCATCCTAAGTGTATGTGTGTATACGTCGACGTGTGTGTTGGTCTGTGGTTTTAACCCGAGTTTCCCTACAGGCTTCTGGAACCACTTTGTCCATCTCTTGATGTTCTGTGTCTTGGCCCTTCTCCCTCCGCCCACGCAGGAGTCATTTTTATTTATTATCTCCTCTGACAGCAGAGGGAATGACGGGGAGTCGGAGAAAGCGTTTTGTCAGTTCTTAAGTGTCTGACAATCCGAATGAAGTTTAGCATGTGAAGAACAAGAGGGCGTTCTGTTATTTTTTTATTTATTTCCGCGCTGATGGAAGGATGGGATGGGCCACAGAGAGATGCAGAGAGAGATGGAAATGACAGAAGGAGAGACGGTCGCTGAAGCCACCAGTGAATTAAATAAGTCCCCTCTCTGTCACTGAGAAAGCCTGGTGCTGTGGAGATAGGTGGGGAGGTGAGGGAGGGGCTGGAGCATGGCGCGCTGACCTCCAGCACGTGACCCGGGTCCCCTGGCGGATGCAGCCGCGGGAAAAGGCTGAGCGCAGAGTGATGAAACACGCAGGCTGCCAAAGTGACAGGGAAGTCCTCTCGAGAGGGGATCAGTCTCAAATATGGCGACTCCTGGCCTGTCAGCCGCAGCTTCGACACCACCGCCTCCCCCTTCGCTGCTCTCTGATCTTCTCATCAATTTTGTCAAATAAGGGTGTACAGTAGGGATGTCACGAAAGTGCTGCTTCGCTATCAAGTTGATGCCAAATTTCTGATTCCTTTGGACATAATGGGGCAGCATACACACCTACAGGTGTTCTTGGCTCTGTTAAATTCCAAATGAAGAGGAAAAATGGCTACCGACATGGAAGAACAGCGTATTTTCTAAATTCTATGCAATAGGAGCACTGCCAATTTATGCTCATAGCCTGTGTATAAAGACGAACAGCAGGACAGCTCCCCAAAAGAGAAGCCAAAACATGTCTATCGCCCCCTGGTGGCTGGCTGCAGTATTGGTTATAATGCTCGCCCCCTCCATGTTAGCAGAAGGGACATGAGGCAAACTACAAACTAGCAAACTTTTTGTTTTCTGTCATTTTTAGTATTTCTTCATCACGCTGACATTCAAGTGTTTGTTGTTCTAATAAGTCTGATTTTAATTAGTTATTTGGTACTATATAAAGGGGGGTGACGTCATGATTGACAGCTGTGAGAGTCAATTGAGTGCTCATGATCAGTGCCGCTGCTCGCACTTGATTTGATGGCAGAATCTTAATACTGCAGAGATCACTACTGATCAGTATCTGGCTCCAAATGACAT
Source organism: Cephalopholis sonnerati (assembly GCA_019142605.1). NCBI lineage: Eukaryota > Metazoa > Chordata > Actinopteri > Perciformes > Serranidae > Cephalopholis > Cephalopholis sonnerati. The sequence continues at coordinate 4,647,793 of JAGQAX010000024.1, forward strand.
CACCAGCACAAGATGGCAGCGGCTGTATCCAGGATATTTTGGCTTCATTTTTGCACAGTAGAAGGAGGTAGAGTCACGTCGTCCATCTTTATTTACATTCATTGATTTACACTCTATAAACACCAGTAGGGATATAATGTTAATCTTTTACCCAGCCGTCCAATCACAGCAGAGGAGGAAAGTTGGGACAAATAACATACCACAAAGACCAACCTGTTACATCTTACATCTTATGCAGCACGCCCTGAGCAGAGCGCATCCATTACAATCAACTAAAGTTGCTACACTGACCACGCTCTTGTCTTTTATTTTGTTTCTGGTCTATTTTTTTTTCTTTGTGAACAAGTGCAGCGTCACGAGTACGAGTACTGTTTAAAGGATTTAACTGAAAACGTCATAATACCAGAGAAAATGTGACACAGCAGAGAAACCTAGTGGATGTTTTTACATTCTACATAAAAATAAAAGACTCAGTCAAAGTGTCCTGTCGTTAAAATGATCCAGTAAATGATTCAGTATCAGTTAATGTGGCCTGTATGCTCCCAAACCCTGCATAAACATCTACATTATCACTTAGCAAAACACACTGTACAAAGTGAAGCTGGCAGCAACCACACGCTACAAAGATGGAGTCTGTGTAGCAGGTAAAAAAACCCTGCTCTGCTCCACCTATGTGACGCGTCGTGCCCCATGTGCTTCGTGTTTCCTCGCCCACATAACCTCATGAACCCATGCGGACTTAACATTCGAGGCGCATCATCGTGGATTGATACTATTTAAATTAAATGGATGTAAATGTTTTGTTGTTGTTTTTTACCAGGACATCAAATTGGGTTTTGAGAATCATGGAGTTTCACTAGTATTGGCATTGACGGTATTGGCATGATATTTCTGGTCTCATGACTGCCTGGGTGATACATCTGAGAACTGGATGATGAGGTTTCGATGCATTAGCTTGGGATCAAGGTGACTAGTGCTCAAACAATTAACAACAATTCAGCAATTGACATAAAACACAACAGTTAATTCAATTTTTTTAAACCAGAAACGCCAAATCTTTGCTGGTTCCAGCTTCTTAAACGTAAGGATTTGCCTTTCTGCTCCGTTATATCACTGCACACTGGTTATTTGGGGGTTTTAGACGGACAGATCTGCCACAATTTTACAGTAATAAAAGGCCTGGTATGAGTGTGTCCTTACCTCTGTCCTCTCTAAGCTCAAACGGCTGTGGATTGATGTATTTATTTGTTTACTTGGCCCTCTTTCAGCCCGAGGCTCGTCTCCGAGGAGTCCGAGAGCCGTATAGGTGGTTGTGTTTGTTTGTTCTGAGGACACATTTGGCTGTGAGCAGGACACATCTGTCCAGGGTGATGTTTAGTCACAGTCTCTATCTGAATTCCCAGGTGTGAGCTCACACTGAGGCTGAGGCCCCGAGTGCCGTCAGGACGCCGCGGTGTGCGTCTTCAAACCAGCATGTTGTTTTGAGTTTGGAGGGTACAGCGAGAGAGGAGGGATCAGGGTGTTACGTGATGGAAGTTTGAGGTGATTTTTTAACTTTAGTGTGAGAGATTTGGTGTTTAGAAATGCTACTACAAGACTGTTTTTCTTCACTCCTGGAAAGTTGATGTTACGAGTCATTGCGAGACCGCACACACACTTCTAAAAACATGCTTCATGCAAACATATTATTATCAGGTGAAAAGAAACCTAACTTTTATTCCATATTTGGAGATTTTACCTTATAGCATCATATATTAGCGTGCATATGAACAAGTAAGTGCAGTAAATCTTGACATGCACAGAGTCATACAGGCAGACTCGGCTTCACTCGCCTCAGCAGTTACATAAATGTAGTCCTCTCCGTTGTAATTTGTGGCCTCAGTGGGTTTTTTGTGTTTTTTTTTTTTTTAATGTGATGTTTATCCCTGCAAACACAGCAAACAGATTCTGTGAGAGCAACGACAGCCGTGAAAAGCATCGGCGAGCACAGCAGGTACTCCTGAGCTCCGCTGTAACAAATACCTCTTAAAGACTCTTATTTAAATGCCCCATCTGCTTTGACAGGTGCTGTTTGAAATCTAACCCCACGGGGGACAACCTTGTAACTTTTTACGCGCCTCTTTGTAACCGCGCAAGGAAAAACAACGGGGAGCGATCTCTTTTGTCAACCCGTCGCACTTTGAAAAAAATATACTGTAGAAAAGGAGTGTGTTTGTGTGTGTGTGTGTGTGTGTGCGGTGAGGGGGGGGGTGATGCTGATGCCTTCGAAAACTTTAACTCAAAGATTTCTCTCCATGTGGTGACTTTCCACTCTCTCCACACACACGCACACAGGCAGACACACACCCTCAAGAGAGCACAATAGTGAGGATCATGTCTTTCTGTTTGTGTTTGTATGTTTGTCATTCCTCCTGTAAAACCCTGATTTGATAAACACGATCCGCCCGTTGGATTATGACTAATAAACCGGCCCTACCTGCTTTCCTCTGCTTTCTCCACGAAGATGAATTACCCGTTTAATAAATAATGACATGCAGTGCGCAATGACAATTACCTGACTTATTTTTCATGCAGGGGAGGGGGGGGGGGGTGTTGGATGGAAGACACCTTACGCTGTCACGGATGGCAGAGCGTAAACTGCACGCTTTAAGCTTTAATTACCTTGTTGTTTTTGTCCCTCCGTCACACTGGCCCCTGCACTCAATCATACTGCTGCCAAAGCCACGGCTCCACTCCAGAGACCCCTCTCACACCCCCCCCTTCCCCCTCAGTCCACTGCAACACATTAAGAATCGATTAATAAACAACATTAATATCTTTTTTCCCCTTTGTCCCTCTCTTGTCCTGATTTTTTTCCCCCTTTTGTTCTCCAAAACGACGCCTTTTCTTTATTAAATCTCCTTGTCGGTCCTTGTCATCAGGCTTTGTTCGCTGTTAAAGGTTCACCAAAAAGCATTGCATTTAATTGCCCACCACCCTTGATTGCAAGCTTGTCGGCGTGTGCGTGTGTGTGTGTGTGTGTGTGTGTGTGTGTGTGTGTGCGCTCGAGAGAGGCCGCCGCCATTAGAGCCTCCTGAAGGATAATTGCTATCAGTGTAATGATCACAGCGCTTTCATGTATCGGGCTCCTCCATCTTCCAGATATGTGCCATTAAGAGCAAGGTTGTCTTTGTTGCAGCTCATGCTTGGACATAGGCCAACCCCCCTTCACACACACACACACACACACACACACACACACACACACACACACACACACACACACACACACACACACATAGACACTGTTGAAGCTCAGGCATATTTCTAATATGCCAAGATATTCTCCTTGGGGGGGAAACGGCAAAAACAGAGACCACAGTTCTGTTTTATCTCATCAGCGAGCAGGCCTGCATCATCAAGGTAACATAAATAATTTATGGCGTCATTGTCGACCCGTCATCTGCAGCTGAAAAGCTATTACCGCCGTGAATTAAAATCAATTAAACCATGTCGTGGAAAAGTAACTCCTGAGCCAGGTAGGGCTGATTTCAAAATTTGAGCGACGCTGCTGCTGCTGCGACGGCGGAGAAGAAGAAGAAGTGACACCGCTGAACTTCACATGAGAGAAGGAAGTCTTAATTGTATTATTTTCCAACATTAAGAATGCAAGAGCTCTCTGAGAAAACAAAAGCAAGCAAGGAGGAGAAAAAAGCACTAGCCAGACATCTTGGCATCTGTTACCATTAATTTACTGCTCACTGCTTTCAATGTGATTTCCTCCCATATGTTTCAGATGTGTCTTTGCCTTCGCCCCCTGAAAACAAACGGCTTTTTCTCTGAATTATTCACTCCAGCTCCCCCCCCCACCCCAACACACACACACACACATACACACGAAGAAACACACACCCGTAAAAGCACCATAAACAATTCATCCGCGGCTTTATCATTAAAAGATGTCACACTGACTTTTCATGAAAGACACTCATGGATTGTGGTCTGCATGTTTTGTGGAGTCTCAGCATGCATGTAATTAAGAGCCCTGACACCTAAACACAGAGTGATCACATTCACATGAATCGATATATTTAAAAAGGAAAAAATGTACTTGACGTTCTGACTTTGACACAAAAAAATCAGATCTAAAAACACTGACGCACTGACGCAAAAAATCTTCCTATACAACAATTCAGCAGGATGCATTTTTTCGGGGACATTGTAGCCGGTTCCATTTCCCATCAGATAAGCCTCAGGTGTGTCTTCTTACGCCCTAATATGTTTAGTCTGAAGCCGCTCCTGAACACAATCTCCTCCTCACTGCTCACAATGAGGCAGGAACCGTCTCTGGTAGCCCTCGGCTGATAACAGTCTCCGCTGTAATGGCTCTCCATTGTTGGGAAAACACAATGCTTCTTCGGCCGTGCCACTGACAGCGTCGCAGGCCGAGCCCGACCTGCCTTTGAAGTTTCCTTTCAGTCTCAGATGCCCTCGTCGAGCCACCAGCTCTGACTGAATGATTGATGACGCCGAGGCCACAGAGAGTGAAATATAGATTTTAGAGACCATGATTTGTTACACTGAAGGCAGGAGGTGCTGCGACAGAGAGAGATGCATGTTGCTCCAGTTGTTGAGATCAGTTATACCTTCTTTTTGTGTTTTGTGTGCCAAAACGTACAAGTAAAAATAAATAAATTCTCAATTCTCTCTTTGGCAGTTGGAGGAATACGTTGGCTGTAGGCAGCCGACCCTTTCTCATTCCCAGGTCATCAAATACACACACTTTGTCACTCACCTTGACACCTCATAGGGGTGCTCAGCACACACTCCATGTGACAAACACCTGAAACACACTGTAACACACAGATTTAGGCGACCAAACTATTTGGTTAGGTTCAGAAAAAAGATCATGCTGACTTTTAGTTTTACAGGACATACGTACATAATTTCGATAATGTAACGCTGAAAACATTGACACAGGAAGTAAGAGTGTAAGTTACGTGATGTAAAATGTTCTCCTTTGGTCTTACATCGGACATGGGTACGCAACTTATGAAACGTTATGTTGAAAACACGGGGTATGTAAGGTGTGTAAGGTACATAACGTTAAAGCAGCATTGACTTTTGCTCTCAAACAGGACGTAGGTATAAAAGTTACCATGGTGGATTTCGTTTCACACAGGAAGTAGGACCTTAAGTGATGTAATTTTATTTTTATTTTTTATTTTTGGTTTGGCATTGAATGTAGGTACGTAAGTCATGTAAGGTTTCGTTAAAACAACAATGACTTTTGGTTTTACACTGAATGTACGTACATAAGTTATGTAATGTTATGTTGAAAACATAAACTTTTGGTTTTACACAGGAAGTAGGAATGTAAGCTAACTTTTAGTTTCACACAGGACTTAAATATGTAAGTTGGACGAAGGTAAGACGAAGGTATGTAGGTCGTGTAACGTTACGTTAAAACAACGGTGACTTTTAGTTTCACTTGGTGTTACAGCCAGCCATATTTTTCATTGTGTACCTTTTATTGGTTCAGGGGGCTTGGCCTACTTTACGTCCAGGTCGGCTCTGATGACGCCGAGGGTCGATGCTGCCAGCAGGTCGCTTCCCCCCCTGACCTTCTGATCGATAAAACGCTGTGTTCTTTGCGCGTGCTTGTGCTCAGTCCAGTGAGCAATTTCTTTATTGTTAACCGTGTTGCTTAACGCTGGGTGGGCCTCTGTCTTCATTGTTTGTGGCTTAGTCTTTTAGTGTGTGTGTTAGCTTCACGCTAGCCTAGCCCTGCGCTAACCACGCTTGTATATATATTGTAAATAACTCTGCACTTTAGATTACTCTGCACAAAGCTGTAGGGGTGAGCTGCCATTTCTGTGTGTGTTTGCTTCTTTTGTTTGTAGGGCGTAGGCAGCACTCTGGGGGAAGATAGGCGAGTTTTGTTTCTTATTTCTCCTCGCGTCATAGTGTGCGTGAATTTCTTGTATTTCCTGCGTTTAACAGAAAACCATTTTTTCTGTTATTGACTCTCAGATCCATGGTATTAGCAATAAATTGCTTGCTGTTGTTCATACTTAAGTGCTCTCCATTTCACTTTTATGTTACGCCCTAACACGCTTAAACTGGGGCGTAACACATGGAATGAAGATATGTAAGTCACGTAACGTTATGCTAAAACAACGCTGACTTTTGGTTTCACACGGACACAAACTGTGGTCTCCTGGTTAAAAGTCTTGTTTTTTTTTTATGACCTATCCACCTCCCCTTCCTCCTGCTCTATGCGCAATATTGTCGCTTGTACACAACATCAGTTTCTTTCATAGTCACGTATTGCTGTGGATGGGTTTACATTGGAGTTAGTTGATAGCCATGTGCATCTCATAACGACGCTAAAGGGTGCCTTTGGTGTCGATACGTGACAAAGCGTCGCAATTGGCTGAGCACAGTGTGAGTTGTATTTTCTGGATGATTTTTTTAGGCAATACTTGTCATATTATTTTGTTTATTTAATTGTCTGCTTCCGAAAAACAAGTGAGAGGGGCTATGGTAGCTTGTTTAAAAGCATTTTAAACCCTAGCATCTTCCTAGTTTACTGTTATTAGTTGAGTTTGAAACTATCAATAGGCTGGCAGTATTTGGGGCAACAAAATCTAAAAGTTTTCTTAGAAATTCAAATCTGATTACGCCTGTTCACCATAATTAGTTTACTGTATTTGATCGATTTAATTAAAGGGATAACAAGGCATTAGTGCAGTGTTTATCTTTTTTTCCAATTTCTGAGTCAAAATCACACAAGTTTGTCACGGTCAGAAAAAAAAGCCTCCCACTGTGTGATTTGCTACAGGTTTGCTCAGAGTCATATACCCCCCGCCGTTTTCAAAAATACATTAGAAAGAGCTCACAGACACATGGCCTCACAGGCTAACAGCTGACAGCTAATGAGCTCGACCATCATCACCATGTCTCAGAAAAAAGAGGCTGTGTGGCTGCACTGGCTCCACATTTCAGCTCACTGCAGCTGACACTTTTTTTTGCAGCTTAAGGTAATTGCATAGTTGCAAAGACCGGGAAGGCTGGAGTCTTTAAAATCATGTGTTAATCACGTTTATCGTGAAAGGTGGGAGGCACGTTTCTCTGTCAGTGAAGGATTAGAGCAAACGAGGAATTTGAAAAAGTGTGATCATGTGAATCAAACTTTTAGTTGTTAGCTAATAAGACATGTCTCACTCCTCTTTTACATCTTCCAATGAAACAAAATCTCTGTTGGCGTTACTTTAAAGAAGATATCAGCATCAATGGCTTCACAAGGGAGCCCTCGGGTTGCAAATGTTCCTAAAGCACCTCTATTTTTGGAGGTTTAACAGTGAGTCCAGATCACATGTGTCCATGGCAAAGTCCACTCCCAAACTTTCCAGAGTGACGATGCTCCTCAGATAACATCAAAGACAGATCACAGAGCATTGCCAATCTTACCAAAACACACAAGAACATCTTTGTTGGTGAAGCGCGGGACTTTCCAGGCTCTCCTGGCTGGGTAAGCGGTTGGTCATGGGGATGGTTTTATCAGTCGTAAAGTAAGACAAATGATGACAGGCTGCTGGTTGTTCTGGGGCAGAGCACAAGAGAAATGCTGTTTGCTTTGCAGTTTCCCCAATAGTAAAATAAGTGTAGAGATAAAAACTGACGCCGTTACAGTCATTCAGAACCACCAAGCACAGAAGCAGAGATATGTCGATAACATGATATTATATATGTATAAAAAAAGAAAATTTATTGGTGTTGATCAGAAACACTTTATTTATCCTCGATGGGAAATTGCTCTTGTACAATATGCACATAGAGAAATTATGAGAAAAATAGAAAAGTAAGAAGTATGAAAAAATATATGCATTATGCTGCAATTTAACTGGGAAGAAATATTTGAAGTTTGTGAGTTTGAACAGGGGGGCATTCAGGGTGACAGCAATGTGCACATGATATAGTAAACAAGCCAAGTTGCGGGCTAGTTACATCAATGACTGATTGGAAATGTGCAATAATAATCTTTGCGGACACCAGATGTCAAACAAAAGCCACAGACTGTATCATATTAAGTTGTTGCAAACCATAAATTCACTTCTTCTGATAACGTTATCTCTGAGCTGGACCGACCACAGCTTCCCTTTCTCCAGGCAGCTGCCTCCGACTCTCTTAGACTCACTGTTGGTGTGGGGAGGAAGCTGCCTGTAATGGAGAGCAGCGCGGCCGCGGCGTCCCCAGAAATATACGAGAGACTGAAAGAAAAAACAAAACAGGGGCAGCCCTACAAAAATACATTACATAATGTATATAAATAAATAATCCTGAATAAAAGCCAGGGAAGTGTTTTTCGCCAAACATGACGATGTAACAGTAAAGCTGACCTTTGACCTTTTTTGGATATGAAGTATCATCACTGCATCATTTCATTATGTCAGATATTTATGTGAAATGTTGTCATAGCAAGGTGGTGGATTCTTGAGTTATGGCCAAAAACGTGGATGTTTTTGCCAAATTTTGAGGAAATTCCCTCAAAATGTTCTTGTGTTCTTGAGATATTGTGCAGAAGCAAAATAAAAATGCTGAAGAATCAGATGTGGAAGTGTTTTAAATATAAATGCAGGAATAGTATGAATGAGACTGACAGAACATTTTCTTAAACCTTAACAAGTTTAAAAATCAGACAGAAACAAAATAATATGACAGAGTGAAGAGAACTTTAGCAGACTACATGGAGAAAGTTAATTCTGTTTAACTACATACATATAAATATAAATATATAGAAAATGATTTGATCTTTTATCTGGAACGTGTCTCATAATTGTCCAACTGAACTTCTGTTTTTAGATAATCATAGTTTGCTCAAACTTGTTGAAGCCTTTTTTCCCCTCACATTTTAAGCCAAGTGTTAATTACCCATGCTTTGCAAAGTTGTGTATAGTTTATTCTTGTCCACACTGTTTTCCTTGTACTTGTTTGTTGTCATGTGTTCTGCTCAGTGTATGTAAGTGTCATGTACCAACACCAGGAGTAAGCATGAGCAACGCTGAGCTCCTGCAAACTTTGGATTGTATTGATATATTAATATAAATTGTAAAGTATGTGTACTGAGAGGTTGAGAAATCAAAAGATCAGCGGACTCATCACAGAGACGCTCAGGAACAATGGAAAGTGAGTGCGTAAAAGACGTCAAATCTCATCCGCCCCATTATTACAGACAAGATTAATGCGACTGTTGACAAACTTTATTGCCCACAGTGTGGAGATTTTCCTTTGGTTTCACCGTAACACCTGCTTGAAAGGCACTGTAGCACATCCCATAAAAAACATACACAACATATAGGCTACGTAAAAGATGTAAAATGTAAAATGCTGCAAGAAGTCTTGGCAACACACATTCATAATTAAAACAAATCAGGCGGCAGTAGCTCCATCCGTAGGGACTTGGCTCAGGAACCAGAGGGTCACCGGTTCAAGTCCCCGCCCGGACCAAGATCAGGAGCGTGGACTGGAGCTGGAAAGGACCTGTCCACGGGCATCTCCCTCACTCTGACATCTCTCCATTTAATGCATGTATTGTGCATGTGTGTGTATTTCGGACGTGTGTATATGTAAAGCGACAACAGAGTGAAAACATTGAATATCCTCGTGCGGGATTAATAAAGTATATAAAAATTAGAAAAAAAAAAAAAAATCACAACATATGAGTCAGAAATATAAACGACATAGAAGTGTTCCTGAAATGAAATCAAAGTGTCTGCTGGTCCTTGGAACGTCTTAAAATGTCTTAAATTAATTTAAAAAAAAAAAATATTAGGGTGTAAAAGTCATTAAATAGTCTTAAATTTGAATTTGTGAGATCTTAATTACCATAAACAAAAAATTTAATATATCTATTTTTTAATTTTCTATCTATTTTTTGTCAGATTGAGTTAAATTCTTCAGTATGAAAGTACCAACAAACCTAATACTATTTTTTTTTTTTAATGTATACTTTGCACTTACCTGTTGGCAAAAAGCAGATTAACCTAACTCACTCTAAAAACCATATTCCTAAATAAAACCTGTGTCTGCACAAGACTGCATGCATAATAACCTTTATACTGTACTCACCTGCAATGCTTGAGTAAGAAAAAGATAATTTGTCCAAAATTAAGTCTTTAATTTGGTTAAAAATTATTTTAAAAAGGTTTTAAAAAAGCTTGTAGACCTGCTGTGAAATGAGTCGACTGTGCAGAGTATCAGGAGCAGCGCCCTGTATCATAGTCCTACGTGCTGAAGTCAAATCCAGTAAAGTAACTTTAATTTCCAACCTGACTTTGGGAGTTTATTATCGTTCCTCTAAGCTGCTATTCTCTTCTTAAGTCTGGTACAATTTGGGGAAGTAAGGGACATTAAAGTTTATTCTCATGCAGTTACAGAAGTTTTGATCTGTTCTAGCTTTTTGTGACGGCACTAAGTGCACAGTGTGTTTGTTGTCAGTAGTTGGACTGTGCAGTCAGTATATTTTGAAGTTTCTGTCTCCACAGACAGACAAACTGTCCCCAGTGTCTCTGACTCTATCATCCATCCAGACAACCCTAATGGGAAAAATAGACATTTCTGTTTTTCCCTCCTTTTTCTCTCTGTCTTTTTTTTTTTTTAGTTCAAGTGCCATCGATGTGACAGGCAGAGAGACGTCTGGGGGGCAGATGATGTCATTTATTGATAAGCTGACAGCCTGTGCGCCAACAGAAGGACCATGTCACCGTTCCTGCCTCCACCCATTTACCGTCACTGCTCGCAGCCTTATCAAACAAATGGAGACGTAAAAAGAAATGAACAAACAGAGCGCAGATCTGATTTTCTTCGATTGGAAACAGAGCGTTTTTGGTGCAGTGAGTCATCGCGCGCGACCCACTTCCTTTTGATGTGCGGCGCAGAAATGATACAAATTGCATTTTGGCCCTGTGAAATACAATAAGCGCTCGGCGTGATGGAGAACATATTCATTTATTAGCGTGGAGCTTTAAGCGAAGGGCTCTCGTCCTTATCTGAAGGGACTCATCAGCTTCCTTTTTGATAAAAACCAAAAAGGGGAGAGGCACCGGCAGCGGCGGCGAACCCGCGGCGTCTCTGACTCAAAGTGCTCTGATTTAAGGACGCGCTGATTCCATCAGGATGTGAACAAACTCAGGAAATGAGATTAAGGAAATAGGATGAAATATATATTTTTAATCGCAATATACAGGCAGGTTTTTCCTGTCGAGCATTACTCGTTTTATCTGGTTTGTCTGAACTTGTTTGGATTTAGTTTGTAGACAGTTAAGTTAATTATTTCTATTTATTTATTTATTTGTTTTCCTCTGTTGGTTTTAGGTTGGTGTTTCATGGTGTCTGAATGATACAGCGTAGAATAATAATATAAGAAGTGAAAAGTCCTTATAGGGTGGTGGATGGGTCCAACACAGCCCGGATTTTCACCCAGGATGCAGGTGTTTGCTTCCCTTAAAACCAAAGCATGACTTGTTTATCTAAAACAAACCATGCGCTTTTGTTGTCGTCTTGGTGTTGGCTGTGGCGTCCCAGAACGTAAACAGAAGACGCCAAAGAATTCCAACCGCTTCAACAACTTCTTCTTTTGGCAGTCCAAACAAGGGTCATTTGTGGTGGCACTGACAAAAGCAGCGTCTCCGAGACATGGCGTCAGTGTGGATTTCAACACAGATTTGTTTTTTACATTTTAGCATAATCCATGACTCATTTGTTCTTTCCATTTTCAATTAGCAGTTAAAAAATCAAAAAATGAAAAAGGTGACAGATTATATTGTCAAAAATATGAAATAGAAAAATGGGCCCGGAAGTTTGGTAACGAGCATTAGCAAAGATACTCTACGTCAGCTTGCCAGCCGCCACGATCTGTCCAGACCGCAGTCCATCACCATCAATCTATCAGCCATGGACAGCTGTGTATTGTTCAGAGGAACCAAACGTCTAACTCTGAAGGAGGATGACATGACAACTGAAAAGATCAGCAGGATTTTCCAGGTAATGTATATATTTTCACTAAGACGTTTGGTTCCTCTCAACAATACACAGCTGTAGTATCTTTGCTAACGCTCTTTACCAAACCTCCGGGTCACGTAAACCTGACCAATTAAATATTGAAATCAAATTGAGTCCTGTGGCCCATTTTTCCATTTCATATTTTTGATCTCAGCCTAAAATTGAAATATGAAAATCCAGCCTTTTTTAAGTTTTTTTGTGTTAGATTCAAAAACAAATAACAATATAATCTGTCACCTTTTACATTTTTTGATTTTTGATTGCCAATTGAAAATGGAAAGAACGAATGATACACGGATTTAGCATTACCAGGGTAACGAGCTTCCCCTGATGCGTCGCTAGAGAGTTTATTGCGTCTTTTTGTCCCACTGGTGTCCCAAATAAGATCCCTGTTTGTCCCAAACACGTTTTCTGTTATCTCCTGAGACGACAGGACGCCGTTAGTCTCAAGTCCTGCTTTTCAGCCTGCACAAGAATGATGTGACATTACAGAAAAACACTGGAAGACAATCAACAAGGCGAATATCGACCAATCCCTTTACAGTCATGCAGCCGTTTAAACCAGGAAAAGACATCTACAGTATTGCGATATCCAATATTGAAGACAGTATTGAGGCTCATATCATGTTATCGATGTCGTATCAATATGTTACCGAGCTGCAGTCGACTCATTATTTCTATCTCAGTCATACTTGTGAGCACATATGCTTTAGAAAAGAGAAATAAACTTAATAATGCTCTTGATTATTGCTGTAGCCATAAACCAGCTCAACTCCCACTGGGAACATGTGCTAACAAATTGATTTGGTTTTATATAGTAAAGTAACAGCAGACTAACTGCTGCTGCCTGATGTATTTTATAAAGGGCACAGGCTTGTTGACAGTTGTGGTCATCACCCAACTTTTCCACATGTCTCCCAGGCACTCCAACGTTTCCCATTTGCTAATCACAGACGCATTTAAAGATCCAATCAATTATTTCCCCTACTTTTTATCGCTTTGTTTGTTTGAGATCATTAATTACAAACAAATCAGAGAGGCGTTGAGAGAACGCTCCTCTGCTGACCCGGAACAGCTTCCCTCCCTGACTTGGTCAGCGAATGGCGGTTGCAACAGAAGAGAGGTTTTGGCCCCAACTTTTGACCCCGCGTGACTGCAGTTTGATCCAGAATACGTCTGGATGCCAGAGGTTGTTTAAGGGTCACAGCCTTCAGTAAACCACCGTGACCCTGTGGACCATGATGGCTGAAATTCACTTTGTTAATGAGGGTTGTGTTGTAGGAACGAGCGGGATGAATGGCAGTGTGTTTTGAATGTACTTCAAATAGAGAGATTTGCAGTGTGTCAGTCAATAAGCATCCAGTTTGGGAGCTAAATCACTGTCCAGGATTCTATGTGAATATTTTATATGTACCAGGGCCAGGTACTGATCATATTTGAACTGATACTGGTACTGTGGTGGTACTTTGAATTGGGTACTGGTACCCAAATGTACCTGTCTTTGGTTCTTTACTCCTACTGTAACAACAGAAATGTCATTTTTGAACAAGCTGCAGTCAGCAAAATGTCATCACATATAGAGCTATGTCTCTGTCTGTCTGTCTGTCTGCTTGTGTGCTGTGTGCTCATCTGTCTCGCTCTCTGTTTAAACACGACTGACACACATGTGGAATAAGTAGCCTGCGTAGTTTAAAAAACTCAATCACAAACATCAGTGATATGAGGCTATTTCTAAGATAAAACAGAAGAGGAAACAGATCAGATCGACTTAAACTATCAGCGCTGTGGTGATAGTTTCAGCTCACTGCTGGAGGCCGACAGAGCTCTGTGGCCGACTTCCTGGCTTCAGGGCACTTTGCGGAGGGTGCGTTTCCTATCTAAACCCGGAAGCTCTGCAGAGCTCTTTTGTCTCTACTACAAAGAGTCCAGAAGCCAAGAGGCCGGCCACAGAGTTGTGCAGGTGACTTCCAGGCTTTGTGGTGCCTTTGCCACTTGTCTAAACTGCAATTCTCTTCCAGGTGTACCCAAATTTGGCACCCATGGATTTTAATGATATTTGATATGTGGTAGTACCAACATTTTTTGGTCAGTATTGTTAAAAGTACAGAGTTTGGTACCCAACCCTAATGTGTACAAATGATGTGGATCTTGAAACAACTGTGATATTTTTATTTTCTGTAGCTGCCAGTTGATTTACACACGACGACAACCAGAATTCATGAGGATTTTGCGTTGGGGCCTGGACTTTTCTTTGTCTAATAGAGCTGCAGTTATTAATGGATTAATGTGGTAGTTGTCTACTATTCAATTAATTAACAACTAATTTTAGAATTGATTACTTTGTGGGGTAAATTTGTATTTATTTATTTTTTTTTTTTTTTGATGTTTATGACTCTTTTTAATTATGAAAAAAGTTAAAATTCTCTAATTCCAGCTTCGTAAATGTGAATATTTCCTCATTTCTTTCCTCCTCTGTGACAGTAAACTGAATATCTTTGGGTTGTGAACAAAGCAAGACATTTTAGGACGTCATTTTGGACTTTGATCAACATTTTCCACCGTTTTCTGACATTACTGACACAGCTAAAAAATGGAACTAAGACAAAATTTAGTTTCGTAAATACACCTTTATCCTTTTTTTTTGATTGATAAATGACTATTTGTAAAGAAAATATGACTGATGTGATTAATATACAGGATATAAATACTATTACGGGGCTAAGAAGCAATTGATGCTGCAAATGAACCCTTAGTTGTTCCGTTTATTTGGTCAGACAATTCTACAGTTCTGCTACCAGCTAGACCCAACGTTTCAATATTACAACATTTCCCTAAAAACTTACCAAAACTAAAAAATAAAAACCTGTCATGTTTGCATCCAAAAGCCTCTTTTGAGACTTTAAACTCCTGTATAAGTACGGCATTCTCACCCAGGTGTTCTGTTAGGTACTGAGTTTGGTGCCCAACTCTAAGATATAGAATGATGTGGATCTTGAAACAACCGTAATATTTATATGTGTTCTAACTTCCAGTTTATTTTCACATGAGGACAACCACAATTTATATATATTTTTTATTTGTGGCTGGACTTTTTTTTGTCGGACAGAGCTGCAATCGTTACTCAAGTAATCACTAAGTTGTCAACACCAATTGCTTTGACATATTTTTAAGAAAAAAATAAGCTAAAATTCTCTGCTTTCAGTTTCTTAAATGTGAATATTTTCATGTTTTTCCTCCTCTGTGACAGTAAACTGAACATCTTTGGGTTTGGACAAAAGCAGACATTTTAGGAGGCCATTTTGAGCTTTCGATAAGCATTTTTAACCAGACTGAAAAACGAATTGATTAATCAAGAAAATAACCAACAGAATAATTGTTAGTTACAAAAAAGTCTGCATTAAGACCAGCATGAAACTGTCCACTGAAACCCTGTACAAAATACTAAAAAAATAAAACTGGAAAACATAATGAAAGACAAAGATGAAGAGATTCAAACCATGAGCCTCTTAGCTGTATTATTATCCGTCACAGTGCAGGTTCTGGCCGGCTGGTTGACAGCTATGCAGGATCCGACGCTGGCTTTAGCATCGCAGAACAATCCTGTCACCTTGCATCAATCCCATAATGTAAAACACAGGTCAGGTTTGACTGGAGTCACACAGACCCTCAGCCCCTTCAGTTGCATGTGCATGACAGTGATACTTCCACATGATTCCCAGCGGGGCTCGAGCTCACTGAAATGCGAATTTTGATTAGCTTAGGACGTCTGAAAACAGGTACACGCCATAAACAACACCAGAGAAATCTGGATTTACGGCTCCATGAAGTCAAAAGCTGCACCCAAAACAGACGCTCTGTCTGTTGTGTGAAAAATGACCTCATCCACTCAGAGAGTGCGTCGCATAGATGGACAGATAGAAGTGAGCGTGCACACGTTTGCTTTGACCCAAGGTAAATATAATGTGACAGGCCAGGGTTTCCCTTGAGATTGTGTAATTGTATTTCCACATTGTCACGTCAAAGTCGAGCAGATTCCCCCGGAGCATCTGCAGACAGATGTGCAGTGCTGCATATTTTAAAGGTGACAAAACTCAATCTACATCGTTTTACAGTGTTTTTCTGTTTCTGGACTGACACAACCCCCCTCTTTATCAATCTACATCCTATAGCATCCCTGCACGTCATGGTTCAGTGCTGCTCACCTCTGTTGCTCAACCTGGAGCTTTGAGAATGACCGTAGACCCTTCTACAGTCTTTGTTTAAGGCAGGAGTGTGGTGCTGTTATTCTGACCTGCCATTCTGTATAAGATGTACAAACACAGAGTGGAGGGACAGAGTTGTTATGCCTTTAAGCCAGCAGTGGAGGTAGTAACAGAGTCAAACTGACGTCTGTGAAAAATGTGAGCTGGCAGAACGGGATGGGTTACGACAATGTGTTATGTGTGCAGCAAGCAGCAGTTAGCAGCTAACTCAAAAGCAGAACAGCCACCAAAATTGTCCATACATTAGGGAGACAATGACGTCCAGGACGGGTGCCACGTGATTGATCTGATGGCTCAAAATTTCAAAGCCCCTTAATCCGAAAAATGTCCCATTGCTCCAGAAGCCCATGTCCCTGACAGTCTGTTATCCCAAAAACAAATGCCCATTGCTTTTCTCTGAAAACACACACTCCCAGCAGTTAGTTTGAGTTTACCAGCGGTGTTTGATCCACTGATCGTGGGTGTTATCATCAACCCTTTGAGGTGTTTCTCCGCAGTGTTTGAACCACTGATCCTGAGTGTTTTTCTTGACCCTTTGCAGTGTTTCTTAGGGGTGTTTGAGCCACCGATCCTAAGTGGTTTTCACCAACCTGTCCCTGCTTGTGATGCGGGAGCTGCGCCGGGCCATCATGGTGAAGAAGGAGCTGAGGGGGAAGGCGAAGCTTTCGATTTACTGGTCCATCTACGTTCCAACCCTCACCTATGGTCACAAGCTCTGGGTAGTGACCGAAAGAATGAGATTGCGGCTACAAGCGACCGAAATGAGTTTTCTCCGTGGGGTGTCTGGGCTCAGCCTTAGAAATAGGGTAAGGAGCTCGGACATCCGGAGGGAGCTCGGAGTAGAGCCGCTGCTCCTTCGCATTGAAAGGGGTCAGTTGAGGTGGTTCGGGCATCTGATCAGGATCCTCCTGGGCGCCTCCCTCTGGAGGTGTTCCAGGCACGTCCCACTGGTCGGAGGCCCCGGGGCAGACCCAGAACACGCTGGAGGGATTATATATCTCATCTGGCCTGGGAACACCTTGGGGTCCTCCAGGAGGAGCTGGAAAGTGTTGCTGGGGAGAGGGATGTCTGGGGTGCTTTGCTTGGCCTGCTGCCCTCGCGACCCGGCCCTGGATAAGCGGGTGAAAATGGATGGATGTCCCTGCTTTCCAGCAGATGTTTGCTCCACCAATCATGGATGTTTTTAGCCAAAACATGACCTTTTCCAAGAAGGAAAAGAACCAAGAACCAAGTGGGTCTTGTACCTCAACCTCACCACACACATACCACAGCGTCGTCGACAAATGTACGTATCCAGTGTTACAGAAAAGCGCAATGAAAACTTTTTCCTTTCTTGCAATTGTTTGTGAATTGGCGTTCGTTTTTTGGATCACGGGCTGTCGGAGAGTGGGCTTTTGGTCCAATAGGACATTTTTCAGACTTCTGGGGCTTCAGAATTTTGGGCCATTGGAACAACGGGCAGTCTCCATCTGGGAGCCCCTCACTCTCCGAGCAAGGGATGAGCTCAAACGGCATGTAACGGTGTTGTTGACATGGTATACTATTGTCACTGTTTAGCAAGGCTGAGTGATGCATATATGTCACACTAGAGACTGACCTTCTCTTGTTCTTTGTCTGGTCCATCACGCCTCTTCTGCTATCTAATATTTGTACCCTGGAGCAGCATTATGCCAGCGTTGTTTGGGTCTGTATGTTAAAGCAAAGCCAGAGTAATGAAAGATGTGGGAGTATTGTGGGATTGGTGTATAACAAGGGCGTATGTGTGCTCTACAGAGTGTTTTTTATTGACACACTTTTACGGAAAGTGATGTAGGGCTGTACAATTAAGTGGAATATCCAAATCGCAGGAGCTGCAATTTTTTGATAAAGGTGAAATGCAGAGATGCTCCAGTCTACAAATCATATTCCAGACCTAAGTTAACACGCTGCTTTGATAAAGACCCCATCATCATTTTATATATATTATATCTTTATTTTATAACTTTCCATTCCCACTCAAAATCATGACTCATACTACAATATCTGTTTAAAAGTGAAGTGAGTGGTTTAAAGTGGAGTCGACTGATGCAGTAGCTGTGGTTCTACAGTAGCTGAGACACAGTGCACACAGCCTGCAGGCCAGCGTTACAACAATGCAGGATCAGCATTCTTAGAAATTGTGATTTATACCCTTCAGTGTAATCATTTCAGATGCCATTGAGATGCCAAATCTCATTTATGAAGAAGATATATGAGGCATTAATGAACACTTAAGATGCTCTAAGATAAGGGGAAAGGGGGTCTGCACCGCAGCTGTTCGGAGCGTTGACCATTACAGAAGTCTGTTTTAAAAAATGAAAAGATTGTTAGAGAAGATGGAGCAAAATGGTTTTTAAGGTGCCCATCAGGTCCGGATAAAATGTGTGATTAATTAGCACAGTAAACCATCTGTATGAGAAAGTTTGGATATCCAGTGTGAGGCCTGTGTGTGTGCCTCGACAAGAAGCTACAGCTCAGAGGTACACGGACCCGAGGCTAACATTAATACAACGGCAGATGTCGGCTATTTTACCCCGGCCTCCATCATCATACATTCAACTTATTTAATTTTTTTTTTCATTTTGGAAGTTGTCTGAGGGGAATCCATTTTGACAGAAAACCCTGTAATTAAGTGCATTGGTTTGCCCTCTCGCTAAGCTAATGGCTTTATTTTGACAGTGTTAATTGTCATAATTGTCAGAATGGTACCTCTGACACTCAGCTCGGAGATGTCGGCGAGGAATTGTTGCGCATTGATGAAAGCGTTGTCATACATACTTCATCTCAACGAGCTAATGCGGCCTGCGTCTTGCCTCTCCCCGTCGAGCCTTATGGGACGCTGCAGCGTCGGCTTTCTAATTGCCTCTAATGAAACGCCAGCGAGGGAGGTGATCTACTCCTATTTAGATCTCAGTCTTTAAAGAGAGACGGAGAGACAGATGGGAATGAATAGATGGAGAGAAAAGAGACGGAGGGAGTGAAAGAATGAGTGTCGAGCACAGCCTGATGTTGAGACAGAGGGGAGAACGGACAGAGAGTAAAGTAAAAGAAATGGAGGGAGAATGGTCCGGGGAAAATGAGAGGTATCAAGGGGAAACAGGGCCTTTTTAGATACATCTACATAACGAATGCATGCTAATTAAGGCTTAACCTCCTCTCATACTGGTGTTGTGAAACTTGACACAGTGATATGATTCCACAGTGAAGTGCTGCAGGGCTGCCTGGCTGTTTGTGCGTGTTCCTTTTGGATTGTAATTGACATATATGGACAGCAGATGGTGCTGTGCATGGTCCTGTCAGTCCACGACACTGTGCAGCAGACAAGTTTCTGCTTCATGAGGTCTGTTTCCAAAATGTTTCTCCCAGTGTGTGACACATCCTCCTGCAAAATGCTCCCCAAGTAGTTTCAACACTGGAAAGAAAGTGAGAAGAAAGCAGCCGTGTGACAGAGAAACAACCATTAATTTTACATCAAAACAAGGAAAAAAAAATCCAAATTATGCAAATGTCAACCTCAGCTTTTGATTTATTTTTATTCACATTTTCATTTTGAACAGTAAAGTGTTTAACCTGCAAGGTTTGAAGTTTCTGTTCATTATTTTTTTTTACGTGAATTGCTTTTGATAAATTAATATTAGGTCTTTTTTTAAAGAGCGAGGACAGTAAAGTGATGAAATGTTGAATTTAAGCTCTGAATTTTCAAAACATAACACTATATTTTGACAAAACAGAAGCACAAGCTTTAAGTCAACTACAAAAGGGCGAGAAAGGCTGTAAGTTAAACCACACATGCATTAAAAATCAAATTTAGTAAGGTCTTAACTTAAATATCACAAAAAAGATAAAGTTTTTTCTCACCTTTTGATTTTAGATTTTTAAATTTTAGAGTTTTAAATCTTTTCTTTTTAACATTTTGATAAGTTTTTAAAGAAATATTTTGATATTGCAACATTGGGCCTAGGTGGGAGCAGAATTTCTGCATTTATATTTACTTTTCCTGAACAAACAACAGCGTTAAATGCTGTTTTAGCCTCGTTTCATAATCACATCGGTCATATTTTCTTCATGAATAGTCACTTATTAATCAAAAAAAGGGATAAAGTTGTATTTACAAACTGAATTTTGTCTTAGCCTCAGTGTTTATTTGCATTAATAGTCCCCAAAACAGCTCTTTTCCTATAAAAATAAGGACTGGCATTGCAGTTGTGGAAGTACTACATTGGAATGTGGAGGGAAAATGGCGTCACTGGTGATATCAAGACAGAAAAATCAGAACTGGGACTAGAATACCTGTCATGGGGCATGGTGTGTTAATGTGGTTCGGGCTTGTGTTGCATCAGTGAGCTTTATTTTTGTTGGATTTGCTTATGTTTCCATGCCACCATCTTTCAGACTCTGTTTCCCCCTCCTCAGACCTTTAAAATAGTTTCAGATGCATAAACAGGTGAAAAAATATCATATTTCAGTCGAAAAAATGAGAAAAGTCTGGCTAATAAAGTTAAGTATTTTCTCATTTCCTTCCCTTGTAATCATGCTGCGACCTCCAGGTAGGAACCTCTGCTCTAAAAAAGATTAAATAATGAACTTGAAGTCATGATCTCTGTCTCAGTACAACTCAGGAGACGTTAAAATGGCTCAACAGAGGTGGATACCAAAAACCGAGAACCCAGAGGAAGAGTCATCTCTGACTTCACTGCAATAATCCAAGTGCAATTATTGCAGCAGCCGCAACAACAACAACAACAACAACAGGGTCACAGAACAGATAATATGCACTGGAAGTTCAAAGGCAATGATTTAGATGAAACTGTGTGCTGGTGGTAAACAGCACCCGGATTATCCGGAGGAGGGAAAATGGAAGGAGAGGCGAAACGAGACGTAGATGGAGAGTGGTTCCTCGGAGAGATCCTCTCTCCTCAGCTCAGGTCCAGATAAGAGAATTATGGCACGACAAGGAGAGTTGACAGAGCTCGCTAAGTCTGTTTATTAGCAAGCGCACTTCATTAGAAACCGAGATCAGGTCGATAACCACCACCCCACCACCACCTCCTCCCCCTCCTCGCTCCTGTTAGTGAGTAAATAAGCATCCTTCATGGCTCTACTTTTTGTTTTTGGAAACCTCGCTGCAACCTGGAGCAGATTCATAATCGCTCTTTAAATGGCAACAAAGTGTCAAGAGCAGCAGGAGAAAGGCTAAAGGGAACAAAAAAAGCACCACCGAGGGGCTTTTTTTTTTTGAAAGATTGATAAATATGGTGGAATCTCAATTAGGCGTCGGGCACGAACGCAGATATTAAAAATTTGGTCAAGAATCTAATTAGCTGGAGGTAATTAAACAGTCTCACACAGGGTCATTAATCTTTCCCGTGGACCTTTGATGTTTTGCATACTGTCTTGCAAGTCATTAATAAAATTCATAACGCTTTTCTTTGTGGTGTTTTATCATGGCCGTTTCTCCCCCCCTTCCTTTTCTTTTTTTTTTTCTTCTTAACCCCCCTTCCCTGTACCCCCCCACCCCCCCTCCTCCTCTCCCACTCTTCCCTGTAAGAGAGCCCAGTGCAAGTGTCAACACATCACAAGGGCCTCTCCTCTTGAGTTAATTTACTTTTTGTGCATATTACATTTTAAAGTTGCACGCACCGCGACCCCTCCCACCCCAGCATGCTTCAACCCCCCCCCCCCTCCACCACCACCACCACTTTTTCTTTCCCCCTTTTTTTTTTTTTTTTTGAGAGCACAATTACAGCGGCAGATCAAATTAAATTCTTCTGCAAGCACAGCTCATTTGGAGTGTAAAACATTCCTCGGCAGTGTGCAGCCGAGTGTGCGGCGTGTCAGCGCCTCGCAAGAAGGGAAGAGAAGAAAACAGAATTGTGTGGCCATTGTGTCCCCCGTAATTAAATCCCCACAATCAGTCCATCTTAAATCAGTCACGCCGTAAATATGAAAAGGGACCGGGATGAGCTTGAGTACTTACTTGGCCGTCAACACAGCAGGGTAATATATGTTATGTAAATGTGTCGGAGATTATAACACCGACGACTGACACGGCAACATCGTCGACGTAAATATGATGCTTTGAAAAAAAAAAAAAAAACCTGTGTGTGTGTGGACGTGTTGTGTGTCTGAATAGGTACACCATGGATGCATGACTGCAGTGTGAATAATCTGAATGTGTTTGTGTGTAGCATGTGTGTGTACATGCACATACATGATACACCGTATGTAGGTGTGTGCTTCCTATAGCTTCCTGTGTGTTTGCTAACATGTGACAGAAATAGTCCGCACTATATTCGTCTGTGTGTGTGTGTGTGCAGGCATGTTGAGTGTGAGTGAGTGACATTAATGCACAGCTATCATGGTGAGCGTGTAAGTGTGGCTGAACCCCAGGAGGACACGTTTCAAACGCTGACAGCTGAGAGTCGCTCCGAACAAAACAAAATGCATTACTGAGTCCGCCGACTTAAACAAATGTAAATGACCAGTTTTTACCTTTTTTTAAAACAAACCCTGCTGAAACAGAAAGAGTGTGTATTAGGGAGGGTCGTACATGAGTCCATGTTGTAGAAATCACAACCATTTTTCATGTGATGACAGTTAACACTCCCACCTTTGTAAGTTTAGACACTGATGTTCATGGAAAAAAATCTAGACGAGAAAGATTCACCCGCCAATAGTATTTTTAACCAGCTTAAATAATAAGTTGCCCTTTTGTGCCACATATACAATTGTTTTGGTACATTTCATTGAGTTAATGAACTATTGTGTTGAATACAAACCAGACAACATTTTAAGCACCAAGTTCCCTCTGGTAGGCAGTCCAGGACTTTTATTGTGAAAGGTAAGAACACAAGAAAGGAAGCTGTGTATGACCATTGACAATATAGGGGGCAGTAAAGAGTAAGAGCACAACGCTAGCTAGTAGCAGAGCAGCAGCAGGTGATATTTTAGTGGATGAGCTGATGTCCCGTATCGCAGACAGTAGTGGCAGTCGTAGGAGTTCATGCCACCGGTTGCTCATAAAAGAACATCTGTAGTGTGTGAGTGTGTGCAACTCGTTCTCGCTCAGACCTCGTCACATATTGACGTTTGGTCATGGACTTCCCATGCCAGATACAACATGCGAAGTACCCTGGGTGTGTTGGTTGTTGTTCTGGGACAGGAAATTTAACGTTTGCATACAGTCTCTTTCAAAATAAAAGCACTACGTTGAATTTTTTTTCCTTCAATAACAAAAGCACACGGTTGGGTTTCGGCAAAAAGAACAGGGTAAGGCTTCACAATCTTCTGGGACGCAAACATTGCTCAAAGGACGGCTTTTTTGTCGGTGTCTGACGCAGCAAGTCACTGCCTGAACGCCAGATTTCGACGACTTCCGTGTGAGACTTGGTTGCTGTGTGAATCTCCATCACTTAAAGCAGAGAAGCAGCAGAGCAGCGCACCTGTAAATGACACCAAAACACAGTAGAGACTCTCAGCACAGTTTCTTAATTTCGTGACTATATCCAGCATGGCGGAGAGCATTCAGAAAATTTGCTTTACTGTCGTTTCGCGCTTGGCTGGTGTTGACTTTGGACCCTGTCTCTGTTCGCGAAGCCCCGACGAGTAATGAGGAGATAAAATACTTGGCTTTGTTTGGCTGGAGCCTAAGTCAGACAGTAGTCGTCTTTTCTTAACCAATCGTGTTACCGATGAGCTCGCCTTGCTCCTTTAAAGGAGTGGCTAGCTTACAGTAAACATCTACTCTTTCTGAGTTGATTTATGATTTTCTGTGACTCATTAATTTTAGCTCCATGTAAAGTGAATAAGCGAGATGTTTCCCAAGCTGTTCTGCCTTAACAATGCAGTTTATTGACCTTGCTTTATTAAAGTTAAGTTCTGCTGAGTGAAAAAATGATGCTGAGTGTAGCAGGAAACCCCCTTATTATCAGTGATACTGAAGTAGTAGTAATATAGGTAACCTTGAGGCATTAATATTTATATGATATGAAAGAAATACGGTCAGTCAGTAACACACTCTTCAGCCTAGATGACTGAAACACATATTTAAAAGATGTGTTTACTTCTCATTGGAAGTTTACAGACAGAGGGAATATCCTCAAGCAAAATTTTATTTCAGTATCATGAAACTATATGACTAAAACTTTGACTAAAATTAGATAGACCGACTAAAACAAAACCAAAAAATGCTAAAATGTGGCTTTATAACCAACTACAGTTTTCAGGAAGTGACTAAGACTGAAACTAAATTTAAAAATCTTCTTAAGTTGACCCTGATTCATTGTTTCTGTCCTTTAATTTCAATGTCATCTATGATAATACCATCAATTCTAAAAAAAAAAAAAGGAGCAAACTCAAACAATGGCTGAAATAATTGCTGAGGTTTCGACGGCATGACAAAAGTGAACACCGGCCTCAATCATGCTATTTTCCTTTTTCACAAATATACTGTTTTTCATCATCAATTACAACCAGTTCAAAGTTTCCATCCTTTGGTGTTAAGCTACTGCGAATAAAACTCAACTGTTCCTGCAGATGTTTCACATTAAAAGCTGCCAGGAAAAGAAGAGATGATTCTCTTTGAGTTGTTTTATCCTTTAATGTGAAACATCTGCACAGGAAGTGATGAGTTTCATTGACAGTGGCGTGGATGGACTCGATTGTTGTATAATAATTAAATGGAAATTTATAGTAAATTTATTACAGAAGAAGAAGTGAAGGCCTGTCTTTAATATGTACGCAGTATCCAGTTTATTAGGTACACCTAATTAAAAATAAAGCAGCAGCCGTGCAGTAAATGACGCCACGCTTTAGGTTATAAAGTCAAGTTTTAGTTTGAGAAGGTGTCCACTGAATCTTGGGGATGTAGGTCTGTGGTGCTGCAGGATGTCACACAGAGAGGTGTTATTAAGAATTTGAATTATTAAAAAAAAAAAAAAAACACAAGAGAAAGTAAGCATTAGTTTGTTAAAAGTTTGGATCCTTATGGTGATCTCCTGTTCACATGCTCCAAACTAATAGTGGATGTTCACTAGAAGAGGCTTTGACAAGATTTGGCCCCAATTAAGCCTCTGTGCACGAATTTAGCAGATGGAGGGGGGCAAAACTTTCATATTATACTTTGGCTCAGAGGTTTCTCTCTCACTGCCCCAGTCAAGTGAAATTTGGACGAGATGGCAAACTGTGCGCCTAATTAGCCGAGGAACTCTTCGAAAATCTCTCTGTGTCCATCCCTCACGTCCAAACGCAGGAGAGAATCCACACCATATTTAGCATGTGAGCTGTAAAGTCAAACTTAAAATCAGTTTATGCATGTTTACTTTTTTACATCCACACTGTCGCCGCATGGCTTTGAGCCAGTGGCCTCTTTGTTTGGATATTATAAATTTCACTTGTGTAGCTGAGGTGTTTTGGAAAGTGTTAAAGAAGCTATAGCAAAAATGTGGACATGTATAACCTATAGAAAGTTGTATCAGATGAGCACTAAGTTTTGGTTTATGTCTTTAAGCAGTTACGAAGAACAAATATAAACAGTCTGACTTTATAAAAATCTAAAACATGCTATATGTGGCCCCTCAAAATATTTCAACGCGTGGTTATTTTGCCGCTTTTTTCTGATATTGCATTAAAGCAGCATGTCTCTTCTGTCGATTTACGTCTCCACTGGGTTCAGGACAAAACAGGTTGGTCAAATTTGACGTATCACAAATTCAAGTAAAGACATCTTGAGCGCAAATGAATCTGTAATTTTGAAATTACAGGATGAGACATCTTGAGGTTTAAACTGTCATGCAGTTCTAATAATTGTCACCTAATATCATAATTTAAGAACAGCAACATAAACAGCAACAAAATCCCTCTCTGTTTAATTGACTATCAGCGTGCTAACAGTGCACAGCTCGTGTTGTACAGGGTGTTCAACACAGAGGGAACTTTTTCCCACTTCTTTGCTTTGAAGGGAAAAAAAAAGAAGCAATGCCACTTCCTGTGTTTCCGACTGGATATTTTTAGTCCAGGCAGAGGGAAAAAGTCCCCTACATGCATGCCAACACACACACACACACATTCAGACACTGCTGGCATGTTTTGCACAGTGCTGGGTGTAATGCATCACATCAGTGGTGCCTTGATGTAATCATATTAGTTTTAGCTGTTGTAGGGAAGTTCCAAGTCAGGCCTCGCTGTTCTGTATTATGTGATGTTATGCAGTCAGAGTGATGGTATGTTACATTATGTTTGTCTTTATTCATAATAACAATTAAAACAATATTTTGTCAGCCTGAAAATAAAGTGTTAGGGTCTGTAGATACTGAAGGTGAAAGTGCAAGTTTCCATCTTCAGTCTGACATTGCATCAACTCAGATGTGATTTTCCCGAACTAGACACTAGACACCAACGTATCCACCTGAAACACACGTAATTTCAAGTCCACACTGATGTGTAGCCGTGCCAACATGTGTGTTTTGCCTTGGTTTTAAGAGTGGAGCATAACATAAAGTAAAGCATGCAACAGTGCTGGACCTACCTGTGCTAATCAAATTCCCTTGTGGCACTCATTGGTCATTTTTTATTTTTACTGAATAACCACTGTTATATGTCATGTTCCTGTCGAATCGGTCAGCTCGAACTCTGTGGAGTGGTCGTATTAAAAGTTCTGGACCCTGGCAAGAAATACCAGAATATTTGGCATCAAAACTGTTCACCTCAGTAGCACTTGCTAAATAAAAGATTTCGATGTGAATAGATCTGCGGGCAGCGATGTGAATTTGCAACAGCTACCAGGATCCTACTGACCCGGAGCAGTGTCTGAGCTAAGTTGTTGTTCTATTTTATTGAGTTTTTCTTTAGCAAAATTAATTTGAGTTCCTTCTGTTAAACAATAACAAAGAATATATGTCTAGGGCTTTTATTGTGAAAGGTAAAAACAGTTTTCTCTGCCCCTCTCCAGCTTCTACTCTATCAGATGACTATGGGTGTCACCCAGGTTAATCCCAGCCAATCATGTGGTGTCTTCATGTCTTTTCAGGTGTTATTCTCTGTTTTATTTTGTTACTCACTCGTGTCTCCTGTTTCAGATACCTCACTTCCTGCCCTTGTGTCATTACCCTTCTTTCCTTGTCTATTTAGTCTGTGTGCTCCGCTTCGTCTGTGCCAGTTCGTCTTTAATGTTTTGGCGTAAGCGTTCCGGCCATTGTCCCTGTGTTCCCAGGATTACCCATCTATCCTCTGTGTTTTGACTCAGCCTCTTGCCTTGTGTTTTTTGGATACCTTTGCCTTCATTTAGTTTTTTTTTTTTCCCTGTGTACCACACTTTGATTCCTCCACGTTAAGACTTCTTCTTCTAGGTGAAGATTTTTGAGTCCCTCCTTTGTTGTTGCCTGTACTTCCTGTTATTATTTGCCATGCAAAAGCTCAAATGACCACACTTTTTGGCCGCATATTTTTTGAGTTCTGCGTGAAAATACTCAGAAAAACAGCTTGCAAAAAATATTGACTTGTGAATTAGTTGCCCCTGGTGTGTAAAGGGCCTTTGGATGTATCTGAACACGTAAATTAAATGCTGTAGTGTGTGAACTCTATGCAGGTGAACCTACAATAGCACAAACAGTAATGTAATGAGCAGTCTTTGTTGTCAGGAAACTAATTAATCACTAATAAGAAGTGGGGAAAGTACAGTCAGGCTCTCTTGTGATGTTTCCAGCACTCGTGGCCTCTGCACAGTCATTCATTTAAACACACAAACACACATTCCTACACTCGGTATAGCTCCACTGACAGACACATTACATGCACAAACAGTCACACAGAGCGCTCCGCCGCAGCCAAAGAAATGACAATAAAATATTTAACCCTGAGATACTAAGAGTATACAGTGATACCAGTGCATGCCAGCTTCTCCTCCTCCCGGTTCTCAGTCGCAGAGGTCATACGAGGAGCAGCTGGGCATGGGAGAAGCACTCCAGTCTGCAACCATTATATCATTTCCTGTTCTGTTTCCTGTCGACCTCAGCTGCCAAAAGAGAGAGGAAAAAAAATCCCCTTAATGGGCAATTTCCACAGGGCAAAGAGGGTAAACCAAGAGGGAGCGTTTAAAACTTCTTTATACGGAGGAAACAAGAAATGTCTGCGATGGGAAAAGGGCGGCGATGGGAGCGAGCAGGGCCGAAAAGTCAAGGGTAAAAAAAGAACGGTATTTGTGACACAGTGTTTGTATCTCACAGGTACACACGAGCAGTTTCAGTGCAGCGAGATAATCCGAAAAGAGTTGCCTTTCATCCTCACTTGTACCTTTTCAACCAGCTGGTATTTATGTGGAAAACACCGTCCCTGCCCCCCACCACCGCCACCACCACCCACCCGAGGCCCTTTCTGTGTCATCCTCCCTCCTTCCTGGAGATGGGAAAATGAAGTGGTGTTCTGCTAAATATAAACTGGCAAACAGAGGGGCGGTGGCGGCGGTCCTCAAAGGCACATTTCATATGGCGTGGGGGGGGGGGGGGTGAAGGAGGTATTCGCTTACCTGATAACACGGCGATTGTCTCCCCCGAGAGCTCCGGCAGATAAAATTATTTTGAGTGGGAGCACAATGGCGGAGGTGCTTATGTTAATCCTGACACTTCTTTAAAAAAGCGGCAAATAAGATAAGCTCCTGCCTCAAGGTAAAGAGCAAGGAGTGGGGGGGGTGGGTGGAGGGTGGATGGTGGAGGGTGGGGGGGGGGACTCCTGCCACCGCCACTGCCACCGCCATATGAACGATTCCTCCTTCAGCCAATTCCTCCTTCACTGAATCCCCGTCCAAGTTTGTGTCAGAGCATTTATTTGCATAATTCACACCTACTCCCTGCACCCCCCCCCAACAAACAGTATCCTCCCCCCTGCCCCTGCAGGAACAGGGAACATGCGCACATATTGAACCTGCAGTTTTAAAAATACTTCTCAGCAACACTATGAAATGAAGGCAGGGACTCATAGGCTCTTTGACCCCATGGGAGCTGTGGAGTATGAAACGTGCACAGTATCACTGGAGTTGCGATGTAGAAATAAAGGATGGCGTCCATTAGGTGCCCTTTGGGTGCACTCTTTGTAGCCTCACTGGACGCTCTCGGCGAAATCTTGTGGGTACGCTCGAATGGATGACAGCCAAAACAAGCAAACGTTTTCATATTTGTGTTGATGGTCTTATGAGACTTTTTCAGTAATTGCAGAATTGTAATTCTCACATATATGTTTTTATTCTCTGTATAAAATATTTTCCAAGGCCCAAGTAAAGCAGCTCCATACAACATTCAGTGCATATCTATGATTCAGAGTCTGGGCCTGCACACGCTGTCAACATGGAGGTGGCTGAGCGGGCGGCTAGCAGCTAACGGTGCTAACAGCCGCACGGTTTTCAGTCGCATGTCTCACGAAACAGAAAACGCTCTCCTTTTAATCTGTGCTGAAGTCTCTAAGCGTTTATTTACGAATTGTGGGTCCCATTTAAATTCAAACCTATAGCAATACAGGTTCTGGTACCTGCAATTCGGTACCGCTACCCAACAGTACCTTTTACTTTCTCTGTAATACCAAAAATGTAATGTTTGGTTGAAGCTCTGAGGTGACGTAGTCAACGAAAAAGCAGTTCCGAAATATTTTGTCTGTGTGCTTGTATATGCGTGTGTTTCTTCTTGTCTAGCAGTGATACTAGGGTATTACTTGAAATAATATAGAAGAGAAAATAGACCAAACGCCAAAACATTTAGCGCTGCAGCGATAGTTTCGGCTTGCTGGGAAGAGCAGCAGTGTCTGAGCCTCATGGCTGGCTTTCCTGCTGCGGGGCACTTGTGCCTCAATCAATCAGTCAATTTTATTTATAAAACCCAATATCACAAATTTGCCTCAGAGGGCTTTACAGCATACGACATCCCTCTGTCCTCTGGACCCTCACATTGGATAAGGAAAAACTCTCAAAAAAAAACCCCTTAACGGGGGAAATAAATGGTAGAAACCTCAGGCCTCCTGTCTGAAGTTGAACCTGGTGGCTCCATGAAGCTCCATTTCCAGCCATCGGGCACTGTAGCTGGCTTCTAGGCCTCAGAACGCTTTTGCTTCTTTGTCTGAAGTTGAACTTAGCAGTTTAGCGGCGCATCGTTTCATGGCCTCTTGTCTACACCTGGCATTCTCACCTTACTGTGCTCCTACCAAAATTTGGCAGCGATAGATTTAACTTCAATCAGTGCACAGTAGTGCTGAAGTAATTCAGTCAGTACCCTCAAAAGTACTGGGTTCAGCGCATAACCCTATTATTGCTGCATCGTCTATTTTACCCGTGTGAATGTGAGGACGCTGCCCAATTTAAAGGCTCTGATAAATATATTCATCCCTGGACAGAGCCAGAGAGCAGCACTATCTGCTCTGGTCTTGTCCTTGAATTCCAGTCAGTGTGTTGGCGATGCTGTTGTTACACGAGAGCAGCGGTGATGTGTTGTGGTGGGAAACACAGTAAAATATTCAAAACCAAGACTCCATGTTTGAGGTGGTTTGCAACATCCAATCAAATGGAAATATTTTAGATGTCATGTGCATTAGTTTTTACACCTCTCTCAAAATGTAGCTTAAAATATTAGGCCTCTTGATGAGCGGCCCACCAGGACAGTGAAGGGCTTGAATGTCTTGAATCAAAAGGAGCACAGTTTGTTTGTCTAATGTCAATAAAATGCTTTAAAATAGTTTATTTTTAGCTTCTCTCATTAACGTTTCTAATTTTATTTATGTCTGAAACGCGAACAGACTTGAAAGACTGTGACATTTGTGTAATACTTCCTCACCTTGTTTGTGAGCCCTTTGAAAAGGTTACGCAACAGTCAGGGGATAATTTGTTTTGTGCTTTGAGACTCCTGACGCCCGTGTTTTGTTTCCTCCTTTGCTGTCGTGTTTTAGGAAACCCAGGAGAGCCGCTCTCCAGGGATCAACGGTAACTAACTGAGGAAGTGGCAGCAGCCTGGCAGGTATTTTACCACACAAAGAGTGTTTGTTTTGCTGCACATGGACTATTTTTGTCTGTCTATCTTTGTTTCTTTCTTCTTTTATAATCACAGCTTTTTTTTCTCCTCTTAGTATTCCTGTTTGTTTGCTCCTGTCATAATTTCCTTTTATTCCTCCTGTCTTGTTTTCTCTCTGTCTTTCTTGCCCTTCTCTCTTCCTCCAGTTTTAATAGGATGGGTTGGAGGGGGATTTTATTATTATTTTGTTTTTAGCTCCGCCAACGGTCTTGTAACTAGCATAATTAAACGTGCTTGTTAACAATGGCAGCTAATGAGGAATACAACAGTATTAACAATAGCAGCTGATTAGACAAAGACAGGCTGATAAAGCTTAGCGGAGAGCTCACAGTTGGAGTTTCTCTACCTGAAGACACCTGTCCTCTGATGTCTTTTACCACACACTGAAGAAATTACTGGGAGCATAATTGTTATAATTGTGGCGGAGTCATCAAATCTTTTGTCTCTTAGAGGTAAGAATCAAGGTGATTTTTTTTGTGCCTGGCAGCTTTGTGGCAGTTAATCATGATTTTATAGAAATGACTCTTATTTTTCTGTGTTTTCACGAGCAGTCACAACACAGTCACAACCCTGCCGCATGCAATGATGCGGTAAAACAAGTATTTTCTATTCACTCTCTGAAAATGAATAATGTTTGTGTCACAAATCAAAACGTGAGTCACTGGAATACATGTCAGAATCAATCTTTTTCCCTCCACGTGTCACACACAGTCGGGAGTTGTCTCACTCAAACGTACCACATCTCATTTTTAAATCTTTATTCATCCATCTTTTTCACCGTAGCATTCATATTTACACCTGGGAGCTGCCCAGTACAGCCACAGCCCTCTGCTGCCGGCCACTGGGAGCTCAACTGGAGCAATTTGGGAGCATTCAAGCATTTACCAAAAGGCCTGCAATGTATTGATGTAATTGACATGGACAACATAGTGTCCAGGAAGAAGAACACGCAGGCCTGTGAAGACACACAGCAGCATTAACACGAGCAGGGGAGCAAACAAAATACAACGCTACGACTGTCAGGAAGTTGCTGTATGTAAGTGGATCAACACAGGCAACTTTCCACCTCTACATATGATGCTCAAAGTAGCCTGCGTGTGTTTTATTCATGACGTTCTAGGGCGCTGTGTCAACTTTAGCCTGTTACATGCACTTTGTCTTTTCAAAATACACTTCTGTTTTCACAGGAAATGTACAGTTTGCACACAGTCTCTTTCAAAATAGACGTACTGCGTTGGTACAACAACACAAATTGTCGGTTTCTCCCTTAACAACACGAACATGGCTACGTTTAGGCAACAAAAGCATGTGGTTAGGTGTAGGAAATTTAGGGTTGGGTTTTACATTCATACAGGAAGCTAATATCGGCCTTCTGAGTGTTGGTGTTTGAGTTTGGGTGTCTGAGTTTTCGCCCCTTTAAGTTATCCAATCGTGTTTCTCCCTGACACCACCATGCACTGTTACACTCTGACAATGCCATGTGTCATGCTAATGTGAAAGAACGGCTTTGTTAATTGGTGTCTGACGCCGTATTCAACGACTTTGGAATGAGACCGGGTTGAACTGGATCATGTGTAATTTGGCGGCATTTATGAGTTAAGGTGTAAGTAAAATCAAAGATCAGTTTATGTAGCAGTTCTTTTTAATTCACTGATTAAAGAACCACAGTTGGTAACTTTTCTAAAAAACTACTTTATTAATATTTGTTGAAACTGTCACGGTATTAACTCAGATACTTTGTGGGGAAAAAAAGTAATCACTCCTCTGCCTACTCTACTGCTTTGTAGTGCTTCTAATGGCCGTACTCGCTACATGTGAACGAAAACAACGATTCAGAGCTGAGGAATCTATAACGCAGCTGTTCATCATGTCAATCACTGCTCATGAACGGCAGTCACACTAAGCTAAGCTAGTCAGCTAAACAGTACACTAAAATGTTTCTGAAAACACTTGAGATGAGAAAGGGACAACGCAGCAACAGAATCCTGATTCATATATTTGATCCGTGCTGCCTAGTTTGACAGTTTGCCCAAAGTAAACAGAGCAATTAACATGATTGACAGCTGCATTTGAGACTCCAAGGCTCTGGTTGTTTCTGCTGTATCGTAGTCTGATTTTAGCATTTTTTTAACTACCTGAGACTACCTGTCTCATGTACGTCTTTCAGGATATAGTGACATTTTCAGCAAATCTGACACAGAAAAGTTACCAACTGTAGCGTTAATCAAACAAGTAGGCCTTACAGTGTCACAAAATATTGACAAAAATGTTCACAGGTAAGAAACAGTGCAGTCAGTGGACCCTCTTCCTCAGTTTTTTTTATTTATTTTATTTTTATTTGACCTTTATTTAACCAGTTGCCACAGCTAGGGCACTACTTTAACAGGAGAAGAGTACAGCTTGGAGATAAGTCACTACAGCAACTTTATTTCAGTCAGCGGGCTTGTGACCAGCAGAAGTGCTGAGTCTAAGTGAAGTAACTGCAGCAACTCTTCAAGTTGTCGCTGCAAAATGTATGTAGCGGAAACACAGCACGTGTGGACTGTATCATTGTGGGTACCAGTTGTTTGTTGACGTTAGCAAACTCCATTCCTTAGCTAACATTAGGTTGTGTTGCTCACTGTTAGGGCTGTAGCAAACCTGAAGCGAGGCCAGGCACTCGAGAACACGAACACACGTCACATCCTTTACATAGAGGTCAGTCCACAGGCCGCTAGAGGCTACCAGAAAAGTCACGGAGGGTCTCAGTTTTAAGCTACGTTACAACCTGTTGACCCGTTGGCAAAAAGAAAGGATTAGTAAATGTATAAAGTTTCATACAGTTAACATACTTAATGCATATTGTCATTACAGCAGTACGCTGTACCTTGATTTTGAGTCTCATGGTCTCGTTACATGTTGGTCAGATAGATTAAATGGCTGAACTTCATTGTAGTCCTTTAACATCGCGGAGTACAGTGTGCAAAAAACTGTACTTTAACTCCAGTTTTACTAATTTTCTGTGTTTTTATTATGGAGAATATTATGGATTTGGGCCCAGGAGCTGTTGTGTAGCAAAGCGAGAAAACCACTTAGATTCCATTATGTGGCAGTTTGTTCATACTGTGTATGTTACACTTACAAAGAAGCACCATAGAGGTTATTTACACCATGTTTTTTTCCCTCTCTGATATGGAGAGCAGAGACCTTTTGAGTGATACAATAGTGCATTTACACGGAGGAACAGCAACCTGACACACCGTAAAGTACTTCTGAAAAGCCCTCAAAATACGCCGAGAGTCTGCGGGAAATGAAGGAGGCTACAGATAAGAGTCGACTTGTAAAACATAATTATATTTCCGTCGCCGGGGTGCGCAGCCGTTGAAAGGAATGCATTTAACCTGTGATTCATGCATGGCAAGAAGTTGTCGAGGGAAAAAAAGAACACCAGTTAAATTGTGGAGGTAAGAAGCCTTGAATAAAGTGTAGCTAAGGTCAGACCATCTTATGAGAATAATTTGATTCGGTGCTAGTCTCCTCTCCTGCAGGCATTTTCTACAGGGAAAAGGATTATATCTTCCTACTTTTTTCGGCTCCCAAAGGATGGGGAAAGGTCTAGTGGTATTAAAATCCTGTGAGCAGGTTTGGGCCTGAATAACTCCACAAAGTAAAAGGAAAAGGTTGAAGTGTCGACGTTGTTTCGTGCCACAACTCTTAAAACCCATTTCCTGCTTAGATTTTACCGTACACTTGATTGAAACTGGATGCATTCATTGAAAATAGCCCCCCCCAAAGAGGTCCGTTTCCTGTTGGCTCTTGTTTAAATTAATTCACAAAGGGTTCATTTGACTTGGGAGGAAAGTAGATGAGTATCAACACTTTTGTATATCAAGGAATATTTAGATTTTTTTTTCTAGAGGCTAAAAACATTTAACAGTGAAAAGTAAAACAAGTGCAACACGTTTTATCAGATAAAAGACGGAGTCTGTCATGCAGATTAGAGTTTTATCTTCCCCTCACTGTACGTATTGCTTACCTCCTCAGTTTCCGTCTATTTTAGTGCGACAGTAAACACAAGTGTTGTTTGGTTTGCAGTTAAGGGAGAGGTTTCCCAGGCACTGACTGATATTCTGCTGCTGAGTGGGAAATCACATCCGGTTCCTTTTGTTCTGGCAGGATATCAAAGCAGAGGGACATTAATACACATTCCTGACTCTTCCTTTTACCTACTGTACTCTTGATAGCTATTATTTCCTGACTTACACTGCATCTGTCACTCATTATCATTGTCTTTAATCCCTCAGCTCCTTATATTTGCTTTTATGTATGTGTCTTTAAGGTTTAGCTCTTCAATTGTGCAGACAATCAGGACATAATGTTTTGTTTCCTTCAGTGTGCAGTCCAGTTTTTGTAATCTCCTAGCAGGTGTGTTCTGATTTACACACCCTTGAACAATGCCTTGCAAAAGTTTCCAACCCTCTTGGTGTTTTTCCTTTTTTGTTGCATCACAACCTAGGGCTGGGCCTTATGGACAAAAATTCTGACTTACGATACACGGTATATGTCTCAGTATTTTCTACAAAACAGGCTGCATGTTTTCAGTTGCAGGTCAAAGCCATGTTTCAGATGTCACAGGCACTTTTATAAAAACAGACTGTGATCAAATAAATACATTTGATAATAATAATAATAATAATAATAATAATAATAATAATAATAATAATAATAAGACAAAATCAAATTCCCCCAAAAATTACAGGTTGTAATGCAACAAAAAAGGCAAGGCACTGCATCTTCCTGTAAACACCAACATCCATAGTGGCACAGGTAGTAACTGGTTATTAGTTAACATTTAGTAAGAAAGGCTGGGCAGAGTTGGACTGGATTTAAGCTTTGTTGGGCGTCGTTTGTGGTGCGGTGCACAAGGGGGTGCAAGGATTGATCATGGCCTGATCAGCTGTTCCCAAACAGCTCTCGCACAGTTGAAGCAGAGCCAAGAGTGGATACCTCAAGATCAAGAGACGGTACCTCAAGATCAAGAGTGGATACCTCAAGATCAAGAGTGGATACCTCAAGATCAGTGCCTTTTGTCCTCTGTTAATCAACTCTACAGTTTATAACCAGCTAGTTTGTTGGTTTTTGGTTGTGTCCATGTATGTGTGTGAGAAAGAGAGAGAGAAAAATGAATCAAAACTTTGACTGACGGTGTTTGTAGAAATGGACTTTTTGGCCCCGTGTCCTCCAAAGTGCTCTTCCCCGCAAATAATTCCAGGCGCTCCTCAGGAACCACCCAGATGGGAGCACTTGAGAGCACAATGAAGGTGCTTAGATGCCGTGGTTGTGTCTAGGAGATTAGGAGAAGTAAAAATGTCAGCGCAAGTTACAATACGTGCTCTAGATGAGTAGGAAGAGAGGACAGCCCTGCTGCTTGATATGGACTTGTGAGAATAGACATATATTAACATATTTCTCCTCTGATGTTGTTGTCCAGCACTTGTACATGTAAATTTTTGTCCTCCTTCCTTGTGATTGGACGGCTTGGTAAACGCTGACAATGACTGTTTTACCCAAAGTTGAACATTTCCAGAGGAAAAAAGCACCAAACATTACTGCAGATGCACAATGCCTTGTTACACTGCTGGTGTTTGTAGCATTACATAAATACATGGTGCTCCAATGGCACAGAAATTCAAAAGTGCTTCGGTGGCCACGGCCCTTTAGGCTCTTTTAAGACCTCTGTCTCTACATTATTGTGAACTGCACCTCTGCTAGCTAAAAAAATCACCTGCCCTGGAGCTTGTCAAGAACCAGAGCTGTTCACAGAGGCAGACGGGTCATTTTAATGTCTATCTTACATGTAGAGTGTGAGCACTCAGGTCATGGCGTGATGATTGGACAGGTCAGTGTGAGGACAGAAATTGTGAGCTTTGGCTTTACATCGCGGACGAAGCAACAACCTTTCTAAATCTGTCTCAAATCATACAGTGTATGTCCAGCTCAAGATGTCAGCCTTAGCTTTTATATATTTGCCTTTATTTGTTGCATAAAGCAAGATGTAGTAGCTGTAATACCAACTCTGTTTTATTGCTGTAATGCTGCTGCTGAATAATTTTGTCCAAGTAGGGTAATGTATTGGTAATGCGGAGCGTTCCAGGATGAATGCAGGAAAGATGGATCTCCATCTGCTGTTCTTGGTTGGTCCAGTGAATTTGTTGAGGGCTGAGCTGTCTCTCTCTCTCTCTTCCTCCTCCGCTGATTAAATCAAGTAAATGAGAGGCTATCAGGGGAGGACCCACCTCATGGATCCATCTCTCAGAAAAAATTAACAAAAAAGCCACAACACCTACAGTTACAATCTAAAACCAGTTAGCGTCTTTAGATTCCAGCTGATTTATTGTCATTTCTGTCTGTTTTTAGAGAGTAAACAGACAGCAACAGGAAATGTGTGTGGAAATTAAAAGTGATGTCCAATGAAGGGCTAATTTTTACAGGCAGGTTTTTTGAGGTTATTTTCAGGTAATGCATCACAGCTGGACTCGATTCTGAGTCGCCCCTCTCCAACAAATGTCTGAGCCCTTCCAATCAGGCAGATTTACAGTACTTGAACTGATACTCCATCTGGATCGCCTCCACTAAGCAGGTTGGCATCATTTGAATCAGGGGAGCTGCTGCTGCCTGCCAATCTTCATACGTAAGGAGAACTTGTTATTCAAATTCATTCAGGACTTATTTTTATTACCTAAAATACATGTGCATCACAAGCAATCGCGTATTGTTCCGACTGCGAGGGAAATGTGTGAAAACAGAGTGGAGAAGTGAATATTGGGGGACCTTTGAAGTACATTTTAGGTCTGTCAGTCTATCCTGAAGAGATATTATTGGCACTGTCTGGTACAATATCTGTGAGCTAGATGTGAAAGATCAGAGCGATATCTAGCCTTGCGGGATTTTCCAGCCCCGTTGAGACTTCAAATCGAGGTTAACCTCTATAGCTGTCACCTTCATCTGTCCCCCCCTCTCCTCCTCCTCTTCCCAGTGCTCTGAACTCTTCCTGCCAGAGAGTTTCTGCTTAAACCGCAGAGTGCCACCCAAGTTGGCCAAAGTGTACTCGCAGTCGGATCAAAGTCGTTTATTCTTTGGCTCGGCGGCGTGCGAAAGGTGATAACATTGCTTTCCGAGTCCTCCGGCGCTTTGCTCTGCGGTCTGGGCAGCACAGCTCGCCCCACACCAGCTTCCCCGTCTGGAGGCAGAGGAGGCATCCTAAGCCTGAGTGCTGCGTTTCTTTTCTCCAAATTGTAATTAAAAGGGAATAATCATTTCTCAGCGGTCGCAGTCCAAACAAACAGACTGACAGCTCTCTTTTTTTTTTCCATTCGGCGAAGGCCCACAGTTGATATCTCCCTGGTGGCTTTTTTTTCCAGTGGCTTTCTGAAGCTGCCACTTCTTGGTTTTATTATCTTTGTCTCCAGCCCTGGCCCTTCGTGCCTGTGCTGGCACGGTTGGCACCGGCCTTGCCCCTGCCATCCCTCTGTTCGATGCTCAACTTTTTCTCGCCACATGAAAGTGGCTGCCCGCTGAGAGACCCGACCACGTGGCCTGGACCGTACCTTTCGCTCCCAAACTTTCCTGACCTAATTAGCGCCAAATTAAATCGGACAGGATGCATTCATTATTAATTTCCCCGGGTTGCGTGTTGGGGGTCTTGAAATAGACATTGGACATAGAGAGAGAGAGGGAGAGTGTGTCAGAGCGGTGAGGTTGAATTAGAGGCTCTCTGGCTCTCCCTCCCTGTCTTGGACTTCATTTGAATGCAGTGCACAGTGTTAGCAGAGCAACACTGAAACACAATGCAAGTTAATCAACGCACTTTGCATGCAACTGTGTTCCCTTTCTCTGTCTCTGTCTCCCTCGCTGTAGCTTTGGATGTGCAGCCTGCCAAAAAATTCTCTCTCATCTCCATGTGAAACTGCATGTTCTGTTTCATGTCTGTCCTCTCCTGCTGTTGTTAACCTAAAAACTTCTTTTCTTGACGGCGTCTTCCAGCAGCAAGGCCACCTTTCAGCAGCAGAGAGGCTGACTTTAAAGGGGCAGTTCGCCCCCAAATCAAAAATACATATTTTTATGTGTCTGCGCCGGCAATAGCCAGGGCTGGAGGCGTTATTATTTTCGGGTGGGCCGTCCCATTCTCATGAATATCTCAAGACTTCCTTGAGGGAATTTCTTCAAATTTGGCACAAACATTCACTTGGACTTAACAATGAACCAAGGAGATTTTGGTGGTCAAAGGTCACTGTGACCCTGTTTGTCTCATTCTTTTGAATGTGATACCTCACAAACATCTTGAGGGACTTTCTTCAAATTTGGCACAAACATCCACTTGGACTCAACGATGAACTGATTAGAATTTGAAGGTTAAAGGTCCAGGTCACTGTGACCTTGCCCCCGTCTCATTCTTGTGAGCGCCACAAGGGAACTTTAGCACAAACATCCACTTGGACTCAACAATGAACTGATTAGAATTTGGTGGTTGAAGGACAAACTCGAGTTCACTGTGACCTCACAAAACATGTCTTGGGATTAACTTAAGAATTAACTATCTAAGTATGACAACATTTCACACAAAGGTCAGGGGTCAACTTTACTGTGACATCATTATGTTCTGCAAAAACAGATATCATTAGAAAACATTATATCTGAGGAACAGAGGGGAGACATTTGGTCAGACACTGAATTAGCGACACTAGTCTTGGGTGCCCCCCTTCAAACTGTGCTGATTGTATAGATCTTCTGTGCTGTCGGGGGGAAGATGTGTTTACAGCATCCCTGTGTTAACAGATATATATGTAACTGTAAGAGAAACTGGACAGGTTCGCACAGGCATATCAATGCAAGGTGGTAATTTTAGTTCCTCTCACCTGTAGTGCTGTTTTTCAGTCTATATTGTTGCCATGTGTCGGAGATATCAACCATAGAGATGTTTGCCTTCGCTCTAAGATGATGGAACTAGATGGCACTCTGCTTGTGGTGCTCAAAGCGGCAAAGCCTCTTAAGCTTTGTCATCAGTACTTTTGAGAACCTATAGCGTTGCAACTGCTATTTTTACGGTATGATAACCATCACAGAAAATATTGCGGTATCACAGAATTACAGTATTTATGTCATCGGTCAGAATGACCCTTAAACGAATAAAATCAGAAGGCTTACAAATGTTTAATTACTTTAACTGAAAATTGAAACCACTGTGTTAAGGGAAGTATGTGTAAAAAGTCTCCCCTTAGAAAATACCAAAACTATTCAATATCCAGTTGCATTTTCTTTTCAATATCGTAGATAAACAAATGTACAAGGTATGATAATCAACAACTTTTATATCAAGGGTATACTTTGAAACCAGTGTATTGCTGCAACCCTGAACCTGTACAGTTGATTTGTAAGTTTTTTTTTAATTCATTGATTCATTTAATTCATGAGTTACTTTTCTTTATATGTCAAAAAACATAAGCCTGGTCAAGTGATTCTATGTAAATAATTCTGCTAAAGTGCATGTGGTAGAAGTGATCTTAAAAATCTTAAAGAAATTGATTTTCTAAAACTTGTAGTCAGAGTGATGTTATGAAACAGTGAAACAGATCTGGTCTGCGGTAGGGTCCATTTCTGAATTCATTATGCAATAATTTGATCCGCATGGGGAATTTCTTTGTACCTTGAATGTAAATAAGGTACCTGAGTGCATTAAAAACATCAAAATAGAGCTTGTGTATTTAAAAATAAGAGTCAGGGGAGGATCAAATCCCAAAAAGCCCCTGCGAACACCTGACCTGTGTGGGGCTGATGCAACTGGATTTGCCCCATGGCAAAGATAAGTGAGGACAGCAGACGTCAAAAGGTTAAAAAGTCATTATAAATACTGATGAATACGATTGTTTTTTACCAGCTTGTTTATTAAGCTGCTCTAAAGTAATATATTCTCTTTAATTGTGAAACCACGTCAGTGAAGTCACACTGAAGCAGATGTTGCACCTCTGCAGGGATGAGTTTTAGGTGAAATTGCTGATCAAGTGCACTCACCATCACTTTCTCCTGCTCTGAGAACAGAGCTGTGGTGGGGCCTTTGAGTCTCGCTCTGGTCTTTGACTGTGCTTCAGACTCTGGCGAGCTGCAGGTCCTTGGTCTGAAGATCAGTGGTGGGCTTGTGAAACGCCGCCGGCGGCTACCTCCTGCGGTGGACGAGAAGAGAGCTGTTGACTTCCCAAGTGGTGTTTCTCTGTGATCCTTGGGGGTGGGAGGTGGTGGGAGGTGGAATCTTTTGGTGCAAAAGGTAGAAACAGTGAAGGCAACAAAACAGATAAAAATAAGTGCTTCATGCAGCACAAAACACGCGGCTGATAGAGGAGTTAATAATCTGAAAATCTATGGTCAGACTGGGTTTCTGCATGTAATCGTGCGTGTGCTTTGAGGAATTTTGAGGAACAAAAATACAAACCAGACGTCAAGCAGAGGAGGAGAGCGAAGGTCAGGCGGGCTTTGGCAGACTGTAGGCTAAACTAATTAAAAGCTCTTGAGTTTGGACTGAAATACAAATGTAAATGGCTGCACACTGGGGTACATTTAGACTTTGGAGATGTGTATAATTGATTGGATTTGACTTTGTAGTACATGGTGCACCCTGTGACTTTCATAATAGCGAAAACAACTATTCTCTACTGCGATAAACAGCAAACTAAGATCCTAGTTTTATTCATCTAGTCTGCATTTCATAAGTTTACGTGCTAATTACTGCCATGTCAATCCAGATATGTAGAGTTTGTGTGGCTCTTTAACTGTTGTACAGCTCTTCTTCTCTTTTCTTCTTCTACCTACGCTCGAGGCTATTTAGAGGCACCAGAGAGAAAACATTAAAGCTTAACAGCTTGTTGGTGTGTTAATCCCAACACCTGAGAAAACCAGACTTTTGCCAATTTGTGCTTCTTCTTTGTTGCATTTTGTGTAATTTCAAAGCATTAAAATGAAATTTGTCAGTTTAAAGGTCCACTGTTAAGGATTTCTGGGGCTATACTGGCAAAATGTTTTTTGCCTGAGAATGAGCATAGGGACCAGGGGTCTTATTTATAAAACAAAAAGTAGGATCCATACTAAAGATGCACATAAGGACAAAAACATTTGACATACTTTTTTACAACCTGGCTTCCACCTCACCATCTGTGACGCCAGTTTGCCGTCTCAAAATGTTTGGAAGCATGGGTTAATGTGTCTCCCATTAAGTCTGTTTTTATAGATCACAACTTCTGCGTGGGAAGTGGTGTACGCCTCTGTCAGGCCTCGTGAGGTGACGCCGGCTTTTGTTGCCGCTAGTTTTTTAATGTCAGTTTGATGTCTCTGGGCCTTTTAATGCAAAGATTAACACCTCCTTGCTCTGGCTCCGTATTTAATGCACACACAAGAGTGGTATCGATCTCCTTATCTAACTCTCAGCAAATAATTGTTTCCCAAAATGTTTTACTGTTCCTTTAAGCATTTCAACAAATGGTCACATTCACATGTCATATAAGTCATGACTAATCAAATCAAATTTCAAAAGTCCATCCATTCATCAGTAAAACTTGCTTGTCCTTGAGGGTCATAGCGAATTGAAACCAATCCAAGCCGTCCTTGTCTTCGGATTTCGGCATGTTGCACCGCCATATTTCTGGATCCCAGAATACCAAACCAAACACTCTAGAAAGGCTCTAGAAAGGGACATTCACATCTGTGCGTTGGCCACTGTAGTTAGCAGCCCCTTTGTGATGAGAGCATTAAAAAAGTGATTTTTGTTTTTACATGAAACTGCTTTATTTATCTTCCTGATTGTCTGGATCTTCAGTTCGCAGAGAAAAAATGTCAGCACAGATTAGCAGGTGCGAGACTAGCGGCCGACTCTGCCATTCCAAACAGTGTCTACGGTCACTGTACGGGTCATAAAATAAATAAATAAAATTAAATGCCAACAATTAAAGAGACAGAACAAGAGACATAAATTGAGCAGATACGTAACCTAGCTGGGATAAAAACAGTAGTGCTGTAAGGATAAAGGGAAAACAAAGACACAGTGAGTGTTAGAGTGAATAAGCCAGACCAGACTACTCTATTTTACCAGGTTAAATCCTGCGTCCATTTGTTTTGGAGAGGAAGAGACCTCTGTAGATAATTCAGCTCATGATAAAAACCTTCTAAATGTTTGGATTAGAATTAAGTTGAGCGCACATGAAGTTATCAGAGAAAATAGGTGAGCACGCTTTAGTAGGTGCTGGGCAAGCAACTTGTCTGTGACATGCTAAACAGTGGAGAAGAAAAACTGATTTATTATGTCAAACTGCTTTATTTAGTCTTTAACTAATTTATATCACCAGGTCTGTTTGTTTTGGAGAGGAGGAGACCTCTGTGGATAACTCAGCTCTCGTTAAAAACCTCCTGAACAATGAAGGAATTTCAGCTAGGTGACGTTTCAGCTGGTTGCAATGTGCAGTCGTCACCACTAGATGTCAGTAAATCTCCCTAAATCTTACACACTGCTCCTTTAATTGTTGCCAGGCTCGTCTCCTCCTTTAGTCGTCTATCACCTACTCTACGTTTAAGGCTATGTCAAGGTAACAGACAGCAAACACCAGGAGAACCAGATATTTGCCTGTTTTAAAATAACGACAGATGATGTTGTGATGTTTTACTAGCGTGTCTCTCTGTGTTTCTTCTTCGCTGCATTTTGTCCGAGGCATTACAGTGAAATTTATAATTTAAAAAGTCCCCCAAACTCTGCTCTATCAACCATCGTACTCCAGCAGTGTAACAGTCTTTGTACTGCGGCCTATTCTCTCAAACATTACTGCCCAAATAGAAATATTGAAGTACTAACCATAACTGTAA
Source organism: Cephalopholis sonnerati (assembly GCA_019142605.1). NCBI lineage: Eukaryota > Metazoa > Chordata > Actinopteri > Perciformes > Serranidae > Cephalopholis > Cephalopholis sonnerati. The sequence continues at coordinate 4,692,032 of JAGQAX010000024.1, forward strand.
TCTCCTCGAAAGAGCTGCTGATTTCCAGTCTGTTGTGGAAATTGTTGGGTTGGAAGATTTCAATTGTATCCTCTGTTCAGGCAGTAATACAGCAAGCTTGTGACACAACAGACTTCCAGATGGTTCCATCTGCAAATGATGCACTGAATTCTTGGAGTCCATTTAGATAATGTTGTTTTGAGAGTATATTTGTCTGTTGCTGTTGCCTTCTCAGTGTGTTTTCAACCTGGACACATTGTGTTCAGATGTTACACCCCCTCCCTTCGCTTGACATTATGAAGGTTGTAAGTTTAGTTTATGAAAGTAGTGGACATAATGTGTGACGCAAATGGGGGAGTTACTCATTTTTATGTATTTGTATGTGTCTGTGTTAGGGGAGGGCATTTAACAACATTCATTTGTTCCTAGTAATGCATTTCATCTCTCCTCGTTTCCTCTGTGCTAGTGACCCATATTAGCCCAAAAAGGAGTGATCTGAGTACAAAGACAAAAATCTGGCTTTGCCTGTGCTCATTTTTTCTGTCGAGTGTAGCACAGATTCAGATTTCAACAGTCATTCTTAGAAGAAGGTTTACGACATTTTTAATTCCTAAAATGCTTCTTTCTTGCACTTGATTTCACAGATAATGAATAACTTGTTTTACTGTTTCACTGAATCCTTTTGGAGTCTGAAACGCCCTGAGAAATGGTGAGAAAAACACTGCTGCACAAAGCAAACCTGCGCATTAACGTGTGTCGAACATCAATACACGTTTTTGCCCCGACTGCAGCGCGAGTTATCCGCAAAGCTGCCGAACGCATCAAAGCAGCAGAGGTGTCACACAGGCTGAGAGGTAAAAGATTTTCCAAGTCGTCAAATCAGAGTTAGATTCAAACACGGTACACAGTCTGAGTGCAGAAAAACAGAGGGAGAGACATAGGGAGCGATATGTAAAAGAGGAGAGATCAACCGTACAGTCATGTCATAGCCCAAGGCAAAGAGCTGCAGATGTAACAAAGACAGGGCCTGCGATTGTCAAGAGGCATGGATAATGATAGCTTTGCATGTAGGGTACAAGGCAAACATCAAGGCCATGCACATCGCAGTGCAGGACTTTAAAGGCTGTGGCGAGAACGGGGGCCATGGGAGCGAGGATGGCCCCAATATGGCCCCCAGTGGCTCCCCCTGTGATGGCAGGGGCAGGTAACTGGGAACAAAGCAAATTGGACGGGTACAGTGTGGAGCCAGTGTCAGGGCCTGTCTCTCTTTCTTTATTTTGAGGGGTTTTGTGTTAAAAAAAACTTTTCTTCTTCTTCTTCTTCTTTCTTTTGTTTGTTTGATCCTCCCTGTCCCCTAGCATGCATCACGCCAGCTCCCTCTGAGTGGACGTGCTCGAGCTGCTACATGCAATGCTGCAAATGAGGACATACAGCACGATGTAGAATAAGCTCATATAGGCCTCTGTGTCATTGGAAAAGAATAGATACGTGTTCATTTTGGGTTTTAATAGCAGAGTTTCAGTACCGATAGGTCCCCTTAATTAAACAATACGATGCTTTCACCTTTTTTCAGAGCGACAAAAGTAATCAGTCCTTGTCAGAGCAGGACTTTTTTATGTATCTGAACATGTCAGAGATGCTTTTTTCTTGGAAAGACAGTGTTTATATTGTGGTTGGGTATTGAGTTCACATTTGGACCAGTACCTAGAAGTTGGTACTGATACCCAACTGGTTTTTTTTCAGTACTTTACTGTCTCTGTCATAACGAAAACATAAACTTTAGAACAAGCTGCAGGGGTGACATGGTCAGCTAAAACAGAATTCTGCTCCTTGGCTCTTTTCTAATCACTCATAGAGTTAATCTTCTATCTCTCTGTCTCTCTGTCTGTCTGCTTGTGTGTTTGTGTCCACTTGTGTATTAGTGAAATTAGGCTATTACTAGACGGCAGATCGGCACTGCAGAGATAGTTTGGTCAGCTTCCTGGCTTCAAGGTGCTGCCACCTCTTGTCTGAAGTTGAACCTGCTGTCATCAAGGCTTTGGGTCACTTTGCAGCACTTGTGCCTCTTGTCTAAACCCGGCAGTCTCACCTAGATGTGCTCTCAGGTACCGAATTATCACTCCAATAGATTTAATGTGAATTGGTTCTAAGTCGAACAGCACAGTTTGGTCGCTGCTCTTCAAAGTACAGAGTTTGGTACCCAACCCTAACATGTATCCTTCATTAACCTAGGTGTAAGTCTCATTATGTGCATTTTAGCGCACCTCTTTTTACAAACATTTTCAGTTTTTAAAACAATAAGTGAAAACACCCAAAATTTGAAAACAGTTTTTTGAAAATAGTTTTTGCACTTTAACACAAAAGCTAAACGTTATAAAATGTGATTATAATGGAGACAGAGTCAGTGAGTAAATGATGACGTACAGTCATCGTGTGCCGTCATTGCACGGGCTGCTGCAAGCTCCATTCATTGTCTCTGGAGGCTTTTAACACACTTATGTGTGCACACAGATCTGTGACCAGAACTGTGCACGTAGCTGTAGTATGAGTTGTCAAAACTCTCTATTTCCATTGTCAAGTGTGCTCTCCTTTATTAGACAAAAAAAAACAGAGTGTGCTCACCAAACTATCCCATAAATATTTATGGGAGTATAGTCCAGTTTGTGGACTTTTGTTTTTGTCTCTTGCATGATCTCTTGTCCAGGACCTAGTTTTTTATTGTCTGGATGTTTGTGCTTTTGTAAACTATTGGCGTTCGTTATTATACATCCATAGTCTACTTTTGCGTCGCTTCAGGTTTGACTGGCGGTCTTTCTCTGCAGTGGTATAATGCCACCTGATGGGAAGATTGACATTTAAAATTTTTGTTGAAACATAAATATAAAATCATAACAAGTTTTCTTTTCTTGGTTCATAGCAGAGAACAGCAGAGTAACTGTAGTAAACATAACAATAAGAGAGAGTGAGAAAACACAGGTGTTACCAGTGTATCACTACTATGAAAAATAAGTATTTAAACTGACTTTGAACATTCAGAATTAATAGGTTTCAATAGACAGTTGTTTCTGACAACTCTAGCAATCACAACATCTACTTAAAATTCCAAAGAATATAAACACCTGTACAATATTGTAAAATGATGTCAGTGAAAATATTAGGAGCAATCATTCTGACCAAGAGTGCCTTTAAATTCCCCCATAGTAATCAGCTCTGACAATTTCAGGTCCTTCTGTACATGAGTCCAAAAAGAAGGTGCAGCGTATTTCAATTTTTTTCTGCCCAGTCCGTTCAAACCTTGAGGACCAACATCTGTAGAATATTGTAAGACCACAGGCCATATTGATTTTGTTTTTTTACACATGTATGTACGAAGATAAGAAGGAAGCAGCCCAAAAAGTGATCTATGTATATTGGTATAAAACAACCAATGCAAAAGTCTGCAGGTGTTGAAGTAATCACAGGAATACAGTAAGAATATATAGGAATAGGACATCGAGTCAGTAGAGGACTGCACAAGACGTCATTTTAGAAGGACTTGGCCTGTCGTTTTGTTTTTCTTTTTTCTATTCTTGATAAACCTCGTGAAACTTCTTACCTGCCTCACATGAGTACTGTGGATCTCCAGAAAAGGAACAGAAACACGAGTCAAAACCGAGACATCAGACAAACTAAGTGGCCTAGGAACTGGCCACTACAATAAGATGACCCTGAAATAAGAATAAATAAGTGTCAAATACACAATCACACACTCACACAGACACATAAAAAAATGAGTTAAGTTTGATATCAATTAATAAAATAAAACCTACATTAATGCAAGTCTATAAAGACAGGTTTTAAGATTTAGTTTGAAGGTGTCTACTGAATCTGAGAGTCTGATGTCCTCCTGAAGGCTGTTCCGGAGACAAAGGCCAACGACACCGAACGCAGCATCACCTTACTTTCAAGTTCTACTCTTGGGGACATTTGGTAGACCTGAGGTAGAGGATCTCGGGGAGTGTATTTGACCAACATATCAGATAAATAGTCAGGGGCCAGTCAATTAAAAATTAACGGGAAGCTAATGACGAGCCTTCAAAACCGGTGTAATGTGTTCTTGATGTTTAGTCTTGGTGAGTAGAAGTGCTGCTGCATTCTGGATCATCTGGAGTTTGTTTAAAGGTTTCTTTGAGAGGCCTGAGAACAAGGCGTTAAAGTAGTCAATTCTGCTTGAGATAAAAGTATGAACACGTTTTTCGATGTTTTATTTAGGTAAAAGAGGTTATTGTTGGGCAGTGTTTCTAAGATCTGATGCCTACTTTGAGGAATATGAGCATCCAAAACTCCTCAAATGCATCGGTTTTTATTGTTTCACAAAACACACGCAAGAAAATCCCTTAATAGAAAAGATTTCCAGAGTTAGAATCAAAGTTATTTTATAATTATTTAGAATTATTTTATAACACAAGACAATGAATTCAGTCCCATCTTTCTGTATTGGTGCTATGGACACATTTTGGATAATAATTAGCTACAAAATACAACTCCATGTCTTTAATTATCTTGGCTCTATTTAAAATTAATGTGATCATTTGAATATTGAGTTGTTTTTATGATGTTTTGGACCTGCTAAATTTTAAAAACAAGTAAGAGATTTTCATCTAATAACAGTGATATGTGTGTGTTGGTTGCATTAACTCAGTATATGACACATAGGATATAATATGACCGGGTATATTCAAAATAAAACTGTTTTCCCTGGCACATTTGGCCCAGGAAATATGTTTGCTCTCTTCACAGTTGGTGCATTGCTCGCTATATCATAGACTTCAGGAGCAATTAATGAAATTATGATAGAGAGCTGGAGTAAGTTCAGGCAAGCATGCAGCATTTCCCCTCTGAGTATTTATGTCTTGATTTCGTGTGTATTTTGGTAAAGAGTGCAACTTTTCACTTGGCGGGACTCCTCTTAATGACCGTTGGCTGCCAAATGTTTCTTCAGAAGCCATAAACATCATTTTTCCACAGCCTGTTCCTTGAATATGCACAACAAAAATAACCATCTAAACTTTATTCTGCGTCCAATCCAATTATGAATACTTTGAAAAGTTCATCAGTAATTGCCAGACACTGCGCTCTTCAGTCAGGGCTGCTGAAGGGCAAACAGAAAACAGCTTTTTAAACACTTACAGGCAGAAAAATAGGATTTGCCTGGGGGGTCTGGGGATGATGCAGTACAGTTGATGACCTCTGTCATGAAACAATACAATGACAGTGTTGTTACAGAGCTCTGTAGAGACAGATTCTTCATCATGCTCACTGAAAATGAGTTTTTTTTTAATGCGCTACAGCTACATAATACAGCTGTTTCAACAGCATTTAAATTATTATATTTCAACATTAAGTTTGGACCTGCTTCAAGTTGAAGTAAAGGTGTTTTTAATTATGTCGAAACAATACTTATGAGCACCCTGTATACGAGGAGTGCATGATAATATCGGCACATCATCGATATCAGCAGATAAAGGCTTTAAACTGAACATTTTTATTTAATTTTGGCCCAAAATAAACATCTCTGACAACATATAAGGACAATAAGACGACGCTTTAAATATGCAAAATTTGCCCCGGTTGTGACTATTGCCAGGTTTGTGGGTATGTCAAAGAGCATTGTATTTATGTCTGCATCTGCCAGTGGGCCGTCACGATAAAAGCAGGCATAGTAATATGTTAACTCCACTACAGGAGAGACTTGATGTTCTCTGCAATTAGGTAGAAAAATATTGGCTGATATTGTTATCGACCAAAATTAGTTGGAATATTGGATATTGTCAAAAATCCTATATTGTGCATCCCTATCAAACATTGATGTCCACACCTAATTTGGCCCACTTGTGAAACAAGCTTTCTTTGAATGGTACGTCTGCTGTGTTTCAATTCTTCAGTCCTTAGTAATGATTAATTTCTTTCTTTGGTTGAAGAGCTTATCTAAAACAAGAAGTTCCAGTGTTTAGAAATAGGACAGAATGATCAGTTTGTGATTAATACTCGTGACAAACCAGGTGCCGATCCACGTGTCCTGGCAGATTTCAATGTCGTGGACAAATGGGAGAAGTAACAGTACTGTTACGTCATGTAAACAAAGCAAGTACCTATCAGCTGTGCACTGGAGATAGACTAAAGGGGTAAAAGGCTCCAATAAATGGTCGATATTTGTGATTATAAGCCTCACGGATAAGTTAGTAGGGCCTTGCTACTCCTACTGCTAGGTTCAGAGAGCTGTTGCCAGTTCATTAGGTGTCACTTTCGCTTTCCTTAGGTCTAGGAGCCAGAGCAAGGTTGTGGTTAGGGTTAGAAAACGATTATAGTTGGGCTTAAATATTGTCTTCACTATGCACGATAATATTGACACATCATCGATATTAGTCTAAATATTGGCTTTAAAATGAACCATCAAAATCAGCCAACATGCTTTTTCTTAATTTGCTTTGAAAAGTATTGTATTTCATGTCTCCATCATGATACGAGTATGCGTGCATAATATGATGTCAAGTCCACTACAGAAGAGACTTGAGACTTGATCGCAAAAAATAGGTAGGGAAGAAAGTGGATATATCAATATTGGTTACTGGTCAAATGAGTTATATACCGGCATATCAGATATCCGCAAAAAATCCAACATCATGCATCCCTAGTTTTCATATGTGAGCTGAACCCTGGTCTCTTGGATAAGAGTCCTCTGTGGACTCATCCAGTAACCCCCCAGAAATTCACTGAATGTCCTGATAATGGCCTCCTCGACCTAATAGTGGGTGTGGCCGGCCTCTACTAACCCATCTAGGACAATTATCACCACTGATAACGGCCATTTAATGGCTTGATAACAGTCTGTTCTGCTGCAAATGACAGGTAAGTGCTCGCTCTCCCTCTACATTTGTACTATTGTAAATTGTAAATGACATTGTAAATGACGTACAGTATAGCCTACAGCAAGTAGGCTGTTAATAGCGATGGTCGTTTACCAGAAACGTTAAGCTCCCTGATGATCTCCCTCCAAACAGCTGCCACCTTATTCAGGTTTGGTCATGAAATTCAGAGGTATCATAGCTAACTCGTCATTGTGGTGCTTTCAAAGATACCTACAGGAATAAATAGAGCATGGGCATTTGCAAAAGTTCAGCTCAAAAGTGTGGCAGTGCTGTGTTTTTCGTGACCAGTTAGAACATTAAAATAGAAACCAGTGCAATCTGATTTAGTCGCTGACACTAACTCACCCCACATTCAGTTAGGACAGGGTCTTACAGGGCTTTATTTTCACCAGACATTATGCCTGGAGAGATTTAAATATGTCAGACTGTTACAGCTTTTCCCATTCAAAGTCGGTAATTAGCGGATAACAGAAACCCTAAAGCAGTATGTTTATATTTATGTGACAGTCTTGGTTTTGTTGTGTATAGAAGCTTTGAGATCCTCAACATATTTTTAATGTATGTATGCATAAGAGGCTGTTGCCAGGGGGGGCTATGAAATTCCCCAAGAGACCACAACGGTCACGACAAAGGCGTCTCAGCCCAATGCCACCACAACCCACTGTGTCATCCCTCCCTCTTCTATAGAGGGATGAAGGCTCCAGCCAGCAGGAGGGGGTCCAGCGTGACGCCCAGCAGGGGTGCCTGTTCACCCCGGGGCCTGCGGTTGATCTGGCTACTGATGGTTAAAGCTCAAGCGATGACTGAGGCCTTGTCGGCTAGACGGGACCCTGACGAGACATCTGGGTCGACAGGAATTGGCCTCACACATGTCTCGTTCAAAGGTTAAGCACACTATTATGGGCGTCTCACTGAATTCAGCAACTGCAAGCCGGTGCGATGGCCTGTGGTGTTTTCTTCATGATTAGACTGGGCCGTCTGACTGGCCCTCTCATGAATCTCTGAGAGCTGAATGCCAACGAGGTTGTTAGTGGAGACCAAATCTCAGAGTACATATGTTCACTGTATAGGTAGCACATGTCCAAAAATTAGTTAGGTCTCTCTGAGACTAGTGTTGGTTCTTCAACAGCTGCCTGTTAAAGAAATAAATGAATTCTTATGACTTTAATGATTCGTACATCAGGTTGTTTACCTCCATCATTACTTAATTACTTGTGTGAGTCCTAATGTGATTGGTTGCTGAATGTTACCACATTTAATTAGGATAAACAAACTCTAAACTGCACTTTGAAGACTCCAGAGAGTTGTATTACACTAAAGCATGTATTTCTGAAGCCTCCATGTCTTTATGATGACCTTATGATGAGGAGCCATTTCCCATGAGGCCTCAGTATGTGCTTGTTCATGGTAGAAGAGCCATATTTCCTCTTTTCCTTGAAGCTACACAAGACAGTGTTGCACTTTCGTGACTTGAAAGTGGGTTTAAAAGACTGAAATAATGTGAGTTGACCAGAGTTGGTTTTAAACTGTTGTCATTGTCCATCATTTTGAGGGACAGGGTCATTAAAACTGTGCATTACTCTATTATTATCTGTCATTTCAACTTTGATTTTTTAACGATACTGAAGACACATTTTATAGCATTTAGTTTTTATTCTTTTGAAGAATATTCCACCAGCAAATATTACCATTTATATATATATATATAAATAACCCCTTTTATGCAGAGATCGCTGCTACGAAGTTCCGTCTTCATGCCACATTTGCATTTTTACACAGTGTGTGATTTTAGACAGCATGCCGGCATCCTTGAATCAAAAAAGGTGTGACTGTCATGACTTTAAATACAATAGTGTCAGCCTCTAGCGTGACATAAAACATACACATCGGCAGCTCTTTATATATAGAAACAATTGCATAACATGGCAGTAACAGTTATTTACCATCTCTGCTATATGGCGACTGATCACACCCTCTGCTCGGAGGGTAAGGAGCTCTCAGACCTCATTGTGCTTCCAATTTGTGGACATTTGGTCGAAATTCTTCTTCTTGGAGTTAGTTGCTAACTGCTAACAGCTGCTTTTAAACCTCCTGTAGTGGGCTGCATGTATAACACATCGTCAAAACGTCACACCTGTGCTGCCCATGACCTTCTCCTGCCACCTGTCCTGTTTATACAGACCTCCTTTTGGTGCTGTTACTAGCACTATTCCCGTCCCAAAGGCGAGACAACTCGCCACTCCATCCTGCAATCGTACCTTATATACAGAATGATGGATCGTACCTTTTATACAGAACGATGGATAGTACCTTATATACAGAACGATGGATTGTACCTTCTATACAGAATGATGGATCGTACCTTGTATACAGAACGATGGATTGTACCTTTTATACAGAACGATGGATCGTACCTTTTATACAGAAGGATGGATCGTACCTTAACCTACCGATGTGATGGCTAAAGCCAGCTAGACAGTGTGGTCATGCACGTGAGATTATTGACAAGACTAGACCATAGCTAATTAATATGCACACGACACCAACTGGACAGGGGTGTGAATTACTTAAAGTTATGATAGATCGCCCTCAGTGGCCTACTCTTTCAAAACGGCCTTCAAATTTTACAGTCATTGTTGAAAAAAATTTAGTCTGATGGAAAATATTTGGCAGACCTACATTTGTTCTGAGGTACTGGTTTTTCTGTGCTGTTCTAACTAGTAGGGATAGATGGTAATACTCTGAATCTTGTTTGTATCATTTAAACCATTGCTGTAAGGGGGCGAACGTGCTGTGCCTTAATTAGGGCGATGGGTGTCACTTCGTCCTTTTGAGAAAGGTTTTCTCGACAATTCTTTGCACAAAAAACCATCCAGATATCTCATTTAAAAACAGGGATAAGCCTTGATGCTAAAACATTAAAGAACTTTAGGCTGACTCAGAAAGGAGCTATCTGGTCATCTATATTTAGACGTGGCTCATGAGTCAGTTGTCCTGCTGTTAGAGTCAGTTTAAGTTGTTAAAAGGTGAATTTCATCCTTTTGCTTTTATTTGTTTGACTGTTTGCTTTCACTCTCAGATGAAGTCTGCCTGTGACCTTTTTATTTGATGTTTTCATGGTCAGGTGCTTCCTTGTAACAAAACTTGATCTTTAATGAAACAAAATGAGATAAGTAGAAATGAAGATATTGGGGTGTTTTCCTCCTCAAATGTGATGCACAAACACAGGTGACACTTTCACACAAGATGAAATAAACCCCTCAGTGGAATAAAGTTGAGTGTCATGAACTGACATTATCATCTACGCTGCATCAAACCGTGATGTTGACTCATACTCGTTTTTGGCCTCGACGTCCAGATCGGGAGCAGACGGCTTCAGTCGTCTCAGCCCTGGGCCAAATTAAAATCGAAACACTTAATTACTCAGAGCGTTTGCTTCAGGCTGTCTGGATACCCAAATGGTTTGCATCTCTTACACATTACGACTCAAGTCAGGCAGTCTTAATAAATGTAATTGGAGGCTTTTCAGATTGTATTTGGAGCCAGGTCTGGCATATAACTTGTGCCCAGCAGTTAAAACTGGCATTGTTTGTCCAATTTCTTATTAGTCACATTTTGAGTCATGACAGATGAGCTTTCTCCCATTTACATATCCCGTTGCTCCCAATGTACACAGACCTTATAAATAAAGCATATAAATGAGTTAAGTGCAGAATATCGTATCATGGACATTATGTAGGGTGATAAACAGAGTCTGAAAAATTAAAACATATATCATAATTTCTTCTTAATCCACTGGGAGGTCCCTCTGTGTATGTACCCTTACAGCACTTAAAGAATAAATTCTGAGGGTCAAGAACATATGACATTGTCTTAGGAATGCAGCATCTTATAATAAAACAATTTTCAACAATTGCTACTGTATTTTTCTGAAAGAAACCATTTATATAGATTAATCTTTTTATTCTGAGTACCCTCTCCAAATCTTAAGGACATGCTTTTGATATTCTTACAACTAACTTTGCTGTTTTGTCATCTGACACAATTTAGCATGAATTTGTTTGACGAAATAGGTTGCTGTGTAGAAAATAACCCATGTACACTGGCCCCTGAACCTTCTTCTTCTTCCTGTGTAACAGACTGGTTCATCTTCACCTTGAAGCAGTATGCTCAACCACTGGATTTAACAAATTTTAATTTTGGCAAAGGGTTTTTTCAACTGTGCTGGAACACCTGTATTTACCCTCTGTCTAAGATGTGCTGCTTTAGCGCCTGTCTCTTTGAGCCCCCCTCCCAAAGAAGTCTAATGACTATAACTGAGAACAGTAGCACTTTCCACTGTGACAAATCTTTAATAAAAGCTTCTAAACATAACCCGACATGTTCCAGCAGGAGTAAGATCCAAAACAGGGAGTAATTAACAACACTGGCAACTAGGATCACATGTTTTCCTGATGTTAGCATGTGGCTTCATGCAGCAGTGTACTAATGATTGTAAAAGAGTATAGCAGCACTTTCTACTGTGAAAAATCACTAATATAAGCTTCTAAATCAAAATATTCACAACCAGCTGGAATATGATCGGAAATCAGAAAAAAATGACCAAGATTACATGTTTCCCTAACCCCTTAGCATGTAGCTGCATGTGGCAGTGTACTTGCAGCTGAATGACTGGATCTGAGTATAGCGACACTTTCTGCCATAAAAAAATCACCAGTAAAAGCTTCTAAACCAAAATCCTCACAGGAACAAGATGTTTCTGCAGGAATATGATCTGATATTGTCAAAAAATTTACATCATCTGTAACCAAGATGACGTATTTCCCTGAGGTTAGCATGTAGCTAAATGTAGCAGTGCACATAAAGACTTTAACGGAGTATAGCTGCAATTTAAAACATAACCCAACATGCTTCAGCTGTAATGTGATCCAAAATTGGGGAGAAATTAACAACAACTGCAACCAAGATCACATGTTTCCCTGACGTTAGCATGTAGCTACATGTAGCAGTGAAGGCTACGTTATGTAAACACTTGCAGTAGCATGCCTATAATATGAAAAATCTGTCATAGTCTGACATCATCTTGTAGCCAAAGTAGAAAAACAAGTTAGAAACAGAGTACTCAGAGCTGTCTGATGACTTTTACATACATTTGCCTCGTTATTTAAAACATGATTAATATGAACATCCAGCATTACATTATATATATGACAGGAAATAAGGAAAGCATAATAGGTCCCATTTACACATTAGTATGAGTAATAAAGCAGTATTATGACTGTAAAATTATGATTAATGAATGGCAAATGTAAAGAAAGGAGGATTAAATAAGACAGTTGGCTGTATCAAAGTATTTGTTAGCCTCCCTAGTCACAAGGATTCATTTTATCTAATAAGAGTAAACTTGAATAAAATCGTTATTATTTTAGTCAGAGGAGTGAAATATCTCTAACAGAGTGTGAATGTGTGGCTGAATGGTTGGAGTCACTTAATTTATACACCACATTAAAGCAAATTATTTGACGTTGTCTAATTTCTTGCGTGCGTGCGACAGCAGCCTCAGGTCCTGCACTTTGAAAGCCTCCAAAACACACATCATGGTGCTCATATAAGCCTCTCAGTTTTCATCTCTTTCTGAAGGGGCACAGAGACTCATTTTCTACAAGAGCCTCAATTTCTTGCTTTTCCAAACCAGCGCAAATATTTGGAAAGGTGATTGGTTACGGCTATGAAGTGCCTGCCTGGAGCCAGTGAGACCTTTTTGATTTGAGACAAAATGCTATATGATTATGAGCGGCATCAGAACAAGGAGAGTTGCGCGGTAGCTAAGCGGGAGTTTACTCATGTGGGACTCCTCCGCTGATGAAAGTGAGAAGCCTCTACACCCTGAATTTGTGACAGGACCCCTTGAAAGCAAGAACCCTTGTTTATCAATTTGCTTTTAACATCACAAAGATGAGATGACGTGCGTTGCAGAGGAGCGGTTTGTTTTATCTCGCTTCAAAGCTCCCCCCAACACAACCCACCACACTTTTTTTTTCTTTGCTTTTCTCCCTCTTCCATTCCAAAGTAAAGGTTTGCGTAAACATATGCAGAGCATCGCCCCCTTGAAGTGAGAACAAGTCTTTGGATTCATGTCTGCATGTCTGATTCTTTATCCTGTCTCTCGCCTTTCTTTCCCTCTCTTTTGAAAGAAACATCTCTCAAGGCTTGTGTACACACTGAATAAGCCTGTTTTGACAAAGCAAGGTGGAGAGCAACGTATTTAACAAGCTCTCCTCTCCTCCTCGCCGTCTCTTCTTCCTCTCTCTCGGCAGCTCTGTACTTTTTGAGAGGCCTTTCTTTCTTTGTCTTGACAGGGACAGCTCCCTGCCCATTTGATGTCGGCTTGACGGTCAAGGATAATGGTGCGTCGTGGGACCGTTGTCATCCCTGTCAATAGGATGGCCGAGGGGGAGGGGGAGGGGGAAGGAGGCTGTGAATCTACCTTTTTTTGTAGCCGTGCATGAAGTGCAGCATTGTCTTCTGCGGACATTGGTGTTGGTCACTTAGGTCACTTGATCCCAACTTGATGCGCCCTTCCAGTGGCATCATGTACAAACCTGATTGTCTGACATGCCACCCTCGAATGACTTCTTTTGATAATCCCGGCTCTTCTTCTCTTCCTCCGAGCCTCGCTGCACGACAAACTTCCTCTCTTCTTTTCTATCCCCTCCACACACACACATACACACACTTTCTCCTCTTATTTTTACATTCACGTCTTCTCAATGTCAAACAAAGCCTTGAAAACTACTGATCATTTTTTTCTTTTTTTGTTTGGATTGAATCTAACAAGGATCCTTTTCTCTTTGATGTAATTAAGCTCCTGAGGCTTGATCTGGGCGTCAGAGTTAATTTTTTCCCGAGCATCGCGGGGAGCTATCAGAAGACTTCAGATGTCAGGCACTCTTTCAAGCTTCACGGCACCTCGTTTTTACTCCACCTCGCATAAAAGATTGGGGGGGGGGGGCTCGGGGAAGGAGGGAGTGTGGAAAAACAAACGGACTCGCCTGATGTGGTGAAACCCCCTCCCCTCTCGCTGCCCAACACCTCCACCACCCTTCCCTGGTCTAATAGTCCTCCTTATCTCGACGCCAGGATTCCCCAGGCCCCTTTTTGTGCAGCCATCAAAATTGCCCACCTGTAGCCTGAGGACAGAGGAGGAGGGGGGAGTCAAGGATGGTCTTTCTTTTAATGGGAGTTGGTTTCTGTTGAGTGAGCAACCTGTGTCACTTCCACCTCCCCCATCACTAATGACGTGTCAGAGGACACCCACGGCGAAGCGCCCTCGCTTTTACGTTGCAGCAAGGCAAAGCTGTCTGTCGCCACCACAAAAATTATTGACGGCAATTTGTATATATGGTTCGGCGGTCACAGGGAAGGAAGTGGCCTTCAGGGAGGTGCGAGGCCCTCGCAGGAGTTGGTAAAAGATGGAGGCAAGGCTCAGTTTTTCCTCGCCTAAAGCTCCCAGGCCTGAGCAGCAGAATAATCAACCCGGGTCAATTTCATATGAGCGAAGTAAGTGTCTGCCTGTTTGAAGGACTGATCTGTATTTGCTACCATGACTGGCCATTGTCCTCCGTAAATTGAGTCAAAGTTCAGGGGGGTGGATTACGTTTGTGGCTTGATGGTTGTGGAAGGAGAAGAAGGGGGGAAAGACAGGAAAGGCTTAGAGACAACGCCGTGATTTGTCTTCTAGTTTCAAGTCGTCTCCCCCCTCTCTCTTATTCCCCTCAACTTAGCTCAGCCCGACCCTTGGCTGACAGACACTCAGCCTGTGTTCAAAGCGTAATCTTCAACCTCTAGGTAGCGCCGCTCAAGCTTGAAAACAAAATCTCCATAAGAGAGAGAGGAGGTGGAAGAAGACAGAGGAGGGGGGTTGGAATAAAGGCACATTAGACAGACAGTTCCTCTCAATTGCTGAAACAATAAGCCCTATTTATCGCCCATTTGAAAAAGGTTTGACGTGGCGCCGAAACAGAGGGGGCTTTCATCTCCCTGGCATATTAAACTGTCACAGTGCTTAACTTTAAATTAAGGTGACACGCCAGTGACTTGGGGATGTCACTAATAGTGCAATGGCGACCTGCTAATAGAAGTACAATATGACACGTTTGCTTTAACTAAAACCTCTGCTGTCAGATTACGCCAGTGACATCTTAAACTTTTCATACATTAACGTGACACTTGGAACAAATGCAATTTGGCATTGAGAGTGGGACAAAAGAAGGCGTGCGATTCAAAGCGTCGTGAATGGTATTGTCACGAGGTGTCTCGGCATAAAAGGATGACATTTTCTTGTATTAGGTGAATGTAATAAATCACACGTGTGGTAAGTGCCATGTGAGAATCATGTGCCCTTGTTGTTTGCAACATATCCTAAGAGGTTTAGGGATACTGCTGCAGAGTTTGGGTTTAGTCAGTGGTTTCACAGAGAAGCTACCCATGTGTGGAAACATGTAGGTTTCTTTGGATGCATGTTGTCAAAATCATAAAAAAAACAAGTGGACATTTTCTTTGTGTTGCTCCTGAAAGACAAAATAGAGTCACTTTCCTTTGATGGGCCTTGTATCGAAAGGCCTTAACCTTGGATTAGTTGTCTCCTTGAAATATGTTCCTATTGTTTAAAATGTCACTTCACATGTCTTGCATCTTTACACACTGAACAATACATGTCAGCCCTGTGAAGGGATTGTGGATGTCATTACAGTGATGAGTCTTATTGTGAAAGGATGACATTTTCCTGCAATACGTTAATGTACAACAAAAACGTATAGGGCAGTTGTGATGACTGCAGGCAAGCAACCGCCACAACTGTTCAGTTCAGGTTTTTTCTTTTAATCATGGTACCACCAAGTATTTACAGTCTGCTACAAACGGCAACAGCGTGACGCCACTGAGCGTCTACTTTGAGCTGAGTGCCGTACACTCGCAGTTTATTTCTGGTTGCCAGAGGAAAATGTTTAACTTTGGGTAAAACACATGGACATAGCTACTACATTGTCACCCATAGGTTTGTGGACATTTTGAAGCCTTATTTTTGGCGTCGCCATCTTGGGTTTTTGGAGCCAGAAGCAGCCATATTAGGACGAGAGGTTGGGGCTGTGGAGGAGTGAGGGGTAGGTCTAACTCATAACTCATAACTCATTTTTGTACCAGGCTGTAAACATGTTTATTTCCACTGTGAAGTTGGACAGTTTAACACAGAGGGTCAGTGAAGACTGACTTTATCTTGGAGCCAGCCTCAAGTGGCCATTAGAGGAACTGCAGTTTCTGTACTCCGACATCGCCTTAAAGGTTGCACAGTGGTCTAATCACAGTGGAGGAGGGGCGGGACAAACACACAAAGGTCAACTGCCACATAGATGAACAACAACAGTGGAGGAGAAATTAATACCTAACCCATGCAGACTGGTGGGTCATTCCTCTACATAGGTGTAGATCTCAGTGGGGACGCAGGGGACTTGTCCCCATCAATATATAGAACATGTGCATATGTCCTCCCCCATTAAAAAAAAGAAAACATCATTTACACCATAAAGAGATGGTACAAACTGACGCAAAAAAAATAAATAGAATGCAGGAAGTTAAATGTTTAATGCTCAGAATTTTCCAGAAGAGGACCCCTAAACCTCTGTTTCATTGGTGCGGCAACCTCTGCCCTTACTCTCCACCTACACACTTCATCCTTCCCTCGATCCAGAGCAAGTACTATCCCTTGTGCTGAAGGATTTACTCCAGTGGATATTCTACATAATAACAACCAGACACAACCAAAGCATCTCAGCTGAAAAAAAAACAAAACAAAACAAAAAACGCTGCGCCTCTTATTTCACCTCATTGCTCATCTGTGTGCTCAGCATTAAATAATGAACAAATATTTAATTTGTTTTAAAACTGTGATCTTTTTTAGTTAAAAAGAGACGATATATCTAACTGCGGCTAACAATTATTGAAGTTATCGATTAATCTGCCGATTATATTCACCAAAAGTGATTAAATGTTAAGACAAAAAAGTAAAAAATATTGTAAAAAAATCATCTTCAGATTGGTTTTTGTCCATTCACCAGTCTAAAACCCTAAAAACCTTCATTTATTATCTTAAACAACAAAGAAATGCAGCAAAGTCTCACATTTGAAAAGCTAGAACCGCCAAATGTCTGACATTTTTTGCATGAAAAACACCTGAAACAATTAATTTTACTTTGTTTTGATAATCAATTAACTGGCTAATCGTTACAGCTGTAATACCTAATGGTAACCCAACAATAAAGCTTAATTGAGATCAGACATTTGCAACATTACAACAGCAGAGGGACAGTGCAAACAGGAAGCATCAGTACTAACATATGAGTATGTATTGATGAAGGAAACACACAGTTAGGCGTAATAAGTAAACAATATTATAAGCAAACAGTATAAAAACACAAAGCAATAAAATAAGAAAGCAGCATCAAAGAGCAAAATATAATAAAGACACAGACCAAAAATATTTACCAAAAAACATCAGAAAAATGGCGGTAATACGGCATGTCGTGCTGAAGAGCCACCCTTAATAACCACAGGACAGATTATTGAACTACAAAGGCTCTAGCAACGTGTTTTATCATGGCCAAATGTATTATAATATATGTCTGCAGTGGCTTCTGTAAAAAGCAAGTTCACAGTCAAGTTGCACATCGGTTTTGTTGTCTTTATATTTTCACCGTCTCGTGAATGAACTGCTAACTGTTCAGTTTAGCAGCTGCTTATTTAGCCCTGGTTAAATGAGACAAACTTCACTTCAGGTTGAAAACATGCTGTCATAAGTTGGGCATTGTGCCTGGCTCACTAATCCATTACTGGTGGGAAAAGAACAAATTTCTTGTACTTTTCATCGCAGCTATTTTTAGATGTTTTTGTCCATAAGGCTGAAGGCCATCGAGCAGCCGTCGTAGGACTTGTCTTGTACCGAGCTGATTGCCTGGCTGTATAATATACTTTTAAATGCTTGACTCCATCCCATGCACTGACTCATGTGTCCTTCACAACACACACACACTCTCTCTCTTTTAAATGATCTGCACAAACAGAGACGATTTTGGTCGCCTGTGATTTAAATTTACTTCAATAAAGTCCCCTTAGTTTCAGAGACAGGCCTCTGATTAGAGCCCTGACGCTGACTCAACAATCTACGTTTCCAATTAAGTGAAGGAGGCCTGGGACGACATGGGCCGCTGCCCTGTTCCCCACAAACACACATACACTTAACACACACAGTTCCCCCCCTCCTCCTTTACACGCAGACAGAAACGGTGCAAAAGCTCTCACTCACACCCAGATACATCTGTATTTACATCCACGTGAAGGCGGGCAGGAATGCACGCAACCACCTAACCCAGTCACGCAACTTCACCCACAATGCCTGGGGTCAGTGAAACAATCAGGAGGAAAGATTTCAGAGCGGTCCGTTTACTGCGAAACGTCACAGTTTACAGCTTTCCATTGACCTAAATAAACAGGAAGCACCCAGAAATACTGAAAAGTCAAAAATCAGTGCAGATAATCAGAGCTCTCGGCAACAATGGAGACTTTGTGAGCCGCACAATTTAATATGTAAATATTTGATACAGGAGAGGGCGTGGGGCTGTGTGAGGAAAAAGCCTTTTTAAAATGGTTTTACACAGACTATATCTTTTTAAGATCTAAGTGGAGACAGACGCAGATGATTTTAAAGTAAAACATGCTCCATAAATCCCAAAGCTGTCCTTTAATTCCGTGCTGTAATCATGTAGTTATATGACACCTCCTGTTTAATTCACCTCCACACAACATGACATGAATTTCTACCTGGCTACATGTGTAAAAACCTCAGCGGACTCATCCTCCTGCTTAGCGTCAGGGCTAATTGGAGAGAGGGGGAGGTTAGAAGAAAGAAAAAAAAGAGAAACCCAGTAAAATCCCCTAATTCCTGGATTATAATTTAAAATATTCCAAAATGCTAATCAGGGAATTGCAACCAACAAAGGGATAATAAGACGGTCATCCAATTACTGGCATTTTCTCCCCCCTGTTTGGAGGGGCCTGGACAGACCTGGAGCCTGAACGCGCCTCGGCTTCCTTTTTAACTGAAGACAGAGCGACGCTGCTCAAGCTGTGAGCAAACACGGGAGCTGCGGCAAGGCCCTCCCTGCGTCTGCCTGTCTCACAAATATGTTAATTAGGGTCCAGATATTCACACACTTAATTAGCGGGGGCCTAGGTTGTTTCATTTTGATTGGGGGGAGAAAGAGAAAGGGAGAAAGACAGGGTGGAAATAAAAAAAGAGGGTTTACTTTTCAATGGCGAATTTAAATATGGCCTCAAGGTGATGAGGAGGTATTGTTAACTACTGTACTCAAATGAACTTTTCTCCCCTTTCTCCTACGGCAGGAGAGAAAATCCAGCGTGGCCGAGATTAGGCTGTCATTTGCCAGCGAGCGTTTCCATTTGGAACATGAAGTGATTGCGCTAATTGAAGTGGCATTCATTACATTAACATATTATATGTCGAAAATGAGCCGAGGCCGGCCCCTGTACCTACACACTGCACCGGAGAAGATACTGAAGCCGGGGTTAGGGGGATGAAGGAGAGGCGAAGAGAGGGGGGGGGTGTCTTGTTCAGCGTTCTAAGAAAATTGCACGCCGGCTGCCTCAATAGGCATCATTAGACATGAAATTAGAAATTTTTCGGGATGAACTGTTCACATAAAGGACTGCAGGGATTTGACACAAGCACTTTGATGTGTACGATTTAGCAAACGTCTCCTAACGTCTCCTTGCCAAGTGTGTACTCAGGCGTAATGGAGCACAATATCAACTTTTGGCCCGCGGTCACAGGGTTACGGTATGGCTGCAACAAGGGAAAGTAAAGATTTGAATGAGCGTCACGTGAAAAAAAAAAAAAAAAGCATTTAGAAGTAAAAGGAAGTATAAGAGAGGAAAAGTTTGCCCCGTGCAGCCTCGACTCTAAAATAAGCTTTTAGAAAAACAAAATTCAATTAGACAAAATGCTTAACAGTGAATCTCTGTTCCACCCACTCTCAGCCGAAAATGCCAGAGAGGAGAAATTAATTTCTACATTTGTGCTTTCAATTTTCTTATTTAGCTTCAATAGGGGGCAGTCCATTATTCAACTCATCTCAAAGGCATTTTCTTTCACGCCCGGCCCAAATATCACTTACACACAAGAATATTATATTGCTCATGTAAATCTCTCTTTTCTTCCTTAAAAAAAGAAAGAAAGCAGCTTGGCATATTTATTGGTGAGTCGTGCTGAGCCGCTACCCCCCTCCAAGATACCAGCACCACCACCAACCCCCCCCCTCCCATCTCCCACCGCCCCCGAATCCCTCACACAAATACAATGACCCAAATACAGTCGGAGGGATGGAGGGTCTAGACGTGGTTTTCTAAAGGGGATCCTCTGTGCCCTGTGGCTCAAAATCAGCCTCAGGTATTTAACATAAACATATTCCCGTTGCTTTTCCGTCTCACAGGGAACACGCAGTATATTTAATACGACTCACTTCACTTCTGCTTTTTGTGTTTTAGCTTTATAGTCTGAATCAGATGTCGTCATGAAGAGCACTTTCCATGAAAACAGAAACAGAGAAAAATGTTTTAAATGTTAAAACCCTCGTGTGAATTAGTTGCAGGTGAAATATATTTCCCCAAATTTGTGTTTTTGACCCATAAAGACCCCGTGAAACACCTGCAGTCAAGCCTATTTACATGTCTCGGGGTATCTGTGATATAAAATGCTGCAATAATACCTTGGTAACTTGCAGCGCAGCTACTGTACCAGCCCTTTTAATGTGCAACCAATCCACAGTACAGTATGTACTGTAATGCTGCTCTGCACTCCAAGCTGTATCTGACCCCGTGGCAGACATCCACCGCCATCCGAGCTGCGAGAAGCACTCAGAGATTCCCTGAATTTTCGGAGAAATTTGACATCGGTCCAAAACCAATCCCCTGGCTTTGAGAGTATGTAAAACATGTTCTTTTTTTCCCCCCTCTTTTCTTTACCTACAGCTGACTGGAGCACCAGCTGGTGGCGAGCAGCCAAGACTGCAAGGCATTTGCTTTTACTTGTAGGCTAACTGCACTGCTGAACTGCTTTGGGATTTACTCTGCATTATAGAAATGGACTGCAGTATAGATTATTAACAGGATGAGTGTGTGGGCGCGCAAGCTCGGGCCCTTTCTCTCAGAGTTTGTGTTGCACTTGCTCTCTTTATCCTTTATTTTGGCTCTTTTTGTTTTAATTTGCATCTTGTTGGTTCTCCGCACAGTATTTAGTCACAGATTTGATTGTTTAAAGTCATTTATAGATGCATTTAACTTCCCCTGCCAGTTTACATATGAGGGAAGGAAGGATTAAAGGATGCTGTCAGATCTTAAAAAAAAAAAAAAAAAAGGCAACCTTGAAAACTTGTGGTTTGTTTGGCACCACAAATGAAACGTAAATAACAAGAATCACATTTCTGCAAAACTGAGACACATTCAAACCACATGATATCAGTCTTTTTTTTTCTTTTTTAAATGTACTCAACGTAAATATGGTGTAAAGGTGCTGACACACATCACAAATCTGAAATATGCACATTTTTTAAAGACCTTCTTTTAAACAAGCTGCAATTTTATAAATTCCTGTTACTGTGTTTGTTTTTTGTGTGGCTTTAAACCTGATAAATCTCTCTGATTTTAAGTACAATGGATGAAATGAAAATTTCATCACCTAAGATAATGGGAAAAGGAAAGAATTTAAACCGTGATTGTTTCAGCATTCAGTCTGGATGCATTGGTTGTGAAATTCTGGGCCAATGATAGTAAAAATGTCAAAATAAAAATTTGGCAGAGAGCCGATACTGATGTTTTTTTTTTTTTTTTTTTCTTTTTATTGTTTTTTCAGTGTTTTTTATTCCCTCTTTTGTGACAGTCATTCTAAATAAATTAATAAATAAAACTGAATTCTTTTAAAGTAAATTCAATCATACACATCTATGAAACTACCTTTAAAATAGCTCTGTCACACAAAAAAATGTTTTTTAATAATTGCTTTAAAATCCTTTTTACCATTTATATTTTATAATTCTTCATATTTTTTTCATATTGCTGCGAAAACATCTACAAATTTCTCCTTAAATTAGCTGTATTTATTCTAGATTCTTGTCAAAAACTACATTTTACAAGATTACACTTGAACACATCATGATGACATTATCATGTCCATTTGCCAAATACTCATTTTTACTGAATAGAGCTTGAACGCATCATAATGTAACTCAGTGCAACCACCGTTAGCAGTTGGCGGCTAGCGGCTAACGGCTAACGTTAGCTAGCTTTCTCCCTGCTGATGAATGCAGCATTATCAGGGATAAAACAGGGTCTGCTGCGTCCTTCCATCCCGAAGGTGTCCCCAACATGTTTTCTACTGTCCCCAGGAGGACAGGACAACGCTAGTTTCGAGTCCTGCTTTTTCGCTTGAGCAAAACTGATGTGACATCACAGACAAATATCAGCCACTGCCATCGGTGAATGGCGGTCAACAAAATAAATATTGGCCTACAATAAACCGGTGCGTCCCCAGCATTCAGCCAGTGCTTTGTTTTGCCATCATTTAATTGTCCCTCCTAACTTTTGAAGTCTGAATCGAGCCATAATAAGGAGGAATGTTGGCATCAGCCTCCACTTACCCCTGTATCTGTGCTGTGAGCTTAAGCAGCTCAGCTATAATGAATTCAGCAGTTAAAGAACACCAGGAATAACAACAGGAGACGCTGCAGCAGCTGTACTGTAAGTTAGACCTCAAAGATCGAACAACTTGGCACCACACACACAGAGAGACAAACAGCAGACAGGGACTCTGGACGCATATTGAAAAGGTTTATTCTGTCTTTAATTTCGAGGAGTACAGATGTGAGGGGAGAACGCACCTCTTTTTCTCCATCTCCATCTTTTCAGAATATGCATGTGATGTGATCGGGCTGGATTTGTGTCCATCAGCAGCAGTCGGGACTGAGCGTGCTCGTCTCCCCTCGTGTCAAACCGCGAGTGTATTTATACTTTGATAGGGCAAAATAGAGCAAGAGGGGAGAGAAAAAAAAATCTCCTGTCAGCTATTCTTACATAAAATATTAGAATTCTCATTGTTATGAAGACTTGCGCTGAGAAAGCCTAAGCCTCTTGACTTATGAATTTTAAAAGTATCCAAAGAACTGAGAGAGGGGAGTCTTTTTTCCCCCACTGACCTTAATCTTAAATAGGTCTCAGAGACAGGTAGAGTGATAAATGGACTAAAGTGATTCCAGTTGAAAAGAATAGGAGCTAAGCCCACTTTTTCAGAGGGCTTGCATGGCTCTTATCGCTGGCAGGCGACAAACAGCTCCAAACTCCAGGTTCCAGAGGAGCGTTTGGGCGCACACTGCCAGCTGGGCTAATGCATAGATTAGTTTACAAGTTTGGCTCCAATGCCAATTGGATTAAGCCTCATCATGCTGGGGGTATTTCCACATTGTTTGACAGTCTACATACGGTCAGCATCAGGCAGGGAGCACGGCTGTGATTGACTTATGCTAAATCCTTCCTTTCTGTGTTTATCTAAACACAATGTGACCAACAATGTCAGCGGGGTTGAGCAGTTTTTGCTCATGACGTGTTGTGCTTACAGTACGGGGCTTTAGAGCGGCACCTTCAGCTCCCGTCCTCGGCGCCAGGAAGCGATTGTAACCTTTTATTCCTAAGATAGGGCCCATCTTTCGCCCCCGGGCTACGTCTTTGATATCAGCGCTCTTGTCATCCCGATCCCCCGGTTCAAAAAAGACCCGTGTCAATATCAAAATATCACTGACAGAGAGTGTATCTAATGCCTCTACACTGAGCTATAATCAGAGTTATCACTTTGAACTAGTTCACAGAAAGGCGCTTTATTTTCCAAAGTAAAATTGGTTTGGTCTCCTTTAAGTCTCTGAGGTTTATTTGATTAAGACTGGAGCGGAGCATGAGAAATCAAGGAGGGGGACTTCAGTGGCATTCCTCAGTAATATTTATACCAATCCCTCGGCTTGTAAATCATTTATGCACTTTCCCACTCACGTTTGACTCCAAACCTCAGAGTCAAGCGCGAATTAGGTCTCGTAATAATAAACTAACCTCCTGCTCGGGCATTGTCTCTTGTCAGATCAGAGGAAGAGGGTCAAGAGCAACTGGACCTCTAGGGCACCCCAGGGACTCCCCCAAAACCCCTAACAGCTCTGCGGTGGGACCGCCGCAGAGGCCTTTAATTGTTATTTCAGCACCCCCCCTCCCCTCCTCATCCTGCCCCATCTTCACCCCCTCCTCCCCCACCGCGGTGTCCGGGCAAACAGAATGGTCCTGATAGCTTTGTAATGAGAGGCAGCGTCCGGAGGGAGCAGGCTAGTGACTTCCAAATACATTGCCCTTGTTAGCAATGTTTGGCGCACTGCTCCGTTGTTACAGATGTCGGTAATAGAGCGCTAATAGAGATCCATTACCCTTAGGTTGGTTGTGTGTGTGTGCGAGTGTGTGTGTGTGTGTCTGGGGGAGGGCAAAGAGCCCCATAAGATTACTACACTCGTGGCTGACCTCTGCCTCCCTCTAAAACTGATTATTTCATTTGATCGAGCCCAAAGGTGGTGGCGGGTCCGGCACCGGGTTGATGAAGACGGCGATTCGATTATCCTCCGCCGTCATTTGAAATTCAGGATTATAAGTCAGCTCTGCATGGAAAATATTAGTAGAGAGGAAGCGGGGAAGGAGTGGAGAACAATGGAATAACAAATTGCATGTTGCCCTCAGGACAGAAGGTAGACAGAAACATTAAATTAATGAGCCCAGAAGAACTTTGTCACAAATGAATCGTGTAAATACATTGATCTTCCTCCTCTCTAGTCTGTTTTCTTCCTTCCCTTCGCTGTGTTTTCCCTCACTCCTTGCCAGCCTAATGATCTCTTCCCCTACCATTTTTACATTGCAGAGGAAAGGAAAAAACCTGTTCTGTTTTTCACCGGCGCTGCCTCTGTAAACACTCTTCCTTCTTATCTGCACGCTGCCTTCTCCCTAGGCTATGGAGCAGATTTTTCATTTAGCTAAAAGCTCGGTAAGAGGTCTATGAGAATGATAATCCTACCACGGGCCGCAGCTGGCGTTTCCGCGGCGCGGATGATTAGTCGGGAACGTTTTGCATTCGACCTGGAGAAATTCTCTCAGTGGGAAGTTAGCATCCGCTTACTGTCTTTTTCGGCGAGGCCCCACTCATGGCCCTCACCCCTCCCTCTCTGCCTACACACACACACACACACTCTCTCCAGAGGAGGCTTTTATAATAGATGATGAGGGAAAAATGTAGCATTTACCTCCCTCTCTTCCTCCTCTCCAAATACCGTCACTCCTGTCACTGCGCATGACGCTCGTTGACCTTCGTCAAATATATTTCTAATTGCTTTTGACGGTGAATTGGCTCCCCGCTGCTCCGAAGGGCCCCTTTCGGAGCGTCACAGGGCGATGCAGGATATCCCCGCTTTCCGCAGGTATGGAGAGGGATCCCCTCAGACGGAATTAAGGCGGCGAACAGGAGGAACAGGTCATGAATGCACTTATCTCATTTGTCTGACAGGTTTAAACGTTTATTAAAGGCCTCAGCCTTAATTCCCTCAAGCAGGTGTAAGCTTCCGTCGAGGTGTGAATTATATCCAATCGAGCAGATACGCTCGTAATATGATGAACGCAAGCTAAGCTTTTCCAGGTGGAAATTGAATAACTCATGGTTTCTGGGCGTAATCCATCCGTGCATTGTCAAAGACAAATAAAAAAGGAGGCGTTGTTTCCTCTGTCTTCAGCTTTGGTTGCAGTTGTGTGGAAACACGACACAATAAACTGTATTAGCTGCTTTACACGCCACTCAAATTCAACGACACTGAGTCCAAACTCTCTGTGCAAAGTGCCTCAGAAACCCAGGCCACATTAGTGCCATTTAAAGATACACTGAAGGAACACATGGAGCTTTTTGCACTGTCGCTGCCCCGGGTCACATCACAACAGGCCCACAGTTGATGGACAATGTTCACCGATGCAACAAACACAAATGGGTATTTGCTTTCCTCCGAGCATCATCTGCCACCTGGCTTTAGTTATGAATACAGCCGCGATTATTCCTGAGAGAATTCACATTAACAGTATAGACACAAAAAATAAACCCCATTCAGCTAATGATTTTAATGTGAATTCAGTCATTTGAGTGTTTATATGAAGATTTCCTGATTATTTTCACATATTTTTTTACTACATAACAGTAAAACAGTCTTTTTTAAGCTGCAGCACAACCACAGTGGCAAACGACAACATTTGAGTACATGCTATTTCTCTCCCACCACACACTTCTTCATGTCTTTGGACCGTGTGAGCTCAGCAGTAAAATGCCTCCATTGTCTCTTACAGATGCTTTGATAAATGTTTTCATCATCTGACGTGACTTTTATGCCGCCACTTTTGCTCTTCTTCCAAACAAGTTTTTTTTATTAAACTGAATGTGTAAAGATCATTGTTGGCGCTCGCCTCTAACTCTGCTGGAAGGTTGATGTTGACTTGCAGTCCACACTAATAGAAAATGGAAAATAAAATAGTCCTATTTATACAGTAACACGCTGTAATGTTTGGGGAAATTGTGGCACACAGTGTTTTAGTTTGTGTTTTCATCGGGGTTTTCCGAGTTCTGTCTCCATCAGGAGACATCGGAAGTAACGTGGCGGTACAGAGCAAATCATGGATTGAGCATGTGACTTTGACACCAGAGACACAGGTACACGCTCTGTTTCCTACCCACAGTCAACACTGGCTTCTTTTAATGTTCATGACTAGTTACATTAATCCAAAGGTGGGAGTAAGACACAAGCAAGTGTCAAGTTGTAACCCTCAAGTCACAAGAAAGTCCCACTAAATTACCATGTTGAGAATTAAGCAATTCTTTTTTTTTTTATTGTGTAATATGGTGACAACAGAACAAGTGCAGAGACATATAAACAGATAGAGAAAAATTAAATAAAAAATAAAAATAAAAAAATGAATTAAATAAAAATAAATTTAAAAAATAAATTAAATTAAATTAAAATAAATAAATAAATAAATAAGTAAAATATATAAAATAAATAAATAAATGAAAATTAAAAACCCTCTAAACAAAACAAATTCCAGCAGAATTGAGCAATTCAAGTCCCTGCAATAAGTCAAGCGAGTCACGCAAGTCCATGTAAATTGTAAAATTTTGATGATCTGGCCAAACGTTAGCTTTCTTGGTTAACGCTTGACTGGCAAGTAAACTACTAAGTAAGCTAAAAAGACAAATCTGCAGATGTTTCTTTGTGGCTTTTGTCGTAACGAATGAATTTAGATGTTGTGGTGGTCGTCTCATGCAGCTGCATACTGCTTTTCTCTTCTAACTACCATCATCAGTCCAAATTTTTTACTTCTAAACGACCCCGTCCGGCCTCTGCTGACCCGTTGCGTCCTAGTAGGTTGCTAAGTTTGAACGCATTGCACTAGCAATCACTGATTGTGTTTCTAAAACAAAACATAACTTGTCAATATCCAGAAAAATATAAATATTTAAATAAAAAGTCTTTTAGAGTCAAGTTAAGTCAAACTTAAGTCAAGTGTTTTAATTAGTGTTCATCATGCCAGTCCTCAAATTAGCGAGTTGAGTCCCTCACCTTTGCTTTAATCCACCAAACACCAGAGGTCACAGACGAGAAAACTCTCATATGGACAAACAACCTATTTGTGTCCTTTGGTGTGAGAACTTTTGGGGTTTTTTGGAGTGAATCAGGGCAAACCTGAAGGGGAAATAGAAATATAGCAGCATCTGACTGCAGTTAGTTACACTGTCGTTAATTATGACACTTTAACTTCCTCTTTAAGTGCGTTGCTCAGGGGGAAACACAGTGAGACAGTAGATGTTGACCTTTCAAGACTTTAACTGGCACCCTAGAAGTGGAAATTAAACTCATGCATTAATGTTTGAATTGTCTTTTAATGCAAGTTTGGCCTTTGTAAAATTATTTATTAGTATTTTAAACAATTTTTTGTGTCATTTTATGAAGAGTGTCCAACTCTTAAAATCACAATATGCAGTGTTAAAAAGAAATTAAAGGACCGTTTGTTAAAGAAGTCTTGTGTTCATTCGATCTTATTTTAGTTTGTCAAAAATACCCATGAATAACAAAGTGTTTATAGCACAAAGTGTTTGTATTTTTAAACCAGCTCAGGAGGTTATGACCCAGTGTGTGTGCTATATATACACCTCTCACTTCAAATGACTTGTGACCGCGTAACAAATGTTTCACTTGAGGGGGAATTTCTGAGGAGTTCCTCCGATACTGAAGCTCCATTGTCATCGCGGGTTGAAAGAAGAGAGAAAAACATGTTGGATGAATACAATCATGTGACCAGAAGTAATGACAACCGTGACCCATTTGCACGATGATAATTAGCCATCCACAGCCACAGGGCGCTGACCTCCAAGCAGGGATGAAAACAAACCCAATGATCTGAAGCTCTCTTTGTCATGCAGGAGAACATACTGGCATCCAGCGTGCTCACACTCTACATTGTGTAGTATGTTGAAATATATAAATATATAGATAGAGACACTTTTTGTGCGTCCATGAAGTCTGACCTTGACAAATTTCACATCATCGCAGCAATAAGTTTCCAGCAGCTGTAACCAACTCAACCTTAAGGGCCCTTTGTGATCAGATTTAACATCGCCGCACTCTCCATACAACAAAACAACACAAGGAGAACATTATTTCTACTTTTTGATTGCTTTCTCGTCTCAGCTCTCCTCCGGGCGACGTCTGACATGAAGATAAAGACTTCTGTCCTGCTCCGATTCATTTTTAGCTGCAGTTGTGTAATCTGTTTATGTTGCAAATGAGCTCTCCATAAAGTCACATGAACTCTGAACTTATCGGATTTAAAATCACTTCGGCAGCACTTGCCGCGCCGACGGAAACCTTAACAAGCTCGTGTGATCCTTGGCTCTTATCAAATTTGGAATCGTGATATTGAAAGTGTATCATCATCGAATGAAACGGCAGATTAGAGAAAGTAATTTTATTTTTTCATTTGAACATCTCCTCAAACCTTGAGGCAACGTTGGATATGCGGTTACACAGATCTCTCAAAACACACTTTCTTCTCGCTGTTGGAAACATTTAACTTCATAAACATAAAGAAGAAACACAATTTTATTTATATATTCTTGTAATCAAAGAGCTTTAATGCAGATGATGTTAAAAGTTTGACTTTTTAAGGCTGTTATGTGAAGTTAAACTAATATTTTGTGCAACTTTTTATTGCTAAACTCCTTCCAATAATGTCAGCTTCCATTATTATTCTTTTCACTCAGCTTTTTTTAAACAAAATTAACATTATTCTAAAATCAGAAAAGCTTTAAAACAGACTTAATAACTGAGCAAACTTGCACAAAGTCAAAACATAATGGAAACACAACCCCTCTAGTTTTGATTCCTGCATCATCCTGAGTTGTGTTGAAAAAATTTTGAAGTCACGTCTTGAGTGAGAAGAGAGACGAGATTAGAAACAGAGAACCTGGCGCTGCCGCGGTGAGCTCTAAGCGCCCGAGCCCGGCTTCCTCCGCCGCTGTCTGCTGCTGTAAGTCGGTTGAGTATCGCACCTACCAGGCAGATCGAAAATTCAAACACCGAGTGCCAAGATCTTTATGTGGATTCCCTACTTCCAAATAGCTTAGGATAATTCTCCGTCTAAGCTAATACCTGGTGAGGAAGTAAAGCCTGAAGGATGGGATTATTTAATATGGCATTTTTAATGTGTGACACGCTAATCACATCTCAGAACAGGAATACTTCAACCATTTAACTTTCGTCAAGGGAGGAGAGACGGTTTTGGGGGGAGTAAGCCTTCAAAAGAGACCCCCTCCTTCTCTCCTTCCACCGCCACCGCCACCTCATACCGCAGAAACCTGCTGCAAAACCACGATGACAATGACACATTGTCGTGCCTTGGAGGGGGAAAAGGAGGGAGGGAGGACGACAGAGACGGAGTAACCTCGAGTGCATGAGTGAGGGAAGTTTTTATTCTGACTGTTGTGGTGAAACAGGGCCGCCACGGCGACGCAGGGAGTCTTTCCTAAGCATTACACATCAATCCCGAGGCCTAGACGGCAGACAGAATTACTCCTCTGTGTACCGATAATGATTTCACAATCCTCACATACCGGCGTCTGAATCTCCTGCGGATTTGCGGATAAAGCCGAGTTTTCTCCCGGATTCCAAAGTTTAACAAGGTGAAGTCGACGAGCTCCGATTTGACCACTCTGAGCCGGTGAGGGAAGTTAATGCGAGCTCAAACACTGCCGCACGCTCTGACAGGCGACTTCAGACACAGGAGAGTGATTTGACAAGGAGGGAATGGGCGAGGAGGGTTCAGACGCACTCGTCTCTCTATCTCCATCATCTGTCTGTGATCATTAATGGTTAAACATCTGAAGCGTTGCTATTATATCAGCATGGAAAAGTTATTAAAACACACACACACACATACTCTGCCCTCTCTGTCTTTAAGGATCGCGCTCTGATAGTGGTGAGGAAATCAATGAAGGGCCTGAGAGCAGCCGGTCTGGCAGACTTGACACGCAACAGAGGAAGGTAAATTATTGGAACTTTAATTACTTTGATCCGTCATGCATTGTAGCATTGTGTCAGGGAAGTCAATGCCATGACAGACGCTGAACAAAGGCCAGCGCCGCATTTTCATAACATCTTCACTCCCTTTTCCTAATGCCTGATTAAAGCCGGGGTGTCGAGGACCAAAAGCCCCCAGCCCCTGTTTTTTTTTTTTTTCCTTCCTCCCTCTCCTCTGCCTCTATGCACTGATTTAGAAACTCATTTTGAAAGCTCTGTTTACCCAACTCATTACTGAAGTCAGGGATTGAATGCTGGTCTATTATGGGCCTCTGCACCACGGCTTTACAAACAAGCACAATGCTCCGTGCTATCACCATTATCACATTGTATGACCGTAATGTATCGCGCTGTTTTCCACCCATAAATATAAGTCCACGGTTTCAGCTAAATTAAGAAGGATTTTCCTCCACAATGAAGCCTGTCCTTTTCTGAGTGGCCGCACAAGAAAACAATGACAAAAAACCCACAAAGTAAATGAGCAAGAGTGAGAAATTCCTTTTTTTTTTATCATCAAAGGGTGTACAAAATTACTCCTTTTTTTCCCGTTTTCATGAATATTCTGCCACTTAGCGTTGGGATGAATCTGCAGGATTGTTCTCGGAGCTGATAAATGGCCAGCATGTGTGGTAATTTAGAAGCGCGCATTAATCTCCAATCGTGGCCTAAGAAGGGAATAAATAGGAGGCAGAAAAAAAAGGTAATTGATATCTAGCAAATGGGCAGACCCCCTAAAAAAAGTTATGCAGATATAACTAAGGCGATCATCTGCGTTATTAATTGCACAAACTGCAATATGTGAGCTGAACAGGAAGAGGAAAGTGCTTTGTTTTAATTCTTCATTCATGCGTTAAGTACGATTAAGCAAAACTGTTGTTTGGAGAAAGTGAAGGGAATAGCTCACAGAAATTGTCAGCTGTCATCAAGAAAGGAATGCTGCTCTTGACTGGAGTCTTAATTCATTAGCGGATCAGGGATTTGCTAACTTCAGTCCTAATCATCCGCGCAGTGTTCCACTGATGGTTTATATTTCTGTCTCTGAGTGATTTGTATTTTATTGTATTCTGCAGTTCGGGATAATCCTGCACAATGTGACCAAATGGGCTTTGAGACACTTTCTCAGTTGTAGAGGACAGTGAGGACATTAGCTGTCGCTTCTGCTGTTGTGATGTGTCCACGCTGATGTGCTGCAGGCTAACGGGCAGTCACTGACACGAGCTAACTGCCACACACGTGCATGTTTTCTTATGTTGCCTCTTTCTCTGCACATGGACCCCACACATGTAGCTTTTCTTTTTGCATGCATGCATTTATTTTTGGACTGATACTTCACCAGGACCTCAGCCAAACTTTTTCAGTTGCCTAAACTGAAGCATAAACTCAGCTTAACTTTAACTTCTGGCCTGCAACAGACGTTAAGGATTGTTGTTTTAAGCTGAGACAATTTACGAAAATGTCTTTTTGCTCTATGATTTTACAACGTGAAGTTGTCGAGGGCTTGAGCCCCCTACTGGCCACTTCACAGGAGTGAAGGGTCAGTGGTCAATGGCAGCATAAAACAGTCAATGAAACAGATTCTTGAGCATACAGTCATAAACGTGCACAGAAAATATTAGGCTGATTGGTCCAGTAGTGTGTGAGAAAATCTTACTTCTGCCTAAACTGAAGCATGAACTTAGCTTAACTTTAACTTACATGGTTTTACACCCCAAAGACAGTTATGGAAAGAGTACATTTACTCAATTACTGTCTTTCAGAGAGAAATATTGCACTCTTACACACTACATTGCAAAGTATTAAGCTATACAACACGTGATAAAGCTAAAATCTTAACCAGCTGCAACGTTAAAAGGCTGCTTAGCAGTGACGCACAGGTCGATCCACAGCTTGTGGGTCCTGTGGATTGAGTGTCTGGTGTTTCAGGTGAAAAAATACTGCTGGTTTTGGGCGGATGGATCATAAAATGACATGCGGCATTTGGA
This sequence comes from Cephalopholis sonnerati, assembly GCA_019142605.1. NCBI lineage: Eukaryota > Metazoa > Chordata > Actinopteri > Perciformes > Serranidae > Cephalopholis > Cephalopholis sonnerati. Next base: position 4,724,705 of record JAGQAX010000024.1, read on the forward strand.
GTAAGTTATCAAAAACTTGCAGGAGTACATTTTGCAATAGTCCACCTTCCACTTTCTCTTCCACTCCCTGTTCCTCTCACACAGACGTGCTTTATCATCAGCGCTGCTGCACTCAGAGTTTCCGTGATTTGGCTTTTGATCAGGAAATCTCTCAAAGTCCAACATAGTTAAACCTCACCAGTCATAATGTCAGGTAAAGATGTTCACTTCAATAACAATGCAATAATATGCACTTCTGTAATGTAGGGCTGCAACGATTAGTCGACTAATCGATGACTAATCGACTATTAAAATAATCAGTGACTATTTTAGTAGTCGACTAATCGGTTTGAGTCATTTTTCATAGAAAAGTACAATAAAAGTACCCCAAAATACTCTTATTGCAGCTTCTTACGTTCAAATATTGGCAGCTTTACACACTCTCCCATGACGGCGAACTAAAACCCTTTGGTGTGAGTACGAAACAAGACATTAGATGACATAATTTTGGGGTTTGGGAGAGACAGACAGATTTTTCACCATTTTAACACATTGTTTTGATAAAATGACTAGTCGACTAATCGAAGAAATAATCGACAGATTAGTCGACTATGAAAATAATCGTTAGTTGCAGCCCTACTGTAATGTCATGTACCCATGTAGGGTATCAGCTGTACGCTTGATATCATAGTTGAGATGTATCCACGGAAAATTGATTGATTGAATTGATCATTGATTAATGCATATATTTGGGAGTGGATTGGCCGTTATAAAGGGCCGGGTTGGTGTGAATATTTAAAAACCCAGACCCAAATCATTATTGCTTTTACACTAAAGCATCAGCAATAATAATCCAAGTATTTGATCTGTGTATACTAATAAATGACTGACAATTTTTCCACATAGGTCCTGGAGTGATGTCCTTGAGTTAACGTTGGTTGGGTCTGAAGTCTACAAGGTTGAAAATGAAATAATCTGGGAGTGTGGAGTTAGATAAGAAGCGTGGTATTGAGGTCTGGTAAACTCACTTCTTTCTGTGGTTGTGGCTAGCAGCTCAAGGCTACGTTAGCCACTGCTAGCATAATGCACTGACCCTCTGACCTAACTAGTGGTAGTTGAGTTGCATCGTAGATGATGGACAGCAGGTACCAGGCTTTGACGAGGAATGTCAAAAGGCTTTTTGCATGGAATAAGAGACAAAAAAAAATCTTGTTTATGTGCTTCGATTTCTTTTTAAATTCTCTGTTATAATCTGCATGTCAGAATTTGCAGCACATGGCTGATACACACAAGCTGCACAAAAGCAAGTCAATGTTTGTCACACACTGAGAAAAAAATAGAGTAAGAAATGCATTTGCACATCTTGATGCTTCTCTCGTCAGGCTTGTAAACATAAACACTGCTACAGAGACGAGCAGACTGACGCGTACATCCACAAAGAAGTCACTCTTCCTGTTGAGAAAGTTTTGAACCCAAACCGCCGCTGTGGTGTGAAGTGAACATTAGCTCTCTGTGTAAAACTTAAAATGTTAAGACCCTCAGACAGAGGAAAAAAAAAATCATACTTCTCCCTTAATTTGTATTGATGGCCTGGAAGAAACCAGCATGCTTTGCAGTTCTGTAAGGGGGAAGATGTTTAAGTGGAGATTAATTCAAATTTCTGCTTGCTCAGTACTTGTAAAACTAAAGCAATTTATATTCCTTCTCTTAACGATCCCCCCTTTCTCTGATTGCGGTAATGTAATCTAATTGTAATTATGATACTATCTGAATCATGCAGACCTTAACATGATTGGAGCTACTCATTGCATTAAAAACTAATTTTTGAATAATGATGAAAGGAGCACTGGAAAATGTGGAAGTATTACATTTTTTCTTTATCTCTGTTTTGTGGGGGGATCTTGTTCTCTCCCCCCTCGCTCCCCCGTGCTCCCCCCAGCCTACAGTCATAGCTCTGGTATAAATGACAAGGAGGAGTGGATCCAAAGAGTGGTGGGGGGGGGGGGGGGCTGGATGGGAAACGGACCACCCCAATTAAACGTATCAGGCTCATCAGTGGCTGCAGGATAGCAGCGTACCGCTGCGAACAAGTTCACTGTCGTCCCACGAGGTTTAGCTTATCACACGCGTGTGCCTCCTACGCCATGTATCACCCCCCAACACCCTGTTCACCTCACCCGAGAGGGGAGGAGGGAGGGAGAGCCTTTCCTGCTGGAATGATAAGACTGAAGTAAAACAGTTGTATAAGCCATGGAAGCAGCAGTGCTGCTGATATCAGCTCGGTGTCACAGTGACAGTATTGTTGAATCTGGAGGTCTGAATTTCTGTTTGCAAAGAAATGTGTTAGCTGACAAAAGATTTGGAGTTACAGCTCAGGTGATATTTACAGATCTCTGTAAACTATGTTCTCTTTAATCAGCTCCTAATCCTCTGTTTTAGTTTTAGATTTGTCAGAGCTGTAAGATGCTGAGTTAGCAGTGATATTTACGTGAAATTAAACCAGAAAAAAGACTAGAAAAGTACAGTCAGTCACGGACAACTGGAATTGGAATTGTCTCCCCCCAGCTCCCCAACAGTAAAGATGGCGTTGAAGATAATTTATTATATATATATTTTAAATCTTATATCATGTCTAACTTTAGCGTAACATAACATATTGGGTATGGAATTAATCTACAGATACGCTGGTTCAAATCTAGACCTTACCTTTTTGCCGATGTCCATTTTAAAGTCACAATGAAGGCCAAAATGTGGCATGCACCAGATGTTCGGGGTTGTTGTTTTATGCTTTATGCTTGTGCAACGTGATTTCTTGAGGACTTGTGTCGCCTAACCGTCGGTCCAAAGGTAAGAAACAGACAATAAAACATTTTTTAATTACTATTTTAACAATTTTGAACACTGCAACCAGGAGAGATCCTTGAGCATGTAGTCATAAATGTGCACAGACCGTATTAGGCTGATTGGTCCAGTAGTTTTTGAGATTAACTTACATCTGTAGATGAATGTGTGGTCTTATCTTCATTTGAGAATCAATTGAAGGAGACACACAAAGCCATTAATAAACAATCAATAAGCAAATTAATATGGAAATAAAATAACACAACAACAAGTGTGTATGTAAAGCATATGATAGTAAACATGATGTGGAGTAGGTGAATAGTTAAAAGAATTTACAATCAATGAAAGCTGTTCTCATGTCTTAAAAATAAAAATTAGAAATAAGACAAAAAATATAATTAAAAGAAAAAGTTTCACAGTTGCATCATTGGCTTCTGTGTCATAAATGAAATAGTACGCCTGATGTTGTAAGCAGCGTTGAACGAACCCTCAAAACCTATTTGTCATAAGATAATGTTTCATTTTCATGTTCACACCTTTACTTGGATGCAGTAATTTTATTTGTACACTGAGATAGAGTGACACTGGTGGTGTTAGCTTCACCTTACATGCAGTAAATCACTGCAGAACTGGTGCTGACAGCAGCACAGCAACATTTTCGCACCGCTCCACCTCTAACGGGATAAGGAAGGTGCTGCACCTGCAAGCCACGTTAACTGTAACCCCCGGGTTTTTATCAGAATATGACTCCTGCACAATCTCATTTGAGGGGCCAAAAACCCACAAGTGTGGACCACGAGCCTATATTCACCGCGGGTGAAAGCAGACATGAGACATGAGGGGACAGATAACCCGACAGCTTTCACACTCCTGAAGGTAAAGCAGTTAATGTATGAAATGAGGTGGTAATGCAGAAGTGGCCGGCCTGGTGGCGGGGGCTAATGGGCATCGAGACACTGTGAAAGTCTCAGCAGCAGAGAAGGGCTCCTCGAGTCATGAAGGAGAAGATAATTTACCTGCTGCTCAAACCAGGTGGAGCCGACATTTCTGGAACTAATCAGCTGATAAAAGCTCCAAAACGGGGACGGCAGTCGTGTTTACAGAAGTCAGAAATGCTGTTTTAAAGGCCAGGGAACACATGATGTCTTACAAATCTCTGCTGAAGGTAGAGAAGGTGGGTGGGCATCCAAAAATTGGAGAATAGCAGTGAAATTTGAACTGCCTCAGCTGTGGCGGTGTTGCTGTATCAGCTGACAGGGAAACTACTAATAAAGTCAAGCAGGTCAAGGCAGCAGCCTCCCTCTCACACAGACCGTATGCATATGAAACTGAATTTGGAAATGCTGATAAGCAATTGTAGAGAATGTCTGCTGACCCCAGACAGCTCAGGTGCCCTCTAAGACTCAACTGAAACCAGAATCACTCACAAATAATATTTTAGATGAGCAGTAATTTGAGAGTAGGGTTTTCAGAGAATATGTTAATATCAGTCCTTCCCTTACACCTGACCTTTGAACTCTTTTTACTTTGCAACTGTTCTGCTTCTTATTCTCACTTCTTTGACACTGAACATTGTGTGTAAAGACTGTCTCTCTGTACACTCTGTAGCAGTGTAGTATCAGTAATATCTTGTGAAACAAGAGCATTTTTGTAGTACAGGGAGTGTTGGTTTTTGTACTTAGTTTCCCTATCCTGACGTTTTGCAGATACTGGTCTTGCACAATAATTGATATTATATCATGAGGTACTCCATGATTCACACACCTAATGCACTCACAGCACTCACTGGCATTGGAAAGGTCCTAAAGTCTTAAATCTAATTTGCCTTAAGCTGTGGGAACCTTGTCTCAAGTGGCATAGGATATGAGCGAGTCACTTCTGCGCTAAAAGCGGTTCTTTAGCAGCCCATTAGGGTGTGCCACATCATCTCGTTCACGATCATCCCTGTATAATTTTTGAAAAATCCATTTTGTGATACTCGCGATATTTCGATTTGTTGACATATTGATGTCATACAGTTACCCACGGCGACAACAAGCATGGCTGAAAGCGAAATTATTAGCGACTCTGCGGTGGTTCCAAAAAGAGGAGCAGCGTCAGTAGTGTATAATAAACTGCGGTGTCCTGAATGTTTTATGAACAGCCCCGGACATCTCAGAGTCTTTTAGGAACGTAGCGCTCAGAGGGAACTCATTCAGCGGCTCCTCTGGCAGCAGCACGGCGTCTCCTCTACTCTCTCGCTGTGCGCACATGGGAGTCGGTGTTGTCAAGTGATTTTGTCGTAAACCTTTGGTGATGTAAACCTACGTGAATAAACTCCATACATGTGAATGTGTGATAGTTGTGGTATCATCACAGCCTGTCACAGGTTACAGCGTGATGATTAGAGGAGAAATGGCAGAGCATAAAGGTCCAGGTGGAAAAAAAACAACTCAATCATTTAGGATTTCAAACAGAATCTGAATCTCACTCTGAGTTACTGAGAGATAATTTTTGTTTATTTTCTACTGAATATTTGAAGGCAAACTGTTCGGTTGACATATAAAACTATATCACTTAATCTGCTGCAATTCTATTTTCTTAAATTAGTAATAAAACATTTTTTATTTATTATTATTTTTTATTTTACTTTTTTATTTTTGAAATTTATTTATTTTTTATTTTATTGTATTATTTTATTTATTTATTTTAATTTATTTTATTCTTTTAATTTAATTAAATTGTATTTTTATTTGTCATATTGTCAAGAATATTGTTAGTGCAAAAATACCCTGAAATATCATGATATTATTTTAGGGCCATATCGCCCACCCCCATAACCCATCTCTGTGTTTCCTCCGTGGCACAAAAAGTGACTGTTTTTTGCAGAGACATCGCTGCGTTTCCACTGGCTTTATAGCCATGAAAACCTGGTATTTTAAGCCGAAACTATAACCAAACAACTTTTTTCTTGAACCTCACCACATCTTAACCACAGTGTTGTCGAAATGTTAATTTTCAAAACATCCACCACAAAATATTGTACAATGTTTTGCAGAAACATACAATGCAAGCGTTTATTTTGCCAACTGGGTTGCACTCATGGCGTTGTAAGGAACCTTTGTACGGCTTTAAAATAGGAAAACATGTCTTAAACATTAGAATAAAGAGGAAGCAGAACAGTGGGCATTAACAGAACATTTCTGTGCATGAAAAAAAAGAATAATGGTCCATAAAGGAATATGCCATAAAGAAGTAAAGGCCAGTGAATGACAATAATCAGATGTGTTGCTTTGTGGAAACCTTTCCCACTAGCTACAAATGTCACCATGTATCACCTGAGCAGCACCTGACTGAAGCAGCCGCAGCATGAACACACTCACAAACCCCTCTGCCAACTATCTTTAACACTGCTGAAGGATATGTGATTCTGCCCTCTTTTACACCCCCTCCAACCCTGAAAATCCATCTGTGCGTGTATTTTTTTTTCCTTTCTGTTAACGCACAGCCACACTCAGCTCGTTCAGCCATGGCAAACACGCACAGATCTCCGGCTATTTGCCTTCTCCTGATGCCCTGCTTCGCCTCCTCGGTGCCACCTGGGTGCTCTAGTGGCTCCGAGGCGAAGATGTGCAGGACGTGGGCAAACTGTGTGTGTGTGTGTGTCTCAGTTTGTTTGTCTGCTGAGGGCATGTGCCATATTTTCAGGGAAAGACTTGAAGCGAACACACTGTGTTTTATAAGTATGTCAAAGTGTAAAACCTCACATCCTGAAGCTGTCACCTTACCAGGAAGTGACAACTTTATTAAGGGAAATTTCAGTTTTTAAAGTCCAGTCGTACTCAGAATTTATTACCCTGTGATCTACTGTGTAATCATGAATATGTAAGCACCCAAATTATTTTTAAAAATTAGTTGTTTTTAATCATATTTGCTAGGTTTCTGAGATATAACAACAAATATACATCCAAGGGAACCCACACAGAAACAAACAAAAACAAGACAAAAAACTTTATTATGTAGCTTTTATGCTAAATAAATACATTATCTATATGTATTACAATATTCTCTTCTCAAGTACACTTAATTTTTGTGCAGGGTGACAGTGTTCACCAGAGTTTACAGTAAATAATAAGAACAAAATGTCCACATAACATAACATATGGAAATACACACGTCGCACTGAACATAAACAGCACACAAGAAAGGCACACTTAAACAAAACACTAAAAGTCACTTTAATGCGTTGCAGATAAGGCAAACTGTGCACTGTACTTGTTGACAAGATGCTAATATCACATATTGGTGAAAAAAAAAGATATGATCCAACATTTGACAACAAAGCTGCTCAAAAGTCAAAAATACATTAAAATTAACAGTAGTTCACCTAAAAGCCTTTGCAAAATGTTACCCAGTTAGAAATTTCATGAAACTGAATTTTGATTTTTGCACAGTAGTCACTCAAAATAATTGAATACAGGATTCCCACAGATCCTCTCACAGTCCTAAAAAGGATTGAATTTAGTAATTTGAAAAACAGGCCTTAACTGGTGTTAAAATGTCTTAAATTATTCTGTCAGAAGAAACATTTAAGGCACGTACAATGAAGTTGTATATTATGAGACATTTTTTTCTGACATTGCACTGTAAAATCTCTAAATACATTATAACGTGTATTTTTCTGAAATCGTTTTTGGAATGCCTCTAACATTGACGTCACACAGGTCAGGAAAGTGGAACCAACAACACTTATGTGTTGTTTCCAGCCAGGATGCTCAGAGCAAAGCATCGACTGTCTGTTAGCTAGCTGGCACCGGTTATTTAACCAAGATTATGCAGCATGACTGAAACCAGTACCAGGAAAACAAATGTTTTTAGCACTGTTGGTTGTAAAATTGATCTTAAATTTGGCATTAAAAAGTCATAAAAAGTTTATGTGTGGCTGTTCTATTACTAAAGGCAAAAAGGCCCCAAAAATCATCTTTAAAAAAGTATTAAATCTAACTTGCCTTAAGCTGTAGGTACCCTGTGAAATATTTTTTATTTTTTGTTCTATTTTGTTGTTAGTGCTATATGCAGTGCCCTTTTAATGTCAATGCTGCTATGATTTGCTGTGTTTCTGTTTGTATTTGGAAAAATAACTAATCAAATATTATTTAAAAAGACATAAGAAATGACAATAAATAGGTAAACAACAGATGTTAGTGCTTTTTAATTCCTTTCATCCTGCTACGAAAACAATTTTTATTATAGCAAGGTAAATTAGATGAATTAAAATACATAAAATATTAAGTCCCATCAATATGGTAATAAATTATCACTGATAATATGACTTTTTTTTCTCCATTAAAAGTGTAGTTCTTTAAAGAACAGTAAAAACAGCAATTTTCTTGACACCTTTTTGGCTCACAGGTCGTGTGTATTTAATATTTTCTCAGTCAAAACAACGCTGCCTTTGTAGTTGCTGCCTTATTTCATTCCTGCAGAGCAAATAAATCAGCAGTGATAATGTGGCGTGCACATGGTTCAGACTGCTCAATGTATCTGCAGCAAAAAGGCGTTGAAGTGACCTGTCCAAAGGTCCTGTTTTAATAATTGGAGGTGTGTCATCATGCCCTTACCATATGGACCTTAACATAATCTCCTGCCACCGTGAAGGAGCCTCCATTTTGTGAATGAGTCGAATTCAGACGGCGGCGCCCGAGCCGTAGGTGTAATTTACTGATGATACCAATCTGACCTCATTGTATTTTCTTAAGTACCCGGGAATTAGTTTCCGAGGAGCTGCGCGGGGAGGTTTTATTCAGCGTGGAAGGGTCACAGGAGAGCCAGAGCCTTGATGAGACGGGATGATCAGGTTCTGTCTCTCTTAAGTCTCAAGGGTTTCCTCTCTTCTCGGTATTAAAGACTCCCTGATTGGACTCTGGACACCCTGCAGATGTTACCAGCTGGCAAAAGGGGGAAGTCACGTGAGCCTTCACCGTGAGCCTCGAGAGTTGCCTTTAAACTGCTAATAAACGCGGGCGCACACATGCACACCATTACATATGTTCAGCCGGAGAGATGCAAAGGAATCTACATATGCAGTTATTTCATCACTCACCAAAGGGTACAATGATTAAAAGAATCTAAACATCAGTTTGCATGAAGAAACAATATTTGCAGAGGGAGAATGACATGAGAGAGGCTTTGAGGAAACATGTTTGTACTTTCTTTGGGCGGGAAGGCCTGTGATGAATTGAAAACAATTAAAAGTGAGTTTGTAGGGGCCCGTGAGTCAATTAATTTCACCCTGGCGGAGCAGTCAGGAGGCCACGCAGGAGGAGAGGTGGGATTGAAGGGAAAAACCCCACCGGTCTCTTAGCAACAGCATCCCCCTCCTCCTCCCCAACATGTCAGAAACCTTTGCCCCCCTCCGGCTCCAGGAGGCGCAGGGAAAGTTTCCCTAGGTGTCTCTTACACCGCTGCTGCCCTGTGATTGGCTGAGGGCTTCCACTGGCTGTCAACCGCCTCCCTTAAGGGAACCTGGCAGATCTCAAGGAGAAGAAAAAACACAGAAGGGGGGAAAAAAATCAATTTTAAGCTCACATGCCCCACTGGGTGCCAAAGCCACTTCGGGGATACTGAAGGATGCCCGAGTTGACAGGATTTGACTTCCAGAGGTAGAGAGGTGACAAACTCTATCACGGGTAGAGGGCAGCGCAGAGGCCTGGGAGGGCTAACCTGTTCTCGGGGATGGCTGACCTGCCGTCGTATTGAACCTATCTATCTCTCAACACCACCGTAGGTACCACAGGGGAATGTGAAAGTGAAGGGGAGGGTAGGGGAGGTGAAGAAAGTTGTTACTGAAAAGAGAGAGTGTAGCATGGCGAGGGAGGGGAGAAAAAAGGAAAAAAAGTGGCAGAATTCAGCGGTGTAAATGATGAATTACTTTTCATCAAGTGAAGGGAAACATACTCCGGAACAATCCAGAAAACGGAGCAGGGAGACTCTGACCTCGTGCTTCAGAGCAGCCAATATCTTCATTCAAGAAGACAACCATGAAATTACACAGAAAATGGGATTGTCATGAGCGGGCCCTTGAAAATCTTGGTGTACAGTCATTATGGCACGGGAAAGAGCCTTCATCCACACATCATACCCCGTAAGAGAAGGGAAGCAGGGTGTGTATCCGCAGGGACAGCTGCTAGAAATGAGAGGGTCGGGGTTAGTTTAATGAAAAGAATGATTCTATGTTTCCCCGTTTCTTAGCGAAATACTCTACATACAGTAAGTGTGGTATTAAGTTTACATGGAGACACATTATCCTGTAAACTGCCCCGTGTTTTATTTGTAGACGTCCACATGCAGCCTCGAAGGAGTGTTAACAAATGTTGGCGAGGCGGTGTAATTAAAGGGAGACGGTTGTTTCTCTCACATATGAGAAATCACACACAAAAAAAAAGGTTTCGTGAGCAGATGCATGCACGGAGAACACGGCGCCTAATGAGCAATCAAATAATAATTAGGAAAACCAAAGCAGAGGAAATATGAGCGCAGCTTTGAATACAAGATGTTCAGGTTAACCTCTGAAATAACTTGGAGGAGGAAGTTTTAAACATTCATAAAACCTTTCCAGTGTGTCGAAATCACTTACTTAGGATATGTATATATATATGCATATGTGGATATATTTATGTATGTGACTTAATTTATAACTGAACAATTTTGAAGAAGGGTTTCCAGAATGTGGTTGATACATTCATGCATAATTTCATGACACATTCATGCTAATATATAACCATAATTACAAACTGTACAATGACTGTAAAATATGCAGAGAATGATTTAAAAACCTGGTTAATTGACTCCTCGTGTGGATCTTCATTTACATGACAAGTAATTTCTTTAAAAAGATTTAGATGTGCGTCTTATTGATTTGCAGAAAAAGACCTGAAAGAGTAAATATTAAAAGTTGAGTTCTCTATCCGTCATGTCACAGAGAGGAGTCTGTTTGCTAACACACATTGTGGTAAACCAAAGTAAGAGAGCTTCCTGTTTACAGACAATCTGATCAGGAAAAATTACAACATTATTAAAACATTATGTAGCAGATATGTTGAAACTTATGTTTCACCAGTGCTGTGGGTAATTTAGCAACTTAGTTATGGCAAGAAAAAGATGATGTTTTGGCTTAAAATCCCAGTCTTTGTGGAAATATCCCTGCTGGAAATGCAGCAGTGTCTCAGGAAAAGTCACTGCTTTTTGTGGCACTGTCTCTACTGATTGGTTGCTACAAAACACCCATGTTTGGAGCCAATAGAAACACACAGATGGGTTATCAGAGGACCCCCATGTATAGAGCCTAATTAACTGCTAGAAATGCACGGACGGGTCACAACAAACCCCCCACATTTAGAGCCTAAAAAGCAGATGCAAACACACCAATGGGTTGCCACAAGACCCCATGTCTGAGGCCCAAAAAAGCAGCTAGAAATACAGCTTAAGTCACAACAAAACCCCCAGAGCCTAAAAAGCTGCTGGAAAAACATTGACAGGTCACAACAAAACCCCCGCATTTGGAATCTAAAAGGCCGATGGAAACACAATGATGAGTCGCTACAAATCCCCGAATTAACAGCCTAAAAAGCTGCTAGAAACAAACCAGTGGTTAAAACCCTTAGGTCTGGAGCCTAAAAAGTCACTGCAGGAGTACTGACAGGTCACAACAAAACATCCATGCTTGAAGCCTAAAAAGCTGTTAAAAACATACCAACACATTGCTACAAAACACCCACAATTGGAGCATAAAAAGTATAAAACACTATAAACACTATAAAACATCGTTCAGAGCCTAAGAAGCTGCTGAAAAAACACAGGATACTGCAAAACCCCCACATTTGTAGAGCCCATGTTTGGAGCCCAAAAAACTGCTAGAAATGCACAGTCACTACAATTTTAGAGCCTTAAAAGCTGGAATTGAGAGGTTGCTACAAACCCCCCACATTGGGTGCCTGAAAAGCCAGTGGAAACACACTGATGTGTTGCGAAACAAAACCCCCATGTGTGGAACCAAAACAGCAGAAACCCTTAGGTCTGGGGCCTGAAAAACCACAGGAAAAATACTGATAAGTCACTGCAAAACACCCATGTTTGGAGCCTAAAATGCTGCTATTAACACAGCAATGACTCGCTAAAACACAACTAGTGCTGTTCTTAGTTGGTCTCAAACAGTGGTTTGCAGGTGTATCACCTCGCTGACGCTTCATAACCCTCGACCCCTCTGATGACAAAGTCTTATGTGTTACGTCTATTTGGAAATGCTGATATACGCATGAACTGAGCAAATGTGACATATTTAAACTTATAATGCCAACATTTTCTTCTGGTGACTGGACTGTTACAGAATCACTCCAGGGTTTATGAATAAAATATACTTTATTAAATGTCAGAGACGAGCCTGTAAGCGACGTCCATCTCCCTGTCCACAATTGCAAAATCATGTTTCCTCTTCTAATTGTATTTATGTATTTCAAGTTTTAGACAGTGGTAAAAATGCTGTTTCAGGGTGTTGTCTTGTCTAACCAGATATAAATGTACATATAAATCTTGTAAGCCTCAAAACACCAGTCAAATTAAATATATTTGATATATTTGGCAGTGGCAGGTTGAATACAGAATGATCAGTATTGGTGTTGAACACTTGCACAAGGCAAACCTTAAGACATGGTGTCTTTAATCATGAATTATACAGATGCATGGAGATTTTCCATGGAGGTCAATGTGAGATATATGGCTGACAGTAGCATATGCATATCATACTGAAGCTATACATTTAGAACAAGAGACGCATTGTTTCCAGTGTGAATGTCGTTTTTTATAGAAGCAGGGGGAAGAAGTTGAGGAGAATCCTGTTTACGATAGAAAAGTGGAAACTGGGGAGAGTTGGGGGGTGGGAGTGGGAGGCTATCTCCAAATTCTTCTCCCTGAATGCCGGCTGTACTCTCAAAGCACAGAATTAACGAGACGAAGAAAAAATAGGACTCGGCGGCAGAGAAGCGATGTGTCCGTGGAAAGTATTTTGAAGGATCTGTAATTTTCAAAGTGCTCTGCATTTAAATGTCCCTTTTATTCCTAAACAGCCTTAAGACACTTTTCAAACTGCTCGATTCACATAATTAGATGGGGCCAACAGATGACTCTCTCACTGTGCCACACAGCCATTAGAAAAGGGGTCATTCTCTTTGCAGAATGGCTACTGTTCTCACTTGTCATTAATTTGCCACTTCAAAGCAGCGAGAGCATGTGACACCACCGACAAATGAAATAAGTTACACTTATCTCAAACAGCCACCATTACAGCTGCAAACTTTTCAACTCCAATCACACTCTCGCTTTTTAACAGTCTTTTCAAAGCGCGCTTATGTCCTCCAGTTTAAGATGGCATGTCAGAAAAAAAAAGCTGCTGTGGAAATCAAAAACTCGTATCATCCTCTCTGCTCAGTCTCCACTGGATGGGGTTCGTGAGTGGGGAAATTCATTTTCCTGCCAGCAGAATTAGACGCGAAGCACACCTCAGACTTATAATGCCATATTTCAAAGCGGTCCAACTTTTGTCAGGTCAATCTTGGTGGGTATGAATGTACTCTGTCTTTGCAGTTTTAGCCAAGACAAAGTACATTCATAGCTTACTTTGCTTCACTTTTCTTTATTGTCCCTTCAGGGGAAACTGGCCTTGGAGCAGCCATTAAAAATACAACAGAAGACGTGCTTCAAACAACTTATACGATGAGATGAAGCTGCCTAAGAACACTGTTGCCCATATTACACGTTGATTAAAAATAGTTTATGAGCTTGTTTTTCAGATTATATAACACAAATGGAGCACACGTTTCCAGACATGAGAACATCCCACTGTGAACAATTATGGTCTTGCATATTTCAAAGACAACAGTATGTAAGAGACTCCAGAAATATATGTCAAACATGTGGACAATATAAATCTAAATGCCGCAGTACATTGTATATATTATTTATAGAACAAGATGTTTAAAATAATAGTGAGCTTAAAGGGATAGTTTGAATTTTCTGAGCTGTGGTAGCATGGGTTACTTAGGTGTCAGTCGGCATGCCCCAGTTTGGAGAAGCAGACAGGAATACCGCCACAGAAGCTAAGCAATGCACTGCTGTGGATGGGGGTCAAAATCAACATGTGTATGTTATGTTCAGAATATTAAAAGTGATCTTTTTGGCACATTTCATTCATGTAAAACTTAAATACTATATTTTAAACAAAGGTCATTCAAGAAATTCCTAGTAGCTTCCAAAGTGGCACTCCTGCCTGCCTCTCCAAACTGGTGGCGTGCCAACCACCGTCAACTTTAGGTGACATACTGATTATGGATAAATACCTCATACTACCCCACTTCAAGACATCTGAACTATCTCTTTAATCTACACCATAACACCATCTTTAACCTGCACCCATCAGCTCAAGTAAACACAGCAATACTTGTGTACCTTTTACAGAAGATGCATCAGTGTGTTTCTCTGTCTTAGTATCTGACTTCAGGCCCATTGGAGCTGTATTTGTAAAATGTGCATGCAGCACAATGCCTGTCTGTCCTCAATAGCAGTTTACCAGTATCCCCTCCCCTTGTCTTTACACATAGCTCTTTGTCAGTGGACCGCTGCACCACGAGGCCCAAGTTTTGATTCCCGCCAAGGTTTCCTCTTTCCTACCCCGAATGTTTGAAATGCTATCAAAGAGTTGGCGTCCTCATCAAAGAGGTAAACTTTAAAGGCTTCCACCTTTGCCGTTGCCTCTCCCCCCGCCTCTTCTTCCTTTAATCTGGCAGGGGTTTGGCAGTCAAAGGTAAATAAGTGTGAAATGGGACATGTGTTTTCCATCCTTTCCCTTTGTCACACATGTTCTCCTCTCTCCATGATTAACATTCCACCTACTCCAGGTCCCCTTTCTTGGCGATGTGCGGGCCTCGCGCAGGTCGGCCTGCCAAAACACTCCCTGGCCACCTGGAATTACAGAGCGTTCAAAGCCTACACTTCCTGTCCATCTGAAATCCATTGAGCCTATCAGAAGCCCCCCCAAGTGTAGGATGACAAGATTCTGGCATATATATTTATTCTGGAAGACTTTGCTCTTTCTGATCGACTGTTTATTGGTCTTCATTAGACAGTGGTAATTATTTGAATAATAAGCCAACAAAGATGAATCCTCCTTGAATTCAAAGCTGCGGCTCTGATCGGTGCCAGCGGCAGCGTCTTGAGAACATCATGAGACAGGAAATAAAATAGGGGCAAAAGGATAAACAAATTTTTTAAATTACCCAGTTCTTGAGTCACATGAAAAAACTGAAAAAATCTTTTTTTCCCCCTCGTCTAAAATAAGCAGTATTCCTTCACCGTGTTTTTAGGCACAGGATAGTAGAGCAGACTGCTCGAGATTTCCCTCGCCGTCGGCAGCCGCCAAGTGAGTACAGGCCTGCCTTGGGGCCTGAGGTTGGCAGCGGCATGCCAGTTGTTTTGTTTACCTTCCTCCCAATGTCCAAGAGACGTGCTGTCAGAGGTCTTTAACAAAACCAATCTCCTAGTGCTACTGGTGCCTGTGTTTATTTATTTATTTCATTGTTTATTTTGGCATGCCAGTCACATTTGGGACCGTCTAAATAACTCCAGACGTCCAAAAATTGTTTGATGGACATGAGCTGTGTTTCATGATGAAAGGCTATGATTTTTAAAAGGCACTGGTGGGATTATTACCGCACTTTAGGCCACTCCGCTGACAGCAATACAGAACCCCTCAATGAGTAGTTCGATTGGCATTTTCTGTCATCTTTGATGCATTTAAGTTTTCTGACAGCCTTTTTAGAGTGTGCTGTACATCATCTGATATCAGTGAGGTGATGTAGGGCACAGAAGAAAGTGACTGCACTCAGTTTTCCAAATCATTTCCATGTGGGGACTCACTGTTGTTCCAACGGCACTAACTTCCAAAACCCTGTTAGCCCAAAAAATGTCCCATCGGACTCAAAGCTCATTTCTCCGACAGCCCATTATCCCAAAATCTTCCATTGCTCCAAAGTCTTTTTTCTCCAAAATACACACTCCCTGCAGTTACACAACTCCAGTAGCCAGAAAAGATGTTCGTATTGTACGTATGTGTAAAATACCAATACGATACATTTGTATATTGCATTCTAGCAGATATGTAGAAACTTAACGTTTCCCATTAACACTTTACTGAGGGTGTATTTAGGTTTAGACACGAAAACCATCTGGTTATGGAAAAGATCAGGTTTTTGCTTAAAGCTCCAAGGTTCTGGTGGCACAGCAGCCGCTGGAAAAGCAGGGATGAGTCTCTGAAAAAGAGCCCACATTCAATGGCCTTAAACGCCACTTGGAATGCTGCAAGAGGTCGATAAAAACACTTCAGAGTGATGGCTTTACCTCATCTTAGAAAAGCTGAAAAGGATTGGCAAAAAAAAAAACTTGAAATCAGTGGCTCAAATGTCGCTGGGAAACACACCAAAAGGTCTGTAAAAACACCTAGGATTTCGTCTGCTGAGAAATACTGGCTCACTTGCTTAAACACTGCTAGGAAATGCTGCAAAGGGTCAGTAAAACACCTGAGATCGGTGGCTCACATGACGCTGGGAAGTGCCACATGGGGTCGATAAAAACACCGGGAATCGGTGGCCCAAATGCCTGTTAGCAATGACTCGAAGGGTTAGTAACGACACCTGCATTCTGTGTCTCAAACGCAGCTGAGAAATGCTGCGAGGGGTCAGTAAAACACCTGATATCGATGGCTCAAGCAACAATTGTCGCGTAGGGTCTATAAAACATCCCAGCATTGGAGGCTAAAATGCCACTAGGACGCTGCAAAGGGTTGGTAAAAACGACTGGGGTCATTAAGTCAAATGCCGCTGAGAAATGCTGCGAAGGGTTGGTTGAAGGATTGTTGAATGCTGCTTGAATTTGGATAAAGGGTCGGTAACAAAACCCCAAATTTGGTGGCTCAAATGCTGCTGGGAAATGCAGCTAGGGGTCTGTAAAAACACCTGGGGATGGTGGTTCAGATGCGGCGAAGCAAAACTGCGAACGGTCTTTGAAATTACCCGGGATTGATGGCTCAGACACTGCTGGAAAACCAATTGTAGGGATTGTGTATTTTCAGAGAAACGGGGCTTCGGAGCAATGGCTTTTTTTGGGGGGGGTAACTGGCTGTATGAAAAATGGGCTTTCAGTCCAATGATAAAATGGCATGGCACCCTTAATGTAGGAAAAAACCTGATGTCCATTTTATTTTGTAGCTTTTTCATGATACTTCCAGTGCTTGAATGAGAAGTTCCATACCATTGTCGTTCTTTATTCTGAAACATAGGAAACTGTTTGAAACCATTTGTTTATCTTGGATAACTCACTTGTCACACAGTGTGTTTTTGAAACACACCTTAATCTGTAATCATTTTGAGCTATCATCCATTTTGCAAGAGCAGAGTGTTTTTTTTTTTTTTTTCTCACAGCAAATCTCTTAATTTGGAACAAAACAGCTCGCATGTCCTTGAAAAGGATTCAGGAGCCGCTCAGGTCATTATTTTAAATCACAGCCATGTTCTCTTCCATTCGTTTGGAAGCGAGCTGCTATTCTCCCGTCCCCGAGAGCTTACCTCCATATTTTGAGTCCTTGTACCTTGGCAGGCGGGTCCAACCATATGGCAGAACTAAGTGTCGATTATCAACCAATCTCATATATCACACACATATCCGATAAAGCCGGATATTCATCACTCGTGTAGCACTTTGTGTTTTTTTTTATTTTCCGCACTCACTGTTAAGTAATGACAGATGAACAGCCTACCTACAGCTTCACTGATCCAGAAATATCAAATGTGTTTTAGGGCTGTGCCAATAGTCTGTCTTTTTGTCATTGAGTCACAAATGTTACATGCTGCTTGCAGAAGTATTGCATTTGACACGTAATTACAGTTTGTTATTTTGATCTTAGGGTGTAACAGTACTTTTAAAAAAAGATTCCTGCGGTATAATCCCTGAAACATTATAGAAAAATCAGCGGGACTGGGATGATGATTCATTTTACTTTGCTTCACAAAATTCCAACTGTTAGAAAAATATTGAGGATGGATTTAAAAAGAAACCTGAAAGGTCAGGAAAAAGCAAACTCGCATACAGCCTGTTAAACTATCATTTCCTGGTCAATCAAAGCCTGCACCTTCGGGAGAATAATCATTGAATTAATTGTTTTTCTTAGAGCAAACATAGCTAAAATAATTGCTTTAAATGTTTATTATAAATCATAAAGCACAGCTATGACTTGTACAAATGTAGGTAAGAGTAGCTTTGCTGTTTTCAAATCTTTCATGTTTCCAAATATAAAGTAAAATATGCAACAACATCAGCATGTAGATGAGAGCACACATTATCATATGTCATGTCATGATGATCAAAAAGCTTAATGAGTGACACAGATATGATGATTACCTATGTGCCTTTCTTTGTACGGCAGCAGAAAGGCTGCTTCAGTTATTAATGCAGCACTTAATTAGTCATAATTTTATACAACTAATTTACTCAGGACGCATTAAATAAACATAGATGTCTAATTAGAATATTGTGTTAAACTTGTTGGATGGAGCGCCGGCATGTACACACTGGCAAACACACACTCGCAGACATGCTGTGTTCATTATCAGGCGAATACCTTAGCAACTGATACTGCCTTGAGCATAATAGAGTGAGAGTGATTTGCATACACAAATACTCGTATGCTGTGTATGTATGCCTTTCATACATTGACAGTACAAGTGCAGAATAAGCTCTAATTCCTGGATCAGCAAGAATGTAAGCAAATATTATGGAGGTCAAAGGTTAAAGCCACAATAGCGTGACAGCAGATGTTTGTTTGTTCTGTCCTTTTTTTGTGCTGAATAAGCTTCACTGTTTACATTTCTAAGCTTCACTTTCTTGCACTGGCTGTTGCTTATGTCTTTAGGAGAATGTTATTTTTAGTTTTTAGAGCCGTTATTACAGCTACTTTATCTCTTAGAGCCACAGATTGACCAGTAAATAAGCAGGTTGACGTTCTCAGCCAGAATCATCCGATCACAGATACATATCAGCGCAGTCAGTAGTTATTTTTGTTGTATCATGCAAATAAAGCACAAGTGTCCAGCCCACTTGGACTTGTGAAGGCCCAGACACAAGAAACTGACTTTAGAGTACTGGCGGCGATGGAGGCCCCCTGTGGCGTCGCCTGATGCTGCTGTGTCTCGGCCAAAAAGTTGCACCTAAACACACCGCACAGACTACAGCCGACTGCCAACCTGCATGTACATTCTGTGTCTGCGTGACAGGAAATAACTCTCCACACCAACAGATGGCGGTAGTCTGTAATCCTCATTCAAAAAGGAAAACTGGAAGACTGTCATGATGCTAGTTAGCCAGTTAGCATTTTAACAACAGAATCCAGTGTTGAAGGAACAGAACATATTTACTGTCGCCAACACAAAGCATCAGGAAATGTTCCCTTCCCAAGACATGACTCAAGTGCACTGTCAAAATAAATGGATAAATAAATAAATATATATATATATATATATATATATAAAAAAAACGTTCAAAAAAGGGTTATAGAAAGTGCAAAAACAAAAATTTACAGAAATTGTCATGAAAGGTTTTGCCAAAAAAACGCTTATTTCACGTGTTTTTTTTTTTTTTCAAAATTATTGCAATCAAACACCTTACATTTAGTGATGACATTAAAAACGTTTCACAGAAAAACACTGTTATTTTACAGATTTTTCCTGAATTATGAGAAATAAATTACCTTCGGACCGGCAGCAGCGGTTGCCAAACAATATATGTAAAATTAAAGTGAAACACGTAGTTCAAATAAAGTGCAAAAACAATAATTCTACATGACATTTCATTTAAAGTTTTAAAAGAGTGTCTTATAATTTAGCATTTATAAAAGTATTTATCGAGAATTATCGAGAACTCAGATATTAGGACATTCAGTACGGTATACAGAATTTCAGCGTTCATTTTTTGGCAACAATTCTTCAAAAAACGTTTTTAAGTGATCCTTATTTATATTGTTTGTATTTTTTTAAAGAATAAACCTGCAGAAAATTCAGTGTATTGAGCAACTCCATCTCTGGTGTAAACAAATATTTGAAAATTAGGTGATTAACAAAAATAAACCAAGTTTTGAACATGTATGCGTATGTCTATGAATTTTTGTTTGGGACTTTTGGGTATATCTCATAAACATGTATCTTGTTTTGCTTGTTTCTCTCATTTTAATCGTATAAATCTAAAAGGAACAGTGAAAACAATGTAAAAAGTGTAGGTACAATAAGCTGAGGATTCAGTCTACACCTTTTCGGGCAGCAAAACTTGCTTTGGTTTGTCACTGCTTCAAAAAATGATGACTTATTATTGTTATTTATTATTTTTTGTGCATGTTTGTGTTGGAAACTGACTAGAATTAGCTAAACTTAACTAAAAAATGAATCTTGAAAGTATACTACGCAGGAATTGTCGGCTATTATTTTTAATGAATCAGTATCACAACCGAAACTGAAAGCTGCTTGTCATTTTGCTTCACTAGATTTCCATTTTTTGGTGCTGTGTTAGAATTTTCGTAGCGTCCTCTTGGATGTCTGCTGCTTGTCTGACACCTGGTCCTTGCCTTTTCGCAGAGTCCTGACCTCACCTGTGGGCTGCTGTAGGCAAATACACTCCCACACACTTCTGCTGGGTCATGAGTGATGACTGCATAATATTCCTTTAACATTTATTAAAACATGTTTATTTTTTTCTACACTACAACAACCCACAGAGTGAAGCATCAGATATGTCCATGTTATGTATATGATGTCAGTCACTATGTGTACTAGCATAGTAAGAAAGATGCGTACTCACAGACACATACAAACATACAGAGGCGCCCATCCACCTTGAGTGAGTCTGGTGTTTTGCAGCCTGCAGCACTCATCAGCAGGCAGCAGCCGGCAGGCTGCGGTGCAGACGAGCAGTAGGACAGTGCATTAATGAAATGTTAATGGCTGAATTAAGACTGAAATAACCAATCTAGCCTGGACTCCTGTGCGAGTCCATTAGCATCGGCGCGCCATGCTGGGGCAAATGACAACACCACCCACACCAACACCGCCACAACACCACAACCTCCATCCAGGGCAGGGGCCATGGGGCTGGGGGCCCATGCAGGTAGATGGCATTGCAGGGTGGGGGGGATGCGGAGACAGCGCTCCATCTGCCTGACCTCTGCTTGTTGGCTGCTGGGAGAGCGTCAACAAATGATTTACAAATGAAACGGGGTGGGCGACGCTCGATTGGGCGTCTCTCTCTGTGATTGATGAATGACATCAAGGACAATCTCAGTCATTTCCCTTGTTGTTTTGATGGTGGGATAGGTTTCAATTGCTGTGTTGATTCTCTTCCAGCGGTTTAAAGCTTTACAGGTTTTCAGTCTAATCAAACAGGAGCTGATCTCACAAAACACTTCCTTTATCTGTCTGTGAACATGTGAGTCACTGTAGAGTCGGGATAGTCTGATTAGTCTAATAAAATTACAGTCCACAAACCCAAAGGAATTAAATTTTTAATGATTTAAAACAGACAAACCAGGAGATGCTTATATTTGGAAACTGAAGCCAGTGGAAAGTTTTGCTCAGGATGTGGTCACTCGATGTGATCCAGCCAACTCATTCTCTCTGTTAATAAATGTGGTCTAATAGTAAGACTTCAATGTTCAGCCGTCATGAGGCATTTATTTGGTGCAGCTTGAGTTTTTCCCGAGTTTAATACTTTTACTAGCTTCCTAAAACGGCTCCTGAATCTAAAAGTTGGCCTTGGGGGCTTGTAATATCTATCCTCAGTGACATCGACCTTTGGACTCTGTCTCTTTAAGAATTAACCAAGAGGTCAGCGCTGTCTCCCATCCGTCTAAATGAATGTAGCTCAAGATCACTCGGGTCTGATCTTGATTTGGATTTTATTTAATTACAAGTATATGAATGCATGTCTTGCTTTGCAGTAATGCTGTTATTCTACATCATGGAAAGTGTAATTGAGACCACACAGGGCATTACAGGGCAGCATTATGGCTGAGGAGCTGAGTGATGTGTCTGCGCTTGACGCGCTGCTCCCTGTTTCTTAATTAGAAACTTAGATCAAGATGTCGGTCCGGGAATCACACTCGCATGTTTCGTTTACATGTCGTGTAGGGGGGGGTGATTGGGGTGTCACTGATGGCCCTCAATCTCCCATACCGCAAAGTTTGTCAATAGATCTGCTCGCAAACATCCACAGATACTTCATGAAGAAAAAATCTGAGGAAGATACATTAGAGCTCTTAACCTGGTAATGTCCTCTAATTGGGGGAAGCTGTAATTGGTTTAAGCATTAATCAGATTTGAGCCGGTTGTGGTTAAGTGTTGTGCGAATGCGAGGTTTCCTGTCGAAGTATGAAAAGAGTTTTTTGTTGGAAACAAATGTGTTTGTGCCGCTGGGGGCCTCTGGAGCACATTATGTGATCATGATGACCCTTAGATTCAATGACCAAATATGCACTTAGTGATTGTAATGCTCAGACGGTGCGCTTTGTGGGAAATCAGTCTCCCTAAACATGTTCAGGGAGGGGATTTCATTCTTGTGAGGGGTTGTTCCACCTTATCTATTAAGCTGATTTTATTGACATTGCATTTAGTCGTTTGAATAATGACTTAATGCAGCGGCAGATTGGAGAATCTGTTACAATAATCTCTTTAAAGTGAATCGGCAGAGCCAGATAACCCCCATTTCTGGTTCGATGACATTAAATGTGCACTAGATTAGACAGGCGAATTACTGCATATCGAGTTAGCCAGGTTCAGTTTCCAGGTGCACACTTAGCCTTACAGACATAAAACGCAGGTTGGGGTGGATGGCAGCTAAAACACTTGGTTAAAGTTAGAGACACATAGTGGTGCTGGTGTAATTTTGTTTAAGTGTGTCTTAAGGAAGTGTTTTTAGTTTCCTGAACATAACCAAACATGTTACGATTGTCAGGAGCGTTTTATGTACATACCAAAAATGTTTGTAGATACACCACATAGCCAAAGTACACGGGCTATTAGGAGTATTTATAGCATTCTACAATCTTTTGGTAAGGCCAGTTTGGAGCCTAACTGCAGGGATTTGCACCCATTTGGCCTCGATGGCATTCTTGAGGTCCAACACCAATGTTGGGCTATGAGGTCTGACTCAATGACAGGTTTATCCCAAAGGTTTTGGATAGAGCTGAGCTCAGGCCAGTTAAGTTCTTCCACAACAAATTGGTAGAGCCAGTCTTTATGGTCCTGACTTTGTGCTTGGAGCATTACCGCGCTGAAACAGGAAATGGTCTTTCCTAAACTGTCTCCACAAAGTTGGAAGCATTTCTCTAAAATACCGCTGTATGCTGGAACACTCCTTGGAAAACATGGGCCTGAAACAACCTATGAAAAATAGCCCCAGACCAAAAGCATACAAATGTTTGCAGAGATCATGTACCCTTCTGTGTATTTGCTAATTTAAAATAGCCATTGACGAATGACAGAAATTGCCTTCCAGCTAAATTTTGACCACAGTTTTTAGCTGTTTGAAATCAGCAGTTTGCTCTTAAAATTAGCTCTTTAGCTCTGCTCACTAAAATTTAAGGTGTAACTTTGGTACTCTTCAACCTGGACCCTATTTTTTGCATGTTTTTGTCTTAAGTGACTCATGGGAATAGCAGTTTTTGCAATACAGACTGCTGTGTAAACATTCGGGGCATGTGTGCACTGTCAATTTACATCCACTATAAGTGTTTGTTTTTGTCTCTGATTGGCTAAAATTATTATTCCAAGTGTCTGACAACATTATGGAAAGTATCCCTACAGAGATAGGCCTTTTGTAAGTGATTAAGATCTTTTTTTTTTATATCAGAAACAGCCCCCAAATCATTATTGCCAAACCCACCAGACTCCATTTAAAAAAGCAGGAATTTTATCACAGTAAAACACACTTCATTGAAAGTCAACAGAAACAAAATTAAAGTCGCAAAGGCTGTCTTGGTTCGTCTTTCGACTCATCCAACAATTACCACCTCTGATTTGGGTCAGATTAACCCTTAATTCACCCAGTCAGATGTGAAATATGCTGCCTCCATACACGCTAAAATTATTCTTTTTTTAGATGGAGTGTGGTTGGTGGCTGTGTGTAGTCAAAACGAAAAGGATCTTACTCTTTAACGAAAAGGTCTAGCTCTGTAGGGATCCTCTCTATAATGTTTTCAGACACTTAACAATCAAAAACAAACACTTTTATCGGACGTACATTGAGGGTGCACAAATGCCCCAGCTGATTGCATTGCAGCTTATATCGCAGTTGCCAGCTACAGCCCTTTCGCTCAATACTGGACCGGTTTCAGAATCTGTTTAGTTACTTAGGTATAAAAATATGAGGAAAAGGGTCGAGGTTGAAAATGTTGAAGTCACCCTTTAAGCCGACCAATGAGATCATTTCTGCGTGCAGAGCAGCTCTGTGTCTGAGGAGTGTTTGCATAATTGACACTGTGATGTACAGTATCTTGACTTTGCTGGCTGGTGACTTACAGTACAGTGCGATCTCATGGGGATCAAACTTGTGAAAGACATGTCCTCAGCTACAAACCGTCTCCCTCACGATCTTAAAGTGTGCTCTGAGATTGTCTTCATGCAAACGTCATTTTAGACAAAGGAGGGACGACGTTTTTTCTTTTGTGCATAATTCAGAAAGCATGTAGATTTGAAGGCAGCTTTCACTATCGCTGAAACTCACAGCAGTAAGTGCCAACAATGCACAACGGTATAATAGATGTAACATGACCACGGCTTTCAGAAAACAAGACCTGGGGAGGGGTGAGGGAGTCGAAGGGGAAAAAAATCATATAGATGGAAAAAAAGGTTGTCACCTTCACCTTGCGTACTTGTCATTCGCCCAGCGTCAGGTCATTAAATTCACATTAGGCCTCTCTGAGGGACCTTCGGATGCTGTTAGTGCACCTAAAGCTGTGTGGCAGTAAAAAGAATCACAACTTCCTCCTCTCCACGATGGGGGAAAACACACACATAAAAGCAGCTATGCGCCACTTTGCATTCTGACACTGGATCATTATGGTCTCTCATGTCTGTTTTTTTTCCTTTTTCTGGGGTCGATAATGGAGACCCGGGGCACAAGAGAGACGTTGGCAGTGTCCATTTGTCCGTCCCCTGGAGGACAGAGCTGGATCTGAGTCAAAGTTTTAGATCGCTGCCACTGAGATGGCATTAACTCCCCGTCTCCTGGGTCAGCTGCGTGAATCATTTATTAACAGAAACCTGCGACGGCCGTTTCAAATGTCACATCACGTTAGGCCCGTGTCCCCGGATTATTCAAGGGAAAAAAAAAGGTAGCCAGGGTGGCACTTTGTCATATGGAGTGCTTACCTCATGCCACAAAGGCCTCCCGAAAAATTGGTCACAGCTGTGCTGCTTTTCCAAGGTGCATGAGCCAGGAAAGAATCAGAGAAATAGAAACTGATCATACAGCAGAAGCAGCATGTTGTGGTTACAGTAGCCTCGGTCAGGGATTGTAAAGGGTCAATATTACATACATTTAGTTTATCTAGTGACTGTGACGTAAAGGAGAAAACCATCATCTGATTTAGGATACGGGTTTCACATTTAAGGGCACGTTTTAAAAACCAAAACAAAAAGCAACTTGGTAAAAATGGCCTCTGAAGTAGAGGTCTCCTGTGGCTCTGGAGGATCCTTGTCAAGTCTGAAAAAACAACCCTTGATGATGTCATCAGGGTTGCCATAGCTTAGAGTAAGGCTGGGCAGTATTGATGAAATAATTTCCCCATTATTACTAAGGATACATTGATACTGATATGCATTATGATGTGATAAAATCACGCATAAAATAATCAAACTGATGTTAAAATTAATGAACATTGTTCCACTGTTGTGTAATCCTTAAGAGTGTGTCAAACAACCACTGAATTTATTGACAGCTAGCTTAGAAACAATAATTTGTACAACAAGAAATTGTAGAGCAATTTGGTTTGATGAAATTTTATTACTGATAATATTGAATTGTCCAGCCTTAACCTTTTAACCACATATTTTTAACAGAAAGCCTGCAACACAAACTAGAAGCATGGAGTTTGAGATATGCAGTTTTTAAGGGCAGTAAGGGCACAACAACAACAACAACAACAAAAACCTTTGAGTTTAATCATGGGGATTGTACATTTCAGAGGCGCAATAACTAGTCACCTCCAGTCATTTCAGTGTGGATGAGGGGACAGCAGGGAAGTGGTTTCAGTGACGCAGTTCCTGCCCATGAGCTCACCATGTCATACCTCTGGCAGTAGCCTTCTGGCTATGACCAATCAAATAGAAGGGAGATAACATTTGTATTTCTCTGATACATTGATCATGGCTCCCTTTTATCTGGTGAGTAACCACTGGTTTAGGTCACTAATCTTAAACCCAACCGATGAGATCAAGCCTTTCTCTGCTTCCAAGATGTTTGAAGACGCAAATCTCTGCCGTACAAACCACACTGCTCACAAACAGTGAAGCTTTGTCTGAAAGAGAAGCTGAATGAAACAATTTAAGCTTCAAAACTGAGAGACGATGACACAATTATTAAGGGGAGGTGGCTGGGTGGCGCGATGACCTTCCACGTGTTTATCTGGCCACGTCTGACATTGGCCACCCCATTTGCCTGCATATTATTGTTTATGAACAGGAGTTAGGGGGGTTTATAGGTTGGTGTTGGACGGACAGCTGCTGTGTTTGGCTGTTGACCAGAGGCCTAATAACTACGGCATGAGAGGGACATTACCTGTGAGCAGCTGCCATCCAGTTGCATGATACTGTGCCCAACAATAACCGTTCAGATGCGAATGGAGACACTAATAATGATTTAAGGTGCGCGGCATCCTCGGACTAAAGTTGTTTGACATTTTGTAACCTCTGGGCACCTCCTGTGTCTGTGGATGGACAGAAACGTGGACACACTGACGGAGAATAGATGTGTTTTCTTTATTATACTGTCTGTGTTATCGTAGTTTGTTGCAGAAGTTAGGAAAAGCTCTGGAGTCTAAATCTAAACTTTGCCAGATCAGATTGTGGAAGCACTGCAGAGCTTTTGACTTTTGGCAGATGATACTCAGTGCTATTACTTTTCTTTTCAAACAGTGCCTCTCTCTGCTGCTGCTTGTGTCAAACGCTCAATGTATTGGTTTATCCCTCTTGCTTCTCATTTCTCATCTTTACACATGAGTTGATCGCAGCAGCTCGATCCCCCCCGCCCCTCCTCCCCTCCCCCCACCTTCAGCCGCGTCCTGCGAGCGAGACAGCTGTGAAAACAGTGTGGAATCTGTGCAGAGGAACAGGCTCGTCGCTGTATCTTCTGATTTTAACCAGATTTTCCAGGGATATTAGAGGAAACAAAAGATGTGACATCCCAGTGTTCCACCGTTCAAAGCTCCACCCGATAACTTTGATGCGAGACTCACTCTGAATAAAGGGAAGAGGGGAACATTTTGGATGGCGTCCTTACGTTTAAAGTGAGGTGACACTTAACTGGTCCATAAATTTGCATTTGTTATTGCCGTCTTTAGCATACATAATAAGAACCCTCCCTTAAGATGTGGAGATCTGAAACTGTAACGATTGTATGCTCGTCGTGATAAGACTCCCGCCACATGGCTCTGACAGACAGAAGAAAAAGACGAGGAAAAAAAGTTCGTGTCACTTTCCCTTTTAGCTCTTTCACGAAAAAAAGCAGCAATTTTTCCCAGCACACAACATCTGTACAAATAAATGTGAGGCATTTGTCATGGTGACATTGATACAGAGGCATAATAATAAAGTTCATAACAGAAAATGACACAGCATGCTTCAAGACCAATAGGAGCTCACTGACAGTAAGAAGAGGGAGCGTGCGGCACAGTCGCAGCATTCAAGGGACAATGTTAAAAGTAATAAATACAATACAGAGGCAAAGTCCCTCCCCTCCAGTGGACGACCATGGGACCAGAAGAACATATGTATGTAGTCAATGAGGAGTGACAAAAAAATTGTGATCTCTTTTCAATTGTGCCATTCATTGCAAACAATATTTGGCGAATTAAAAGATAATACTGCAAGTCAAGAAATTAGCAGTTTGTTGTAGTCGTATGTTGAAGTATAAGGCCGTGAAAATATGTAATTAGTAGAGGTGGTAAAAAAAACAAAAAAATAAAAACATTTCATCAAAGTATTGCGACTTTTTTGAATCATTTCTTTAAAGTTAATTGTGTAACGCAGTGATAACAGAGCAAGTGAAAACAGGTGCAGAGAAATAAAGAAAATTGCATAAAGCAAGAAAGAGACATACAATAAGAATAAATATTGTTAAACAGTTTTTAATACCTGAATTTATATAATAAAAATGTGGAGGTTAGGTTCATGAATTACTGCAGTCTGCATCGCATCTGAATTTGATCTTTATTTATTGCGTCTACTTGTTATGTTTAGGACTACAGATGGAATTTTTTTTATTTCTTGGAAATGATTAATGCCAGTGCACACTGTCTTCTTATTAATCAAATAAACTGAACTAAAGATGTTACTGCTTCATGAGTAACATGACGTCATATACTTGTTAAAACAATAAAAACTGAAACAAGAAAGCAGAAAATGGCGGATGGTCCAAGGACACACACCCTCAGCTGCTCGAATAGCTACTCAAATTCAGCCCACCCAGTGCAAACTCCCCATAGCACCAGCAAACTTTCTGTTGCTGCCATTACACAGATTAGACCCAGCCCTCTGTGAGCCCTGGCACTGGGGTTTTTGCTGGCTGTATTTGTGCTGCTGCAGAAGCACCTGAAGGTCCGTCTCCAGAGCTTCCTCTTGTTCTCCTCCCGGAAAATAGTTCTCTAGCAGCAGGAAGAGGTTGAAAGACTGTGGGTTGGCTAGCTAGCTGATATTGTGGTTGCTGCCAGAAATAAATCAATGTATGGGAAAAACTGCAAGGCTGATTAGCAGAAAGGCTAACTGTAGTAGTTGAAGTTCACTTTAAAAAATGTATTTTTTTATTCATATTAAGCAAATAAGTGAAGTTTATTTAACACAGCACCTTTCATAGTGCAAAGATTCAAAGTGCTGAACTGGTAAAAAAAAAACCTATACGGATTTTGTCAACTGATACCGATAACCCATAATTACCTGCTTATCATGGCCAATAACCAATACAATAACTGATAATTTCACATTTTTGTATTTTAAAAAGAAGTATTTAAATATAAGTAATTAAGCTACTCATATCCTTCTGTCTCACTGAAGCTATGATGCCTGTGTCGTTTGTACCGAGAGGTACTTAAATGAAAACAGGTCTCTCTAGCTTTTTGTTTCCCAGCTGATATAAAGACCCGGAGCTGCTGGATAAAACACATCAGGTATGACAACTGTACATTTGTGCCAAGGTATCGGCCATTTTGTTGTTGGTGATGTGTATTGTGTGAGGCGAGAGATAGAGTTCACTGAGCACAAAACCAGTGGTACGACGACAAACTGCGACCTCTCTATCACTGAAATACAATTGGATAAGAAGAAATGTTCTTTGATGCTCAATTTCCTTAAACAAGATGTCATCAATTACCTCCCCTGGGTAGCATTTGCAGAGGTGCAAAGTAAGCCCCACTAACTTCCTCCTCTCCCAGATTCAGAGTTACCAGTTTTTACAAGTTGCTCACATGTTAATTATCCTCAGCAGTGGTGGAATCAAAGGGAAAAGTGAATTTTCTGCCATCACAAGTTGTGGAGGTGTTGCTTGGTAGTTTATTCAAATACTGCAATTAGTGTTGTTGCTGTTGCTGTGGAAGGCAACTTTTGGTGTTTAGTTTGTGGAGACTATACGAGGCTTGGCAAAGACATCACTGATGTTATGCACAGTGTCTTTTTTCTCCCTCTGGAAACACACACACAAAGTTTATGACCAAAGGTATTAAATTGGCGTCAAATATTGTTCCCAAAATGTGTTTGTTACTGTTAAAGATGTAACTGGACCTCAGCAGGAGTTTAAATTGATTGGAACAGGTGTGTGTGGGAGCTTACATTATTATTTTAACGAGTGCCATAGTTTGGTGTCTGAGGCTAAGTTCAGACTTATGTGTGACGCAGATCTGTTTTTTATTTCAAAACAGTGTGAAAGGTGCAAATCATATGCAATGTTTTCAATTCTGATTTGGGCCTCTTTCATATGCAGAACATCTGCGGAATAAGTGACCTTCATTTTAGAAGTACCTTGACCATTTAAATCAACACGTTCTCACTGCTGTGTAAGGTACCCTGGGTGTGTTGGTTGTTGACATTCTGGGACGCTGTGTCAACTTCAGCCTGTTACATGCATTGTCTTCTTTTAAAATACTGTACGCTTCAAGTTTCACCGGAAATGTACAGTTTACATACAGTCTCTTTCAAAATAAAAGCACAACATCGGTTCAACACTGCAAATGGACTCTTTTTTTCCTTTAACAACTCCTAAACATGGTTACATTTTGCCAACACTTGCACGTGGTTGGGTTTAGGCAACAAAAGAACATGATTGGGTGTAGGAAAAAAGAACAGGGTTTGGCTTTACTGTCTTACGGGAAGTGAACACAGGCCTCCTGGGTGAAAGTCGTTGGTTGTTGGACTCATCCACCACCCCTACTTGCCTTAACTGTTGTTGTTGTCCCGCTGCGTTTCCTCCTGACGCAGTATGCTTGCTTTAAAATTGCATTTTCTTTTGTTGATTTTCTAGAATTTCTTTGGAAATTTGCACTAAATTTGGATGAAAACTTGGTTTGGATATTAATTAAATATTTGTCAACGCAACCTCTGTCTTAACAGTCAAATCGGAAATCATGCGACTTCTATGTCACTTGCCAGAACTGTGTGTTAAACAATAACAACGAACAGCCTCGTATAATGCTAATGTGAAAGGACGACTTTCTTTTTCGGTGTCTGACCCCAGAGGTCACTGACAATTTTTGACGACTTTGAAGTGAGACCAGGTTGTTTAAATGTGACAACCTGAATAGCGCTCTCTGTGTTATCACCAAAAATAAAGCAAAATATCTAAATGGCTGCTGCAAATTTTTATTTTCTTTTGCGGATGAATTTTTTTTTCCTAAATAAACAAATCAGAAATCACTTTTACGTGACTTGCCAGAACTGTTGACGTGAGAGTCTTGTGGAGAGTCGCTGACAGATGTAGTTAACAGTAGTCCCTAATTTCATTGAAGTCATTTACATCACAATCCCACCACTCCTGACTCTAGTCAGGTTTCCATTTGTTATTATTTTGCAATTATTGAGAGGAGAGTGCGCCATGAGATGACGTCATCAGAGAGCGTCTCTCTGCCACAAAACAAACAACACACTCGGCTGACAGTCAACAGCTGATCATGGACAGATTCCTGATCGACCTGTCGGCGTTTGGAAGAACTCTGGTCACCATTTTGTCAGCATTCACCGCGTACCGAGCCATCCTGAAGAAGAGACGACAAGGAAGAATTTTAATGTTAAGAGTACTGTCGGAAATAGCTGGAAGGAGACCACCGCCTACCACCAACGTATACGTGTGACGTGGTATCCGGTCCAGTCATCGTTCATCCGCAAAACCTGTTTCCATAGCAAAAAGTCGTACTTTCCTTTTATCGATACGCAGACAATCCACCCCCTCCAAGCGTAAAAACTTTTTTGCGAATTTTCGGCCTTTTTTCGAATTTCTAGCGTTTCCATTAATGTTTATTTTTGATATTTTTGAAAATTCGAATAAGAATAGGTGGATGGAAACCCTATTTCTGTCGCTGCAAGTAGCAGCCATTGCTCTGCAAAAAAACATAATTGAAATTTTGGTTCTCTTACTCCTTGTTCTCATTGTCATCTGCTCACATTTTGCTTGCTTCCACTGCACATCAACTTAGGAATAAAAATGGTAGACGCAGACTTCAGCTGTCTCCAAGTGGATCGTCACACAGCCAAACAAAAGAAATCGAATCGAAGAAATAAATCTGAATTGAGCACCAAAGCTTGCAGGGTGACTGTCGCCTAATGGTTTCTGGAGCGCAGTATGATAGGCAAGGCACACTTCCAGTGTAGGAGGGTTTATTCCCAGTGGACTCACTCACTCAACCAAATATTTAGATGATCTACTTTGGATATAAGTGTCCGTGTCCAGTAACTGGCACATACAGTACCAGTTTATT
Organism: Cephalopholis sonnerati; assembly: GCA_019142605.1. Taxonomy (NCBI): domain Eukaryota; kingdom Metazoa; phylum Chordata; class Actinopteri; order Perciformes; family Serranidae; genus Cephalopholis; species Cephalopholis sonnerati. Next base: position 4,756,821 of record JAGQAX010000024.1, read on the forward strand.
TTACGGCGCCGAGACAAATTCCTGTAAATTTATAGCAGCAGGTGAATAATGTGATTAAGTCAATGATTTGCTGGAAACCAGCAGTCACTCTACGATAAGAGGCCTCCTTAAATCAGCAAGAAGTGAAAAAAGATGTCAGAATACAGTGCTCCTTTCCCGCCGCTGGATGGGCACAGGCCTCATTTTATTCCTGCCCATGTATAAAACACAATGTGGGAATAGATCTGACTGATCTATCCCATCTAATATGCGACTTTCTTTCCTTTTTTTTTTTTTTTTTTTTTGCTCATAAGTTGCAAATGGCTTCATTAAAACAAAAGCACGACCATAGGGAGCACATAAAACATGCTGCTGCTACCTAATATGGTATTTATGACCAGGGCTAAATGTAGAGTGAATTAAACTTTAAAGGATTGCAGTCAGGTAGACTCGCCGACGTTTGTGGAGGAATGTCCATTAACAAGATGAAAGAAGAGGGGTGTGTGGATATGTACATATGTGTGTGTGTGTGAGGGGAGTGTTATTCCCCCATGGCTGTCGGTGGAACGTCAGCGACTCAGCTAGACGGCTGGCTGGACCTAGACACCTTACAACCGCACGTGAAATGAGAAATCGACTGACAGTTTCGCCCAGGAGCCCCAGCCTCCTGTATTTACAGAAATAATTAAAACGTAATATCATCAAAAGTGACTTCTCCCACCTCCCACCTCCCTCCGCTCCTTCTCCACTGAAGCTCCTTGTACTCATTGCCTTTCTCTCTGTGAAAGAAGTTTCATCTGCTGGAGAAAATAAACCAATTAACAGCTGATGTATTCGAGATGCAGCAAAAAAAGGTTTATGCCGACCGAGGCGTGATGCAGAATGCTTATTAGAGAACAGGTTCAGGTCTAAATAATCACTGGACACGCTTGAAACCAATTTTACATTCATCAGCTCCTGGATTTCCCAGTGGGGACACACACACAGGAGCAAAGGCCTCGTCAGCTGCTCTGGATGCCTCAATCTTAACCTGGCCGACCTGCTTTGGGTGACACACAAACAAGCTGGAATCAAGCCACAGTAAAGACTCAAAATAACAAAGTCAATATTTCTCTGTGCTCGGGAGAAGCCAGGCTCTGCGTGTAGTATCGTGTTTTAGATGACTTATCATCCGCACAGCCTCAAAATATCCTGCACAAGGGAAATCCTGTGTGCTCTGATACACCAAGCATTATGGTAGGAGTCAAACAAGCATCAACCAGCTGCAGGCTGCTTTGCTGATTTTCCAACTTTAGTGGCTCTGTTGATGCATGAATGTAATATTTTGTTCAGCAAATCTGGTACTTACAGTGAGTCTGTGCTGCTGCAGCACTTAAGTGTTAACAGATGGAGTTTTTAAAGTCAACAGTTCAGTTTCACTTCAGTACCTCAGTGTTTGTGTTTTGTTTGAGCAACTTTTCTCTTTGGTTATTTTTTACTTTTTGAGGAGGGAGCGGAGATTTCACAAGTCCTCACACAACACTTTTTCATACACATCACTGCATTCATATGCAAATGAATGACTGAAAATCACTCATACTAAAGCTGCCTAGATTGTGTATAGTAAAATGAATTATGGGTGCACATTTTTCAAGAAATGATTCGCCCAAAATCTGAGATTTTATCATGTGCAGATCAGAAAAAAACATAAATAAAAATATATTTTGATGTCTTTAAGTTGTGGAAGTGCACTACGCAAAAATTGTCGGTTACCTTTTGTTTGCAGTAACAACCGTAAAATGAAAGCCAACCCCAGATTGGCGTTTTACCTTGGTATATTTCCCTTTTTTCGGGACGTCCTCTTGGATGGCTCTGCAGTGTGCCATAAGTGATGATTGAGAGGGATTACTTTTGTATGTTTCCAAGCATTTTTTGTGAACCCTGGTGTATATTTAACGTAGCTCTGTGTAGGATTTCGTGGCATCTAGCAGTGAGGATTGCAGATTGCAAACAAGTGAAACTTTTTCTGTTTGCTGAGCGTGAGCTCCCGGTTAGGATTCTTTCAGTGTTCATTGTTCAGGAGGGTTTTTAGCAGGAGCCGAATTATCCACAGAGGTCTCTTCTTCCTCTCTAAAAGGAAGAACTGATCAGGTAGTTAAAAGCAGTGGTTCTCTTGTGCTGTCTGTTTGGCTTGTCGCAGACAGGGCAGCTAGCCTAGTACGTGCTAATGTGCGCTCACCGTTTTTCTATGATAACTTAAGATCCAGATGTTTGGCAGGTATGTGCCATGAGCTGAATCTTTGACACAACAAACAGAGCCGGTGAGAAAAACTGGTAAAATGTAGTGGGAACACTGAATGAAGCAGTTTCACGCAACGAATCAGGATTTTTCGAACGCTGTTTGGCTCATCCCAGAGGAGCTGCTAACTATCATGTCCGAGGCGAAAACGTGAATGGCTGTATCTAGAGCCAGTTTTTGGTTTGTCTTTTCTGGGCTACCGTAGAAACACGGTGGTGAAGCCAGTTTCTGTAGTAGCCAAACAGTGGTGCTGCAATTTCTGGAGTCTGTCATGTGATGCCATTATGCCCAAAAAGACTTTATCCCATAGACTTTATTGTGAACGAGGCGTCTGTAAATCAGTGGATAATTTTTTTTTTTTTACAATGTCACAACCTCCACAAAATAACTCGCTCCTGTGTCAAGATTGAATCCATTCAGTCTGACAACATTTGGAAAGTCTTAAAGAGCTACAAGATTAAATCATTTACTGTCATTGAAGTTAACGGAGCACTAAACCGGAAGTCGCCGATCATCTAGGTTATTTCAGACCATGGAAATAGAGTTCTTTTGGCTTCATGTACCACTGAGCAACTTTTATAGGAATGAATGGAGCCCTACCGCCAATGCTGTATCCAGGTCTCTCATTACATCTATGGGTGCAACATGAGATCACATGATCTCCATAGACGAGGACCTGCTCCCTGTGTAGATATAAAGGGCTCATTCTACCTAAAACATAACTGTTTGTATTTTCAGGTGATTATACACTAAAGAAAACACACTTATTATATTATATTTCATTTCTGGCACTATATCCCCTTAAATCCTACACACGGGACCTTTAAATGTCTTTAAAATTGAGTCACAATTCGCCATAGATTTAGTTTTAACTTTGAGTTTTCGTGTAGGTTACAATTACAAATGCTTAATTAGTAATGTATGATTTTGTGCTGTAGGAATGAAGGTTTAAAAATCCTATATGTAAGTAATGTAAGCTGCCAGTTTTGTGTTCATTTTTATCTTTTTTAATTTAAAATATACACACTCTGCATTCTGAATGGGGTATATCTGTATGTGTGGTGTCTTTTGAGCCTGTATGATTTGACCATATTGCATAACACAATGAGGAAAATCTGGTCATCACTGTTGTAGTCGTTAGAAAAGAGAAGATTTATGGTTTTAAGATTTATCACTTCTCGTGCAGAGATGTTTTTAAAGCGATGTCTGTGACAGCAGAATGTAATCTGGACAAACAGTCGACATTATCTCAATGTTCGGGCACACTTTGTGGTCTAAGCTTATGAGACGGCTGCATATTTGCAAATATGTAAATACGTTTCCCAGAGCAGCTTCGTGATATTAAATTATTAATGACCTGAATTCATATTGTATATTTATATTTATGTAGTGTCAGACTGATATAGGGTAAGTCAAAATAAGGTCTGAAGAAACTAAGCAAATGATTTTCCTGAAAACATATTCATATATTCTTCTTTATATTAGTGTTTGTTTGCCTTACGGCAATCACCGACTCAAGTTCAAAGTTGACCCAGTTTCTGATTTACCAGTACAGATGTGATCAGTGTGGAAAGCCCACTCAGTGCTGGCAGTGCGTGCAGAAATCCTGCTGCGTTTTTGATTCATTTACAAAGAAAAAAAAACCTTCAGTTCTGAAAAAGTTCTTTACAATGACCTGTTGAGTGGTTAGTTAAAGGGACATTAAAGTTTTGGATCTGTATTTTGTTTTTGTGAAGCGCTTTATGATATAACAATGACTGCAAGGTGACTTCATGACCTTGGCTGCTACGACATCATGTGACAACTCCATTTTGTCCCTTTGCTCTTGTCAGAAGCTTCATATTTTATAGATTGCACTCACATCTTGAGATTTTGCATCGGGGACACACAGGTAAGAGTGTACATATTTGAAATGGCCACAGGGATCATACATCTTAGATAGCTGTGCGATAAGCACAGCTGTAATGGCTTACATCCTCACTGTCTGTCTCTTTATCTCTCTGCTCCCCTCCCATGAGGCTCGCCCACCTTTTTAGCTCACAGATGGGCGAAAAAGGTTCCTCCGCTTTCACGTGACCTCTGTTGAATGTAAAAATTTGTGACACAAAGTGGCGCGGTTTCATATTTGTTTAGCAGTGACTGGCTCAATGCGCCAGCGTAATGGCACGGCTCCGGTATCCAGATCACCGGAGGCGGTGCATCAGGGGACAACCTGGGATCACCGTGCTGCTGATTTATGCATGAACCATGTGCTCACTTTGCCGAGACAGACGGAGCCGACAGTAACAGAGGAGACATTCGGACGGGAAGGAAGGCATCCTCTTTTTCGTGATGCTGGGGGAACGGAGACAACAGGGATCGGTGGAGACCTCCACAATACAATTACATATTCCGATGTTGTGTTCGTACCAGCTACCTGTCTGTTTGAGCCATCTGTCATGTGGAATGAGGAACATGGGGGAAACAGAAGGGACAGCAACCCGTTAAAGCAATCCAGATGCACGCAATTGTCACTCAGTCAAAGACGCCATGCACGTTACTAAATGTCAGTTTTCTAGGAGTTGAAAAAAGGCTACAAACGCCCACATTCAATGCCCACACACCCCTAACCCTAACACCTAACCCTAATTTCCATATATAATAAATATTAACTGCTAGTTTGAGGACAACTGGTGTGCATTATGCTCTAAATAGGTATGGTTTCAACCTTTCAAACATGTTGACTTCACGAAGATCCAAGTAGGATTGAAATATCTACTAAACTTTTGTGGCATGGAGTAAGTTTGCAGACTTTTCTCCATCTAAGAGATATCGATTCACGCGAGGTTCAACAAAGCAGCGTAAGTGCACATGTGAACAGGCGTGGCGTGTTCTCTCTTTGCTCATTTGCTGCAACACTGACCAGAAAAATGCCATATTTGAAAACTGCACAAAGTGTCATGACCCTTTTTTGAATCACTTGGCATTCAGTGGATTTTTTCCTTTGAAACCAAACTTGAAGTTATCGCTGGTTACTTTTTTGGCATTGATTTTCTAAGACAAACCTCTTAAATTATACAGCTTTTCTTAAGAGCACAGACATCTCTCTCTCACTCTCACTTTGTAGAGGTTAACAGCCTTATTATTTTTTTTTTTTTTTAGATTACCGGGGATTTTGGAAATGTTTCAGATTGTTTGATTCAGCTTGAACTGACTCTCTGGTTAGATATCGAGCACGGCTCACCTGTGATTATATGCCATCTTGACAGTCTTACAAACTATGTTCTTTAGCAGTTGACCTTATTTTAAATTAACAAACACAAAACAACAGAACAAAGAGGATTGTTTACCCTCGATAGCTGTGACACTTCTGTTTGCAGCCAGTATTCTCATACCTAATGTATGAGCTATCAGCTGAGTGTCCATCCCAGGTGACCATAACATGCTATGACATGCAGACAGTACAAACAGACTGCACTTGAACCTAACTCGATCATGCAGTGTTTTAGGTCTCATTTCCAACAGGGTACCACTTTGTTGTATAGTGGCCAGAGGTCTGCTTCCCTTTACCTCCTCTCTGTCTCTTCTGTCATAGCACTGGACCCAGGGGATCAGAGACATTGATCTTTAGGACTGTCATATTTTCTTTGACTGATATGATACCTAAATGAATTCACATGCGTAATTGAGGAGTTTTTTTTTTTTTTTTTTGTCCTGTCATAAAAAGTAATACAGGCCTGTTTTATTACTGTGTAATATAGACCTTACACGTGTAGGTAAACCTTTAAAGGGGACCTATTATGCACACTTACAAGTTCATACTTGCATTTTGGGTATACATTTTGTATACATTTTTTAATGTTAAAAAAAAAACTTTTAATAACCCAGTCTCATTGAGCCTCTGCTCTGATTGGTCAGTGTTTCCGGGACTTTTGTATCTTGATGTCTTGGCATCATAATTGCAGCTGGGGGAATGACTGTAAAAGAGTATATTGGCACTGTTTTTACCATGAGAAGTCAAAAAATAAAGGCCCATGTCCATCGGTGCCATGCTCAGCACCTTGTCAAGCAGCTAGCATTTATAGAGTAAATTAGCGGTGCTCCCATTGCAAAGGATAAAAAAACTATATGCTGGCCTCAAGACATAAAATGTTTCGATAGACATGGCCCCTAAAAGCTTCTGAACCAAAATCGTTATGATCGGTCATGTTTCTGCGGAAATCTGATATGGAATTGGGGGGAAATTAGCAACATCAGCAACCAAGATTACATGTTTCCCCTGACATTCGCGTGTAGCTACATGTAGTACTATACTGATGACTTTAACAAAATATTTTCTACCGCTTTCTACCATTAAAAATCACCAGTAAGAGCTTCTAAATCAAAAGCTTCACAAACAGTAATGTTCCAGCAGGATTATGATCTGAAATCTGAAAGAAATCATCAACATTGACAACCAAGGTTACATGTTTCCCTGATGTTAGCATGTAGCTACATGTAGCAGTGCATTTGCACTCTTCAACAGAATATAGCAAATCACCAATGAAAACTTCAAGACCAAAGTCTTCACAACCGGACATGTTCCAACAGGTGTATGATCAGAAATCGAAGAAATTTACAACATCAGTAACCAAGATGACATTTTTCCCTGATGTTAGCATGTAGCTACATGTAGCAATGTGGGCTACATAATGTAAACACTTGCAGTAGCGTGCCTGGAGCAGATGACCATATGAAGAAATCTGTCACAAGAAGACGTCAGCTTTTCTTTGCTTTCTTCTGTTTGCTCAGAGGCATTACTTTTGCAAACGTTCACCTCGTAATTTGAAACTTTGGCCACATTTAATATCAACATCTGACACTGTAACATTATATAAATGTGAGAAAATAAGGAAAAGCATAATAGGTCCCCTTTAACAACCTCTCACTCTCACTTAGATTTCAGATGTGTTGGTGAGACAACTGTTTTGTTTACATCTGGATCACAGATTTGACCTCTGACATTTGAAATATGGTGTAATGATTGCAGCAGATGTAGATTTACCGAAATTATCCCACACACCAAGTATCAGCTCCCACCAAGGAGCTCCTTCAACATGTGGGCTCAATGTTTGTGCGCTGATCAAAATATCAAAGCTTCCTTATAAAAATATATTCCTCCTCAGTGTCAGATATGTTAGACCTACCTCTGTGTCCCTCTGTTAATTGTCTGTAAAGGAGATTGGCCCACCTATGACAAAGCAAACCTTGTATTCTTTCAGCCGCGCTCACTCATGAGGCATTAATTTGAACACAGGAAATCTGCATGGAAATCTCTCCCCTTTGAGCATCCCTATCCCTGTTTATCTTGACAGCGCTCTCCTTAAGCAGGCCGTGTATCCATATTTGAAGGCGCCACCGGCTGCGTAGGTAAAGATGGGAATTTGTAGTGACAAGGGGAGGGCATCAGCACAACAGAGGTACTTAAGGAAAGAGACAACCTCTTCCAGCAAAGGCAAATGAGACTTGTCATCCGGCAGTTGGTGCAGTAATTATAAAGGGTGCGTTGAATTTCCCAGGGATTCCAGGAGAATGGCATAATGGAGAAAACACTAAGAATTTTATAAGCCAAGCTGGGGGGAAATAAGAAAGGAGAATCTAACCTCCACTGAAGTCTGCCTTCACACAAGAATCATTAAAGGTGTTTGTGATATTTAGGCACCAAATATCTAAACTCATTGTTCCAGTAAAAGAGACTCGCAGAAGAAATGGCTGCTGTTGTTCCAAATTACCAGTTAAGTTGTTGCACATTGCCTCAATCATTTAGTGGATAGCAGGTGCACCTGCTTGTCTCATCCTTCTCCTTTTCAGTGCTCTGCCAAAAACCAAAAACTGATGTGGTCATGTTATTTTTGCCAGACATTACCTAGACAATTAGCTGGATAGCAGGAAGGACGACATGCTACATTAATCCCAATGGACCTGCAGAGTGGTGGTGTTGGCTATCATACCAGTGTGTGTTGTGTTTAAAGACTGTACATTTTCTTTGTTCACTGAGGCTAACAGATGTGTTGGAATGATACCAGGGCTTTGGGTATTGATATAGGTGACCAATCCAGTACCAGTCTTTCATGTGTGAGGCAACATCAGGTTTGACTTAAACGTCCCTTTCCCAGCTTCTTATCACAAACTATAACAAAAATATAGATGTAAATTTATTGAATTGTTATTATGTCTGCCAGGGGATCATGTTTCTGGTCAGGTCTGTCTTTCTGTACCTTATCTCCTAAACTACTGGACCAATCAGCCTAATATTTTATTTGCACAGGTATGACTGTATGCTCAAGGATCTCTTGTGGTTACAGTAATTCATAATTGTTGAAAAAACAGTTTTATTGATCGTTTTAGACTGGCTGCCGACCACTCACTCATCTTAACCTACTTGTAGGGGCTGCAGTTCCTCAACAAAAGGCAAGAAGCCTTAACATCTGTTGCAGGCTGCATTTTGACCGTCATCGTGGCTAAAAAAACTGACATCCGTAGAAAAGTCTGGTCTCATTTTGAATAGGAGCATCTGCAAATTAATTTCATACCTGATATATTATTATCCACTAAAATTAGGCACGATACAAGATAGGAAAAATAAATATAAGATTTATTATCTTAAGGAGCTGGGAGAGATAATTCCATGTGTAGAGTGGCCATGATGAGCTCCAGAGACCCTCTACTGAGTGCATGTCTAGTTTAGACTAATAATAATAAAAAAAGAAGATAAAAATTAGCAGGTGCAGATATGGCAACCAACCATAAAACTTTTCATAGAACACGATGTGTCATCAGATATAAAATAGAATTAAATGGCCTAGATTGGCTCTGGCCTTATTGTCGTCAATACCGGATCCAGCTATTTGAGGCAGTACTGGCCCAATATATGATATACCCAGATTTAAGTTTCAGTTTTCATTATTTATAAGAGCCATTTACAAGAACCATTTTTGCGCAACACATTCTCATTCTTCGGTTAGTGTAGGAACACAACAACGTAATTTAAGGATGTGTACCTTAAACACATGTAGGGCAAGCAGGAGGAGTGGTGGATGGGTCCAAAATCAGCTGACTTTCACCCTGGAGGCCGGTGTTTGCTTCCTGTAGGAACGTAGAGCCAAACCCGTGATGGTCTTTTTTTCTAAACCTTACCCACATGCATTTGTTGCCTGAACCTAACCATGTTCATTTGTTGCACAATGAAATATACATAAATATGCAGTGTTTTACCAAAGTTTTAGGTTTATTTTGAAAAAACTGTACTCTAATAAGCAGAAATTGAACATTTCTTGTGAAAACGGAAAGGTATTTTGAGAAAACGCAATGCATGTAACAAGCGTAAATTGACACAGTGTCCAAAAACATCAACAACAGACGCACCCAGGATACTGAGCGCGTCACATGTAGATGTGAAAGCCCACTGACCAAGCGGCGATATGTGATGAGCATGTTCTTTAGCATGGTATCGTGTAAAAGGAAAAAAAAATCAGTATCATAATGTGTTGTTGCTTCAGGAGCTGGGATCTGTTATTGATTTTTTAATTTTCTAATTGAAATAAAAACTAATCATGTCAAGTCAGTTTGATTCATAAACATTGGATGATGTTATCCAGAAAGGCTAGAGAAACTTAAACTGTGTCTGGAAGCTCACCGGTTACATTGCATTAAAGTCCTTCAGCAAACATGTTTTAATGATATACTGTATTTTGTATCATTAAATGTCAGTGTGTCTGTGAGGATCTGACTTTAGTTCAAACCTTTTGAGGTCAGTCTTTAAAACCTGCAGTGAAGCCTGCATCAAGGAGCTGTTAAATGAATTTCAATAGCATGGCTTTCACAGGAGACGTTTACTGCCCCTCAATGATCTTAATGCTGTTAAAGAGTAACCTGCAGGGAGAGCGCTGAATACTTGCAGTTTCTTTGCTTGTTAATCGACACGTTTTAAAGGTATTACACATCAGAACATAACATCTTTTATCAGCAGTTATAACTGTAAGAGAATTTGCTTTGAAGCACCTGAACCTGGCTGTAGTACGAGGTATCCCACTGCTGTAATGGTGTATCTCTCCCTCTCTTATAAATATTTCCTCAGGCAAACACTGTGAACATGTTTCTACTTGAATATACCTGATCAGAAAATGGTTAAATATGAATTAAAAGGAGACTAGTTGTTTACCTAGTTGCTAAAATAGACCTCGAGCATTTACGTCAGGGATTTTGTTTTCCTGTAGATTGATGCGTACTTTGTGTTTGTTTACCCTCCAGAAACATTCATGTATATTTGAGTCTGACAGTTACATCTGCTCAGGGATGCACAGCCTCGAGCAGCATCAGTGAAACTGCCGCTGACTCGCTTTGCATCCCATCGGTGTGCCGTAAACCTTCGCATCCCCGCGCCTCTCCGTTCACCTCCAGACCCCGCCGGCCCCAGCCGACCCTCCCCAGTGCGATCCCCGCGCTCCCCCATCACTTCAGAGAACACAGATGTAAACCTCATCCTCCCTGTCCGTGTCTTGGGGACACACCGGAGCTCACCGCTGGCTCGGAGGTCCCTCAGCGACAACTGTCCTGATTTTGAGTGACATCAGAGTCAGTCCTCAGTCACTCTGATCCTGTCAAGGAGTCGGCTGAGATGAACTGATGGCGGATGGCCTATTTATACCGCAGTCACCTGATCTCTCACTCCCCCACAGGCCAGGAATATTAAATTGACAGCAGCATATTCTGAAATGTGTGATTGCCCTGGAGCCTGCAGATACCCGGGGTTATCTGCTTTTTATTTTTAACTTACCTTGATAAACACATGGAGGACTCTTCTGCCGCTGATACTACAAGGCACTAACACCAGGGTGACCGTTTCTTCTGGAGTCACCTGTGCTAAATATTTATCCTCTTAAATGATAAATGATTGGTTTCCCATCACCCTTTTCTGATCCAATCAGTTGGTACGCTTGTTCATATACCAACAGGTTCCTTGGCAATGATCGGATGGTTTCCTTTGGCAGATTTCCATCCTTCCTTCCTTTCTTTGAACCTCGCTTTGCTGCTTCTGAGAGATTTTTCATATTAATTCATTCATTCACATCATTTAGTCATCGACACACCTACCGTCCTTCCTTTTTTCTTTCCTATCTGCAAATGATTCTGTTTGATATGTTCATTCCTTATAGAAAATTTCACGTGTCCATTAATTCAATCACTCTTTAATTCATTCACTGACTCCCTCCCACATTAATCCATTGCCAAGCTGATCAGTGACTTACCAAACAGATGCTGCTCGACCGTCTATCCATCTTTCCTTTTAGTAGATTTCTTATCAGGCCTGGATTTCTTCTGTCCTTCCTTCCTTGCATCCTAAATTACTTCCATTCTTTCATTCACCTGCTGATACATGACAAGCTAATCAACGCTGTCAGAGTCAAGAGTCATATTCTATCAACTTTAGGATATAGCATGATGCCAAAACAGGTTCATTCTTTCAGCAAAAGCCAAGGAATGCCAATTTGACATGACTTCAGGGCCTGCTATGCTACTGAAAACTGCTTTAATATACATACAGCTCTCTCTCACATTGACCTAATGTACCTAATGTTTGAGAGAGCAGCATTTCATTGTATCTATTTTGGCGCATATTTCAGCTCCATGGACAGAGAGTTGGTCCTGATTTGAGATTTAACAGAAGTCACTGGCGCTTAGACAAGAGGGAGATTTTTTTTTTGTGATCGAGGGACAAAAATTCTCCCTATGGAGTCCAAAAACTGGTGGAGGTAGAGGTGGATGATGACTCTAAGGCTGATGGATGATGAGGCGAATGAGGCTGATGAATCTAAGAGGACTAGGCTATGATGTGGAGGTGCAGGGTGCACATGGCAGCAGAATTAAAGATCTACAGGCAGAAAAAGAACCATATTTAAAATGAAGAACAGTAAGGAGGCGAATGATTTTTGATTATTAAGTCCAGGCTGCCTGTTTAAAAGGCCTCACCTTGCTATGACGCAATGCACCCGCTGACACACAGTCCACAGGTCCAACAGCACTGTGATACACATTACGACTAGCCAACCGAACACCGTCAGGAACACACTCATGCAAACACACAAAATATGCAATAGTGATCGGCTACATCTACCCAGAGAAGATATGTTGAGTACTGATCAATTTTAAGGCAATGTAAGTGAAATTTGTTTCTTAAAAATACATTAATTCATATTTTACACAAGGAACAAACCTAACTCCATAATTCATTAGCTCCATGCTAACATCAAATGACGATTGCCATATCCGCGCTAAAAGAAACTAGCGTCCCGTCCATTTTATTTCACATGCTTTAAATTAAATATGTGTGCTCTCACTTACAGGCGTGTATTTCCTTTACTCTGTGGAAATGAACAAATGGCTGCTGACTTCACTTTGCAGTCTCAATATTGTTGTTTTGATTCCCATCCTGTTCGCTCTCGTTGACGTTTTTCCTTGTTCCGTCCCAGTCATGTGATGAAAACTGAAAGTGACTCCCATCATGCAAGAATCCCACAGGAATCCCGAAAAAATGCCATCCTCTAACTCTCATCCCTTCCTCCTCTTTTCAGAATATTAGTCATCTATTTATTCATCCATCCGTGTATTTTAGTTGAACCAGTGGGTGGTTTTCAGGAAGCCCCGCAGCCTTGGATCTTTCCCTCCAAACACAGGAGAGGTGTTGACCGACGTTGGACAGATTGGCCGGGCAGTAGAGAAAATGAGTCGCTGTAATCACATTTACTTGGCCCTTATCTGCATGTTTGACATTTTGCCTCAGCAGCCCGACAACCAAAGTGTAGGTCGAGCCGAACCGCGAGCTGTCAAAACTCGCCACTCGGCCCGTGCCATGTTAAACACCCAACATCTGGGGCTGCCGTAAACACTCAGCCCCTAATAATCAGCGCCACATGTGGCTGCGTTCAGGCAGCACGGGCTCCCGTCCAGTGCCTGGACGTAAGGGAAACAGTCAGGTCCATCAGAGCGTCTGTCTCGTGTGAAACGGATACGGTGTCAGGATTACAATGTGATATGAAATATTTGAAATGCAGCTCTCCTCCTGTTATAATTAAGGCAGGTTTCAAACAGGCCTCCTGCGTTTGATCTCCACACCATCCTGATACGGAGTTTAAGATGGGACATTTCTTTAATAACAGCTGCACCGCAAAACTTCAGCAGCTGGCAGTTAAAAGAAAACCCCTCCCTTGGATACTGTTACACTTCTAGATATCATCAATCTGTGATTTCAATGCATTCCAGGAGTTATTCTGTGATGAAGTGGTTTAACTTACATTTCTACTGAACCCGCTTTCCCTCAAACTGCCTTGTCTAATTATACTTCGGTCAAATTTCCTACATTTCCCAGAATAACTTTTGACAGCCTCCAAAGATGGGGTGTGACCTTGTTGCTTGGATACCGCTAGCCAGCCAAGTGGTTCATGAATTTTGGCCACAAAATCTGCAATCGTTAAAGCCCGTCATGCTCAAATCCAATCTTTGTTGTGGCTTCGTTGGATTCTGGTCTATTTCCTGCTCCTCTGGGTGCAGCGCCAGATCACTCCACCTCCTCTGTGCTGTTTGTTTTTGTGTGTGTAATTGTTGAAAAGGCAGATCTTACTCTCAAGGACTGACAACCAAAAGTTGCTTTTGCTGTCAATACTTTTTGCTTGGAAAGGTTTTGCTGCCAAACTCCACTGTAGCTGTTGACAAGCCAGTTATATAAAAAGGTATCAGCTAAATGGAGCCAGAAATTGTCAATACATATTCAAAAAAGTGATCGCAGACAAATGTTTAGGGTGGATACTCCCTTTTAAAATACAACCTGCGGCCTGTATGGCTTTATAATTGGATGATCTCATCTTGAAAAATCTTTAAGGTCCACTTCCTGTTTTCTGGTCAATGTCCTTCCTCAAATGAGGATGCATTTAATAGTCAGTCGAAATCCAGCAACATTTGTGTGACACCCAGATTGCCTTTCTAGTGCAGGGATAGCAATTGCATTGACATTAGCATAGAGAGTGATAGCACATAAGTTGCTTTGTCTCCTTCACCTGAAAACAATGACTGCAGAGAGACGAGTTTCATCAGACCATATACCAGGGGTAGACAACCTGTGACTCAGGGGCCACATGTGGCTCTTTTGCCCTTCTCCAGTGGCTTTCTGTGGAAATGACTAATAGTATTTTTACATTTCAAAGTTCATTGCCTAGCCTTAAAGATTTGCCGAACCATGACGACAGTGGATGCCAAATCCAAAAAAGTAAAAGTCTTGGAATAAAATAGAGAATTTAATTGTGCGTGGACAGATTTGTTTGCATTCACTGCCAGCTCTGCAAAGTTAAAGCACCAAATAATCATAAATAGTGCCCTGTACAGCAGCCACTGTGTGGTAAAACATGCTAATGAATGATAAGTGCTATATCATAGGCAACTGGACTTGCTTGTGTTTCTTGAAGACGTTTCACCTCTCATCCAAGAAGCTTCTTCAGCTCTAAATGACTGGTGCAGAGTTGCAGGCTTTAAACTCAGTGTGGGTGTGAACCCTTACAGAGTCGTTAAGGTCACATGTAAGCTCTGAGTTTCAGAGTGGTTAAGGTCACAATGAGTTTAAAGCAACTCCACGCCAGTCATTTAGAACTGAAGAAGCTTCTTGGATGAGAGGCGAAACGTCTTCACGGAACGCAGGCAAGTCCAGTTGCCTACGATATAGCACTTATGATTACCATGTCCTGGATGACAGCATGTAGGTTTGCAAGCAACAGAGCATCGACTTTGCTACGTTTCACAAGCTGTCTTAGCTTTTTTTTTATAAATATACTGTATATATATATATATATATATATATATATATATATACAGGAATAATAAACAACTCTGGTCCATGCGACAATCATATAAATCCAGGCAAAACAGCCAGTACTTTTCGCTATTTCACTTTGAATCAGCTAGCACTTGTTGGCTCAGTGGGTGTGCTTTGTGCTATTCGTTAGCTTCTATTCCCTGTAACGTCAAGTGTAAATATTTTAACTTATTCACCGTAAACCAGTGACCGTTGGGTTGTAATGGAGTACAGTTAACACGAGCGCTATTCGTCTTGATGTCTTCTACATCAGTTACAGTCCTGAATTTAAGGGTTATGTCAGTCAGACACATTCACCGTGCAGCCTGCCTGAAGGTTATAAAAGTTCACGTTACTTCTGCTAATGAACTCTCCATTAAATACACCAAATTCTCTTGGCTTATACCTGAGCTCTGCTGCTTGGTATGCATGCAACTTCCTGCAACTCCTCTGAGTCTCCCAACCCCCCTCAGGTTCGGGGCAGATGTTCTCAATACGGAGATCAATGAGGGGTTCATTTCACTGTCTTTGTTCCCTTCTGTTCGCTTCAACACCCGTACCACTCGCAATAACTCAAGAAAGTAACACAAATGGCGTGTATGAGGCCATGTGGCTCCCCCGATGCATGAGGAAGACAGAAACAGAGGAGTCTACAGAGAGGGATAGTGAGAGAAATAAAGAGAGAGGTGAAAAGAAAGGCAGGAAAACAGGCAGACAGAGAGAGGGAGAGGAAGATGTTTAGAGAGATGAAATGAGTTCAGTTTACAAATGCTTTACCTTTTCAGCTTAAACGACCTATATCAGTTTATTCAAGATGAACGTATTGACCCATACCCTCAAACAGACATTTGAGGACATGGAGATTGGCTGTAATGTCCTCAGTTTGTAAAAATGTCCTCACTCTTGTCATCAAAAACTCAAATCTGTTCTAACTAACATAATATAACACTGCACAGTGGTGTCGTGGTTAGCATTGTAGCCTCAGCAAAAGGATTCCTGGTTCAAACCCAGGGTGGGGGAACCTTCTGTGCGGAGTTTGCATGTTCTCCCCGTGTCACCATGGGTTTCCTCAGGGTACTCCGGCTTCCTCCCACAGTCCAAAGACATGCAGGTTAATAGCCATGGCCATAGCTCCCCCACGACCCCTAACAACGGTTACAGAAAATGAATTAATGTCATCTGCAGGATTTTTTTACCAGTAGTAGCAGTGGTAGTAGTTTCAAGCTAACCTGGACTCCTTAATGTTTCATTTTCATTTGTCCTTGCCACAGCACAGCATGTCAAGGGTACGCTACTGTAGTTTTTTTTAACATGGATGTGCTGCGTGGCAAATTCGGGGTCAGCACATGCCGCGTTTTTAACCCCTGGAAAACACAAGGTTGGGCACTGGACGCTACTTCTGTGCCTTTTCTGTGCCAGCTTTCAAGAGCGTGGCGGCAGGTTGCGTCTGAGGTTGCTAGGCAATCTTAACAAGCACTGTACAGTAGTTTATTCACCTGAAGTCCTGAGTGCAGAGCTGATCTTCTTCCAGGAGCTGTTTATCAGTGTGTAGGCCTATCGTCTGTGGGACAGGGGCAGGACACATGGGTAGCCCTGCGTGTGTCCGGCCCCTTAGGGAGTTAAAACTGCAGTTGGAGCCATTTAGAGCCATTAATTAGCATATGTGACCAGTTCAACTTTAAAGTGATATCTTACTTCAGGTGTTTACAACTGTAAATGGTACAGCCTCCATATACAGCATATACTGTGAATTGAATCACTGTTATTTATCATATATTACTGTTTACAGTAGCTCTGTTGTTTAGTTAAAGAATCAGTACAATAGTAGAGTTTATATAATGTGAAGAGATGTGTTTTCACCACTGAATCAGCTTGTGATAGGCGACACAGCTCCACCTTTTCATACAGTGACCCATACATATCTCCTCACCCTGTTTCATGTTTAAATTATCTGTTGTGTATGATTTTGACCCCGTCATTATTCTTATCTGTGCCCTTTTTTTCCTTTGTGTTACTGTTGTTATTTGTTGTTGTAGTGTTTCCACACAAGGCTCATTTAGAGTTTCATCTTATCTGATGAAAGATGTGTTACCACACTGACATGCTCCGGAGCTCTGTGCACCAGCGCCTGTCGACCTAGGTGTGTGCATGCGTTGGTGTGTGTGTTGCGTTAGGGCTCTTCCCTCAGCCCAAACCTATACATCATCGTCCGTGACGACATCTTCGAGCGCCGGACCGGCTCGAGCCGGCCCCGGGGGGTCAATCTCCTAAATGAGATTTCAGCACCACTGACCCGTGCTCTGGTCCTCTCACCTTTTGCCAGGAGAACAGGAATGACCTGCGACCCCGGGATCTGTGAGCAGCCACCGTCTTCCTCCAAGTGGCGACCCCGCAGCTGCAGCCGACCATGCCTAAGCCGGGGAGACAGAGTGAGGAGGTGAGGCCTTGGTGTGTGGGGGAGCACAGAGGTGTAAAATGAAAAGTTCACATCCAAAAAGAGGTTTTAGATAAAGGAAAAAGGGACGACGTCTCTTACAAACAGCATTGTAAGTTTGTAAATCCTTAGCTGAGTGACAAAGATGCAGATAAACATAAAACTATAGTAGATACGTCCATGGAGTCAAACCAAAAAAATAATTGACGAGGACTGAATTCTCCTTCTTTTAACAGGTACTGACCTCAGGTGTAAACAGGCTCAATTATTGACTCACGAATGTCTGGTTAGTGTATGTATTTGACAGGCACATAATGTTTGGACATGAGCTCTACAAATAGGCATCCAAGAAAAATGTATTGCCTTAATAGCTACGGAGAGCTTAGACGGAACTTTAGGAATTTACTTTATACAAGCTTGGTTCATTTATAACATCATGCAAGGAATGGTTGTCACAGTGAGGTCATTAAGCCGCCTTTTGGCCCTCACTTACAGCCCAGAGTCTACTGGCCTTTCTAGCATGTGAGCAGTAGTACAAAAGTACACTATAGATACTGTATCTAGCGTACAATTCCTTTATGAGCCATTAGCATACTCTGAAAACAACCAGCCTGAACCCTTCACATTGACTACCAAGTCCTTATTGAGTATTAACTCACAAGCGCCACCATTTGTTCCTGTTTGATGAGCTCCAGCACAGTTTGCATTGAACTGAATGTATGGTCACACAAACAGGTTACAGTTTGTTACAGAGCGTTAGATATGTTAAAGCTCCGAGGCAGATAATGCAAAGGAGCATACGGTATTTCCCAGAGGCCCACCTTAGCCTACATACTATAGCGTATGCGTGCGAGTACAAGAGCAGCACACGCACACAGACATACTGTATAGAACGGCCTTTAATGTGCATATGTGCAGTTGTGTGTTTCTTTCTCTCTGACATCTTGCAAGTGCTGTATGTATGTCATTAATTGAGTCTCCAGCTCCCTGGAGTGGTTAGCTCTACTTGCACTGGGAAGATAGAGGGGGAGATGCTCTTTGTGTGTGTGTTAGTGTGTGCTCTCTACACATACACACCGTCGCCTTGATCGCCTGATGATTATGCTTGATCAGTGTCAAACACAAACTACTGCAGCGGGTGCTTTGAAAAGGAATACATTGTGTACTCGGGCTTTTTCAGACCCTTAGTGGTGTTTTTACTTAGCGCAGTGATTTATCCAATTCACCCAGATCTGAGAAATATAATCTTTTTGTTTTTTTTTCTTTGGCGATAGAAGCAACACAGACTGCACATCCATCCTAATTTTAAGAAACAAGAAAAAAAAAATCAAAGTACAGGGAGAAAACAGCACCTCTGGTGTTTTACTCAGAGAGAAAAGATCAAATCAAATTTTGTTCGCTGAGAGGTTTAAGGCACACAATAAAACATGTGCAATCACAGCGCACACACCACCTGGGAAACATAAGCTGATAAGACCAGACAGGGAGTCAATACCTCGTTATAGAGCAATAAAAACTCAATCATCAGTGCAAAATTTAAAGTACTAGAATGTACACAAGGAGCTGCATTAGTTCATTTGTCAATTAAGCCATAAATGAACACTTGGTTCTTTTACTTCTCAGATTAGGTGCTGTGTTGCTCAGTAGCACACTGAAGCTGCAGTTCTCAGAGGCAGAAAACATCTCATTCATTTAGTTAAATGTCATTAGGTGGAGTTTAATCCAGACAGCAAAAAGGAGCTCAGGTTAGAAAACATCCATCCGTCTGCTTCCTGCTGCTCTGAGTTGCAGTGGCAGCAGGCTCAGTGAGGTAGCCCCACTGTCTGCTCTGAAGCATTCCCAAGCCAGATGGGAAATGTAATTCCCCCAGTGTGCTGTGGGTCTCATCTAAGTTGGACTTGTCCCAAATATCTCCACAGGGAGGCATCCAGGAGGCATCCTGATCAGATCAGATGCTGAACTGGCTCCTTTCAATACTTGAACTCTGACCTCCTTCCCAATATCAGAGCTCCATGACCTTAGACTTTGCTGACTCTGCCCAACAACTTAACAAAATCACCTCAGCGTGCAATGTCAGTCATACAACACAATCACCAGCAAAAATGTAAGCAACATACATTATTGTAAACCATGGATACGTTTCATTTTGAAGGTATTACACAGCAGATACGTTGGAACTCTACTTGGTTTGGTTTGGTAAGGAAAAGATCATGTTTTGGCTTTGGGGGCACATTCCCCACTGACAATGCAGCAATTGGTTGCCAGAAAACATGCACGTTTGAGGGATAAAAAGGTGCAGTAAAAACAGCAGTGTGTCCCTAAAAAAGAGCCACATTTTATGAGCTGAAAAGCCGCTGGAAAAACAGCCACAGGGCACTAACACATTCTCATGTTATGGGCCTGATTAGCTGAAAAACAAGCGCAGGCTGCTAACACACACCCATGTTTGGGGCCTAAAAAGTCGCAGCAAACACAGCGACGTGTCCCCAAAAACACATATTTGGGGCCTGAATAGCTGCAGGAGAAACAACCACGGGCTGCTAAAACGCACGTATGTTTGTGGACTAAATAGTCGCAGGAAATACAGCAATGTGTTCCTAAAAAACACCCACATTTGGGGACTTAAGACTCAATGGAAATTAAGTGAATTATCCCTAAAAAACACCCATGTTTGGGGGCTAAAAAGTCGCAAGAGTAACAACCCCAGGCTTCTAAAACAAATCAATGTTTAGGGACTAAAAAGTCACAGGAAACACAGCTATGTATCCCTAAAAAACATCCGTGTTCAGGGACTAAATAGTCACAGGAAATACACTGATATGTCCCTAAAAAACATCCATGTTTGGGGACTAAAACGTCACAGGAAATACAGCAATGTGTCCTTAAAAAAACACAGATGTTTGGGGGCTAAAAAGTTGCAGGAAACACAGCAATGTGTCCCTAAAGAACACCCATGTTTAGGGCCTAAAAAGTCACAGGAAATTCGGTGACATATCCCTGAAAACCACCCATATTTGGGGATTAAATAGTCACAAGAAACACAGTTATGTATCTCTAAAAAACACCCACGTTTGGGGACTAAAAAGTCACAGGAAACACAGCGACGTGTCCCTAAAATAACAACCGTGTTTGGGGAGTAAAAAGTCTCAGGAACTAAAGTGACGTGTCCCTAAAAAAACCCATGTTTGGGGACTAAAAAGTCGCAGGAAACACAGAGATGTGTCCCTAAAAAACACCCACATTTGGGGCCTGAATAGCCACAGGATTAACAACCCCAGGCAAACAGAGTGTCATGTACCTGAAAAACACCCATGTTTGGGGACTAAAGAGTTGCAAGCAACACAGCAACGTAGCCCTCAAACACACCTATGTTCAAGGGCTGAAAAGCTGCTGGCAAAAGAGCAACAACTCAGTAAAAACACAACCGTATTTGTTGTTAGTTGACTTTAGACAGTGGTCTACAGCTTGGCAGTCAGCTCCTATACTACGTCACTTTAGAAACGTTGCTATGATACATATGAAACATACAAATGTAACATATTTGTGGTTTGCAGACACTCTCTTCTGGGGACTGGTATATATTCAGAATAGAAGTGGTGTCATTTGAATTTCATTTTTTCGAGACGAGATATAATGTCTTTGCTTCATCCTGAGAGGTTTTGCTCTGATAATCAGATGCATTTTGTCTCCAAAGTCTGATGAACATATGTATAAATCTGTCAAAACTCCAAAACGCAGCTCAAACTATGAGAAAGTGGGCTCTGTATACCACTTGCCAATTTTCCTCCAGTTTTCACCTTTCGTCAATCGTGCATTGACATGTGTATCATTCAGCTGGCTTCCTTTGAGAGAAGGAAAAGAGACAAATGGGATCGAGTTTTATTTGTTTTCCAGGGGCATTCAAGCCAGGCGGGGCCCAATCAGGGGAGTGTTTCTCGTGGCGGGGCGGCCCTCACCGCTGAGCTGAATGCGATAGTTGTAAATATTTGTATCTCAGCAGTGGACGAACAGCTCTGAGGTCAGTCGTCTGGAATCCCCTGGATGTTTGGAGACCACTGTTGTTACAGTTGGGCTTTTTTGGGTAAAGAAAGGAGGCATGAGAGAGACAGAAAGAGAGTGCTAGACTCCCAGAGGGAGAAAGTCGAGCACTAACACTAAAACAAAAGAAGAGAGGAGAAGAAGTGTGAAGTCAGGGAAGAGAAACACTTGTCTGCTGCATGTCAGAGAAACGTCTGCAACGACTGTACTGCATGTCATTTATACCACCACAAGTCATACTGAAAATAAATTTGGGGGTATTTTTAAACAAAATACCTGGAATTGCACGCAACACATGTAGCAAAGTTTATACGCCTCTTTTTTTCTGTGCATTTGTACACTTTGACATGTCACTTGTCGTCTTTTGGCAACATTTGAAATTTTTAATGAAAAATATCTAAATCCAAAGATTATTTTATTTGAAGGGGGGTCCAGGCTCTGTCTTGGTAGACACACTGCACCTAAAGCTGCTTTAACATTGCCCACCCTGACAATTGCCAACCTGCTAGAGAGTTCTCCAGAAGCAAAGTGTTTTTGAAACCACCTGTGGCTGCTGCAGTCCGGAGCTGCAATGACAAGCAGGTGCTTCAGTGAATGCCACTGATGCAAGAGCAAGCTAGGTTGGCACCTAGTAAATATGTGCATACTGTACCAAGACAACAGAAATCACTGAAATTACTGACGATTTCTACACATTTTGACACTTTAACAGTCATCTGAAGTTCGGTAGATATGTTTAGGGCTTCCCCTTGAAAGTCAGACATTGGAATCGTAGTTGGAGACCACTCGTTTGATTCTGACTTAACTGACGTGAGTCGGGTGCAGCTCTAGAAATGTTATGTTAATTTCATCGTCCAGTGTGCTCTCTGTTATTCTGCATCATTGTTTTTCTTTGCTTGAGGTTTGATTTCCTGAACATTAGCGCTACATTTGGCTGGAAACCCAACAAGTCAGAGTGGTGCATTGAAAAGCAAAGTTCAGTCTTACGCTCAAAACTGTCACCTTTGTCATCCCACTGCAGTTTGCAGGCCTGCACGTAGTAATAACATACAAATGAATGGGCAGGAATTCATATTGACTCACAGGTGCACACCATCGTATACATTTCTCCAAGTCTAATGGAGCTGCTGCCCCTAACAGATTCCTGTATCTAACTTCAGTGGAGATGCATGATGTTGTAAATGCTGTTCCTACCCTGACAGGAGTAAAACTCATGAGGAAACACAGTTTTTTATGTCTTCCTAATGACTCCACCATGCTTTTATGATCATAAGGTGAGCCAAGGCTGAGACCTATGAAAGAAATCACCTCCACTGACTCTCCCCCGCTTGTGGAGAATGCAGCTGTAGCCGGGCTGTTTGATGAAAACGAATCAGTGCGACCAGTTCTGCCTTGTAGGGATAGAGAAGTGAGCGGCATTAGCGGGGGTGTCATGTTTGATTGGGGTTTATTAGCGCCGCCTGTATTGTTCCTGTTCGTCAACAGACTCCCAGGTAATGTGGTGATAATCGTTGCGGAAGCCTCCATCTGCTCATTTGGGGGAGGGGGGTGGGGAGCTGCCCTCGTTTCAAATCCATTTTCCCAGGTGCTGATGGGAGGCCGCGGGGTGGAGGGGGTGGATGTTGGTAGGGGAGGAGGGAGTGGTGTAGAGCCCTCTGTTTCATTTACCCAGGAGTGTCGGCGCGCTCAGCAACCAGGTTGTCTCTGCTTGTACCGGCTAATGGTTCAAACCCAGCTGGCTTCAATTGGGAGCTGGGCTCTTGAGTAATACATTTTGCACTTTGGCTCGCTACCAAGTGTACGGCATTTCGGTGCTGCACGCTACACTGAGTTTATCGCTCAGGTGTTTGGAGCGAGCGCCATAAAATCCATAAACAACCCGGTCGTTGCGGCTCCAGGATGTCATTTGAGGCGCTGGGGTCAAGGCGCCGCGTATCGAGGAACTGGTCTGTCGCCAGCCAGCGGTGAAGGGCCGTCTCCGGCTTGACTGTTTGTGAGAGGCAATTCTCTACGCTTGTAATTACACGTCTTTAATTGATAACGCGGAAAAACTGCATTGATTTGGTGTCAGCCAAAGGAGCGCGGCGGCCTGGCCTCTAATTACTTCTCAGTTCTGCAATGTCAGGTTCGGTTTCTGCCGTTTGCATCTGCAGCGAGGATGCAGCTGATGTGATCACACCTGAGCTGTTTGCTCCTCTGTCGTCTGCGTTTAACCGACTGGAATAAGAAAATCAGTAACACATGCAGCTGTGTTTGAGATTCACAGGAATCCAGGGTGATAGAGCGAGTAGGAGCCGAAGTCAAGCTGCTGTTTAAAGGCATCTGAAATGTCCCTTCAGCAAAATGCTGATTTCTGACCAGCTCCAGGGTTACTGTTGATTTTTACCCACTGACCTTTGTGTGGAGGAAGAAACAAGTGTTTTTCTTAACACAATCAATACCATATCACATTATTAGTATTTAAGATATACTTCATTTTCCTCCAGACACAGCAAATATACGCTTGCATTACATATGTGAGTCTAAAAAAAGCTTTGATGCTGGGAAGTCAATCATTTTGCTAAAAGACTGCTGAACTGTTAAACAAGAGTTGATCTATTTACATTTCTGTAAAGTCGCACTAAAAAAAGGGGAAATAGATCAAATGATTGAAGCGACAAACACTGCACAAAGCCCTGGTCAAGCCCAGCATTGTGTTATAGACTCCAGACAGAGGGATGTTAAAAGGAATAAAGCAAACAAACAGATGAAAAGAACAGGAAGTGGACCCGGCTCATGGCCTGCTGACCCCCCTCTTCCCTTTTACTCAAGCTATCACTGTAAATTTCCTCTTCGGCTAAATCAAGGCAGCGGGAACTGAGGGCTTGTTACCCGATTCTGCATAATGCCACTAATTTCTGTAAGTGCATGAGAGCTCTGTCGCTGAGGTGATGACAGAGCGGGACCAACTGGCCTCACGTGGGACTTCCTGAGCAGCTAAATGGTTTTTAGGTGGAGGAGAACCAGAGTTTGTGGCTTTTTGAACGTGTTTAATATCCTGGGAAAGTCAGCTGAGCTCCTTGCTTTCTTTTTTTTCCTGTGTGTCATTTGTAACGTTGTGTTGAGTAGTTGAGGGGTCAGAGCCATGTGCACAGTAAAGGGACAAAATATTAATACTCGCACTCACTTTTTCCATCCAGAGTTTTTAAACCAGTGACCTTTTGTACTCCTTTTAACTTTTGACCGCTGTAGGCAAAAATAGTTTTCATCATTCTAGCTAATTTTGGGATAACAAGCAACGACTTGCAGGTGACAATTAAAATGTTGAGGCATTTGCCAGACAGTCTTGGCTACGAAGGCTCAGACTTAGTTTTTGACAAAGTGAGAAAGTCAGAAAAAGGCAAACTTTACCAATAATCCAATAATAGCCAATGAATGGAGCTGATAATATAAAGCCAAATTACTTTTCCTGACTTACGAGCGCAGCATCTACACGATTGTGACCACCCACTGCCAATCAGAAAACCAATGTTGCAAAGAATTTCCTCCCGCATGAAACACGTGAACACAACCCCTAGCCCCAGAAATGTAATTATTGTGATTCTGCGTTAAAGTTGGATTGCAATCCACCAATAAACGTAAACAAAAGAGAAGAAGAATAAGCACAGCAAGCTGACGAGAAAGCCAAACTTCTCATCACCTGTTTGGACACTCTTCAGAGTTTCAGGCGATGATAACACAATTGCGCCGAGACCGCCGACTCCCCGTTGAATTAGCAAACTTTCTGTTGCTGCCTTATCACAGGTTAGGCTGCAGGAATGCCTCCAGAGCTGTTGTCCTCCCATCGTTAGCATTAGCTAATAAAGCCAAAGCAGCTAACATCCGACACTGAGCTGTTAAAACGGTCTCAACAAACCACACCAACACTGACATGGCTCGACTCTGTCACTAAACCTGGTAGTAATCGTAAGGTAACAGTAGCGACAACTGCAGTGTCCTAGCGGCAGGGAGGCAGCTGTACCATGGGGTGTGAAACACAAACCCTTTATAGAGGATTGCGTATTTTGTTTCAGTTACTTGCATATAACACGTTGACATGTCTGATTTGACAGATCGTGTCAAAGCATTTCAATGAATCCTCTGCCGAAATGCTCCATAAAGATCAATGTATGTTTCAGGACATTTTTGCAATGTGCTTTGCCAAAAAAAAAGAACACTTGAAGAGTAAGAACTTTTTTTTTTGTTTATGTTTTGTTAACAGTAGTGATGCCAGTTAAATTTAGCTATCTCACCCCGGATGTCCACTGGATCCGTCGCATGCGCGATTCAGCCGCGGCGCGGGTGCCAGAGCTAATAGCGGCCATTCAAGTCAATGTATGGTGCTCCACCAGAAGCGGCTCTGCGCTCCGCTCCACTAAAAATACGCGCCGGTTCTATTTTTTGACGGATGCCGCGTAACAATGCGTCAAATTCCACAGACAAAATGAGTCAAACAGGAAGTCAGGCACAGAAAAGACGAGAGTATCCGGTCAATTTTCAAAATAAAAACACCCATGAGAACTCCGGAGCGTATTTCACATCGCTACAACAACATGACGTCAAAGTTTGTGGCCCCCGGCAGGTAGAGAAATCTTTTCTTTGTTTGTTGATGTCTTTATACCTCTAGTGTTTCCGCAAATTATCACGTGACATCGTGATCTCGCGATCCATCAATTCCAGCCGCTCGCGTGTGCGCCGCTATAGATACGCTTCCAGTGGACGTTGACGACGTGGACACCCGGCGTTAGCCTTTCTCACACCCATCTGTGCATAGACTACAGACTATTAACTTATTTTAAAATAGAAAAAGGTGAAGTTGTCAGTTATCTTATTCGTATCAGCCACGAGAAGCAGGTAATTATTGATCACCAGTATCGACTGAAAAAAATCTGAACATGCTTCCCGAGTTTAACGGTTAAATCTCAGCATATCTACTTTATTAAGACTGTGTTGTGTCTCCTTGACAACATTTATAAGCCAACAGCTCATCAGACTGTGATTCTTTTCTTGTTATCCTCCAACAGGTGCATGAAAAAACACAAATATAAACACACATACAGTCCTCATGCACTATAGGACTGTGTTTTTTGAAGAATATAGGTTTGTGGTAAATTTTTTTTGCATCTATTGAAGCAAAAACAAGCAACATTTAAATTGTGATTGACAAAAAGGCTCTGAAAGGCAGTAGGATTTTAAAACTCACCTCTAGATCAAACTTGTGTATCATTAATATGTAGTGTGTCACAATATAAGGCACGAAATGCTGCTCACATCACATAATTGTTTGTCAAAAATCAACCAAAATATGCCTCTAAGAAGACACTACAAATGCCTTTGTTTCTCTATGTGTGTGTGTTTGCATTTATACATGTGTGAATATATTAATGTCGTCGTGCACGTGTGTGTTTCCCTGCCACTCACAGCTTTCTATCTGAGTGTCTGCGTTTGTGTGAACATGCTAATAGAGAGATCCTGTCTGTGCTTGACACAAACAACGACGCTTAAAAGCAATTTAATGTGGTTTTAATTAGATTTTAATTGCATTACCTGATCTTAACGGACCTCAAGAGGGAAGCAGGATGCCGCCGTAATGTTCGCCTTGTTTTTTTATTTCATTTTCCTGTAAACTGTAATCTGCAATCTGCATTAACATGATGCTTAGAAGCTGCGCGCGTCCTCTGCAGAGTTGTCATTCACATAAGAGATGGAAAAGTATTAGTGTGTGTGTTTAAATGACACATAGAGACAGTGTGTGTGTGTGTGTCTGTGTTTATGAGTTGGTATGTGCATGTGTAAATTTGAGTGTGTATCAGTATGTGCGTGAGAGGTGGGAGTTGGGAGAGGTGAGACAACTTTAAATGCTCAGCCAGTGTGTGTGTGTGTGGCTGGAATTGTAAGCGTGTTTCCCAGTGTGTGTGTGTGTGTTGGTGTGTGTGTGATCTCTCAGCCTGTAGATGGAGCTGCACTCTACACTTCCCTCTCTCTCTCTCATCCTCCATCTGCACACAATGAATGCATTGTTTTACCCCCCAACCCTCCCATAACGCTCCCTCTGACACACACACACACACACACACACACACACACACACACACACATGTCTCTCTCCTCCAACAGATTTGGTATTTATGTTAATGTACACCTCTGTGGATCTCTTGCCTCCCAGTGGTTAGATACCCTGTTGATATGTGGCTTTGCCTGTGTGCTACGTGTGTGTGTGTGTGTGTGTGTGTGTGTGTGTGTGTGTGTGTGTTGTGGGTGGATATGAGCGAAGGAGGGAAGCTGGAGGGGTTGAGGAGGGTTTAGGGAGTCAAAGGACAATTCCTGAGACTTTTCCTCCCCTCCAGAAAGCAGAGAGAGGAGGGGAGAAAAAAAATCCTGGCACTAGATGGACAACTGAGCCGTCAATAAAAAGCTTTAATGCCGTCTTTCTGAGGCAGGAAGGATTTGGGAAAATGAACTTAACTAGGCTGCAGAGCAGTTATGAAGTGCTTGATGATGTGAGCCTGTACACTCAGCACGACCAGAGACCCAGCCTGTCTGTGGAGGGCCAGAATGAAAATGTTTGACCCAAAATAAGTCCTGATTTTTCTTCCAATTGTGCAGCCAGTGACCAGGAGAAAAACCACAGATAGGTTACAGTTGTATGTTTAATATGAATCATATTCACAGTTCTAAAATGAAGTAGTATATGAGCTGACTGTCATCTGGAGGTGGAGGGGATGGCAGATGGCATGACACTGCCAGGTAATGCCAATTTTTAGTGTTGCTGGCTGCTTTTTAGGCACCAAGTATTGATGATTGCGGTGTTTCCCTCACTGATATTACCACGAAAGTGGCTGTTAGGTGAGTCATCACTGCATTTCCAGTGGCTTGGTGTTTTGAAGCAACCCATTACTGTGTTTCTACCAAGGATAGTGCCACAAAAAGACATCACTGCGTTTCCTGTGGTATGTGCCACAAAAAGCAATTAGTTTTTACTGAGACATCAGCGTGTTTACACCGGGAATAGTGCCACAAAAAGTAGTTGTATTTGATAGTTTCCTGCCAGGATAAAGCATTTATCTGTCAGCATAGTGTCACAAACACCAGTTCTGTTCTGCCTTATCATCGTAGAGCTTCCAGCCAAAATAGTGACACAGAAAGTGGTCATTTTTATTGAGACAATGCTGCGTTTCCTGCCGGGATAGTGCCATGAAAAGTGCCTGTTTTTTTTTTACAGCAACATCATTGTTTCCTGCCAGGGTAGTGCCACAAAAAGTAGTTGCTTTTTTTCGAGACGTTGTGTTTCCTGCCAGTGTTATTTTTTTACCATAACATTGTTGCATTTCCAGCCTTGGATAGTGAAACAGGAAGTTGTCATTTTTACTGAGACAATGCTGCCCTACCTGCTGAAATATTGTCATTAAAAGCGGTTGTGTTTCCTGCTGGGATAGTGTTACAAAAAGCAAATGTACTTATGTGAATCATTGCTGCATTTTTCTATCTGCATAGTATCGCAGAGAAGAGATTGTTTTTTTGCTGAGACAGTGCTGCATTTCCTGCCAGTATAGTGCCACAAAAAGTGGTTCTTTTTTACCATAACATTGTTGTGTTTCCAGCCGGGATAGTGACACAGGAAGTCGCCACTTGTCCTGAGACAACGCTGCATTTCCTGCTTGGACAATGCCGTGAAAAGTGGTTGTTTTTTACAGAGATATCATGTGTTTCCTGCCGGGATAGTGCCATGAAAAGTAGCTGTATTTTTCCGAGACATCGTGTTTCTTGCAGGGATAGTGTTACAAAAAGCAGTTGTACTTACGTGAAACATGTCTGCATTTTTCTGTCAAGATAGTGTCACAAAAAAGTGGTTGCTTTTTCCAGGTTCAGGTCAGTTAATTGTCATTCAAACATGTTAAAGCACGAGGGAACAGAATTCGTTACCCAGCTCCAGCAGCGCACAGAATACCACCAAATTTTATCACTATAGTGCTGCGTTACCAACAGGATAGTGCCACAAAAGCAGTTCTTTTTTACCACTACATAGCTGCATTTCCAGCCTGAGACAGTGACACAGAAAGGGACCATTTTTACTGAGACAGAGCTTTGTTTCCTGCCGGGGTAGTGTCATGAAAAGCGGGTGTTTTTTACAGTGACATCATGTGTTTTCTGCTGGGAAAGTGACACAAAAAGCTTTTTATTTTTATCCCAATATCGTTGCATTTCAGGCCGGGATAGTACCACAAGAAATGGTTGTTTTTCACGAAGACATTGCTGCATTTGCAACTGTGACAGCTCCATGAAAAACAGTTGTCTTTTAGTGAGACATCACTGCGTTTACAGCTGAAATAGCAGTGTGAGAAAGTTTGTTTTTTAAATAGATATGGCTGCATTTCCTGCTGTGATTGTGCCTCCAAAGCCAGGTATTTGAAGCAAGCACGATCTTTTACTCACCATAACTGAGTGGTTTCTGTGCCTTTACATAACCACACATTAATCACAGCATTGTTGAAATGCAAAGTTTCAATATTGCTGAAAGATATAATGTCTAAGTGTATAGTGGTAGTGAAGTTGTGCAGTCGTCCAGTTTTTCTAAATGCAAACTACCTTTTTTTCCCTCTGTAATCAGAGTAAAAATATATATTTTCCTTCTCTCTTGGCTCCTTCAGCCTCCATTGTCTCCATTTCCCACCCCTGTATATGGTATTACATGTGATGTCATTATATTTTAGGATATTATCATGGCTCAGAGTATTAAAAAAAGCCGTGTGCATTACAGCCGTGGTAATTCTCGCCACTCAAACGGTGTGTGAAATAGAGCCACAGTCAGGTCATTGTTGATCCCCACCTCTAATAGAATAATCAATCTTGCTTTTGGCAAGTCTGTGGGATTAATTATTAAGGGCTAAACATTTACCAGCTTTAAGCACAGCGCCGCCCGCCGCCCGCTCCTCTACCTGCCTCTGCATCCTCTGCTCCCCACGTCCTCTGAAGAAACTGCTCAACCCGGCGTGAATTGATTATCTCCACGCTTATCTGCCGACAACAACCACCGCCCCTCCATCCCCCTGTATCCCTCCACCTTTAAAACAATAGTATCTTTCCAGTTTGTCAGTCACAGATTTATTTCATGTAGAACACTCACAGAAGGAGGATTAACGGTATCTACTTATACGCTTGTGATAAACTCTTATCTCCTGCCTTCCCCAGAGCACTCTGTGGGTGCACGTTGACCTGTTTTCCTCTTCTTCTTTTTTTTTCTTCCTCCCTCCTTTCTCAGCTCTGTACCTCAGCGATTTAATCATTTAACCATGTATAATCTGGGCCCTCTCCCAATTTGTTAAATCCTCTTGCAAGTGCGTTCCTCTTGGAGCAGTTTGAGCTTTTTTAAGACCTGCAGGAAGTTTATATATTTGAAAAGGTGAGCGGGAGGTGAGGCGGTAATGGATGGATTTCATAGAGAAATTAGTTTGAAAGGACAAACACACTGAGAATGAACTGCTGCGTAATTAGGCACGGGTTTATAAATGTGTCAGCGCCGGGAGTTTTTACAATTTAGCAGGTACAGTACATCACGACACAAAGATGACAAGAGGTCGGGGAAAGGATGTAAACACGGCCTGTATGTGTGTTTATATGTGTGCGAATATCTGCATGTACTGTACATGTGTGTGTGTGTGTTCATGGTTTA
Organism: Cephalopholis sonnerati; assembly: GCA_019142605.1. Taxonomy (NCBI): domain Eukaryota; kingdom Metazoa; phylum Chordata; class Actinopteri; order Perciformes; family Serranidae; genus Cephalopholis; species Cephalopholis sonnerati. The sequence goes on from JAGQAX010000024.1 coordinate 4,788,094, forward strand.
CATCTAGCAGGTAAACTTTAGGCAGCTGCAGCATCCTGTATGCTCAGCAGAGGTTTACACAGCATAAACGCATCACTTCCTCCTCATTTAGCGTGATGTAAACGAGCGTATACCCACCAGGACACCAGCCTTCATCCTGTAAAAGCAGGAAAAGTGACGTTACCTTTGGCCCGCCGCTCTCTGGGTGGCACTGCCATGAGGTGGCCTGGGGATTAGCCTGATGACAGTTTGTATCCATTAAGATGACACGGCGGCCGCGATGTAAAGTATCCACATCCTCTCGCAGGCTCTTAAAAGGGCATTTTTTTCATCTGTCACAGGTTCACCTGCGTGGAATAGTTTGAAGTCTTTCTAAATATTCTGAGCGTTTGCTTACTCCTGCTGTAGAGTGGGTGGTTCTGCAGTTCCAGGAGAATACCGCTGTCATGTAGAGTTACAGACCATTTACTTCTGTTTATGTCTCATTTACATTTCCTGCAGTGTTTTTGAAATGCTTGCTGTATGTAATTAGACTTTTTTAACATATACATGTTTTTGTCTTTTTGTAAGCTTGAGAAAAAAACATGCAGAAGCTCACCAGTGACAAGGACTGTGTGTGGGAAACTTCACTGTCGACGTCTGGCACAGAAAAACTAAAAAAGAAAAACAGTACTGTATTTTCCTCTCACACCAAACGTTGTCAGTCCCGTCTGAAACCTCCTGATCTGCCCTTTTAAGAACTCAATAAGAGTAGGTTATGAAAATACTTGACGAAATTCAAACCTTTAATTTAAAATCAATGTTGATGTCGTCTCTTGTGTCAAAGTCAAATTAATTTACCTTTGCCTAATTTAACATCCTTACTTTACTTCTCGAGAGGCAGGGTTCACCCTGGACAGGTCACCAGACTATCACAGGGCTGACACATAGAGACAGACAACCATTCACACTCACATTCACACCTACGGACAGTTTAGAGTCACCAATTAACCTGCATGTCTTTGCAAACTCTGCACAGAAGGGCTCCCCTGCCCAAGGTTTCTATCAGATATGATTTTTGTTTTTAAGCCTCCGCACCAGCAATAGCCATGGCTGGAGGCATGATCTTTCGTGGTTATATGTCCGTCCGTCCATACATACATACACACGTATGGACGTCCATCAGTCCACCCCATTCACTTGGACTCAAGAATGAGCTGGTTAGAATGTTGTGGTCAAAGGTCACTGTGACCCTTTAAAAACAATTTTTGTTATAAGCAGCATATCATTTCTTGAGTGTCTGGATAACCAAAGTTATGGATATCCAAAGACTGAGTTTTTGGATATCCAAAAGGTCAAAGGTCAGCTTCACTGTGACATCATAATGTTGTACAAAATCACTTTTCCTGCCATTCCTCTATGTCATATCTCAGGAGCAGAAGGGGGAATATTTGGTCAGATTCTTGAAACTGTGCTGATTGTATAGATCTTCTGTGTGTGAAACATCCATGTTTTCACTGACATGGATGTAAAATGTAACTGCGACTTGACTGGTGTGCGGAGGCAGTAATTCTAGTTGTGTGATCATCGATTTGCAAAGATACACTTAGATTTTTGCTCCTTGTTCTGCTGACACAGCTGCAACTAGAACTAACGTAAGACGTCTGTGTTTAACCTGACTGCTGATGAATTTTCAAATTGAACATCATATCGTTATACTGGAAAATATATATAACTGAATGGTGTAAAGAGATATTGACATTCAGAAAATCTACTCAGATGGGGGGCTGGATTCTGATATCAGTGTAGTATCTTAATTCCCAAACAGGCTTTCGAGGCAGGTACAAATTATAGAAAAACATGAGTAGTGTAGTTTCTAATGCTTCATACTTGACCTGCATTAATAAAACTGATCTCATATTGTCATGTGTGTTTTATTCAGCCTAGCTTGCTCAATTTCCCAAGCTTTATAAATTTCCCTGACGTTTAAACAACTGTGTAAACTTGGACTAGTCGACAAGACGAGAAAACATTCAGAAAACAGTCAAGAGATAGCACAACTGATTCTATAAGGTCGTCCAAAAATGTTGCATAAATATGAGAGCCATTTGAAACCATTAATCACATTTTTAACAGGTAAATGTGCCTGATTATTGCAAAAGCATTTTATTGGGTAAAGACAATCTAATTAGTGCCGACTAGTGATGGTAGCAACGTTTAATCAAGTAGTCGGCTGATAGCACACATCCTTAGTGTACACTTCTTCGTCCACCGCTCATCTGGGTGACACCAAGTCTTTAGGGACTCTAAAGCAGTGGTTCCCAACCTTTTTGGCCTGTGACAAAGTAACGCAGCGTTTGCTCCTAATCTTTTATCAAAAGTTTCATATGTCTCTGAAATGCTGGCAGCTCAAGACGAGATTGATGTGTCCTTCTCAGATGGATTTATTTTAAGTGTTTTACAGACTTTAAAAGGTAAAAACTATCCTGTTTTAACAATAATAAAGCAACATTTATTTAGAAGTGTCCTGCAACCCATCAGATTTAGAGTCCTGACACAAAGGTTATGTCACATTTCTTCATTTCTGGAGAGTGATTTAAGGCAAAAACTCCTCCTCAACTGAGTGTACTGTGTATTTTTTGGAAGACTTTATTCACCCTAATTTTAATTTTTGTATTTACAAAATTATTTTTTAAGCAAAATAAAGTTACACCAGCCTCTTACAGTACTTTTACTCGTTGAACCTTTACTCTTCTCTTGACTTTATGAATAATTTCAGGTATAGAGATTTCCATTTTCCAACTCACTGAGTTTTTTATGTTGATAGAATGAGTTGTACATGCATTAGACTGTAGGTTTTACTTTGGTGGACCCCTGCAGTCTCACTTTTATATACCACCAATGGTGGTGAAAGTTTTGTGAAGGAGTCTTTGCATTATTTTAAGTTTGTTTTCAATACATTCCTATAATTTTCTGGATAACCTTTCGACTTTTCTTTGTCTTTAGGACTTCCCGTGCAGCTTTAGTGCTTTAAAACCGACTCCATACTTAGAGCTCAGTTTGTTCTGAACATATGATAATTGTTGAACCAGTGCCAACTTTAATGCTTACAAAAATGGGCTTTGACCTCAGAGGGGTCAGCGTGGAAGCGCTGGAGGAAAACCTGCCTGTATTGTCGTTACCAAGGAGTAGTTTGTTTTCCATGCACAAGACAAACTCCTCAGGAAATCTATGCAAATACATTATAAGAACCACCCTGGATGGAAATGTGTCAATATAATATATTCTAAACTAGGGCTTTAAGTTGAAGCTCTCTCCATATTTACACGGCACACTGAGGGGAGATATACACCTCGTCTTGTATCTTAAGAGTGTGGGTAGCAAAGGATGCATGTAACCTCATTCCACATCCGACACTCAGTGACAAATACATAGTTTGGGGCAAATTTCCATTTCATGTTCGACTACACCGCACATCTCAAATTAAGAGCGCAGCATTATCATCGACAAGGAAATACATTGCGTTAATATTCTCGCTTCACAGTTGCCAAAGAATTAGTTCAGATCTTCGCATAAATTAACGGTGGCACAGTTTAAAAATCGGTAGCTCAAGGCCATGCTCTCAGAACAAGGCGGTGAGTGCCGTGCCTTAATTCACCATTTGTTTTGATGTCTGCATTTGAAGAGTTTGTTTCCAGAACGTTATATATGCATTTTCATGGAGGGGGGAAAAAAAGAAGAAATCTCATTACCTGAAGCTCATCATGCTGTATCTCTAGTAATGCAGAGGATCACGTCTGAGGAGCGTTCAACCAAGAACTCAACTTAACTGCTAGTTCCTCTTGTTTTTGTGTTATCAATCATGTGAAGGTGTCTCTGTCGACAAAGGATTCATCATCTCTGTTACTACAGATGAAGAGATGCTCACAAGAATTTACTTTGTGCTCCCAACGGCTAAATAAGAAATGATGCCACTTTTTTCTGGACATTTTTAAATATGTCCTCAATATAATAAAGTCTGTCCTGTTGATGAAGATAAACAAATACAGGGAATACAATTAAGTAGAATTAAAGTATTTATGGCACAATAATATGGGATATATTGCTGTTATCAGAACATTTTACTTTTTTCTCTTTAGCATAAAAAGTACAAGCATGTTTTCATTTTTATTTCATAACAATGGCACAATTATATAGAATTTCTATCATTAAATTCGGCCTATATATTGGTCCTTCCTTTTACTTCATAAAAATAAAAAGTGAGAAAGGGGACTTGATGGAAAAAAATCCCAAACATTTTCAGGGCTCAGCAATAAGGATCGCCCAGGATGGGTTAAATGCCACATTGCAAATCAATCTAGCTACTAACTCTAAAAATACTTTAAAGTGTGTTTTAAATAGACATAAAGTAGGCTACATTCAAACAGCAAAAAAAAAGGAGCCCGTCAAACTAAATAACTTGAAAATAAGATGCGTTCTGTTGAACAGAGTGACTGATTAGATTGATTAAAACTCTGGATGTTGATTAAAAACTCTGCCATCTAACATCTAACTTTGTTGGGATGGCGCTGATCTGAGAGTATGTGTTGAAGGTCTTCTTGAGGAACGTGATCCATGATGCCGTCACCTACGCTGAGCATGGTGTGACTGCAAAGGCTATGGTGTACACTCTGAGGAAGCACGGACGCACTATGTATGGCTTCAGTGAAAAATACATCTGTCCGTTGTTCAGATCCTAAAATCTGGTCTGCATAATGTAAGTTTATATTTAAGTTGTCACACAGTCTGAGGTTATTTAATATTCAGTAATTTCAAAGAAGCTTTATTGGCGTGACCATATTGCCAAAATGCAAAAAAAAAAAAAAATTTAAAAGTTTTCCCTACATCTTTAAAGCAGAATAAAAGCTTAAAAATAAGAATCGCTTCTAACATTTTTTTTAATGATAAGTTCAATTCCAGATTTATTCATTTAGGTATTTCTTACTTTACAAGTTAGATGCTGTCACTTTCTTTATTGCAGATTAAACATGACAGTTTACTTTAGTTTTTGTTGTTATTTGATAAATGTTAATGAGTAAAACAATTTTACAAATTGTCATTGGTGAAAGTAATTTCTGACCCCCTTACCTAACCATGCAAGTGAAGAAAAAAAATTAAAAAACGTTAACATAAACCCTGATATTTGGTGTTTCTTTGTCACTTGTTCAAACACAGCAGTTGTGAAGTTGGCAGAGCAGCGTAACATAACACCTTACCTCCTCACTGTTGTGGTGTTTCAATATCTCAGTCTGGCCCTCACAATCCCTCCTGCTGTGTTCTCTGCTGCATGTCGAGTGTTCACCTTAGAGGTGGCAAGACTCGCCGTAACCCTGTTTTGTATTCGCCGAGACTCCTCAGCTGCGGCGCCAGGTGCACGGCTTTAGCACGGCAGTGTCTCAGTGATGATTTAGTGCGGGATAAAGAGCTCCGGGGCCTCGAGGTGCTCCTGTGTGACACCTGTATCTGATCACAGAGAGCCACGGAGTTAGTCTGCTCAGAGGCACGACAGGACTCTGCAGGGTTAAAGAAAGTAGACATGGATATATTTAATTTTGAGCTTTTGAGCAGCAGTGTGTTTAACTGTCGGGCGATGGGGAGCATCGAAATTATAGTTGGGCCTGAGTTTGGAGACTACAAAAGTGATTACACAGTTCTTTAGATGCTTGCAGGGTGGATTGTTAGTGGTGGATTTTCCAGGTGTCACTGGGTAAAGCATGCTCACTGGCCACTTTATTAGGTACACCTACTCAACTGCTTGTTAATGCACATAGCTAATCAGGCCAATCACGTGGCAGCAGCTGAGTGCATTTAGTCATGTAGACATGGTGAAGACGAGCTGCTGAAGTTTAAATGGAGCGTCAGAATGAGGAAGGGCAGCTGCCAGACTGGATCAAGGTGATAGAAAGGCAACCAAGGTGTGCAGAAGACCATCTCTGAAGCAACAACACGTCCAACCTTGAAGCAGATGGGCTACAGCAGCAGAAGACCACACCAGGTGCCACTCCTGTCAGCTAACAACAGGAAACTGAGGCTACAGTTCACACAGGCTCACCAAAACTGGACAATAGAAGATTGGAAAAACCACATTCAGATGGTAGGCTCAGAGTTTGGAAGCATGGATCCATCCTGCCTTGTATCAACGCTTCAGGCTGCTGCTGCTGGTGTCATGGTGTGGGGGAGATTTTCTTAGTACCAACTGAGCATGGTTTAAACACCACAGCCTACCTGAGTATTGTTGCTGACCGTGTCCATCCCTTTATGACCCAGTGTACCCATCTTCTGATGGCTACTTCCTGCAGGATAACGCACCATGTCACAAAGCTCAGATCATCTCAAACATGACGATGAGTTCACTGTACTCCAATGGCCTCCACAGTCACCAGATCTCAGTCCAATAGAGCACCTTTGGGATGTGCTGGAACGGGAGATTCTCATCATGGATCAACTGTGTGATGTCATCATGTCAATATGGACCAAAATCTCTGAGGAATGTTTCCAGCACCTTGTTGAATCTATGACACCAAGAATTAAGCTCTGAAGGCAAAAGGGTAAGGTGTACCTAATAAAATGGCTGGTGAGTGTATGTTAAAATTAAATATGGGGAAACAGAATATGAGAATATGTCTAGTTGTCATTTCAGAGCATTTCTTCCATATATTCCTGAAATCAGTCATCAAAATTCAAGAGTTAATATAAAAATCTACATTTTACATAACTTTACATAATTTGTAAAATGTATTCAAAAATATACAGTGGCATTTTCAGCAGCAATTTTAATATTCACCTCAGTTTTAATGCCTGTGATGATGAATTAATGTCACTTACATGTGTGTCATCCAAACAATGTGAGTCAAAGCATGATTTCTGTCCTCTACATCCCTGCTAAGTGGACAAAACCTTGGCCCCTGGATGTCTTCCTTTACAAGGAAGTCCAACTGAATGTATTTGTCATTTGATTTTAAGCCACTCTGGTTGAGAATTCGAGTGGTCCAGAGTTTCTGTACCTGTCATGCAGCGCTAGTTTCCCCTCATTCACTGTCTGTGTTCAATGTCAAGGGGAAGTGCTCTCTCTGGGGCAACAGAGAGGTTTCTCTTCCTGTCACATTGTATTCAGTCCTTGACGCGACCTGTTCATATTACTGAGCTCCATGTCTCTCTGAATCCATTTCCTGTCCAATGAAAACCTTGAGTATTGTCGAGTTAGCAAGAGTTGGATGTTTTTACTGTGTGTGTGTTTGTGACTGTGTGTGTGTGCGTAGTGTTCTGTCAAGGCCTCGCGCTTCATTACTGTAACCGGACGAGATGTCAGGGGACTCATTTTGCTTTCTTATTTTTTATCTGTCCAGTGAAGGTAGAATAAACCTGCTGGGCTTGAAAGCAGTTCAGTCGGAGCTCTTGAGGAGTTTTACACACATTCAGACAGACTTCCAGAGTCAACACGCGATCATAAGTGTCCGGAGAATGTTGTAGACTGTCAAAGCAGCAGAGAGAAGACGAAAAATAGAGGCTGTCAGTGCTTTGTAAGGCTTCATAAGGTGGGGACGGACACACTGATGACTGTGGACATGGTTTGAGCACGATGACTGATCGGTCAGTTGGTGTTTACAGTTGGCAGATACAATCATAGAGTGATTCAGTCGCTGCCAATCAGACATGTTTGATGCTTGAGACTGACATCGTCGACTGATGATGCAACTTGTGTGCTGCCTGAGGGGGACATGCCAGTAAATAAACAGCCTTACCTGAACTACAACCTCAAGTGTCCCTCTGGAGGCTAGACCACAGTGTCCATGACTCTCCTTTAGGCCTGTTGATGTAGTTGGTGTCAGCGATTACAGTACTTGACCACTGCCCTTTCCATTGTTCCCGTTTTTTCGTCAATCAGCCAGACGTCGGACACTAGACTTCACTAATCACACTATAGTAATAGTAAGAAGAGTTAACCAACAAGATCATGGCACAGGATTTGGTGTCAAAGCCAAAATAAAAGCAGCTTTTTGCCATATTTATATTGAGGGAAAAGGAGTTGGTTGCGTTGCTAAGAAGTTGGAGGTGTGCAGCGCTTACACAGTGGCTTGTGGATGATTAGGGTTTGCCAATGCTATCATGGTGACCTTTATTTCACTAAATTTCGACATGGATGTTTTTTGATTTGGCGCTTCCCTGCTTATTGTTATTGAATGCGAAAAAAAATTGTAGGATGGGGAGCATGAATTTTTTCGGCTTCTTGACAGACAGAGCAGTTTGAGAATCACTGGTCAGGTTTCCATCCGAATGTCTCGAAATTTTTGAGCGAATTTAGTGAAAAATGTGAAAAATGAATTTAGTGAAAATTTAGTGAGACCACTGCGTCGTTCTCCATGTGTATGGGAAATTGTGAATTACACTCACCTGTCCTGTACTAATCGGCTCTCAAGTGTCAGTTCTCTAATCAATTACCACAGATTAACAGGATTAAATGTATTTCATACACTCAATTATACATATATATTCCGGTCCAGTAATCGTTTATCTGCAAAACCTGTTTCCATAGCAAAAAGTCGTACTTTCCTTTTATCGATACGCAGACAAATCCACCCCCTGCAAGCGTAAAAACTTTTTTGCGAATTTTTAAAAATTTCTAGCGTTTCCATTAAAGTTTATTTTCGCTATTTTTGAAAATTCGAATAAGAATAGGTGGATGGAAACCCTATTACAGATCTATTAGCTCACTGTAAACAGAAAAAGCGCCAAAAATAACCACCATCTTGTCTTGTAGATGCAGTTGTTCCAAGTCTATGGTGGTATTCTTACTCTTTATCCAGGATCTCATTCAAACTCTGCAGCTTTATCCTCCTTTTTTTGGCCTTCCTAACAAAGAAACCATCTTAGTTGCTTGTTTCTCTTGTGCAAGACAATTGGTATTCTCCTGGGATTTATGGGGTTATTTACCGTCAGAGCTCCAGTCATCACTGACCAGTCACTCAGAGCTGGCATCCTGTAATACCAGATCTCCGTGTAACATTATGCAACTGTTACAACATCATCCTGCATGAATACAGCGACTGCATGATGGCCGTTGTGTTGATGTTAAACCGAGGGGTTTCTCAATAGGAAGGTGCTTCCTGTGCATGTGTGTGTGTCAGTGTAAGCGTGTTAGCAACAGCAGCTACCTGTGAAAGAAAAAACATATATCAAAAATGTACATTTTGTCAACATTGGTCGGTTATATCTGCTCGCTTGCTGCAACAAACAAAACAACAGTTTAGATTCTTTCTTTACTCAGGCGGTGAACATGGTGTGTGTGTGTTCAGTTGGATTTTTTACATCATGGTTGTGAAAGTAGAATTGGGTTTAAGGTTAAAGGTTAAGGACTAAACTGAAGATCTTTACATATACTGAGATAAGAGTGTGTGTGTGTGTGTGTGTGTGTGTGTGTGTGTGTGGGGTTGCCTGCACCTCTCTGGCCTTCCTGTTACTGTCAGTGAATAACCAACTGCCAAGCCGACACACCACGACCAACATGTCAGGTGCTGTTACATCACACACACACACAGACACACACACACACCCCCACACACACACACACACACACACACACACACACACACACACACACACACACACACACACACACGTGGGTTTGTGCCTTGAAACCGCCACCAAAAAGGTAATCAGCCACCAACCTGATTGCTCCCTTCAGCTGTTTTACACTGACCAGACGCCTCAGATTACACAGTCCAGTCTGCTGCAGGTCAGAGAGGCAGACAGGTGGAGGAGGGCAGGAAAGAAGGAGAGATGAAGAAGAAAATCTTTCTTCTTTTTTCTGTTACTCCTGTAAAACAGGGGGAACAGGAAAAGAGCACTTAACCACGAATCACCTGCTAAAAATATGTCGTACATTATTTTTTGAAACATTTAAAAACAAAAAATGTGCGTCTGTTTCCCCTTGATGTTGAGTCGTGTTTCACTGTTATCTAAAATAGTGTCTGCTGCTACTGGTAAGCGTCTGAGTCCCAGTACATTAAGTGACATTACAGTGGGTTAACTGGTTGGAATGTGATGAGAAACAATACTGCAGTACCAAGGCGATGCTAAAATTCAGAAAACCTGACAGTACTTATATTTCTATAATACCGTAGGGTGCGGGGATGCAATTCTTTCAGACCTGACGAGGCAGCATACACGCCTACAAACGATTCAGTCTGCCGTTAAATGACAAAGGAAGAAGAAGATCTCCTACCAGCAACATTTAGAAGATGGCAAGTGCAGCTGCAGCGACAGCTCTGCCTCGACTTGTCTTGGCTTTTTTTTCTGGTCACCGTGGGTAGAAAAACAATCAACTCTCGGGTATAACACTGTTCTTGACCTTACCCACAAAATCTTAAACTCACATAGACTAGTATTATAGCTGGATAATCAGGGATTAATAATACAATGTAAATCAAATTTAAATGTTTTTAATGAAGGTACATGGGATTTTGGGATTTATTGTTTTGCTTTTGTTGTTTACTGTACTCAGATAGTCAGACACCAACAAAACAACCACGGACTTTCACCCGGGAGGCCAGGGTTTGCTTCATGTGAAATCGTAAAGCCAAACCCTGTTATTTTTCTTCCTAAACCCCACAATGTGCGTTTGTTGTCGAAGGGAAAAAAAGTCGATCATGGTGTACCAGTGTAGTGCTTTTATTTTGAAAGAGACTGTACACAAACTGTACATTTCCTGTGAAATCAGAAGTGTATTTTTAAAACAGACAATTCATGGATCAGGTTGAAATTGACACTGCGTCCCAGAAGTCAACAGCCAACACACTCAGGGTACCTTGGACGTCATCCATGACCAAACGTCACCATTTGACAAGGTCGGAGTGAGAATGTGTTGCTACTATTTCTCACATGGCAAATTGTAGTTTGCTGCTATATTAATGCTCTGAATATCGTCGAGCTCCTTTAACAAAAATGATAAAGTGACACTATCATAACTGTCAAAACATTAAAACCCTGACGATTACAGAAGTTATAACACTTCCAGAAATAGTGCTTAGTGTCACAATTTACCTAGTACATCTTCCTCCTATCCTTCAAGTCAGTGCATTGAATAAAAGTTAAAATGAATACAACATCTCCTCTCACTCCACAGGCCAGAAGTGCATGCTAAACTGTTAGCATGGAGCCAGCTATCACTCAGCATTATGTCTTTGGAAATGGTAGCATGGAGCATCAGGGCCCAGCAGTCTGCAGGGGACACATGGGCGATTTCATTGTCTGTTTTCATTTCTTAAGTTGATCAACGAGCCATTCTCGCCCCAAAAAAAGTATTTCTTTTTAATTATCTCAACTTTCCTCCCCAAGCTGTTCGCCTGTCAGCAACTTTAGCTTCAGCCTCATGCTCTGCTGAACATCCCTCCATCCCTCCACAGCAACTTCAACTTGGCCGAGGCCTCGAACTTCTCTCCGAGGGGGTTGACAGCACTTCGCTGCTTCTCCCTGCCCCAGTCTTGACTGGAGTTAAACTCCCTCCTGGGCTGAAAGAGAAAGACTCCAAAAGAAAGAAAGTCTAAATAAACAAGACAAGTTGTTTAGAGGTTCTTTGCGAGAAGTCATGACATAAATCTGCTTTACTGTTGTCATTTGTCATTATTTTTCATGTAAAGATGCAAAACGGCAACTAACCAAAGACACATTAATAGTGTAGTAACAAATTCACCAAAACTTGTTTTCCAACAGCCGTGTTTATATGTAAAGACCTTTCAAAGGCTTGATTCTCCCTTACATCCACCTTTAGAGACACTTAATGATGAACCTTAACTTCCCTGGTTTCCTAACAAGGTCATTGCTCGTGATGTCAATTAAAATGTTGAGTTCTCAACGTTTTGCTTCGATCTTTCCCATGGTAATCGATGTCCAAATCAGTATTTCAGTGCTGCATTTTTCTCTAAAATGACCCCCAAAATAGCCCATGAGTTAAAGAAAAGTAATCCTACATAATTCATTCACGATCAACACAGGTTATTCTCAGATAAGGACATTCTGTAATAGGCCTAGTTTTGTCAATCTGAAAGTGATTGGCCCAGTGACTTATGGGTCTTGTAGTCCAGAGGAGTGTCATTTAACTCTTTCTTGGCATTATAGACAGTTATAAACTTATTAAAATGATCAACAAATGGCTTCGCTTTAGTCTTGAAGGAAAAAAAAACAGTCTTTCTTATCAATTAAAGTATTACTAGAGATGTTTTTATTGACACTAAGCTCCTAAATAGAAATGTCTGACTGTATTAAATAGTTTTTTTAGAACATTGTTTTTCCCACTTTTTTGAAAACCGCCTGGACAAAACTATAGAAAAAAAGTCCAAAATGATTGTGTGATATGGTTATCTACTTTGAATCTAGGTGAAGCTTTATGATATGACCTCATTGTGTTTTTAGCCAAGAAGTTGCAGTTCTAGTCTGCAGCATCTTTTTTTAAGAAAATATTGAGGGGAGGATAAAAAAATCTTTTTATTTCAGTGTGTTGAAACTTACGTAACTCAATGACAGAGGCAGTTACAGTGATTGTTGGGGTGAAAACTCTATAGTATTAGCTTTGCCTATACATGTACTAAAAATGGAACAAGAACAGCTGTCGGTTTACTTGGATGTGCCTTAGATAGGTGTTATAGATGAGTTTAGGTGAATATTACAGGACCGCTGAGAGCCTTGGACCTTTTTAGAAATGTTCTAGTGAGGTTTTGAATGCTGTGTTCTGAATTTTGGGGTCGTGTGTATAAAATAATGCGCACAATATCCAGAATATTGAATCTTAGTCACTCACTGTAAACATCATGTCCTAAACTTCGATGAAGAGCTTTATAAAATATACATAATGCTGTCAGAAAGTGTGAAATACAACAGTTTCAACAACTGAAAAGCTAGTTAAGGGGAATTAAAGGTGCATATTAGGGGATAAGATAACAGTTGCAGCAGTGTTTACATTTTGGAAAGTAAACTTTTAATATGCAGATTTCCAATCTCCAGTCACTCATTCCCATCACCTGCTGGGACTTTGTGATATTATTAGTGTCTGCAGGCATTGTCATCGCCTAATTGCTCCCTTCAAAGGTGTAACTTGGGGAGCGGCGTACAGCAGAGAGAGGTGGGCTCGTTGGGCGGCGTCTCTGTCACACGGACAGGTTTTTATGTGACACGAGCTCCGCCTCCGCCCCAGGGTTTAACACAGGAAGTTTGATCAGCTTTTTGTCACAGCATCAAGGGGGGGGCGGGCGGGTAAGGTGGGGTGTGGTGGAAAATTATAGAAGTGTCACCCCCTCTTCCGTCGCTGTTCATTCAGGAGCGATCCTCAATTTGAGCGGTCGGGGCACATTTTCATGCAAATAACGGCGTCGCAATTTTTTCCCCGGCGTTTCCCTAATAGCTTCTTACAAATGATGTGCCATTACAAGGAGGTTTATTTAAACAAATTTAATACGTCTTTAATCAACCCTCGCCGAGCGCCTTTCAAAAGGTCACACGCCACATCAGGACGGGCTCGATATAACCCCCCCACACACCCTCCCACCCCTCACATCACAGTATTAGCTCAAGGATGGAGGGGAGGAGGAGGACAAGAGAATTATTTCACGGACAACTCATTTTAGGCAAATCTTTATTTACATTTTTATTCAGTTATTAAATTTTATTTCATCGCGCGACAGAAAGGGCGGGGGCCTCCCTCCTTTCACCTCCACTCTCCCTCACACACACACACACACACACACACACCCTCATTTGCTTATGAAGTCATCTAATCTGAGAGCAGGAGGGCGTGTGTGAACCTTTAGTGTCACGTCTGACATGGCAGGGCCCTTGATCTTTTGTGGTGTGTACAGAGAGACGCATACGAAGGCGTGTGCTGCACTTATACAGCACACAATAAATGTATGGAGAAGCTATTTAGCATCATTTACAGGTAGTTCATAAATGTATTATGAAACACAGCCGTATATTTTAATGTGGCAAACAAAAAATAAACAGGAAAACACTGTTACTGACAAAAGGGCAAACACTGACAAGTACATTTGAATTTAATCATCTGGTTGTGGCAGCCACACAAAAGATAGACGTGTGTATGTGTTCATTTTCAACTGCAAAATCAGAATCCAGTTAATTGCCAAGTAGGTTTTCACATGTAAGGATTTTGCTCCAGTTTGTTGGTGCATAACATAAACATAATGACAATAAACGAAAATTAAAGCAAATATTGCACAAAAAAGGAAACATCAATAAACAATAGAGGAAAATTGTACAAAAAAAAATACATCAAAAGTGAGCACATTTAAAAAGTGCTTTCTTTTTTAGATGCATGTTTGTCTCACGATGTCATAGCATCTTTTTTATTTTCACCTTACAGCTCATCACATATACCGCCACTTGATTATTGGACCTACACGTCGACGTATGACACTTTAGGTACCCCTCCAGCGTCAGTTTTGAACTCCCATGGATGGCGTATCAACTAAGCTTGCTATGTGCATTGTGTCTTTTCAAAATAAAAATGTCGTGTAGTGTTTCCAATGTAGGGTTGCCTCATAATAGTCGACCAAATGTTAGTCGACCAGAAAGGCAAGATCTCATTGGTCGCTTAGTCGCAGAATAAACAAACAAACAAACAAAAGAAATGTGAAACTCTATCAGGAGCTGCGCCTTGTCAAAAATAAATCTAAACCTATTTGACTGGAACATGTGGGAATTTAACTTGAAAGGACAAACACAGGAAGTGGCCACGCTGCTAAAAGGTGCCTCGCTGTGTTGGTATCTGATGATGAGGGGCATTAACCAAGCGTAGGTATTTGATGAGGTAGGAGTGAGACCAGGTGGAAGAACACTGTAACACAGCACTAGAAGTGGAGCCAAGTCATAGTTTTATAGAACAAAAGTGAATCTCAACTCACTGCACTCAAGTCCCAAGCAAGTTTTTGTGTCTCTGTAGTTTTTGACACACACATTGTACATACTCCAATTTGATTTTTGTTGACCACTGTGTAGTTTTTGTACACACACAACTCTGTAATGTAACATTAGCTCTTCATGTTTCTCTCCTGCAACGTGATTGGATGCTTTTAAAGAAATTCAAACAAAGTAGGTCTGGAGAAATATGTGTCGACTTGCTGTGACTGAAAGGCGTTAATGTTGGTAGATTTAGGAAATGAAGTGAAGTGTATTGATAAGTGGGCTTGGGGGAAGGTTGCAAGTATTTTCAAGTGAAAAGGCTCAAGTTCAAGTGAAGTCACAAGTCAGTGGTGTTGGAATCCAAGTCAAGTTGCAAGTCTTTTTCGATTTTGTTAAGTCAGGCCTAAAGATTTGACGTTTGTGTTGCGTTTGACTGAAGTCCAAGTCATGTGACTTGACTCCAAATTCATTATTGTGCAGGTTAGGTGCAGCCATTTAAAAAGAAAAAATTCAGATAAATTAGCACAAAAAAAACATTCATTAAAAACGTAACTTTCAGACCATTAAACTAAATTTAAACCATCAAAAGTCATGACCTTTAGATATTTGTGGGGCAGGAGGAAAACAGTTTTATCTGCACTGTAACACTGTTGTTGTTAAAGTAGATCAAACTTTTTAGACCAGTTTGTCAAATCAAATAATCCCGATAATCAGAGTGTCCCATTCAGCTGTTATAAAGTGTTGTATTGAAACAATAACACCATGTCATCTGTTCCAACTACACACAGGGCCGTCGTTAGAAGTGACACATACTTAACAGACCCCACTGAATCACTTGTCCTTGTGCTCTCGCGCTCTCTTCACTGTTGTTCCGTTGTTGTTTCATTACCGCTGCCACACGCGCGACCCCGACCAAAGTCAATAAACAAACCCATTTAAATATGTACGGCAGCCAGAGCCGACGCCGCGCTCCTGAGATGGAGATATTTCAATATGCAAGATTGGGAGTGTGTAATATTACCTCGGCGTTATGTGCTGTGACCCAGAAGGTGAACGGCGCCTCCTAGCTCCACCCCCACTGCACTTTGCATATGCAGGCTCAGAGCTATGCTGCATGTGTATTTAACGTGCCAGTAAAATATTAACCCTCCTTACAGCACAAACACCAAATCCTCTCTGCACGCGGCTTGTTAACCCAAGGGTGCGGCGTATGTTTTCATCAATGTATGCCTGATGCGCTTTATTTAACTGTCCATGTAACTGTGTGCTTTTTACAGTCGGTAAATACGAGAGTCAGTCATGTGGAGATGTGTTGTTTGACAGCGTCTGAGTCATCAATACTCCACTGAAGTGTAAAGATTCATCTGTGTTTTTAATAGCAATAGCATTATACACCTCAAAATAATCAAATCCCACACGGCTGTTTTGGGGATAAAGTTATTCAGGGGGACTCTCTGTGTGTCGGATCACAGCAGCTGTGCCGAGCAGAGCATCTTAATTTTTTGGGGGGTTAACCCTTTCCGCGCTAATGCCTTTTTCTCAGGGTGGCATTTACACAAAATGAATTGCTTGCTTAGACACAGCTAACTAAATAAAAGACAGCGGGGGCTGATACTATGAAAAATGGATTTTCATTACTGTTTCATTGATTCTAGTAAATAAGGGCCCCGGGCCTGCACCGCAAAGGCTGCAAAACGGTAATAATTTAATCTAAGGTGACACAGACCAAAATGTATGTGGACAAAAAAATCATCCCTGAATATTAAACAAGGGCCCCGAGACAAGAGAGAGGAGGGGGGAGAAAGTGTTTGCGGGCGCATTTAAATGTATGCAGATTGCCGTCCAACCTATTTAAAAACAAGAATTAGGTATTCCTGTCATAAATCACGTTTGCCGCTATGGATATGCCTTGTTATGCCGGTGTTTAACGGAAACCTGAAAGGTTAAAGTACTCGGTGCATTAAATTGTACAAGGATAATTAATACTTTTCTCCTGGCTATTTATAAAATATGGAAAATAGAGTCAGCTGAACTGTGACAACACACTCGTTTGAGGAGGGAGGCAAAATAAAAAGGAAATGAACACATTCAGGCACATTACACAGAGGATATCACAGCATTAAAGAACAAATACCTCCTAGGCTGCACATCGAAGGGCACTTCTTACTGTATGTTCGTCTCATTATTAACAGGTAAAAGGAAAGTATATTAGAATTAAGAGAATTTCTCTTGTAGACATCTCAATTGACTTTTAGTGCGATCCAGAGGATGCGTGGGCCCTGGGGGCGGCAACAACCTGACCAAATAATCTCTGGTTTGTTACAGAGGTTACACCCTCCAGCTAAAGCGCTCCCTGACTGCACTGATGTGTGTGTTCCTCGTGCGTTAGAGTGCAGTGTCACTAATTAGTGCTTGTTAGCGGTAAACTAGTGCAAACTCCCTAATTTGACAAGTCTATTCCAGAGGTGTTGACCTCTCACTCACACCGGCGGCAGCCCTGTCAAACCTGGCACCTCGGGGAGAGACTTGTCGAGTCTACCTGGCTTTGTCGCACCTTTCCTGACACGCTGTCGAGGTTTGACTCATGCTTGGGTGTCAAAATGGCTGTCGACGTACTTTGGAGTGTATCAGGCGGCCACCTTAAAGAGCCGATGTGTGAATGTGAATGGTAGTTGTTACGTAAAATAAAAAAAAAAACAGCGGGTCAATTGGCAAAAGGCGGCGCTCCATGTGAGCAAAAGGCGACTTGACAAGTGTCCGGGCCCATTACGCTGTGTTAGTCTATCCACCGACTTGTGCTCCAGTGGTTATTATGTGCGCCTTTAGGAAGTGCCGAGACGATCATGTCAAGCCAGGGAGATAATAACCTCAACATACAAAAGCACAACATCTGGAGCGAGAGGGAAGATCGTGCTGAACCGTAGCGAAGGTCTGTTTAATGTGGGTAAAGGTAGAAGTTTAATAACCTTGATTATGTAGGTTGCATGCTTGGTGCACAATTGTTCCCACTTTTATCCGCTCCACATCTCTCTGTCTCACTTGCCTCGGTGGAGGTGTTCAGGTTTCACTGTGAGAGTCCCGTTAATCTTCCGCCTCTTGAACTTGAGCGTCCTTACAGTCTATAACACCGCCGCTTTCTTCGCCTGCCATGCATGCAGGCATTTTGTACACTTCCCCTAACCGGGCGCGGTGCTTAGTCACTAGTCGACCTCTCAAACTGTGTTCATTATAACACAGGAGAGAAAGGGGAGGAATCGTTAAACTGATGACGGCACCGCACTCTGAGCAATGTTTCAGTGAACCGTCAAAGCCGCTCAGATCTGTCCCTGCTCCCTCCGTCGCCGCAGCCACGACTGACCTTTTCCACATTTGCCAACATCTGAGCGCCAGCCTTTGTCTGTATCACTCCGATTAGGCCGATTTGTTATTGGAACGCCGTGTTTAGACTGACACTGATTCCTCTGCCTTCTCCGTTCAGGCATGGGGAGACAAAATGTAAAAAAGTCAAATGGAAAAGGACCAAAAAATATTTGCTTTCCAAAGTGAACGGTGCCAAGCCTGATTCAGGACGCCTAATGAGGAAGGATACACTCACTGGCTCTGGTCCAGTACACATAAACACACAACCTCACAAAAAAATGCATGCAGACTCACACGCAAAAGCTGATACATGTGCATTCATGCATATAGGCACACACACAGTGCGCACACGTTTACAACACAGAGTCAGGGCAGGGCTGGGAATTTAAAGTCCCTGCGCCAGACTCAACCCGCACAGGTGTTTTCACTTATTTTGCCCAATTAGACCTCTCTCTGACAGCTCCATCACTTTCTTGTTAGTGTTGTTGCATCTGTCTGGGCAGGACCGCTTTATCTCGGTTATCAGAACATGGAGATTGGTCATGTAATTTCCTGCATAGTTCCCCCCCCACCTTCAACCTGAGCAGAGGTCTAATCAGCCAGAACATTTAGATTCAGATTAAATACTGTGTAAGAGGTAGAAGAGAGAACTAAGCTGCACACTAAACCAAAACGTCATGGATTTACTGGGTAATTTTGGTATTTTTCAACCTGGACGCTATTTTCCCATGTTCTTGTGTCTGAATGACTAATGGGAGCCACAGTATTTGAAACTGGTCCAGCGTTACAGCAGGCAGCTGCGAAACAAGCTGCAATGTAACTATTCAGGGCATGTTTGCGTCGTCAATTTACATCCACTGAAAGGGTTTGTTTTTGCCACTGATTGGGTCAGATTGTATTTTAAGTGTCTGACAACATTATGGAAAGGATCCCTACAGAGATAGACTGTTTTGATCCTTTTTGTTTACCCAGAAACAGCCCAGATATCCAAGTCACCAAACCCACCAGACTCCATTTAAATAAACAATAATTTGATTGTAGTAGAAACACACTTCTTTAAAAGTCAACAGAAACTCTCTTGGTTTGACTTTCCACTGTTCCAACAATCACCAACTCTGGTTTAGTTGAAATGAACTCTTAATTCACCCAGTTAGATGTGAAAACATGCTGCTGCTATACACGCTAAAATTACTGTTTTTTTAAATGGAGTTTGGTGGGTTTGGCGATGGTGATTTCTGGCCTGTTTCTGGTGAAACAAAAAGGATCCTACTCTTGAACAAGAAGGTCTATATCTGTAAGGATCCATTTCATGACGTTAGACACTTTGAATAACAATTTGAGCCTGTCAGTGGTAAAAACAAGCCCTTTTTGGGGACGTTAACGGTACAAACAGGCCCTAAGTGGTTTCATGGCACCCTGCTTTGCTGCTGCTGACTGCAGTGCTCTCACTCAATACTGCACTGATGTTAAAAAAAAAAAAAAAAAAAGCTGTTCCTAAACAAAAGCCAAAAATGTGCGCCAAAAAATATTCGATGGTTTCTACAATATGGCTTCGACCTCACCATCTACATCGCCGGTGTCCTGTTACCAAAATATCTGTAAACATGGGTCAAAGTTTCTCCCATCAAGCCTTTTTTTATGGATCACAACTTTTCCGTGGGACATAGCGTACGCCTCTTTCAGGCCTTGTTTTGTGCATATGCAATGTTCATAAATGAGACCCCTTGTTTTGAAACACCAAACTTACCCCTTAAGCATCCTCCTAAAGTTATTTAGATATTAAAAAAGTAATAAAAGTAAAGTAAGTAAAAAGACAATGACACTGTCTGATCTCTGCCTTAACCTTTACTGTGTTAAACCAGCATACAGCAGCATCTTTGAGTCCTTTAATTTTGCCAAACAAAGCCTGAAAAGTCTGAAAAGTTTGTCGACTCTCCCCACCCAGACGTTCCCAGATCATCAGAGGATATTACCCACAACCTTCACAGTACAACCCTTGGAAAGTTACTCGAAGCAAAATGCAATTATAACATGTCCTTCCAGTTGAAATCATGTCAAAACAGTAGAGTCAATTTCTGTGTCTTTGTGAACAGACTCGTACTCAGGAGATCATTTCATATTCAGGTCACTCCTTCTGTGGGTAAAGTATGTTCCTGAAGTTAATAAAATATTTGCCATTTGCTTGCAACAATTAGCACAAGATAAACACGAGCCAAATTGTTCTTGTTTCTGCTAATGGAGCTAGCCTCTGGCCA
Source organism: Cephalopholis sonnerati (assembly GCA_019142605.1). Lineage (NCBI taxonomy): Eukaryota > Metazoa > Chordata > Actinopteri > Perciformes > Serranidae > Cephalopholis > Cephalopholis sonnerati. The sequence continues at coordinate 4,808,613 of JAGQAX010000024.1, forward strand.
CGCTATAATTATTCCTATTAGCAAATTAAGTCGTTACCTTGCCTCCTTCCTCTTTTTTTTTTTATCAAGCAGTGGAAATTACTTGAAAATGAACACAGGGCCGCAGCTGATTTGTCTGTTAAGCTTCCGGAGTGCAGATAGAGGGTTTTTAAGTGATGGATGTACTTTATCAAACCGCAGGCTGCACACAGTGGAGAGTTCTTCACAAAGCATCACATATACAGTATGCTCTAATATTATGGCCCCTTCTCTGCATTAAAATGTCCGACTGGAGCAAAGCTATACATTATGTAGAGTTGTGTACATACAGTATCACAAATATTTCCAATGATGTTCGAACCCAGAGAAATCTTGACTTTCAATGAAGGACCTGCGTCATTTGGTTGCTATATATTCTCTATGCATGTGCATTAGGGTTGTGTTTTTTTGCAAGAAGCTGTCATGAATTAAGTTCTTATCTAGTTTAAGACACATTTTTCAATACACTTTTTAGATCTTAGTCGTTTTTAACTAGCTTTTATTTTAATCTAGTGCAGAATTTTGGTCTGGATATTCAGTTATCAGAGAAACAAGATGAGCTAACATTAGCTGCAACTCAGCTCCGGCCTCTTCGGTGTCAAACAGTATTGGGAAAATGCTGATTGTTAACATGGAAGTGCTTTTTTTTTTAAGTGTTTTTACTATTTCAAATCACTGGATCCATTTGCTTGGAGGTGAAGAGACCTTTGCGGATAATTTGGCTCCTGGTTACAATCACCTGAACATTGAAGACGGAAGGAATCCTAACTGGGAGAAACTGCAAAGACGAGTCTTTTAGTATTTTTTCATAGCTATTTTTATAGAGTTTTTTTATCTATTTGGCAAAAGATTCAAAGCAGGCTTGTGTTCTTTAATATTCCTAGATTGGATTAAGTGAAAACTACTTTTACATCCAGAATCAAAACCTGAATCCAGCATCCATCAGCTGTATCTAATTTATGTTATATAACCATGACCCTTTTCATTTTCAGTACTTAACACCGTCTCACAATATGTTCCAAAGTTTAAGTCTAAAAAGTTTATGTGCACTGACCATTGTCCTACAGCATGACGGCCATTTCTTTAACCATGGTGGACATGCTCTACCTACTGATCTCAGAGAACAGAGGCCCCCAAAACGTGGAACACCAAGTCCAACGTAGAGTCTAATTTCTTTGTGGTTTGTGGTGTAATTGCATAAGAAAGGAGCCCAAACTCCCTCCCAGGCCCCAGGTATCCTCTTATGTTACAACCGATGGGAAGTCTACCAACCACAAGCCTTATATTAGGCAACTCCAGTGCATACAACGGGACATCGCACCTTCCTCAAAACGGTTGTATCTATTCAAAGCTGTGGTGGAAACACCTTCTCTTGATTTACATGACATATTCAGCACTTTCTCACACTGAGACAAATGCAGCAAAGGTCTGTGTGCATGTTCAGCAGGTATTATGATTTAGTGAGCGTTCACAGCCAAATATGGAATCACAGTTTGAGTTGTTCAGTTGTGTTTGCATGTGAAAGCCTTAAAATCAGTGCCAGGTTTCCTTTCCTTTTGTCTTGCACCCTAGATTAATTTTTAAACACAGCTCTGAATACTCTCTTGGCAGATCTGTGCCCTTCAGAATGATGAAATTCGTTCCATGTAATGTTTACACTAATCCACATCACAGAAGCTCGGCTATCCTCGATACTGTAAACCTCACGACACATCTTAAAGCAATTTAAAAACTCGATCCTTTGGACCTTTAATTGATGAGTGCAAGTGTCCGGTTTCTGTGAAATAATAATCACCGACTGCGTGTGTTCGTTGAAAGCATGACACCGCCTGGGGTTGTGCTCTCTCTGCAGAGCCCACTTACCGTATATTGATTCACTCGGGTCCTCATACCACAAATCAGCGTAAGAATCACTGGAGCCAGAGCACCTGATTCGACACGGATAAGAGTTTTTATGAGAAGCTTCCTTTTGACTACAGTGTGAGAGGCAGAAGTATCCAAGGCTCTGAGGATGTGGTCTGAGGCACAGAGACAAAAAAAAAAGACACTATGCTGTTTCATCTGTGATTCAAAAGGCCTGTGCAGTGAAGTTTATAATATTTCTCATGTACAAATCAAACTACTTCAGCAAATGGTGTCTTTTTCACAATGACGCTTCCACTACTGTCTGCTAATGATTAATTGACTTGCTCCTTGGCTGCAAAACAACCAGTTTGTCTGTTGTCTGAATGTGGGCTCTAATTGGTGATTGGCAGCTGAAGGACATCAAGCTAGAATATGTGATTACAATGAAAAGGAGGATATACACTGGCGCTTAGTGCAGCAGATGCAAAATGATGTAGCAGTGTTCTGACACAGTACAAAAACTAAAAAGGAAAAGTGCTGCTTAGAGATGGAGATGGTCCTGATTGATAGATGTTAAAAAAAACACCAGTAATTCTGCATGTCAATTATATTCGAGGGCCCCAAGGGGCAGCTGGAAGAAAACAAAATGGATCAGTGAATAAAAAAATATAAATATATATTATTTGAACTTTTCATTGTTGCTAAGTGCAGGAAAATACATCCAATTTTACTATAATAAAAGTTATAAATAAGAGTAAATATAGATAATAATGACAAATATAGTAATTATTAAATCCTATATAATTCCCTAGTCACCATCCATGGCCCAATGGGAGTACTAGGGCTCAAGATCAAAGGTCATAATGAATACTTTCGTGTTATCCTAGGAAATGTTTGCGTTTTTTGCAGAAGTTTACTGGGCAAACGCAAAAGTTTTGTTCCCCAGAGAAAAATTCAACTCATTCTCATTCCAAAATCATTGAATACCGCCGCTTTGTTGGTGATTTTGCTTTCAGACATTGACGGCAAAAGCCACCTTCCTGGTGTTCACTTCCTGTATAAATGTAGAGTGAAACCACAATGTGTGATTTTGTTGCCTGAACCTAACTATGTGCTTTAGTTGGCATCGTGGCATTGGTTGCGGTGTCCTGGAATGTCAACGTCAGACGCAGAAGGATGCCTACCGCATTATATGCCGACATGAAGCCTCATGAGACGACTTGGAATGAGAACGTGTTGCAGATACAGAGGCTTTGTCATGTACCTTTGTGTCTGATACAATGCAAGGTACCCTTTAGTGCTTGCAGCGGCCTCTGCGGACATCAATGAATTTAGCATGACAGTGCAACCTCTAGCCTTGTCCCTGATCTATAAACCAGGTAGACGAAGGTGTATGTCAGGGAGATGGTTCAAGAGCATCCACTGCAGGACAACACGTCTAAGGAACAATTTTTCAGTGATCAGACTGTTGAACTGTTGAACTCTAGTGCACATGACCTCACCTTGTCTTTTGACTGCACCCTTTTTCCCCTGAACATTATCGACCTTTTCAGAAACTTCTATTTTCGATTTATTTATTTATCTATTTATTAAGTGAATGATTTTACTGCACCATGAACTTTTAATTTTGCTGGTTTTAGACGTGAAACAGTGTTTCGTATTTATGCTTCATCATAAAAATGACAATAAAAGGAATCTGAGTAGACACACTAGGCTGGCATTTGACTCCGATGTAAACTCACTGGCTGGCAATGTACGACATTTGGAGGAACTGCTCCAGTTATCCACTGACAAATTATTAACCCGACCACAGCACAATGAGATGCTTTGTGCATCAGTCCCATCCCAGCACTGACGGTGGGAGGACCCACTGTTTGGGAGTGTTAATGATATTCTCAACATTTCTCAACACAAAAACATGAAAGTGTCCTTGAAATTTCAACAATTATATAGGTTAATGTTATGGCCATCAGTTTTAATTATTTCGCCATCGATTCTGAGAAATACATTTTATTTATTTGTCAGTTTTCGATAGCAGCAAACCTTAATTCTCAGCTACCACAGCAGGCGAAGATGAAGACAGTCCGCATCGCTTTAGTTTCAGCATTAAAATGCATTTTCACAACATTTCTAGGGTTAAATGTACATTTAATTTTTTTAAAATCTTGGCTTGGTGAATGTTTGATCTTAACTTGTTAGTTATTACAAGGATTCGTTCAGATCTTTCCCAAAAGTTGTTTAAATGCAACATTTTCTGTTGTTGCTGTCCCTAAAGCCATGTAGCTTTGCATGTTGTCTTTGTGTTGTGTAGTTATTTGAGCTGCTAATGTTCATTTGTATTATTTGATATAGTTGATTGTTGATGGTCTTTTAATTAAAAGAAAAAAAACATGGATTTTTGAGTGTCCTAGGGATGACATATTTCATTTTCTTCCTCTTTGGATTTACAACAAACCAGGCCAATTGCTGCCACTCATCTCTGGTTAGTCGATGTGTTTTCGTGGGACAACCCAGAAGTTATATTTGCAAAAAATTCCCCAGAAGACACACAAAAAAAATCTATTCACTACTATGCTTCATCTATTTCTTTGCCTACTCTTGTCCCCATAGATCATATGGTGGATCATATAAGACAAATATTTAAGTAATAATAATTAAAATGGAACAGTGTGACTTCCTCCCCTTGTTGGCGTCTCCACAGTTATTTAGTCCCCTGGACTGACTAAGGTTAGTGTCACATTTGATGCTGTTGGATGACCTGACTCTGGTTGGGAAATCACCCAAATGCTCATACATTCTGGCTGCAGCTGGCAGGTTTGCCAGCCTTTCCAGCTGCTTTGGCAGAACACTAACCATCATTTGGAAGAGCCGCTCTCAATCTAGTTGGCTTGAGAAACAGCAGAAGGGGTTGGTGAACTCTGGAAATGGCTGGTTACTGTTTGGAAAGGTGAGTGTCCTGCCCTGCTTGTGGAGGGAACAGCTTTATGTGTTTTTGTTAATTTGCCCGTGCCGGTTAGCCGAGACTTTCCATATTGTTTGTTACAAACTGAGTGTGTTGATCGGTGGAGTGAATGTAGACTTCCCTAAATCAGGATTAAGATTCTCTGTCACACCAGGTTTCCAACGTCGGAGTGGACTAAATCTTTGTCCCAGTGACTTCCAGTGGTCTATGATGAGATGCTATGACCTTTGTGAGCTGAAGAACCACTTATAAATGACTGTACCAACACACTAAAGACAAATATTTTGTGTGTTTGTCTCCATCACATCTACAGTAAGCCTTGTTTCAAACACGGAATTATGAACTTAAGTCACATAGAGTCACTTGTAGCCTAATTAAGATCTACACCCACTGTTTGTAAAGCCGAGTTCATTGCATTCACAGCAGAAATATTTTAATACTATACACTGGTTGCTAAAGTTGATTGAAGGAGCAGTATGTAAGATTTAGTGGCATCAAGCCGTGAAGTTTGCAGATTGCAAACAGCTACAACTTCTCTTGTGGGCCAGTGAATTCCCTGTAAGAATTTCTTAAGTGTTTATTGTTCGGGAGGTTTTCATTGGGAGCTGAACGATCCATAGAGGTCTCTTCCTTTCTAAAACAAACGGAACAGGTGAATTAAACGTGAAATGGCTGAATAAAGCAGTTTCACATTACAAATCAGTGTTTCTCCGACGATATTTGGCTCATCGTAGGCTGACTGCCAACCAAGCACCTAATACGTGCTTACCTTTTTCCTCTAATAACTTAGGGTCCAGACGTTCAGGAGGACCTGATCCCCTTTTAGATATAAACGGCTGATTTTTTTAGGTAATAAAACTTGATCTTTCCAATTTTCAGGTAATAATCCACTCAATAAATCACACTTATAATATTGTATTCCATTTCTGCTAATATATGCTCCTTAATCTGACACACTGGACCTATAAATACTTTGTAATGACTGTGACCCTAAACACATTGCTCTTTAGCTGTCTGCCAGGTTAGCAATGCCAGTTGCGTTGTCTTTTAGCAGTCGTCTTATTGGTTGCGCTCTGATATAGAATTTCCTAAACTCTCCTGTTTGTTTGTTTGACCCCAGCATTTTCTGAAGTTCGCCCCCTTATGGTGCCAAATTCAGAGAATCAAGGACACAAACAAACCCTTCAATACCCTAATTGGTCCTGTGTTTGTGTCATAGCAGTGTCATACGGTGACGCCATGACAGTTAGCTAAGAATCATTGCTACCAAAGAAGTGAGTCAAGTCAAGTCAAGCAAAGCTGCACTATGCAGTGGAAACATGGCTTTATTCAGATATGTGGCATCCAAAAGTTATTTTAACTTTAGTATAATTTGCATTCTCACGAGAACACGTGTAGAAACAATTTCAGTCAATGTGTGTCCTCACATCCTTAATCCCCTGTGTTTTGGGATTGTTTCCTGTTGTTCTAGATTATTTTCACTGCTAAAAAACCCAACTGCAGTTTGCCTGGAAGAGGACAAAGATCCATATTTTTAGGTGTCTTGGTGCCATTATGTTCTTGTTATCACCTGGCCAGACAAACGGAACCAAAGCACGGAGCTCTTAAAGCATGCTCGGTGCGAACATGCCCTGAGTGTTAAGCGTGTATCTTTTCTCTGATATTACAATGACAGAGTGGACTGCAGATGCATAAAACCTGGCTCCAGTCCCACATTAACATTGCCTGTCTGCTGATAGATTGTCTCTGGCTGCATGTGCAATGCGTTAAGAGGCCTCCCGCCGTTGGTGGAAAGACACCTGCGTGATTGATGCATGCTATTTAGCAGCGGGAAAGAACAAGTGCACCTCCGCTCCAGGGAGTGTTCGCCAGCACCTTGTACCGGACAGCTGTGGGTGGCCAGAGGGAGACGGAGAGAGGAAGTGAGGGATGGAGAGTGAAGGAGTCTGGAGAAAGGCAAAACTGAGGAGAAATGGTAAAAAACTGAGGAAGACAGAAGAGAGCAAGAAAGAGAAACTTGAAGAGAAAAACTAAGATGAAATGAGAGAAAGAAAAAAGTGGATGTGTGAGAAAAAGAGCAAGCGACCTACATCTGTTCCTCATTATCCTCCTGGCCCCCTCTCTGGTAATCGCTCCATCTGACATAACTCACAGCAGACCTCACTTTGACTACAGATGGGAGTCAATGGGAGGGGGGTAAAAGTTATTCAAGGCAAAGATGCAAAAGGTACGACTGATCTCTCTCTCACTGAGCACGAAGAAACAGGAAGCAGAAAATCCCCTCTGTCCCCACAGTATTGTTCCATCAAAGGGAAATTCCAGTTTCATAGAACCTGGGATTTTTTTTTCCTCCCAGTGTTGGACATCATTCCTTTCGGTGATAATTACATCCTACTCACCAAGTTAATTGCTGAGATCTGGCAGGGCCACAGCATTGCTAAACACAAGCAGCCAGATGATCAGACAGGTTGTAAATAAAGCCCCGGGTTGGCCAAATTTATTAAGACTAGAAAAAAAGAACAGAAGAATTATGACCTAACCAGTCATATTCAGAGAGGGATTATTACTAATGGATTATTACCACTTCACTTTTACCTCCAAATGAAGTGCTTTAGATAATCTGGCTCAACTGTTAGCGTGTTTACAGCCTGTCTCATAATGTGATTTTTTTGTGTGTGCAGATGTCTCATTACTTTGTCGAGTACAGTGTTATCAGAACTAAAAGAAATGGTGGTTAAGATGAGAAAAAGAAGACCAAAGTTGTAGCAAACTATTATCGTCCTACTGTAGCAATGAAGGAGCAGAAATAAGCAACACTACTCAGCATATCTTCAACGCATATGGTATCTTATAAAAGGCTGTGCACACAGTTTGTGTGATATGTTACAATTTAGCGGCATGATATCTCGTGAGGTAATGCCCCTACCGGTTACCCCTGCTACCCCTGCCTCCAGGGTGAAAGTCTGTGTTTGTTGGACCCATCCACCACCCCTCCTGCCAGCCCTACTCGGACTTCCACCATCTTAACTTGTCGTTATTGTCCTGCTGTGTTTCCCTCTGATGCTGCTGGGTGTTGTTAAACTATAGCCCCTTTTACACTGCCAGATTTTCCGCGAATGTGTGTTTGTTTAATCCACTGACCCAAACTTCCTTCCTACACAAACTTTGTTACTCTTCACGCAATGCAACCTGTCTTCAACCTCATTCTCATTCTGAAGTCATCAAATACGACTGCATGGTCATCAGTTTCGGTGTCAGACACCAACGAAAACAGACATGCGGTGGCGTCAGTTCATAATGCCAACTGACAACTGTCTCATTTAGGGGCATGGAAAGTCCCTCTAAAGAACGGACTTTCACCCAGGAGCCAGGTGTCCGCTTCCCTTATGAATGTCGAGCCAAACCGTGATTTTTTTTTTCCAAACCTAACCATGTGCGTTTGCTGCACAAGGAAATAAAAGTAAATATGAGGTCTTTTACTGACCTGTATGCCTTTAACAAGTAGAAACTGTACATTTCCTGTGTAAACAAAGTGTGTTTTGAAAAGACACGATGCATGTAACAGGCTTAAATTGACATGCTGTCCCAGAACGTCAACAACTGATGCACCCAGGATTCTAACACATGAAATGTCGACATGAAAGTGCACTGTGGGGAGTGAGAATGTGTTGTCTCATCATATGACATCATATATCTCATCGGTTGCGTGATTACAGCCCTCTAAGGCTCATGATTACATGGCTTTTATGGTAATTATGGTGCATTGCATTTTGTAGGAAATTGAGGGAATTAAATTGTGCAAAATAAATAGAAGTGTAGGCACAAACAGTGAATGGAAACAGCCTGCGCTTCTCCAGCTGACCTCAACCTCTGATCCCTCTTCGAAGGGGCAGCAAAACAATAATAAACTCCCTCAAAAGAAGGGTGTCCCAAGAAATAAGAAATTACATGTATGCAAATGGGAAAGGGGAGGCGAAGAGTGTGTTATTATAATCAGATCCTCCTCAGTATCTTGCAGGTCATTGAATTCTTGAGGATGTGCAGAGGCTGTTGAGGCCTCTGCCTGCACTTAATCACGATGTCTTGAAATGAGATCCATAGTCGCCGCGAGGAGCCCCCGGGGGCCGGCGGCCCACTTGTAGACTCGGGAAGGTCAGGCCCCTATTGTGCTCCTCGATGGTCAAGTGCTCTTTTTTAATCACGGAGCTGCTCTCGCTCTGAGTATTGCAATCATTCAGACACCAGGATCCCGTTGTCCGTAGCGGTGGTGGAATATGCAAGGTGTTTTTTGTGTAATTAAATTGCTGATACTGTGGAAGCAGGTGTGACATTTGGCAGGTTATAGCAGCTGTCAGCACCTGTGGCATGACTTATTTCTGTCGTTTACACCCAAATATCTCAGTATGCACAGTTTCCAAGAACAAATTTATATACAAATCAGCCTCCATTTGAACCGAGATACAAAATATTTAAATGCTGTTTGATTAATGACCTTGGCCTTATCTTACATTCTAAAAAGCAAGGACTTCTATATCTTAAATTGTCTTAAATTTTGAGTTCAGGCAACACTGCACCAACAAGCACACAACAAAGTGTGTTATCTGCAATGGCTTTATATGCAAATGATGAAGACTGAAAGGTATTACTTTGATAAGGGAAGCAAAGTTTCTTGTTCCTGTCTGTGATCTGGCTTATTAGTCCCTTCTGAAATGCTAAAATCAACTAAACGCCTTAAATACACTTTGTATATTCGTTTTTTTGTCCCTGGAACTGAGAAGCCAAGGCACCAATTAAGATCAGTGGGTTTCTTTTTTCATGTGTCTCCTTTTGTTAAACAGAGGGGTACAGTCTCTTTTTTAACTTTGGTTTGTAACACCCTGGCTTTTCATCCCAGTTTTTGTAGAAAGATCAAAAGGAGGTGTCCAGCATTTGTAGAATTCCACAATTAGTGGTTCTTGCACGAAGATACACCGACACACACCCGAAATGTGCACGCAAACTGAATTAAAGGCAGATTTGAAATGATTGGCCCACCTATGCTCAGATATATTACATTTGTTAGTCTTTGGCAGATTCTGGCTCTAATCTGTCTCCAGTTTCTACCTCCGTCCCAGTCTCGTGAGACAGTCCAGGACAGAGTGAGCAAAGCTCCTGAAGGTGTATTTTGAAGCCGTCGTTGCCAGAGGGTAAAAGGATCAAGCAGAAATTGAACAGAGTAGAGGGAAAGGGCTCCAGCGAAGACACCTCGCAGCTGTAAAAACACAGCGAGACACACACTCACACGGGGACGAGCAGAAGACTCGGAGTGGCGGCTCCAGGTGACTGCACACCTTGACTTCCATTTATCAAAATCCTGTTTACACTGGCTGACAAGACCGAGCCGCGGAGGAATCGACTTCCCAGGAAAGATGGATGTGGCACGCTCCGCAGCTGTGAGAAAAGCCTGGCAGCTGTGGCCAGAGGCGATTCCCAAAGATTTGGAGGGGAATTGGTGTTACACTGAGGTGGCAATCTGGCATGAAGTGCTTGTTGGAAGAAAAAATACATACTGTGGTTGAGAGAAACGCTGTTTTGTGAGTACATTGTTAGAGCAGATCGGACCTAAGCATCTCTTAACTCTTTTTTTAAACTTTAAATTAAATTTTTGCTGAATGTGAGGGATACACGGCTCCATATTCACACCTAGGAGCTTTCCATTGTAATAAAAGTCCTCAGATTCTGCCTGTTGCCAGCCGCAGTATGGCTCATATGCCCTTAGGCAAGGTACCAAACCCTAAACTTTATTTGGAGCCGCTCAGTGACCCCCCAGAAGAAAACGTTTGTTGTACTGGGCAGCTCTTGGTGTGAAGTCATGTATTTTTAAAATTAAAAAAGGTCACCTCAGACAAATGTAATTAAATGCATAATTGAAAGTGATTAACACATGTTTCTCATCGGCTTTCTCAAACGAGAATTTATGTGCATGTTTCAGCTTGTCTTATTTGCTCTCTGTCCAGATATAGCTACAGTAAAAGAGGAAAAAGTGCGGAATTTTAAAAACCACAATCACAAACAGCAATGATACAAGGCTATTTCTAAAATAAAATGGAAAAGAAAATAGACTACATACGCCGAAACTATTGGCACAGCAGCGATAGTTTGGCTTGCTGAGATGCTGACAGAGTTTCTTGGCTGGCTTTGGGGCATTTATCGGTGCTCTAGCCTACTGTCTGAACCCGGCGGCTCCGTGGAGCTCTGTGGTCACAACAGCATAGCATCCTGAAGCCGGGAAGTTGCCCGCGGAACTCCATGGCAGGCTTTCCGGCTCTTTACCGCTTCCTTGTTGACTTTGACATCTTCGCAGAGGTCTATTGTCTACACCACAAAGTGCCCAGAGTCTGGCCACGAGTTCTTCATGAGCATTTCATGGTGCTTCCACTTCCTGTCTGGACCCAGCGTTCTAAACCAGGTGTGCTTTTAGGTCCCAGAATTCGGCACTGATTGATTTAACATGAATCAATACTTGGTGGTGCTAGAAGTGTGCCATATCATCTCATTCACGATAATACCAGTGTAATTTTTAATTTGATATGAAAAATTAATATCGTGATGCTACAATATTTTGCCTTGTTGACATATTGATGTCATACTGTTACCCAGGGCAACAACAAGCATGGCTGAAAGTGAAATAATTTGCGGAGCAGCGTCAGTAGTGTGTAATAAACTGTGGTGTCCTGAATGTTTTACTTCTCAGACTCTTTTAGCGACTTACTGCTCAGAGGGAACTCATTCAGCGGCTCCTCTGGCAGCAGCACAGCGTCTCGTCTTCTCTCTCGGCGTGCGCACACGGGAGTTGGTGTCCTCAAGAGATTTTGTCATAAACCTTTGATAATGTAATAGGTTTACATTGACTCTTGCGTCTCGACAAAAGCATGATGATTAGAGGAGAAATGGCAGAGCATAAAGGTCCAGGTGGAAAAAAAAACAACTCAATCATTTAGGATTTTACTAACAGAAGGTAATCAGCTGTTGATTTATATATATAGATCCCAGGGGACAATTTTTGTATTTGGGATCTGTTTAAATGTGTAATTTTTGGTAGATTTTATTTTGTTAAAATTATCAATATCGTGCACAGAATCTGAATCTCACTCTGAGTTTCTGTTGTAGTTTACAAACTGAAGAAATGCTGAATATTTGAAGCACACTGTAAAACTGTATCACTTATTTTGTTGCAGTTCTATTTTCCTAAATAAATAGTACTTTTTTATTAATTTGTTATATTGTCAAGAATATTGCAAAAATACCCTCAAATATTGTGATATTGTTTTAGGGCCATGTCGCCCACCCCTGTGCAGTACCAAAAAAAATTTGGTCAGTACCGTTAATAGCAGGGGAAGCTGTGGCTTAAGAGGTAAAGCAGGTCGTTCCCCAATCTGAAGAGTGGCCGTTCTATCTCCAGCTTCTCCAGTTCACACTTTTAAGTATCCTTGGGCAAGATACTGGTTCCCAAATTGCTTCCAATGGCACAGCCTTTGGTGTGTGAGTACGTGTGAATCTCTAAACTGAGTAGCAGGTGGCACCTTGTATGGTAGCCTCGGCCACTAGTGTGTGAATGTGTGTGTATGTGGGTGATTTTTTTTTTTTTTAATAAACATGATATTTTTATTGATAATTCAATAAGACGCACAAAGCATCAACAAGCAAACATAGAACCAGCAAGGACAGAAATCAGAAACCAACCACCCACCAACCCAGAGACAGACCATCGAAAAAAAAAAAAAAGACAAAAAATAAAATAAATAAATGAAAAAGAATTTTAAATGTATATATACATAAATATAAAAAAAGGAAAATAATTAAAAAAACATGAAAAAATAGAATAAAATGTAATAATAAAATAAAAATAAATAAATAATTAATAAATACAAAATAAATACAACAATTAAAATTAATTGTGTGACATAGGTAGGGGAGTATTACATGTTTCATTACAATTTTTCAGCTCCCATATTTGCTACAAAAGTTTGAATGGGTGAATTTGAGTTGTTGGGAGGAGTAGAAAGACGAAATACAAATGCAAGTTCATTACCATTGAAAGTATCAAGTTTGGTGCCGAACCCTAATGGTGTCAGACCTGTTTGTGTTTCCTTGAGTCTTTAGGTGTCTTTAAATATATACCTCATGATTCCCTGTAAACATTAGCTTGCTAGTGGGTGATGTGATTATCACATTCATTTAGTCATGTCTATGGCTGTTAGCATGTTAGCTGCGTTAGTGGTTCATACTCACAAACACACTCTCAATTAAATTTGCACAAACCAGTTGACATACAATAACCTCGGAGCTTTCAGGGCCCCTGGACTTCATGGGGCCCCGGGGCAACTGCCCGTTTTGCCTGGTTGGTAATCCAGCCTCCTGAACTGCTCATTCCCTCCACGAGGAGAGAAAGACAAACAGAGGTAAGATCAAAGGTCAGCAGTACAGTTTAGACTTCACCGCGGAAACAAATTATGCTCATAAATACGACTAAATGATAAATAATCCTTTCCTGGACCACCGCTACTTCCTGTCGGAGCAGGAGATCAGCTCAGTTTCACTGCCCACACAGCTCACACTCTTTGGCTTTTGTAGGGCAGCAAACATGTGACACAATAATGTAATAAGGTAAGCTTCACTTAAATACAGGAGAGGCGTATTAGATATTTTTATGGCTTAAAAAGAATGCATAATAACGTGCTGCTGAAATTGCCTCTGGGAGTTGGATAGGAGTGTAGGAGGGTGGCAGAGGATTGTACATGTAAAAAAAAAAAAATCTCTTCCCCTTGCTGTGTTCCTGAGCTCAGATAAGCCAACATTTCCTCCCTGTTTGGGTTTATTTTCCTACGGCTTTAGAGTCAGGCTTCATATCCCACGCTACAAAGCCTCTGCTCAGTTGAAACCGTAGCCGTCTAAAACCTGGACTCGTCGTGTCCTCTTGCATGACCCCCACCTCCAGTGTTGACCCTTCAGCTGATACCTCCCGTAGTACACAAGAAGCATGCACACCATCATGAGAAGTACATATATTAACGATGTACATCATTTACATTCCACTTGGATGTACTGTACATGTGCAGAAACAGGAACACAGTGAGCGCAAGGCAACAAAGACAGAGGTGAAAAACAGATTTACAGAATCATGCGGCCATTTTCTTGCACAAAGAAAAAAAAAAAACCCCTAACAAAATGAAGAAAAAAAAAGATCACAAAAGGACAGATGGATTTTAATGTGCACTTATCAATCACCTCAGTAACACACACTGATTGGTTTGAAACATTCAGGTTTGGTTTTGTGATGTTTTCTCTCAGGCAACTGATACTAATAAAACTTCAAAGAGCACCTTAACTGTGGTCGATCTGGACTAACCTGGGAATGGCGTGGGTGCAAACTCACACATAAACTGGTATTTTCTTTTTTCTTTTTCCTGTTGCTGAGGAAAATAAACCACCGTGGAGCCCCTTTCCCCCTCAGGCTCTCTCCCACGTTTAACATGTTATCCTCGACATCTGTAATAATAAGGGGTCATTTGTTGTGATTACGGCTTTTATCTGCGACCTGCATCTTACATCCACAACATCCTCTCCGTTACACCTTCCTCCCAGTGCCGGCGTGTTTACACTCACAACGTTAGGCTCTTGTCTGGGGAGGCTACGCTTAATTCACTGGTACTGTGACAGATATGCATAAACAGTAACATTGTACAATAATACACAGTACAGGGAAAGGTGGAGTAATATCCATACTGATAGGTTTATCCTGTGCTGCTCTTCTGGAAGTGATCTCAAGTGTTAGAAAACTTGAGATCACTGGTTTGCATCCAGCCTTGTTGCATGTCACCCCCAATCTCTCAATATTTTCAGGTGTGCTAGATAAATGTGATGTATTTTAGTGAAATTCATATTATTATTTATAGCAACCACCACACCTTTTACCTGTACTATTGCTACAAAAGCAAATATTTTTTAATGAGACGTTGTGAACGTACAGCCATGATTGTTGCCAAAAAGCAGGTATTTTTTAATGAGTTTGGGACATTTCCAGCTCTATTTGTGGCAACACAAGCAGGTAATTTTTAAATGAGAATTTGGGACTTTCCTGCTATGTTTGTAGCAACAAAAGCAGGAATTTTTTCCTCAACATTCGGGACATATTCTGCTGTGTTTGCAGTGAAAAAAGCAGGTACTTTTTGTACTTTTGAGACATTTTCAGCCATGTTTGAAGCAAACATGGTTGGTATTTTTTTAACCAGAGGGTGGGACATTTCCAGCCATGTTTGTTGCGACACAAGCGGGTATTTTTTAACGAGAGTCCATGACATGAACAACCATGTTTGTAGCAAAAAATGCAGGTGTTCTTAATGAGAGTTCTGGACCTTTCCAGCTGTGTTTGTAGCAACACAAGCAGGATTTTTTTACTCAACATTCAGCACATATTCTGCTGTGTTTGTAGTGAAAAAAGCAGGTACTTTTTAACCAGAGTTTGAGACATTTTCAGCCATGTTTGTCGCAAACCCAGTGGGTATTTTTTATTTTTTTTTTTTCAAAAGTGTGGGACATTTCCCACCACACCACCACAAGTGGGTATTTTGTAAGGAGAGTTCATGACATAAACAGCCATGTTTGTAGTAAAATTGCAGGTATTTTTTTAGTGAGAGTTCTGGACATTTCCGGCCATGTGTGTAGTGAAAAAAGTTAATTTTTTAAATTTGTATTTATTTTGTTATATTTTTCTTTTCTTTTTTTTTTTTATCAAAGTCTGGAAATTTCCTGCAATATTTGTAAAAAAAACAAAAAGTAAATAAATTATTCTATAATTATTTTATAACCTTGCATTTCCAGCCGTTTTAGTAGCGAACACAGCTTCACCTCTGTTTGTAATGACAATGAGGTGAGGACATTTTCAACAATGTTTGTAGCTACAGAGTTGGTTCTTTGTAACCTGAAGTTGGGACATTTCCCTCTGCGTTTGTAGCAACCAAAACAGGTATTTTTAACTTAAAGTTTGGGACTCACCCGGCCATATTTGTTGTGACAAAAGCAGGTATCTGTCAGGGACATTTCTAGCCATGTTTACAGTGACCCAACCATCCCAAATCAGGAAGTTTTTAACAAGAGATATCCTCCAAAGAGTTTGTAGCAATCAAATGGGGTATTTTTAAATGAGAAGTCAGAAAATTTCCTGCCATTTTTGTAGCAAAAAAGTATGAATTTTTAAATGGAAATTCAGGACACTTCCAGCTATCTTTGTAGTGTAATACCAACCCGGGTATTTTAAGCCAAAACATAATGTTTTCCTGACCCTAACCAAGTAGTTTTTGTGCCTAAACCAAACCACATGTTAACAACAGGTTTGTCACAACATAGAATTGGAAATTGTTAAAAACTGAAACACACAGTTTCAGCACATCCAATATATAGGTGTTTTGCAGAAATGCATAATTCCAACATTTATCCTGGTGACTGGGTTGGATAGCTCCGACTATACGGCCTCTGTTACCACTGTGTTTATCACGATCAGTGGTATCAGTATCACTCTGATAAACATCCTCCTCTTTTTAATGTCATACATTTAGTTCAGTCACACTGG
Source organism: Cephalopholis sonnerati (assembly GCA_019142605.1). Taxonomy (NCBI): domain Eukaryota; kingdom Metazoa; phylum Chordata; class Actinopteri; order Perciformes; family Serranidae; genus Cephalopholis; species Cephalopholis sonnerati. The sequence continues at coordinate 4,825,046 of JAGQAX010000024.1, forward strand.
AATTAAACAGAACAAAAGTAACATTATCCATTTGAGCAGAGAGTGGTTTTGAGTGTGTGTGTGTGTGTGTGTGTGTGTGTGTGTGTGTGTGTGTGTGTGTGTGTGTGTGTGTCAACTTTTGTCCAGCCAACACTTCATTGTGCCTCGGCGATCTCTCAAAAGAAAGTGATATCTTTTGTTGGCAAGATGGAAAACACTGGGGCGTCTCCCAGATTTGGTCTGAGCGCTGAGGAACTGTCGGAGGATGTGACAGTATTGTGTTGGGAGAATAATGTAACTTGTCAAAGTGGTAAACAGCGTTGCGAGGAGTGGTCCTGCGAGGTGACGAGCAATGGTGACGGTGTCAGAAACGTCTGCGGCCCTGACATAATAAAAGGCAATGACTTCCTCGTGAACTGGCGAAGTTTCATTGTGGAGAAAAATGTCTGTATCTTTTTCTGTCCTGACGTTTTGAGAAAGAAAGAGAATGACAGCAACATAAAGATAATTTATTCATATTTCTTGATATTTTTTGCTTTTATTGTCTTATTTTCTCAATGGACATGTTTTCTTGTTCATTAACTTGTCTCTGTAGTGCTTTTTTTGGGCTGTTTTGGGATCTTTATAAGCTTATTTGTCTTTATATTTTACTTAAAGTGTCACTTGCACACATCTTATTTTTCTTGGCAGGTTTTATGTTTTAGCAGCATTCAGTGAAACCTTCACTAGAGAGAAGCAGTTCCTCAACTGTACTGTGCTCATATCTCCCTCAATCTCTATTATCCCTTCTTCCACACCTTAGAACAGATTAGAGCGTCGCTTGCTATCTCCATCCAAATCTAACCGGATTAAGGGGATAAAAAGCCACACTTTAACGTTTCCAGACAATTACCTTTTAAAAACCCACTTCAGTTCAGTTTATCCGCTTTTTTGTTTGTAAAAAAAAAAAAAAGAAGAAGAAGATTTCTCCCACCTTTTTTCTCTGCAGATATAAATCAGCGATGCAGGGGTGAATCAGAAGGTGGGTAAATCCAGGCAGTAATCATCACTTAAACAGCCGTCAGTTTGAACACGGGTGGATTATATTTTAATCTTTTATTTACCTCGCAAGATGCGATATCGCCTTAAGGGTTGGTTCACCCAAATTACAAATCAAAACACACTATATTTTCTCTCTTACCTCTAGTGGTATCTGTGCAGATGAAGTACTTTTGGTTTTATTCTGTTTTATTTTGAGATATTTACCTCTGGGACTTCTTAAATGTGTGCTGTTTGTGATATTTCTCTTGCCAGGAACAGTGTCCTCCTTACTCTAGATTATCCACAGAACTTGCTGTCATCATCATCATCATCATCATTTGGACCTCTGTGTTAAAAGTTAATTTACATTAGTTTACTTTCCCTAAAATAATACTTAACTTTGGAAAGGTAAAGATGATATTCTGAATACAATGACAGGTTTATCCCCACATCTGATTGTCCTGCCAGCTGCAGACCAAATCCAAGAATAGAAACATTTGTTTGTATATTAAATACAAAAAATGTTTAGTTGAAGTGAAACAATACCGTTGGAGATGTTTTGCAAGATCCGGATATGTGAGGTTTGTGCATGTGAATGTGATTTACCCCAATAATTTGTTTCCAAGAAATAATATTTACACATCAGAGATTAATATCGTACTTACTTTGTCAGAGACACTCAACATCAGTATCCCTGTGTTCTCCCTCACAAACACACACACGAGCACGTCCTGCCATGTTTACGCATTCTTGTACATGGAGAGACTTCTTAGGCGCAAATACACTGTTTTTGAAATGTTTATTCTTAATAGCACACAATTTAGCTTTTATTTACAAGGCGATAGATGCAGCTTCCTGTTTTAAGACACATATACTATGTAGATACACACCAGTCAGCACACACACACCCAACTTGTCATACACTGATGCTTGATTGGTGGCCTTTTATGTAAGATACCCAGGCACCTTTTGGCATCTGAATGAGACGCACCAGGCTACATCATTATTTGGAGCGAGAAAGCTGATTTAGGGTGGGAGGAAGAAATGGTGGATGGGTCAAACAAACACAGGACTTTCACCCAGGAGACCTGTGATCATGTCCCATGGAAAAAAGTCAGTGTTGAATTATTTAAGAATGCAGCGTCGTATGTCACTTGACTTATGTCATGTTTGTCACATGATATATGTTAAATTAGGAAGATACATGGTTATTTTAACCCAATCCAAACAAAAAAAAGAAGTAAATCTATGGTAGAAGTTTATTTTCAAACGAGCTACCATGGAAGTTTATTTTGAAAAGTGGAAATTGACCCTTGATCGTCCGTAAAGCTGTTGGAGCTAGCATGGAGCTGACACCCCCTAAAGAAATACTATATTTTGGGGAAAAAGATATTAATATTTAGATGACAAAGCCTAACATACAGATCACAGTGTGAAAGTGAACCACATCGCTGCTGATCGAGACAGAAGACAATGAAAATAAAGGAAAACTTAGCAGATTTTCACCTGGCTGTGTGTCATCACATTGTGTGCAGATGAATGGTGCTTTCCTACCTTGCTGCCAGTACATGGACCTCCACTGGCGGACAAGCAAGGAGCTCTAGGTGAAGTTATACAACATTTATTTGCACACACCGTGATGACACACAGCTGGTTGAAATCTGCAAAGTTCCCCTGCTTCCGCTCACTGGTTCCTTTACCGCAGGTTCATCATTAAAAAGCAGCATGTGTATACATCCAGTAGGTTTTAGCTTCAGTAGCTAGCTAGCTAACCCTACTCTTCAGGGTTTGATTTTGGTTCTGGAACAGTTACGTCTCCAGGTAACAAGCATCATTATTACACATGCCTCGGGCACATCACTGGGAGCCGTGTTGTGGTAGGACCCTTGTCGGAGCTGGCCAATGCTACGTTATGATTGGCCAGTCTGCGTTTGAGTGGCAAGACTTAGTGAAGGTTCAGATGACACGTTGTCTCTGAATATCCAAAAAATATGCTACAGGGGTACCTAGAGCATTATTAGTAGTTTATCTTGGTAATGAGAGGTTTCGTCACTTGCAGTTTGTTGTACATGATTCTTGATTGTTGGTGATGTTATTATGGAGCACTTCGTTGTTAAATGTCTGTCTAATTGTAACGTCTTTTTGTTGTGGTAGTATTTGTCTGACAGTTGCCACAGAGAGACAGAGCCAAAACCTGCACCAAAAACTATAAGATAACCTTTAAAGAAGTGTCAGTGTCCTCACTTCCTGTCTCTGTGACTACATCTAGCACGTATCCCATCATCTCGTTCAGAGAGGGGACACAGATGAGGCCAATCCAGGTGGTATGAGTCAAACTAACACCCCTCCTCCTCCACATAGACAAACGCAAACACACACCCCGCCCCGAAACAGCCCTGGCGTTACTTCCCTAAACCCCCATAACCATCCGACTGCAGACAGTTACCCCCCTTCATTAAATCCCAGCCCTAGGTGAACTCCGTCTTGGCTCGGGCCACTGCCGCCTCCTTCAGCAGCAGCTCAGAGGGAGACGAGGGAGAGGTGAGGTGATGGCGGGGGGCATCCGCCACTCTTATTGTTTCATTCATTTGCTGTGCATGCTTAAAGCAGCAGCAGCCAGGATTTTAATACAATTATAACTTTTAGCTTGGCAAACTAAAGTAACAAATGCTAAACGAGCAAATAAACAAGTACAGTTTGTACACTTCTACGTATCGGTGTGTTTTTGTTGTTGTGCTTTAGAACATCACCGGCACCGGCGTCTTTATGGCCTGATGGCATTTAAACTGTTTCCTAAACTGTAATGCTGTTGTGTAGGACATACTCGCCAATAGCAGGTTACTAAGATGACATCTAAAGCCGCCAAGCTGCGACACTATTGTTGTAATTTCCAGCAGTGAGAGTAGCAGCCCAGAATCTGTGTGAGCCTCAGGGCTCTATATGGCTAAACTTCCTGTGAGACAAACACATACGGCATCATCTTCAGTCCAGCTGATGTGCTTGTACCCACATAATGTAGTCATTGATGGCTTCCTTGTTTCTGAACTATCTGCAGGAAAATGGTCGTTTTGCTGTTGTACTGAAGTAACACTGCTTTATTCTGTGCTGGAAACACATTGTGTGTGATGGAGGATAATGGAGGAAATATTCAGGTCAGAACTTTAAAGCTCCAAAGTTTGACTCTTTTCTGAGACTTACAGTAAAATGCAGTTGAGTATATTTTTGACTGTAATGAATACTAACATTTTAGGCCTTAAGTCAGTGCAGGTAAATTGATGTCACATACTCTCGTGACCTTTGACCGTTATAGATAGTTTCATGCCTTTGCACTGCCAATAGCTGTGGCCTTAAGGTATTAAGTTTCTGGGTCTTCCATCCATCCATTCATCCCATTCTTGTGAATGCAATATCTCAAGAAAGCCTTGAGAGAATTTCTTCAAATTTGGCACAAATGTCCATCTGAACTCAACAATAAACTGACTAGATTTTGGTGATGGTCAAAGGTCAAAGGTTAGGGTCACTGTGACCTTGCATACATTTAATTCTTGTGAACGCGATATCTTAAGAAAGCCTGGAGGGAATTTTTCCAAAGTTGGCACAAACAGTCACTTGGATTGAAAGATAAGGTGTTTAGATTTTGGTGGTCAAAGGTCAAGATCACTGTGATCCCGTCTGTCACGTTCTTGTGAATGCTGTATCTCAAGAACACCTTGAGAAAATGGCACAAACACCTACTTAAATACAAAAACAGGTTTGCACACCAGAAACTGCTCCTTTTGGAAACTTTGATCATACCACCACATGCTACGTTTTGGGCACCAGCCCGTCATCATACACGAACAAGATAAGGAGACACGCCTCTATATGTAAACAATACACACCTCTATATACATAAAATGCATACAGTATACGATACATTTACAAGAAAATACACTTTAAGAAATACATTAACAAAAAATAAATGTACAAAAAGGCTAGCAGTGCCTAGAGTATCATCTGCTGCTAGGTGATATTCTAGGCACTTCTGGCCTTTTTGTGAATGTATTGTATTCCCGCGGTGTAATTTTGTTCTGGTTTTGCAGTGTTGAACTCGGTTTATGTATAGCTACAGGTGTTATCACATGATCTGTTGGTCCCCTTATCTTGTTCATGTCTGATGAAGAGATGGTGCCTGAAAGGTCACATGTGGTGATATGATTAAAATTTCCAAAAGGAGCAGTTTCTGGTGTGTGGACCTGTTTTCATGTTTGGATGTGTGCACTGTATTTGAGTCTTCATAAACATCTACTTGGGCTCTAATATTAACTGAAAGGTCAAGGTCGCTGTGACCTTACATCCTTCTCATGTTGTGAACGCAGTGAGACGGATATCATAATGTTCTGAAAAACACTGTTCTGGTGTCGTATCATTATATCTCAGGAGCAGAAGGGGAGACATTTGGTTAAAATACTGAATCGGTAACTCTAATTTTGGCTGTCCACCTTGAAACTGTGCTGCTGGGGGGAAGATGTGTGTGAAGCATCCATGTTTTCACAGACATGCATGTAAACTGTAACTGCAACTTGACGGGTTCCCAGAGACATACAACCGCAAGGTGCTAATTCTAGTTCCTTTCACCTTTCTCAACTTTTTAGCTATATTTATACCCCTCAGCTGGAGGCTATGGATCGTAATTGTTGTACATGAATATATGAATTTAATCAATATCAATATAAACATTTTAAATGGATTAACTTATATAATTAATTTATATTTCTAACTTTGCTAAAATTGCGCCGTGACCCCCAAACTGCCCGGAGTCGTCCTGTGGCCCCTCACCCAGGTTTGGATCCTCATGTTGAGAACCGCTTTGTTAATGGAAACCAAACAGAGAGAGAGCAGACAGAGCGTTGCTTTTGAAGTAAGTTTGAAAAGTGAAAAAGTAGACAAACAGCACATCAATAGAGCAAGTTCAGCAAACTGAAGAAAGTACAAACAGAATGAATGTGTAGTTCACAGCAGGTGGTTTGCTGTTTCTTGTCTTTTTCCTACAGGCATAAGAAAGTGTATGGTTAAGTGTGTGTGTGTGTGTGTGTGTGTGTGTGTGTGTGTGTGTGTGTGTGTGTGTGGGGGAGTGTGTGCTCCTGAGCCTCCCCTACATTCTGTTCTCTGTGTGTTAGCAAACGCATCGACACGCATCCTTGCATGTAAGGCAGTGTGTGTGTATGTTTCATTCTCTCAGGCGCTCGCCGAGGAGAGGTGTGTGTGTGTGTGTGTGCATGTGTGTGTGTTTGTTTAGTATGGATTGGGTCAGTGCAGCCAGGCATGTTTTCAAACACAAGCTACCAGTCAGATCAGAGTTCCTACACAGGTCTGTCAAGTGTGGAAATGTATGAAAACCAAAAAAATATTGGTTATGTACAGGTCCTGATGGGTTTGGATATTACACAGGGATCGCATGAAGGGACAGCACCTTTGAAAACAAAAACAGAAAACAGATTCAGGAGTCTGTTGTGTTTCGCTCTTTGGAGCAGGGTTGTGGTCAGAGGAGTTGTGATCTCTAGAAGTTATTCTTAATTCCGGCGCGAGATAAAAGAGTGTTCTTGGAGCCAATGACACGGCTGCATCCAGGTTCTTCAGGTTTGCTCAGTCAGCTGCCAACAATACACACAGGTAGGACGTGGCATCGAACCTTAATATTTTTTTGGGTACCAACCAAAATGGGTTCACAGGACCTAGTATCAAAAACAAAAAGTGCACCAAAAGCTGGCCTCAAATGCCAGCTCAGCTTTAGACTCAACTTCGTCACCATCAGCTTTTGATTTTTATTACAGTGTTGGCAATTTTCGACTTTGAAGTTCTCGTAAGGCTGCTTGTGTTTAGCACTTAACATGTGAAGAGTTTGGCCTCTCAATACTAGAAAGAACTTCCAATGGGTGAAATTTACCATTGACTGTTTTTTGATTGTATGTAACTTTGTTTCAGTAAAAAGTCCCTCAGCCCATGTCTTTTCCTAAAAGTGCGTAATGTAACGCCAAAAATTGTCATTATAGATTCAGATTTAAAAAAAAACAAAACAGCTATTCATACCAATAAGCGCCAGCAGGTAAAATGTACCCCTGTAGAAAATGTTACTTTCATGCTATTAATTTCAGGTATTTAGATAAACATCCTATATTGCAGTGGCAAATGCTTTTGTTTACTACTGTGAATAATGGCATGCTAAGTCATGTGCTAACCTTCACTGTGGACAAGAGGAAAAAAGTTCTGGATGTCCATTAGGCAGTGCACTTTTCAGTGAAAGTTTATAATTATTTTATTGTCATATTGTCATTTTGTGAGTAGCATAAAGTAACTATAACTATGTCATTTCATTATACAACAGTGTGTTGTAGAATGATAAATATATAAACATTTGACCTACTTGTACAAGGTTCATTTATTTAACATTTAACAATGTCTTTGAAAAATGAAAAGCAATGCATTTGATCAGTGGGTACATTTTTTTTCCATTTGGGGTTTTAGGTTACAGTTCTAGTGTGAAATAAAAAATAAAGGGGGCTGCGCAAATAAACTATTCAAAATATTTTTTCCCCATTATAAGGTATTGAATATTACATTGCTTTGGTGTCTTTACTTAAATTCTGGTACAGTACTGTATATGCACTTGTAGTCCAGCATAGCCAGAATTATCTCTGAAGAAAGGTCTGGCAGAAACCATCATTCCACACTATGGGAAGAATTGGTTGTTTGTATTTCTCTAAACCAATCACAATCGTCTTGGGTGGCACTGAGCCAAGGAAGCAGCTAAAGTGCTCTTGTACAGTAGTGTTGGGAGGGAACTTGTCTTGGTGAAACATTTTCTTGTGGGAAGGCAGGCCCTGATATTAAAAACAAGCTAAATCCATGCAAAACAATAATACAACATAAAGCATTAAAAGACATTTTAGCCTGTCGGTTGCTAGCTTGGAGGTTGTTGTTGTTTCATGCATACTGCTGAAATGAAGTGTGGAGTTAGGTCTGGCTATGCAAGAGTAGATTAGTTAGTGACCAGGATTTCGGAAAAGGTAAAACGGAAAATTCAGGAACGGTGTTATCGTCTTAAATAGGCAGCCAAAAAACAAGATGGTGGCGGCCAAGATGCCGAGGCTTGAAACTGGGAGGTCACAATTCAGTGGATGACGTCACGGTAGCTAAGTCCATTATTTTTACATGCTGGAGTCCGTACTCTGAGTTCACGTCATCTGTTTTTGTGCACGTTTTCTGAAAGCTTACAGAGTCGGACGAAACCGTGCAGCACCGCTGGAAATACAGAGGGCAGTGTAGTGTAGTTTAAGCACAACACAAACGTAGGACAAGACAAAGACATTTTAAGGATGAAAGAATTCTCTGCCAAGAAAAGGTAGATAATTACGACCTCCTCCACTGTCATCGGTTTGTTGTTGTCAGAAACTTTTGACCTTGCCCTCTAGTGGATGTGTCTATTCTGACATAAAGAAAGCATGGAAGCATGGGGGCAGTGACAGATATGTTGTGTTTACAGACGTGTATTATTGTTGTTCTTACACTTCCTGACCACTATGTGTCACTGTGGGCGATACAGGTGCAGAGAAAAGAAGTGGCAAGGATATATAGAAAGAGAAGTTGAAGTACAGAGGTGGAGATGTACGCCACGAGTGTTAAGCCGTGTTGAAAATAAAGAGGACGCCAGAGTTCTTGCTTGACTTCTTTTTTTCATATGTAATGTGAGTATAAATGAGCCTTTATATTCACAGTCTACATCCTGTGAGCCGGAGCATGGCACTTGTATCAAAAAACTGTAAACAGCGATAACCAGCCCTATAGATGTTCAACCAGCTATTATTGCTAACAGATTATATGCTTAACTGATATATTGCTTGGTCTATAAAAAGTCAAAGTGCTTCCTTTGTCCAACCAAGTGTCCCAAACCTTAAGAAATGCAGTTCTCTATCACATTAGGCAAAGATAACCAGAAAAGCAGATTTGAGAAGCCACCTGCAGAGAACTTTGTGCACTTTTCTTTGCGATCTATCACCTACATGATTCAATAACTTATCACAAATGATGCATAAGTTATGTACAATAACAATATAAGCACAGGATCAAACACAGTATCTGGATAACAATGATAGCGAGTGTTTGATACTCAAAAGATAGATAATTCAGATGAAGTATCACTTGAACACATTTCCCATAAGCCCTGCTCCTTGTTTCCCCGACTTCTTTCCCTGAGCAGGACAGCCATGTTGGAAGTCGTTCACTCCCTCCACCATCTGCTGTCACCAGAAGCTCTACAATGCTCTGGAAGAACAGCGCCCTCCTCCTGTTTTGTGCCGTAAAGCAGTCCAGCAGGTTTCCCTCCAAATCTGAACAGGTGGCTCGTGATGAAAAAATAGTGTAGAGACTGTCGGGCAGGCTGACAGTTTTATCGTAATGTTCTTATTTTTATTGTAATGTACCGGGATGTGTTTGGTAATGACTTATTAATATTAAATTAATCATGTGGCATCAGGTAGAAGCAGAGTAGATCTGGCCCCAGTGCAGCAGCTTAAACACTGCAAAAACACTTCAAAGTGTTCCCATAGAGTTGCATTGAGCAGTGTGTTTGAGAGCAGAGGGGGACTTTAGCACACCAGATGGACTCTGTCACGCTCCGGCTCGAGGCCTATCTGCCGGCCTCAGAATTTCATTAGTAGCTTGGCCCCGGTCGCAAGTTTGAAGAGCATAAGAGGTTCGATCAAAGGATTAGCAGCACATCTGAAGCAACAAATGGTCCACTTTTTTTTCCCTTCTTCTCTTTTTTCCCTTTTTGCACCCTCCCACCTCCACAAAGTGCTCAGACCTGGCCAAAATAGAGGAGGGGGGTAAGAGTGTGTGGCAACACAGACAGGCACCAGGGTCTCCTTGTCTGTGTTGTAAAAAGAAATGTCCAAATACAATAGAAGCACTTTGTACGGTGAAACATAATGACAGTATCGAACAAGAGAATCTTGTTTTTAATTTGTCAGAAATGTGATTATGGCAGATAAAATCCTTCGTTCAATCTATTGCAGAAATGTCAGAGAAAATAAATACTACCTGATTCTGATATTGCTTTGATTTAGCACCTTCAACCATCACAGTCAATTAAGCAATTTCACAACTTGCAATTATAAAATTGGCTGATTAAAACCCTTGTTAAACTGAGCTCGCTTAGCTAATAATATCTCTTTTTCTGTCTGCCATTTTATTTTCTTGGAAGTGATAGTTTTATTTCAATGATTCACTATAAAGTGATGTTTTATGGCAGTAAAGCTTAAACATGACCTATTATGTGTACCTTCAAACTCATACGTGTATGTAAGGTTTCTACAGGAACATGTTTACAAGTTTTAATGTTCAAAAAGCATTTGTGTTCCCTCTCTGTCTCTTTAAGCCCCTCACCCGAAAAAGTCCAGTTTGCTCATATAGGTCAGCGTCTCTATGTCCTACACATCTCAGTGTCTCTGTGATGTCATTGCACGAGGGAAATAACCATTGACAATGGAAAACTACTATGAAAATTCACCAATGGAATCTTTCATACGTAACTGTCATGTCCCAGCAGGAATACGGTCCAAAATCAAGGAGAAATGACCAACATCAGCAACCAAAATTCCACGTTTCCCTGACATTAGCATGTTGCTACATGTAGCAGTGTATTGTGGGTGGGGGTATGACTGTAACAAAGTACAGCAGCACTTTCTACCATGAAAAATCAAAAATAAAAGCTTCTAAACCAGAATCTAAAACAACCAAACAGATTCCATGTTTCCCTGATGTTAGCATGTAGCTTCATGTAGCAGTGCACTGGACTGTAGTGGAGAATAGTGGCACCTAATACAGTGAAAAAAATTACCAAACACAATGACACATGTTCTGGCAGGAATAGAGTCTGACATCAGGAGAAATTAACAACATTAGGAACAAAGACATGTTTCCCTGACGTTCGCATGTAGCTATATGTTGCGGTGTTTTGCAGTGGTGAGACTGACTGACTTTTATACATTAAAAAAATCCCAGTAGTAGCTTCCAAACTCGACTGGACATGTTTTAGCAGGAATATGTCCTCGAATTGGGAAACATTAACATCACCAGCTAGACCTACATGTTTTCCTGACGTTAGCATGTAGCTACATGTAGCGGTCTAGGCCTTCACAACACTTGCAGTAGCATACCTGGAGCAGATGATCACACTCTATGTGCATTTCTGTTTAGATGATGATGTTTTGGCCCTTAGGCCTTCTTCAAGACCCACAATCGTGACTCATCTCTCTCAATCATCTTAAAGATGGCCTTTGCACCAAAATGTCATCATCTGAATGAAAGAGAAAAGCATATGGAGCCAATTTCAAGTCTACTGCCAGTGAGCAGCACCTCGCTACAACTCTTGGGTTGCATTACTGACTTAATCTGTCACAAATTGACATCTGCTTGTCCAAAAATCAAAACAAAAAGACAATGGTGACCAAAGACTGTATACAAAAATGGACGACATGAGAGTTTCCCATAATCTCTATCGTCTCCCTGGTGGTTGGTCATAAGGTCACAAACCTCACCCCCCCATGTTAGCAGATGGCACATGGGCAAAGGACACCTCAAATAAGTTTTCCTAAACATGGTTTTAGTTATTGTAGGTAGTTTGTGTCACGCTAATGCTCGTTCAAGTGTTCATTTTTCTGTTGTTTTTGGTTTTTCTTAATTATTTGATGCTATGAAAAGAGGGTATGATGTCATGACAGCTTGTGTGCCAATTGTGTTCGCGATCAATGATGCGACTCAAAGTTAGTCATATGGGAGGGAACTCAGTACCGGGGGATCGCTACTTTGCAGACTCTGGCACTAAATGACGTCTCCGGTGCAAGGTGGGAGTGGCTGTGTACAGTGGAAGGAAGTGTAGACATGTCCGTCTTTATGTACATTCATTGTTGGATTCAGAACAATATGAAGCCTGAGGTTTCTGCTCACGGGGATCACTTTTTCATAGGTTTATCTCATTGTTTGAAACCTTGGCTATGTTTGCAATGAAAATTAATGGTTGTAAAATGATGTATATCTAAATAATATAAGCTTTAATGTTAAAGTTGCAGGGTAAAGTGCTCGCTGATCAGTTGCTTTGAAGTGCTCTTCAACAAAGCATTTCAGTCCTAAGTGCAGGACTGTTGTCACTGGTTAAAATAAGGTTCAAATGTGCCTGCATTTCCCCGGTCGAACAACATGAGCAGACTTCTTTGGGTTTGTTGAGTTGCTTGAATGCACGACTAGGTAACATCCAGTATTTTTTTTTTTTTCCACGTCCCTCCTCCTTCTCTATTTGATCAATGAACTCAATTACAGCCATGTCCTGAGGTTCCTCTCACCACGGCACTCTCTCTTCTCCTCCTTCCTTCTCTCTCCAATGATGCATCACATGAGCCACACCTGACACCTCCACCGGCCCCCCTAAAACTCTCTTCAATAAATAAGAGGGGCATGGTTGGAGCACCCAGGCCTGCTGTTCCTCTCTATCTCTCTGTCTTCCCACCCCGGCCCTCGCACTCTGCCTTCCTAACAGCTCCAGCGCCCAGTCTCCGTCTGATTCCTCTTCGCAAGGGTAGCCTCTAATAGATTCCCCCAGCTCCCATGTATTATTAATGCTTACTGCTCTCCAAGGTGGCAGTGACAAATAGGGAGCAAAATTCACTGACTAGCAGTGAATGTACTTTTTAGTCATGCTTGAGCTTCCCCCAGTCCATACTGCTGCCAGTTGGAAGATTTCTCTCTTTTCCTCCCCTCCTCTCGCTCTTCATCTTTCTTCTTCTCTACTTTTTTTACCAGGAGCGTGGAGAAGTTGACCACAAAAGAACTCAAAAGGGAAAATCCCTCTTAGGAAACGCTCCTGGGAGTTCGGTGTAGCATACGGGAGGTTGAAAAGAAAAGGAAAACTATGTTTGAGGGGTTTTTTGTGTGTGTGTGTGTGTGAAGGTATTTTTGGTTTTTGTGCTCAAAGTGCATTAGACTCCTATTCCAAGTTTGAAACAATAATCTGCTCGCCTGTGCGCTCCTTCAGGTTTCTGTAACATAGAGCATGGTTAATTTGTATGCCATAAAAATTCACATTTTTTTATCTGCAATAAGAACAGATATTATTTCTATATCAGTATTTCTCCTCAGCTCTAAAAAGCATTTTATACATTTTCAGCTTCTTGTTTTGGCCTGTAACTTCACTGTTTTGACTCACTCTGACGACACGTATCAACCCTGTTCCTGAACATGGCAGGCCACTGTTTTCAGTGCAAATGAAAAGTAAAAAAGTTAACAACTAGCTGGTGATCACAGCTGGAGAGCACGTACAGAGGCTCGACTCCTAACTTAGTGTTGCTCTGTGTCCTAGAATACCTGCTAATATGCTTACCATATCAACGTTATGCAATGTCAGTGTCAACCGCTGGTTTTAATGCCCCCAAGTGGCCAAAAAACAAAGTGGCCAGCAGACAATGTTATGTATGGCATTGTATGTTTCTACAAACCACTAATACCATATATTTGGAGGTTTTATATGTACCATATCTACTTTTTTAAAGTGATGCAGCTCTGATTACATACATTAGCTAACTTTGTCATGGAGAGATGGAGGGGATAGGGGATGGCAAGATGGCCGCCAAACTGCAGATGACTCCTTGAGACCAACTAACAACAAAACCAGGTGTTGTTTAGTGCAACATCTGCTGCATTTCCAGCTGAAATTGTGCCACCAAAAGTGGGTGTTTTTAGCCAACTGGTGTCATTTCCAGCCACAATTGTGCCCCCAAAAAGTGGGTGTTTTTTAGCGCAACATCTGCTGCATTTCCAGCTTCAACTGTGCCACCAAAAGTGGGTGTTTTTTAGTACATCTGCAGCATTTTCGGCTTTGATTGTGCCAACAAAACTGGGTGTTTTTAGGGCAACATCAGTGGCATTTCCAGCCACAATTGTACCACCAAAAGTGATCATTTTTTTAGCCCAACATCTGTGGCATTTCCAGCCACGATTATGCCACCAAGAGAGGGTGTCTTGAAGCCCAAAATATGTGTCATTTCTAGCCACATCTGTGCCCCCAAAAGTGGGTGTTTTTTAGCGCAACATCTGCTGCATTTCCAGCTGCGATTGTGCCACCAAAAGTGGGAGGTTTTTTTAGCACATCTGCAGCATTTTTGGCTTTGATTGTGCTAACAAAACTGGGCGTTTTTAGCGCAACATCAGTGGCATTTCCAGCCACAATTATACCACCAAAAGTGGTAATGTTTTTAGCCCAAAATCTGTGGCATTTCCAGCCATGATTATGCCACCAAGAGGGGGTGTTTTGAAGCCCAAAATCTGTGGCATTTCCAGCCACAATTGTGTCACCAAACAGGGTGTTTTTTGAGCACAACATATGTGGCATTTCTCAGCCACCATTGTACCACCTAAATTAGGTGTTCAGCAGCATTTCCAGCGACTCTTGGTGCCAGAGAAGGTATTTCTAGCCAAAACATAATCTTTCCTGACCATAACCAAGTGGTGAAACTGTTCTGATACATATAGTTTCGTGTTCATCAACTTGTCCCGCTGCAGTGTATTGAAATAACTGTGGTAATGAATTGTCCTTTATTTCTATCATTTTTGCAGTGTAAATACTTGTCATGTGACAATTTTAAAAATTGTCACATATTCGAAATTTTTTGCATTTCCTTGCTGTTTGTTTGTGACACACTTCATGTAAAGGGGCCTGTAGCTCTGTGTGTGTTTGGTGATGCTAAAGTCTCACAGTTACATGGGGATAAAGGGTAGGCATGTAGCAGACTCCTTTTCTGAGCTCCACAGTTCCCAACCAGCCTCGAGGGACAGCATCTACAGAGGTTAACCCAGATTTGTGTGTCTCTCTGGGCCTTCACCTCTCTCTGATCCCCTACCTGGATGTGACAGAAATAGGAGCAGCGACACTCTGTTTGCCCTCTGAAAAACAGCTCAGCTCACAACAAATCACACGCTCCTGACCTGTCAGGCGTTTTTCACAGATGAGACAGACTTACCTGGAGTCTTGCTTTGTGTTTTCACTGAACGATAAAACATATGTCACACAGTCAACACCTTTATCCAGAGTGCCTCGTGGTGCTGTGAGGGTGTCCAACACAATGGAGCCCCTGCTTTACCTATTGAGCTATGTCGAGAATATGCTTTATCACCCAAACTGTGACATTGTAAGAATTAAGCCATAAAATATGTGTCTCTATGCTTTACAGTTGGGAATTTGACTTTGACTTGACAAATTTATTTTTAGAATTTCAGGAAACAGCTGACTAGCTTGTCATTCTTCTGTAAAAAATTGCTTCATTGGGCAAGAAACTTTAGAAGTAACCAGGAATAGTGAAGGTTCCAAAGCTCGAAAGGAACATTTGAAAACAATCTCTGGATTTAGCCAAGTCAACACTGAATAGCATTTATTAACAGCCTTGTCAAACTCTGTCCTTCCTACGGTGAGATGCTGTGAGTAGAAAGACATTTATTATTTTATTTGTCGTCTTTTCCTTTTTGGACATTCAGAGAGGCGATCATGCACTGATCTAAGTGTCTGATACATCTGATGCAATTTCTCTTGGTGTGTTAATGTCCCTGGGTGGTGCAAAGATGTGGATAGTTAATTTAAACAGAGATTCTACCCCCTAACTATGGCAGTGTTTGCATGCACAAAATATTCTGCTTTATTCCTTTATTCCGTAAAAGACAATATCCATACTGAGGTGTTTACCTGGCTAATGAAAATCAATATTACACTAATATTCCTGTTTACATGCAGCTGTGCAGACTCTGATTAACGTATCCTAAGGTTATATTTATCACATTAAAATGTAGTAAAGTAGAGTAAGTTTTCCACTAGTGGTAGATTAATTGAACCATGTAAACACAGCCTTCGTCTTTTCATTCCTTTAACCACCTTCTTGAAAAGGTCAGTGTGATAATATTTGTGCATATTCAAAAACCTGTTGATATCCAAGTCTTTGATAATGTTGAAAGGAAGCTGTGTTTTTCCACCTTAGTCTGGGCCCTTTGCATCAGCATTCTCTGTGGGCCCCCGACCCTTCCTGTCTCAATCCACGTCTCTCTCGCACACCTTTTGACATTTTATTTACTATCAATTGTCTTTCTTTTCTTCCTCTTTTGTTGTCTTTTTTGAAACCCTTATTTCTCTTTTTTGGGGATGGTGTACGACAGTATAACTAGCTTAGCTCTAGCTGCATTTAGAGACATATAGCACAAGGGTGGACTGAACCATTTTGGCCCTTTTAAGGGGGGAGAGGGACCTCAGAGACTTTTCGCTATTTTTTATACACAATTCAGTTAATACTATTTTTAACAGCCAATATAGTCATGACGCTAATCACTCAAAAGTAAAAATAAAATGCAAAAAACACAAACCTTTTAATTTCAGGCTTTTCAAGAGCCCCCCCCCCTCCCATTGGGACCCTGAGTAATCAGTCCCACTTTCTCCTTCACTATGACACCCCTGGATTCTTTTGGGCACCTTATCCTTGCAAACTGTTCTGTACATCGAACAGAGTAAATAGACAAGAGGCCGTGTTCCACAAACTGCTGTAAAAACCTCGGTGAAGGTCCATATTTTGAATCTGCTGTATGCATGTCTAAAGAATGCTCCTAAGACCCGAATATTACCGGCATGTCCCACATGTCTTCACTGGAAAAAGCTTCATTCATGAGAAGATGTATTTCAGAATATCCAAATGGGAAATATTTATATGACCCGGATTGAATTGAGACTATTGTCATATTTAGGATAATAGCGGAATATTCCAGTGCATGTAAACATACTCAGTGTTAGTGCCTCGTTTTATGGAGTAGAGCCAGAAGAAAACCAACAGAAATATTGTATGTAAGCTGAGCAGTGGCAGAAAATGTTCCCAGTGAAAAAAAAGGTCTGTGCATTTAATATGAACCTGTTAATATCTGTCTGATCAAGGTTTAACACGTGCACTCGTCTCCTGACTCTGTCAAGACATCGTTCACAGGTTGACACGTTGGTTAAGCTGAAATAAGTAATTACAGCGGAGGGTCAAACCTTTTCTCAACGGTTTGGAGGGACGAGGTTGAAGGGTTCAGTGCTCTCTTGTCTCAGAGAAAACCCCTCATCCTCCTCCTTCTCCTCCTCCTCCTCCTCCTCCTCCTCCTCCCCTCAGCCCCCTCCTGCCTCCATCTTCATTCGCAGAGCGCCGTGACGCGAGAACCCACTCTACAGCTGTTCCCCTGTTGATCAATTAAAAACATGCTTTGGTGAAATAATTAGCTGACATTTGCTCCTACTTAACAGATGTTTCTGTGGATTCTGCCTGTAAAAAGTACAGAGGTGGAGGAAAGGGTGTGCGCACGGTGATGTGTGTGTAGTGCTGGAGTAGGGGGAGGAGGGCATCGGCACGTCTGCTGCACAAAAAAAGGTTCTCGTGCTTGCATTTCAAAGTTGTGTACGTCTTTTAATGCAATTATGAGAGGTGGGCCCTTCGCTGAAATGATTTGAATGCTAATTTGAGCGTTGATCATCATAGTTAACCATCGTTTACATAATTACCCTGTAATTAGCATCACATTACAGCAATATTATTGGCATTAAGCAATTAATTAAACCCAAATATGGATTGTTGCGAGGCATTGTTTGTGTGTTTGTGTTTGTCTCTGCTTCCATAATCTCATTTTTTTTGTTTTGTTTTGAACCAAACTAAATCCAATGCTCCTGTGCTTCGATTGTATTTTCACTTGGCTACTTTTGGCTGCCTTTGAAGGCTCCTGGAGTTGGAATATTGATTTGGATCCCACCTAGAAAACAAACAACATATTTGTGTGTGTGTTTGCGAGAGAAACACAGAAAGTCCTAATCATGTACCCGACACAGTGTCCTTCTCGGCCTCCTCATCATCATCATCATCACCATCGCTAATCAAATAATGCGCTAACATCCTCCGCATGACATCTTCAGCAGCGAGATGAAATCCCCTCTCCAGAGTGAGGGTAACACACACGGGGAGAGAAGTTGAGGAGGGGAGGAGGCTGGAGGTGGGGAGGGAGGTGCTGCCTCCCTAATGGCGGACGGCTTGTCAGGATTAGGGCAACGGGGGCTGTAAAATCTACGCCTGATGAGGTGACTAGCTCTCCCTCTCAGCTCCAGCGCCTTACAGATTTGCCCACCTCTCCGGAACTTTCTCCCCTCACGCCGCCGCTGCTGCTGCTGCTGCCGCCGCCGCCGCCGTGCTCTCTCCCTCTCCCTCCTCTGAAGTCCACTTTTGAGTGCATGCTTCGATGCCATCCATCCTAGCCCCCCAACTTTATGTTTCAGGCTAAATTGGCTGATTTCATTACCATTCGGATGAAGATTGTGGGGGGTTCTTCTTTTGGATTCTCAAAGCAGCTTCTCAAAAACCTCCTCTTTTAAAAAAAGAGAGGGGAGGGAAAAAAAAGCAGCAGGAGGATGTCAGCACAGGGTGAAGCAGGTGCAAAAGGTTTAACCGTTGCCAGCCGAGACGCCAGGCCAACTCTGGCAGCTAATCCCCGAGGTATTTAATGAACTTTTTCTCTTAAACCGCCTCCGCTAATACTCAGAGGCCGTGCTCTTACACGTAGCAAGAGCACTGGAAGCCACAAAGACGACGATAACGTTTTTTTTATACCTGTAATGGAGGTTTTAAAGGCTAGGTCCTCTATTTGGAAAAGGGATGATTTAAATTTCTCTTCAACCTCAGGCTTTGCTGTTTTTTGAGAGGAAAAACACTCAATATAAAAAGTGTATTATTATTGTTATTATTATTGAGAGGTGGATTGCTGAAGCGTTTTGGGAAATCCAGTAGATGTGTACTTTCTGTGATGCTTGCAGTGCTGGAGATGTTTGAGCTTTCCCTAACCTTTTTTGTGGTCTTATTTTCATGATTTTCATCTTTTGCCTTGTCTGATTTATTAGTGCCCTTCCACACTTCCACCCCCAGCTGCACACACACACACACACACACATTACGGAGAAACAAAAAGAAACACATACGCCAAAGGAAAGATCTCACGAGCAAGGTTGGCTGTCAGAACAATTGGGAGCGCTGGAAAATAAAGCTTCCTCGCTGACGAATTACCTTTCTGCCTGTAATTCCGGAGGTTTTACTGAAACATTAAGTGAACAGGCAGGCAGGAAAGAAGACAAAAAAATGCTTGAAATATCCCCAGGCTATTTCTTTTTGCTCCAGACGTAGAGAAACAAAATGAACTCCCAAGTTCAGGTTGAGGCTCAGCTTAGCCCGAGGTTCTACCAAGAAAGTGTGTGTGTACACGAGTGTGTGTGTGTTGAGGAGATTCGGTCTGATTCCCTCTTCCCTCTTCTCTCACCTCACACACACACACATGCACACACACACATCTACCCATCCTGCAATAAATGAAGTGACAGGACAATTTGCATTACTGCCCCTGACTGTAGCCTAGCATTCACACAGACAAACATACATGCACCGACTCACACACACTTACACACACACTGCTTTGCACTTGCACACATTCATCATAATGAGCATAAAATCATCACTTTCTTTATTTTACCTTACACGTGTTCTCCGTCTGACACCATGAATATGTAGCTGTGGGTTTTTAAGCAGCAGAGCAATATTCAGGAGAAAAAAGAGGAGGGGGGGTGTTAGTGTTTATGCCCGTTTGTAGTCATGTGTCACGTCGGGTTTGGATCTTTCCGGTAAAGCCTCAGGGTCAGGTGTTAGGTTCAACACTTGTGCAGAAATCAGGATGACCTGTACAGCCTCGGGGCTGCAACACCAAACACAACAAACTGACAGAGTCAGGGCGCTAACACTGCCAGCGTGGAATCATGGGTAGAGCAAGGCGTTGATCTTGAAAAGGTATTTTATTCTGCAGGTTCTGGGTTCAATTCCTCAAAATAATAAAAGCTCTTCATCTAATGAAGTTAACAAATTATTTTCTTTACAGAAGTCCTCATTTTATTGGCAAAAAAACTAGCTTTAAAGGGACAGATCAGGCCCCACCTCTTACCTGTAGTGCTGTTTATGAGTCTAGATCGTTCTGGTGTTGGAGATATCGGCCGTAGAGATGTCTGCCTTCTCTCCAATATAACGGAACTAGATAGCTCAACAAAACTCAAACAGCAAAACTCAACAGTAATGTCTCTTTCCAGAAATCATGGCCCTGTTACTCAAGATAATCCACACACCTTGTTGTGAGCAGTTTCATGTGAGAACTGTTTTCTTTCTATCAAACTACACCCGCCACCTGTATCACTGCACAGAAGGAAGAGTGCATCTACTCATGGCAAGAAGCTCATGCTTGTGTCAGCGGGAGGTGTAAACATTAATAGCATCCTTATGGCTGAGCTGTAATGTTAGCTAGCTCAGTGGTGCTAGGGGAATTAGCAGTAGATGCACGCTTCCTTCGGCAGAGTGATGCGGCTGGCGAGGGTAATTTGGTCAGTGGCCCTACTCATCAAACTATGACGCTCTAGGTGCCCCTCCAGCGTCAATTTTGGATGCTCAGGGATGGCATGTCAATTTTCTTCTGTTTCATGCGTTGTGTCTTTTCAAATTAACTTCCTATTTCACAGGAAATGTACAGTTTACGCAGGATAAATGCATACAGTCACTTTTCAAAACAAAAACTGAATGTTTATTTTTAGGTTTACTTCCTTGGGTTTACGCAACAAAAAACGTGAAAAACTCAACAGCAATGTCTCTTTCTAGAAATCATGACCTGGTTACTCAAGGCCTTGTTGTGAGCAGTTTCATGAAGGAACTACTTCCTTTCTACCGAACTACACCTGCCACCCAGGCCAACTGCTAGCTTACCTAGCACCACTGAGCTATCTGAGGACGCCATTAACGTTTACATCTTGTGCTGTCATGAGCACAAGCCTTCAGGAAGTGCGCCAGGGTTTGAAGCCAATGTTTGTAGGGGCCAAACAGTGGAATTACAACTCCTGAGTCTGTCACAGTGTTCTCAGGAGACGTCTCCTACATCTCCTACCCCACAAAATGACTTGTTTCACCATTGGGGTTTGATCCATTAAGTCTGACAACATTTGGAAAGTTTAGAGGAGACCAAAGATTAAATCATTTCATCCCCATTCAAGTTAGCGGAGTGCTAACGTGCTAATCTAGTTCCATTATATCAGAGGGAAGGTAGACATCTATAAGGCCGATATCTGAAACACCAAAATAGTCTAGATTGACAAATATCACTACAGGTAAGAGGGAAAATATGTGTTTCGGTGTTTAGTGACACCCTTGGCGTGAAGAATATGTATGAGATGGGTCAATTTTATCCATTTTTTATGTTAAGGTAGGACAACGAAACAAACCATCCCATTGCATGATGAAAAGTGACAGTAAAACTAAATGAAATCATGAGTTTCAATACTGCAGTGGAAAATAATCACATGATAAAAAGTACGATAAATTTTGTCAAAAGACTCAAATAGTAATGAAAAGTCACATCTCTGGACGCAGTAAGTTCCCCCAGTAAGTGTGTAAGGATCTGAAACATGGTGACAGGGAGCTGCGGCTGCATGACGAGGCCCACAGAAATGAAGAAACCTCCAGAAGAGAATGGCGTCAGCGCCTCTCTGGCTGTCCAACCGTGGCAGATCAATAGACTCGCCAAGCGTCCGACACACTGCCTCTCTGACGGAGGCGTGCTGGAGCACAGGGCCGGGAATAAGTCGAGGGGTCCAGGGCGCGCCGCTCCATCATGGCGTGTCACGGCGATGAAATGAGTTGTCTCCAGCCACCAGATCGATGGCTGACATAAGAGCGTCGAGCCGCTGAGAGGGGCGGATGAAGGGAGGAAGAAAAGAAGGGGAGCGGGCTTCCTGAAGTTATTACCTCCACCTCGCTGTCAGAAATCACGGCGTGATGCATTACATGTGTTCCCTGTTGTGTAGTGTGTGTAAGAGGAGCACAAACAGAGGGGAACGGGATGAAAAATGTAGTTTCCGCTCCATTCGTCTCCCATATACCACTGGGTTCTCACGGACAGGCGGGAGTGTCCCGGCGTACTTTTGTTTGTAAATAGGCATCACTCATAGCGGCGTTTCTTTCACCGCAGCAGCCAAACTGAGAGATTTACATGCTGCATTTGGAGCTTTTAGACGTCACTTTCATTCATAGCGAGGATGATGAAGCTGCAGCTAAATGAGCTTCACTTCTTGGATCACAGGGATGAAAATATCACCATCATTAAGTCGAGGCCTTGTACTGTGTGTCAAGAATGACTCCTTTTAGTAATATTTGTTGCTTTATTTAGATTTTAATGCAACATTTTTATGTGAAAGCAAGTAAACCATCTATCAGAGTTTATAACAGCACACACACACACTTGAGTGGCCAAAAACAAAGAGTGTGAAATAACTCTCCAGCTCTAAAGACATCTGAATAACAATCCACTAGTTTACCCTCTGTGCTGCTGATGATGAATACCATTTAAATAAGGCCAGGCCACGCCCCCTGAATCATTTGATGACGATTGATCGTGACATGCTAATTTTTCAAGGGTAATTTCCAAAATGTGCCTCACACGTAACGTCTGGACTTATTAATACAAACGACGGGGCTTCGTCTCCATGCTCCCCCCACCCAACTCCACCACTCCCAACCCCCCGCCCCACGCCCCCCTTTGGCATGCGACGTTGTTCGTCTGCTCCTGGCAATAATAAATCACGCCTTGACAAGTGCCGCACTCTTAACCTTGATGGACTGAGAATCAACGACCCCCTTCAAATAAAGCCTGATTACGCGATTGGCATCGATCATTGCTCTTGTCTTCTTCAATAAGGAGGTGCTTATTCCGCTGCTTTGACCCCGACGTCCGAACCAGAAATAAATAAATAAAATAAATGGCCGAGACTTCAGTTTAAAGAACCTCTAATTCCTTTAATGATGACATGCTGAACAGCAAGAAAAAATCCACTTCTTAAGAAATCCTTCCATTTTCTCTTCAGATTTTATTTTATATTATAGCACAGTTTTCAAATCGTATCTGCCACAGAATGAGATTTATGGACTACCTGAAGTTTTCAAACAAATGTTTCTCAAACAAATATCATGAAATTAAACTTTAACTACACATTGGAATCAGACTGGCTGAGCAGCAGCTTCTCAGATTCAAATGCAAGAACCAGCCGAGTGACGGCGTTGAATTCAGATGCTACCAACTAGCCTGATTGGATGGATATTAAACAGCATCCTCACTGAGGAAGAAGTGTGGGGACCAATCAGGACTGAGTCCAGATGGGATGACTCTTTGGATTCACCTAGTGTAAAACAGTTCTGCAGTGGGTCAGGTAGCTGCAGGAAACCAGGTGCTATTTTGTCTTGATTTTATTTCCGGGTTTGGTTCTGGATCAAAGAAAGAACATGCGGGTTTGACAAATATATATTAAATTGAAATAAGAATAATAATCTGGGTTTCCAAGGTTATGGAAAATCTGGAAAAGTCATTGAATTTCACAGTGTTAGTATTACAGTCTTAGTATTTGAAAAATCCTTGAAAGTTTTGGTGAATTTAGTCACTGAATAAAATTAATAGTTGCAGTAATCTTAAGTGAATAACCTTCCACATAATGCAGCATAAGGGAAAATGTATTTTCTGCAGGCTAGCTGTTGACGTAACAAAGCTGATGTGATGCTTTGTTGACCATTATGTCTTTGTTTTCCCCCCATTTTCTTTCACTTCCTCCGTAGATAAAATTACGTTTCAGTAGTTTGTATCTGATATGATTTGACTCTGATTTAATATGTAAGGTCACTAATGAAGCTCTGGCAAAAGTTCAGTCTGGAAGACAATCATTTCTATGCTCAGGCTGTACGTTTTCTCACTCACTGTCTCTAGGTGTCATTGTCTGGGGCCATCAATGGAGTCATCAGTTGCTGATTTAAATCAACTAACAGCACACTCTCTGTCAGCCTATCATCTCACTGCTGCTCATTCTGTTTTTTTTGATTGAACTAATCTCAGCGAAGCAACGTCCGTTTTTATTAAAAGTCATGAAAAAGTTCTGAATTTTTGTCCCTGAAAATGTGTTAAAACCTTGAATAATTTAATTTGATTTTTTTAAGGTTTCAATCCTCTGACTGCTCACTTTGTTTGTCAGCTCTGTCCTCTAAAATATGAGAGCTGATTCAATCAGGTGCGTTACTTAGAGGCATGTTAACTGTGGAGATGTGCTGCTCAATACTATAAGAATTAGCAAAACATATTTATGAAGTATATTTCATGTATTGCCTTCATTTTACTTTTCAATTTAAAACTTATTATCTTAGTTTCACATGTATAAAATGTCCCAAAATGATCACTTTAAATGTG
The DNA here is from genome assembly GCA_019142605.1 of Cephalopholis sonnerati. Taxonomy (NCBI): domain Eukaryota; kingdom Metazoa; phylum Chordata; class Actinopteri; order Perciformes; family Serranidae; genus Cephalopholis; species Cephalopholis sonnerati. The sequence continues at coordinate 4,849,424 of JAGQAX010000024.1, forward strand.
TTGGCTACCCAGATTTTTTGAACAGCGCATGGTTATTACACGATTTGCAAATCCGGGTCGGGCTGTAGATCTTGTGTTGATGGGTTCAGGTCGAATTGTGGAACTAATTGGTTAAATGTGAGGGTGGTGGGCAGGTGCAGTTTTGCACGTCGAGGTGCCAGTTCAGGAGCAGGTGTTAAAAATCAGACCTGTGAAGGACTCTGTGAGAAACTGTCTGAAATAGAAGGATCTGTTCGAATGCAAAAACTTAACCTTTTTTGGGTCAATATCAAATTTAATCAATATCTTAAATTCATTTTTATGGTCATATTTGGCAAGATTTCATAATATAAAACTGTCCTTTAATTGTTTATTTAAAGGTACACTACGTCGGTCACTGTCCGTAAACACACTTGCTAGTGAAAGTGAAACTAAAAGCCAACCCCAGCTTCGCTTGTTTGGTGTTTTGGTTCACTATATTTGCATTTTTTTGGCACTATGTCTCTTGGATACCTGCTGCTTTCAGTCTGGCACCTGGTTGCTACCTTTTAAAAAGCCCCAACCTCACCTGAACGCTGTGGGGCTACACACCCATATAAGTCTTGAACACAGACATTAAGAAGAACATTTTGAATATCCAGGCAGAGTTTGACAAAGGCAGATAGGGTGTAGGGATTCTAATATTTTATATAAATGTCAACTTTTTAAAGATAAACTACATTTTAGGTTTGAAATGAGGTAACAGATTACATGACTGCTCAAACTTTGTGTCCAGACAGACGTCTTTGGCATGTCATAGAACAAAACAAGCGTCTGTTTTATTTTTACTTTCATCTCACATCCGCCCACCCACCCAGGGAGGCCAGGGGACCCACGGGTGCTACCTCAGGTCCGGCGCGCCGACCTGTCTGTCAGTGTTACTCACAGTGGTTTGAATGCAGCGTGACAGGTGCCAATCTGGCGCCTGGCGATAACGGTGTCACCCAGCCGGCGCTCGGAGGCAACCTTAGCAGCCGGCCGCCTTAACAGATGCAAACATTTGAAGTAGTTGGGTAGTTGAGGAATAACAATGGTGTTATGGCACTTTGGTGAATCCTGAATGTGTCTCCTACATTCTCTGTGCTTGATTTATGGGCTCTGAGATGAAGTGATGGCCTGTTTACTGCTTGGATGGGGTTTTTGTGTGTGTGTGACATTTACCTTTGCTGTCACATGGTTAATGCATGAAGCTCCTGATGCTTTTGGACTAAAGACAGTGAAGTTGCAGTTATCATATTTACATCACATCAATACGTGTATGCTCTGTCCTTTTCTTTGTATATTCTCTTAATGACTTTCTGGTGGCTATTTGACCTCCAAGAGGTCGTTTTAAGCAGAGCTTATAATCCCTGGATATAAGCTGGATCACTATTGTGTCAAAACAAATGCTGATAAAGATAATTACAACATCAGGTGCTATGATAATGAAACGGATTATCAGTTGAATGTGATGCAGTGTATTGCATATCAGGGGGCAGAAACAGAAACCTGCACCAGTTCCCAAAGGACAGGTTTGGCATTTCTGCTCACATAACCCCCTTCCTGTTTACATGGCAGTGCATGTGTGTGTATGTGTTGAGGGTAGTAACAGGTGTCTGGAGCAATGGCACACACACCAACTCACACTTGCGGTGTGTGCATACATTAGTCCTGTACATGTACACAGGCATAAACCATTACATCAAATGGAAAAGACATGTTTTGCAACCTTTAAAAACCACTTGTTTTTGACGTTTTTGGTATTTTTTAGGATCCGTGGGATCATTAAGGGAAGTGAAAGTAACATTTTGTGGGTTTGAACAGTTTGATAATCATGCAGCCCAGTCGCCAAAAGAAAATGCTGGCATTGTATGTGTCTATAAACCAAACATTAGTCCATTTCAAACATATCATATCAATGTTTCTCAAGTGACGTAGCTCTGATTACATGTAGAGTTAATGAGTTGACACCAGGAGGTGGAGGGGATAGTTGCCACGCTGCAGAGCAACCAACAACAAAAGCAGTTGTTTTTCATGACACATTACGGCATCTCCGGTTGCGATTGTGTCACCAAAACTGGGCATTTCAGGGAGACAAAGGAGTATTTCCAGCTGCAACTGTGGCACTGAAACTGGCAGCATCACATTTCACCAGCAGCAGTACAATTCTGGGTACTATTTTGAAACTCATCCCAGCATTTCAAGCAGTTAAAACTGGGTGTTTTTAGTGAAACAGAACGACATTTCCCGCAGGAACTGTGGCACCAAAACTGGGTGTTTTTAGCGACACATTACAGCATTTCCCGCAGGAACTGTGGCACCAAAACTGGGTGTTTTTAGCGACACATTACAGCATTTCTAGCAGTGATTATGGCACCAAAACGGGGCATTTTTAGCAAGACAAAGCAGCATTTCCAGCTGCAATTGTGACCCTGAAACTGGTTTTTTTTTTAGCAAGACGTTGCAGCATTTCTGGCTGTGATTGTGCTCCCAATATCAGGCATTCTAAGCCAAACCATGACCTTTTCCTTACCATGACCAAATGGTTTCTGTGCCTTAACAACACCACCCTTCAACCACAGTGTTGTTGAAATGTTAAAAAAAAAAGTTTCAACATATCCGCTTTATAATAACGTACGAGTGTTATATATCAGTGGTTTTCAGAAACATACAATGCCAGCGTTTCTTGACAAGTACAGCTCGGCCTTTAAGAACAGTTGCATAACATCTTCTGTGACTCTGGAGAAGCTTTGTCAGGTCTAAGAGAATAACTTGAGTGATAATAGCAGGGTATTCTTGGCTTGTGCTCAAAAAAGTTATAACAGAAAACAGAAAATGTTACAAACTTGGGAGCTGGAGTTGTGTGAGGATATAACATGCAGGGGCAGTCCTTTAAAAGCCATGTAGCTGCATCATGGAAAGAGCTTTAACCATACTAGTGACTAAAAAGTCAGGATTTCTTGTACTCTGATGCATCGAATTTGACTGTTTCTTAAATCTGTCTCTTAAAAGTTCCTGAACTTTATGAAAACTCAATACACAACTGCTGAAGAACACCTTCAGCTCCATGATCTTCACTCCTGAGCAGCTATAGCACCAAGAATAAGTAATTATCATCAGAAGCTGAAGGGATCAGAGTTGCATTTCTTCTTATCAACAATATCTGAGCATCATCTGTTGTAATAGTTCTGCATAGTTGCTGGATGGGTGAGATAGCGTTTGTTTAATGGCTTCCACTTCACACGTACACACACATAGGAAAACTAAAGTCCAGCCCCGTCTTCCTCTTGTTGTTTCCTTGCCCTCCCTCTCAGCAGATTTCCCTTCACAAGCCTCTCTGCTCCTCCCACACACTGGAGATCAATTTGTCTTGCCGACAGGAATCCATATTTTTCTCATCGCAGGTACCGCTTCTTCCAGGACCCCCCACTCCCTGCTCGCATCCCGCCCCCAGTCCCACCCCACCATCACCTCTCTGCAACCGTCCATCCACCTCCCCGCCCTGCGACCCCCCCCTACCCAAGAGCAGCTGAATCAGCTCTCAGCCCCAGACAGACTCTAACAAACACAGAGCCAAAAACACAACAGAAACGCTCTGCTCCTGTACATAACTGCATGTCAAATCCCTTAAAAAGACAAACACCACCACGCATGCTTGCCCACACATACCCTTGCATACACAAACACAACTGTCCCCCTGTTCTTTTTCAATTTACACTGTCTGAGCGGTAAAACCTGCAGGTCCCTGCGGCTCTTTTCCAAAGGTGTTCCATCACTCTGCGGCAAAACCTGGAGGGGAAAAAACTAATGCACTCAAAAGTGGGTAGAAGAAGAAGAAGAGGAAAAAAAGCAGCAGCTTGATATCAACAGGGGAGTGGATGAGGGAGGGAGGCATTTTACAACACGTTTTTCTCTCACCGTTGTCTACCTTGGTCCAAGGAAAGACCGGCGGGCTCCCTCGTGGCGTCCGCTGCGATCAATACTACACAAGAGTTGAATTAGACCTCAAGTGGAGCGCATGTCTACCTTGGCGGAGGCAGGGGCCGACCTGAAATCCCTTGAACATTTACTTTCTTTCCACCGAGTTAACCAATAACTGGATGAAATGAGAGGGAAAAGAGCAGCTGTCTTTCCTGTTTCTTATCTCTGCCTTTTTTTCCCCTCCGTCCTCTCCCTCTCTGTCTCCGTCTCCTCTCCTCGTCCTCGCTCCTCGCCGTCGCTCTCGGCGCTCAAACTCTCAGTATCTGTTTTGCTTTAAAAGAGTCACTTGAGCAGAAATGAAATGCACAATTAGCAGATATCCAGAAGAAATGGGACACACACACACACGCACATGTGCAAGGAATGCATGCATGTGTAAGCATTGTAGCCACACACACACACACACACACACATTTTTTCACATATCCTTAATTTGATCATGTAGTCTCATTGACATTGACTCATGCTTCAGCGGCTTCGAGGGACAAATGTTTTTCAAAGCAAGAAAAAGTGAGACATCATCGCTTTAATGTCGACATGTTGAAGATATTACTGTCAGTTCATCTCCAGTTTGATTGTGCGCTGTTCACCTGTCAATCTAACACTGGGGGCGGGGCTGGGTTGTGGCCTGGTGGACATTCAGTGTTGGGATCTCTGCTGTCCTTTGAGCTACATGCTTCCAGTGTCGTAGCGTAGCAGCCAAACAAAAAGGCAGCAGTAGAAAATGTGATGAATGATACAGATTCATCTCTTCTTTATACACACACTGCACACGAATGAAGGCCTTTGCACACAAATTTCGTCCGTCATTTACGCCTCCTTTCAACGAGTCAGAAAGTAAGACTCAGGTGGATGATGATGATGAGAAGGAGGATGCAACACTGGTAGTGATAGACTGAGGAAGAGCAACAGTGTGGAGGGCGGTGACACCTTAGCGAGGTACATCCAGAGCAGAAAAGCAAGGGAGCAAACGTGTCCCTCCATTTTGGCTCGAATTACGAATCTTTGCAATAAATACAACAATAAATCAAGGTTGATCGCTGCATAACAATTTTTATCCGATGACGGATCGTCCTTACTGTCCATTGTTGCCTTACGTCTGCTCTGATGAAAGTCGAATAGACCAAAACCTCAGCAATAAAGTGAGACACTGCATAGATGTAAGTGTGCGGAAATCTTCTTCCACCAATCGGATGACGGATTAAGAGAAAGTATCCGAAAGATACTTGTTGTGCAAAGGCCTAAAGGCTCATTGTTGCTGTTGATTCAATATAAACTGGTTTTCAGCAGGGTTTATGTTCTCAGTAAATGCAAATGTTGTGTTTTCTGCTGCAGGAGGATGTTACTCAGCACAGTTTACAGTGCACATGGTTCTCTTTGATTCACACAATACAAAGTGGGTACAAATCTCAGACCGTCTGATGATGCATCACGGTCCCCTAAACAAACAAACTGCGGAGATTTTGTGCTGCAAATGGCATTTTTAAATCTCTTTTCTATTTACGTATTTTTGAAATGTTGTTGGGGGATCAATGTTTGTATTTATTTGTATTTATTAAACCAGGAGTAAAGACTCATTGAGATTAAAAAGTCTTAAAAATCTAAAAATCTTCAAGAGTGTCCTGGCACAAAAAACTAATAGTTGAATAAAATAATTAAAAAATGAATGAATAAACAAATAGTAAAGTAAAAAAGTAAAATATATTCACATTTAAGTAATGTACCTTATTGCACTTGATTACTTCTCAGTAACTTTTCCAACAAGTGTTTAAAACTGGGCATTAAAGCTGAACAGTGTCCAGGGAGGGGCAGTGTCATGCAGAGTAACAGAGTGAGTGTTATATTCTACATATAAACGGTTACCAAAAATAATATATTAATGGTACATATTCTTTTCTCAGTAACAGTAACTGATTGTAATTACATTTATTTTGTAGTTTAATGTAACCAGTTACTCCCCAGCTATATAAATGAAACAATTAAAAATGGAAACAAAGAACAACTACAGGCAGATGTGTCTGCTCCACGTCAGTTGGAAACACCTTGAATGCGTCCAACGAGACCAGCTCCGGAAGATTCAAGTACGTTTGTAACTGATTCCAAGCCGAGGGAACCGCTTAAGCACTGACTTGAGATACAAATGGTGAAATTAAGTCCTTGGAGTGAAAACAGCCGCTTCCCATTCTTTTTTGTCAGATGCAGATCTGTAGTTCGGAAGGTATTTATTGGATATAGACACCAAAAACATCCCAGATTAAAAGAAAAAAAAAAAAAACCCAAAACACAATATTACGACACATAAAGGAAAATTATTTTGAGTTAACGTTAGCTGGTTTGTGCTGGCTTTTGGCCGATATCACGTCTAGTTGTCCAGCAGATGAAAATATCAACAGCCAAAATGTCCACTGGGAAATTTCCCAAAAACAAATAAAGAAAAAAAGGCAGAGGAGATACCTGCACACCAATGCAACTGGGCTGGACAGCCGCAAAAAAGGAAATTTATTGAATTGAAATTAAAAAAATTTTAAAAAAGTACCTAGGACATCCGTGCACAAAAAGAAGGGTGCTCAAGGTGCAAAAAATAATAATAATAAAAAAAGAATAAAAATAGTAGCAAACGTTGCAGTCCTTGACTTTTATCAGTGCTACTCAAAAAATAAATTAATAAATAAAATCATGAATTATTAGAGTATTAAGTAGCCTAATATTGTGTGACCTATAACATATGTTGCCAGGACAATTTCAACATAAACATAACATTACCGACAGATCTATTTATCCGCCGAAGCAGCACACAGTGTGTCCCTGCCTCTTCAGAGCATACGCCACAGTCACGGTGGTCTCAATCGTCCTCTTTACGAGCTTGGTATGGTTAAGTGACGACATCACGGATTCTCACGGTGACAGAGACAGAGCTCTATATCTTTAGAACTTTTGAACGGCCTTTTCCTGCTTTGCCTCTGCCATTAAACCTGTGACTGGTCACTCTGCTCAATAAGCTGCTTCTTTATTCAGCTAATTTTCAACTTCTTTAATTTGAAGTGTTTCATTGGCATTTAAACGGAGGCTGTTATATGACTATTTAAAACATATGGCTGGCATTCTGGAGTATTCATCGCCATATTGGGCGTCAAAAAGAAAAAAGTCTCGTATAAACCCTGGTGTAAAGACGCAAGTTATTTTAAACATGACTGTATGTTATCACAAGGCAACTGTAATGTACAGCTCCATGAGGAATGAAACGGTGTAATAAGTATGGATTGTTTTTGCTTTGTTGTGTTGGCAGCGTGAGCGGTGCCTGAACGAGCTCATTTTCATCTTCATCGTCATCCTTCCATCCCCCTCCGTGCACCTGCCCCTTCCACTGGTGAACCAGGTAGGTGTTTTTTATTTCTGCCAGATGCCTCCTGCTGAATTTGGGTCAGGATCACACACACACCAACAAACACACACACACTCCCACTCCTGGATCAATAGAAGGCACTCAGTGCAGCTGACGCCCTCTCACACCTGATACTTCGCCCAAACACCCTACAACCCCCACCCCACAACACACACTCCAACCTGGCGAGGGACCAATTACACCAACCGGAGGGAATTACCCAGAGTCCCCCTCTTGTCTGGAGTGATATCTCGGAGGATTACAGGTACTTAGCTCCCATTATGTCTGCTCTATTACCTGCCCGCCGCCTCTTAACACACACCAACCTCCTTTGTGTTCGCCTGTTTGCACAACAATCCCTCCCATCGGCCTGCTACCTTTTCACTTCTCAATGGCCGCTTTGTGGGGTTGGGAAAGGTGTGTGTGTGTGTGTGTGTGTGTATCCATGTCTGCTGTGTGGGAGGGGGTGGCAAACAGGCACACACATTTTCTTACTCCTACTCGCCTCTCTCTCCAGGTACATGCTGTCTTACTTAGCGCATTTTCACGCTTAACAGTTTTTATTAACACACTCTTTTAGTCTCTCACACACACTTTCTTTCTCTCTCTCACACACACGCATGCACACACGCTCACTCACCTGCCCACTCTTGTCACACAATCTCTCTGTATCGTCAGCAGACACACACTTTTCAATTATAGATGCACTCTTTGCAGGCAGACGTACGCACACAGACGTGCGAGCAGCTCTCCTCTGCACACACACTCGTCTGTGCAAACACACCTGTATGCACGCTCACTCCTCAAACACCCACTTTCTCCCTACCCACGCTCACTTATACAAATTATCTCCTTGTTGCCAGACACACACGCTCATTTTATCTCCATCACATACACACTTTCTCCGAGCGCACACACACTCATAAACACACAGTCGCTGGCACACACACACTCCCAGACAAGAGGTAAGCTGATCTCTCTGACAGACAGACGACTGGCAGCTTGGAGAGCCGAGGGCGCTGAGAAGGTAATTACCCGTGACAGACGTACCTGTGTAGGTTTCACCTCCTCCTCCTCCTCCTCCTCTTCCTCCCTCCTCCTCCTCCTCGGCTCACTCCAACCTGCACTTATCACAGTTACCATCTCACCGCAGCCACTGAAGAGATTTAATTGGAAGATTAAGGTGTTTTAGGCATCGATTTCATGTCGACTCTGTTTATTTTTTCCTCTCTCCTGGGTGCAGAGGCGCGTTCCCACCACTGGAGGCGCTGTGCTGTGTTATGTGTGGAGTAATGTTATGCTGTAAGGCTATACTTTGGAGTTTTGAGGGCACAGGCATGACATTAAAAGTAATGCAATGGTGTGTTTGTCTTTTCCATATTTAGTTCTCATGGTCAGGGATGGAAATTGATACCACTGTCTTTACTGATTCTGCTTATCGGCTCGATTCTTTATCGATTCCTTGAATGATTCCTGATCAGTTCTTCTGTGTGGAAAAAAAGAAGGCCTCTACACAATTTCACCACAAAAACTACACATTCAGATTTGCTTAAGTGCAGAGATAATTCGGAATGCCTTCAGACCTAGAGTTGTCTTGCTTTGGTCCGAATCAGGGACTAATTTTGTGAGAAAAGTGTATAATTGCCTTGAGCCTTGAGCAGCATTTTCAAGCGGACCAGATCAAATGCCTTGTGTGAGAAAGCTGCTCTTGATTGGTCAGAATTTCCATGTGGGAAAAATCCAGGAAGTAAAGCAAACGTTGAAGAAGAGTACACTGTCAAGATAAATGTGACACTTTCTAATGTCACAATGGAGGGACAACTACGCAGGCTGATTTTAGCGCTGCTCATCGTGGACTATATTGCTGTCATTGTTCATTTGAGTCAAAGCATACAGTTTGAAAACGAGGCGCGGCTCCAACTAGAAAACAATGTTTTGATGCATTGGATGTGCTGAATGTGCATATTAAGGCAGTACAGGAGGAGGCGCACATTAATAATCCTCCAGGACTGTAACATGCTCATGTTTAACCCAAACAATGTGTCATGTGACTGCAGTTGGTTCAGATCCAGGTCGGAACGCGTTCACACCTGCCCAAACAAACTGCACTGAGGGGGCAGACGAACTTGAGTTCGATTGAACCGAACCAAACAGAGCAAACAAATGTCAGCTCAAACCAGTGTTGCCACATGAGCATCCCATAAGTGTTATTTTGTTTTAAAAAGCTTGCGTCTCCCCGTCTCCTCTTGAGAGCTTATTTATAAGACCCTGTATGTGCTTCATGTGCATGAATTGCTTTGTGCACTGATCGTTTCTGTTCAACACAGGGAAACAAACCACTTAACATACAGTTTAAACCACAAGTAAACAGCAAGATGCAACTTTCCTGGAAGTCACACTTGGACCAAACTGATATTTGCACATTGTAACTGTGTGTGGAAAGCACGAAAACATGCACCTACTGTTCCTACACACATTTACATACTGTTAATAATTTCACGTCTCTTTAAGCCAGGTGTTAAGGGGTCCCTGAGGTCGCTTTTCATCAGGAATCAACAACCTGTTATACACACCAACTACCTTCCCTTTCTTCCCCTCGTCAGCCGCAACCATCTGGCACCAGGCCACAAAAATAGACTCAAAAGCGTTGGTAACAATTAGTAGTCACTGTACCCGGGGACCACACAACAACCCACCTGATTTTCATACCCTGCATTTTGTTGCCCCCCCCCCCCCTCCCCCGCCCTCATCAGGACGCTATCAATAGCCAGACACCTGTTTCCTGCCAACGCAAGCTAGGCCCTCTATGGCTGCACCTGTATGTGCTTACACAAGAGCCTCGAGAGGAGTATTTATGTGGATGGGACTGCAGGGCTGATATCAGGCTCCGCTAATGCAATCACAGGAAGGACAGGGAACACTTGACGAGTGTGAAGCAAGCCAACGGTGGGGTGAATTCACTCGAATCAAATCAGGATGTGGATTTTCAAAAGAAGCTCAAACGGGAAATCTTTTGACCCCGAAATGACTATTCAGATGATTAAAATGATTGGTGTGCACGTAGGCTAATCGTGGGGGAAAATAGTTGAAAGGGGACAACGAACATTAGTATTTGTCCAGATGCTGAGATTTGAGACCGATTCCTGCTCCTCCAATCCAGGTTTTAAACCGTCAACCTACTCTGACAATAAATAACGACACACACGAGCCATCTGAAGGCATTTTCTGCTGCTAGGGAATTTCTGAAGATGTTTAAATGATGCAGGCTACAAAGCTGTGTTTGCAGTCTCTTTTACTTGATATATTACCTACCTGTATCTGCCATATATTTCTCTACTGGTGCTGTATTTATTGTACTTGCATGTCTGTCTGTCCTGGAACACAGATCTATCCTCTGTTTTTCCTCTTGTGTTTGCTCCTATCTTTTTCTCATCTGGATCAAATGTCCGTGATAATGCGTCACATATGCCGCACAGATTGTAAAGCCCTCTGGGTCAAACTTGTAAACTTGCGATTTTGGGCTACTTGAAGTGACTCAACAGTTAACCTCTCACTCTAGATAGTCCTTCAGCCCGTCATTTGCTTTAAACAAAACCAAGAGCGACTCATTAAGACACAAACTCCACAATGTCAAGTGATGACTGTCTGCCTCAACTGGAAACTCAGTCAGTTATTCAGCAGGGAAACCAGTCAGTCAGTCAGTCTCCCTCACAGCCAGCCATCCATTACCTCTAAACCAAACAGAGAGCCAGACATCGAGGAACAAACTGCAGAGTCAAGCATGGAAGGGCAGGTGATTAATGCCAACACAGTGTTTCCCTGTTCGTGGCCAAAGTGTTATTGATTTGATTTTGGAGGGGCGAGAAAAGGTTAGCGTTTGCAGGCCGTGGTTTGAGGTCGCCGGCGTGTGATGGGAGGAGTAATGACCCCTCCCTCCTCGGTGGGAGCTAGCGAAGCGGTCAACCAGGAAATGGAGACAATCCCCAGCCAGGCGCCAAACGACGTTGTGTCCTTTACACCGCCGATATGTGTGAAGTGGACATTCACCGGCTATTGAGTGCCACATACTCCTACACCTCACAGCCATTATAAGTTTGAGATGGCCAAAATGGCAATATGGAGTAGCATACAGTGTGAGGTGGAGAATATGGGCTTAAATAGCTGTGGGTTTTAGCCAAGACCCACTTTAAACTGAGTATATGCTCACATATGTTTCTATAGACCAGCACAGGAGCTGCGTGCACCATGAACCCAGGAGGAGGTACCAATCAGTCAGTTGGCAGTTGAAGCAGTAGCTCAATTGGTCACATTAATAGCACTTAAAGTAATTAGATCAAGGGTTAGACCAACACAAGTCCAATATTATGTGCTTTCTGATAAAAAACTAAGCCGAGCAGCCCAGTCGCCAGAAGAAAATATTGGCATTGTACATTTGTACATTTTATGCATATAATTTCATTTTCTAAAGTGATGTAGTTCCAATTACATGTATATGAGCTGATTGTCATCAGGCAGTGGAGGTGATGTAGGATAGCATGCCATCTAGGTGACAAAGACGACTGTTGGAGTCCAACAGACAACAAAGATGGTTTGTTTCTTTTTTTTTCGCAAGATGTGTGGCATTTCCAGGTGTAATTGTGGCACTAAAACTAGGTATTTTTAGCTAAAACATGATCTTTTTTCAACCCTAGCCAAGTCGTTTTTGTGCCCAGACATGACCACATATTAACCATAGCTTATCAGCCACATAAAAATGTACCAATGTTACGTAGCCATGGTGTGCAGAAATGTACAAAGTCAACATTTATTCTGGCATTTGGGTTTGGCCTAGTGTCCATAAAAGGTTTTTATGCCTCTGTGCCTCCGTCATATTCTCAAGAACGCGCTATCTCAGGGATGCCTTGAGGGAGTCAAGGGCACAACCGTTTGGCACAAACGTCCACAACGATGACCTGATTACATTTTGGTGGTCAAAGACTAAAGCTCACTGTGACCTCGTGTCCGTCACATTCTCCGAAACCTGAGACAGGATTCTGAAAATTTGGCACAAACTTTCACTTGGGCCCAAGATACACTGATTAGATGTTAGCAGTCAAAGATCAAGGTCACAGTGACCTCACAAAACACAATTTTGGCTATAACTCAAAAATTCATACACTAATAATGACAAAATTTCACACAAATTTCTGCATAAATGATGAAGGGAGGACGTTTTATATTCAGAAAGTGAAAAGCTAGCTTCACTGTGACATCATAATGTTCTGCAAGAGCATTTTTCTGGTCATTTTTCAAAGTTGTAACTCAGGAACAGAAGGGAAGACAATTGTCGCCAGCGTCTTTTTTCAATTGTTCCCTCTGAGGAGAGAGTGTATGCGGCCGCATGCCACCACCCAGGGAAAAAGCGCTGCACCCAGAATCTTCTTCAGAGCGCACGGCCACTCCGATCGCTTCAATTAAAAATCTCTGAACTTTTCAGAAAGGCGCTGGTGTTGTCCCTGACGCTCGGTTTCACGCAGCCTGTTATATTAGATGGGGCAGGCCTCGTCACCCTGGTAACCAAGAAAATGAAGAGGTATGTCTTGGCTGTGTCTGTCTATCCTGAGCTGTATGATATGTCAGTCAGAAACAATCACAACAAAGATAGAAAAGCCAATTCATGGGAATGTTTTATCACCAGTTGCGCAGTCTGTTAACAAAAGCTCTCTGAAGTGCTCCCCCAGATGAAACCACTACACGGACACATGCCTTAAAGTAAGTAAGCATTCAAAGTTTGTAACTTCAGGACTTGTTTTGACTTAAGTTGTTGAAGTAATTTCATAATTATACATTTTGTGATCGTCGTGTAGCGCACAGTTTGTGCATAACCAGGGGGTACCGGTACATTTCCAAGGTACAGCACATCAAGGTTAGATAGGGTATAATTATTTCTAACATGACTGTTTTGCTTCAGTCACCTCTCCCTCTCATGTGACTGGAAGCTGTGATCTCGCCACGCAGTAACCACGGAAATTAAATAACTGCAAAGCATGAAAAAACGTAAATAAATGAGATTCACCAGAGCAGGGTAAGACATGTTCCCTTGTACATCAGGTACATGACAAGATCACACTCTCGGAGTCGAGTTAATTTTCGTACCCCCCCTCTCGCCCTCCATCCTTTACCCTCCCTCCATTCTCTGTCATTTTCAGGGAAAAAGGTGCCGTAGCCACATGACAGTAATTAACAACTGACAAAAATATCCCCTCCCTTAACATGAGGTGGGAAATCACAAAAGCCGGAGTTATTTTCTCATTAATTTACCAGCCCGGCTCTCTTTTACGCTCTGAGACAGCAGCACAAGACCGGAGGTACGAGCTTAATAAGGCACCATACTGTTTGTTTGTGTGAGGTTAGAGGGGAGAGGTACTGCTGTTGACGTGCAGTGTGATCCTTCAGGTTGACTGTAGATCACTGTTTGTGAGGATTCAGCGCGTCAGTGTACCTGGGATAACTTTCATTAAGCTCCAAGTATGATTATTGTCCTGGCACATGAATTAACTCTGTGTCAGTTGAATTTAGTGTTTTTAAATTAACTTGTTCTAATCCCCCGTCTTTTCCAATGCAGACAACTTTTCTAGGATGTCTAGATTTATAATTACAGAGAATCTGTCTGTTGTGTTTTCGAAAATGAACAGAGAAGTATGATTTAAATAGGAAAATACTGGCCTGGTTTGATTTTCTAATGATTCAATCAGCTCATACCGCGTCCTGTTTATTATGTACACACACGATATCCATCTCAGGAGGTTTTCAACGTACTGTTCTCTGGAGATACTTCAGAAATTGAGGATATTTAAAGAAGTGATGACAAATAGAATACAAAATATATGTGCAGTGTGTTTTAAAGCATAGCTTAATTTATTGATATGTGTTTAACATTCATGAAAAATAATGTCCCCTCTACACACCCTTACTTGTAGTCAAGCCACTTCTGCTTCCTGCTGCCACAGAGGTGGATAACAACGACACCACTGCCACTTGAATGGCTCCTTTAACTTTAACAAACTCCCAGACAGCTCAGTTGACAGGTCAAAAGTAACATGCACCTTGTGTTAAACAGAATTGAAATATCACCAAAGTACTGTGACTTTAAACGACCACCTACGAGCTGAGTGCACAGGTGCAGCTAATCAGACTGATTTAAGCAGACAGCCACATCACCAGAGACGGCAAAGCAGTACTTTAGAGTGTGCGAATCGCCACAGACCTGTGGATAAAGCTAAATCAAAGAGGTGCTTGCTAAATGGGCGGCAACTGACGTACTCAGGTTGGCAGGTTGTGACCAGACACGTGCCTTAGTCGCAGGGAACAATAGCTTCACACATGTAGGACGTGTATAAACCAGAAAAAGAAAGTAAACTATACGCTATATTGACCCTGATTGGTCGATGCACTCCTTTGCCTTAATGGTTCGACTTACAGAAGAACAGCACGATGCAGAAACACGTGCCCAGCACTTCTCTGAAGTTGCAGAACGATGGGACATGTCAAGGACAATATGCACAGACAGCGCACGGACTACAGACTCCTTTTCATCATAACTTAAATGTCTTTGCATTCGTTTGACTCCCAATGAAGACAGTTTGGTAAGAACTGCTTTACCTCGTCAATATAGACAATGAATGAAAAAAAAGGGGATTTTAAACACGTGGTTAAAAATCAAGATTAATTACAATTACCTATTGAAATTTAGCCATTTATCAGAAATTTAAAAAATATTTTTTGACAGCCCTTAATGTTTACGATTAGGTGGTTTCTGTACATATAATATACATGCAATATAAGTATCCCAATCATTTGTTTTTGGAGTTGTTGTTGCCAATAACTTCTGAGTGCAGGGTAGAGTACAATTCCTCCATTACATTTTTTTGTGTGTTTGTAACATAACCGTGGACTTAAAGTCTCCTTTTCATTCATTCTGCAGCAGAATTTTCCTTCAAGATTCAAACAATATATATATTTTTACTATGGTATGTTTATTCAAGACTTTCTAGGAGTGCAACTTGCATTTTTAGGCTTGATTAAAAAAAAATGTCCCTCTGTGTCCTTTGGCAATCAAAGATGCACATTTATATAAGGTTAGGGTTTTTGTTTTTTGTTTACAGATTTTCTGAGCCTTTAGACTTTATTGTCTCGATCTTTTCTCATTTTCAGTTCTGTATTGGCAGTGACTTAACATATGTGTACCCTCGCCTAAACCTTTGCGTATATGAGACTAAAAGCTGAGTGAACGTAAAGTTTTCTGTGTGACTGCTACATTCCCAACATCTGTTATCGTCCACAAGCTTTCTACAAGTACATCCATATCTTGTCTGTGAGGTTAGTAATTTGTGGACTCTCAGATACAGACAGATGGTTTGATATTCACAGATAGCAGACTTTCTCTTTCTACCCTCCCTCTGTTTATTTGGCTACCTCTACTCCTCTTAACTTTCCTTCTGCCTCAATCAATAATGGGATTTGACTGATATAGATTTTTGAAGTCCACTTCTTTCAGATTGAAGCTGGCACCACCCCCTTTAGCACCTTAAAGCAGTGTTTGGCACACGTATTTCTGATTGGCACCGCAGATTGTTTGTAAAGAAAATCAGATACTCACCTCCATCATATAAAAGGACGACTGTGATTTGGCAGCTACCTGATTTTTATTAAAAGGTCAACATCAACCTGATAATATCAGTCTCAATTGCGTATCTAGCCTTTTCTCCCGTAACTCTGTGTTTTATGTCCTCTTCGTCTTTCTCTTTGCCATTCTGGCTGTGTCTCTCTAACTGCCGGAGAGCCAGACAAAGCCTCATCACAGCCATAACTACACACAGAGAAAGAAACACACCTCCTGGATGCCTGAGGGTAGCCAGAGTTTGTCATTCACATGTTTGTTCTTTAACAAGAGGGGGGAAAGGAAGACAAACGCCTCGCTGGCAGATGAATGTCCGCCTTAAGTGAAGCTACAAACCCCTTTATTTGCCCTAAAATACCCCACCGCCCCGTCACCCCCCTCTCCGCTTCCGAGCTGTGTTGCATCAGACCGAGGGGATAGGTGCCATTACGCCTGCATATTTAAAGCCACCTAAATGTGTGGAGCAGGTGGCGCACAATGCACTCTTGTTGTTATTTGGTTCGCGCAGTCAAGATGGCAGATTTCATAATGCTTTCAAATGGCACATAACAGGGAGAAGCCTCGCAGGACTGCCAAGAACAATTTCGCCAGGAGCCAAAGTGGAGCAGCAGGCTGCAGCCCGTACCTTTGCAACAAAGAGAAAGAGGAAGGAGGATGTCTCGAAATGCACAGTGTGGGATAGTAAATCACCTTTTAACTATCGAGTTTGTAGCCGAATCCTAATAAACAGGAAAACTGTAAATGAATCTGTCACGTCCCCTGCAGCAAGAGCAGTGAAACAGTCAATTAGAAAAATGAATAAATATATAACAGGTAAAGTCTGCGTAAAGAATATGAGGCCATGTGTTGTTTGACAAATTAAGAGCAAATGAAGTAGTTGTTCCTAAATGAGACTTCAGTTCTCTAACAAAAATGTCAATTAGAGGAACTTGCTTTTGCAGTTTGGTGCGTTCCTCGTTAGAAAAAAAGATGTTTGCTTTTGCAAGGAAAGATATTTTAAAGCTATCAGATACCAATGGATCTGAGGGACAGTTGGGTTTGTTGTGAAGTGTGGAGAGATGGGACTATTTCTGCCCACTTATACAGCATGACATCACTATTAATGACCAGCTTTTCTTAGAAGGAGAATATTGTGGAATTTTAACAGACAACCACATTAATTCATTGTTAAAGAGGCGCGTATGATACAAATATGTGGAAAATTAGCAAAGACAGTGATCTTAAGTTCTTGCGCACACTTTGCTTGCGCCTTTATTAACCACCTGCAACCTTGCATCCTAATACGAGGACATTACATTTTGGATTTGTTGCACATTATACTTTATTTTGCTTAACTTACACCCATTGTCCTCGGTTGTGGACATTTTTTGTGCCATTGTAGTCATAGCTTGTATGAAGTAGTGGTTGTAACTACTGTGAAGTCATCCATTGGTTTGTGGACTTCTGTTTTAAAGCTTCGAGCTCTGCATTTCGGCCGTCAAAATCTTGTTTTTTTTAGAGCCAGACGTGACCATATTTAGATGACAGGGTGGATCTGACTCACAAATCTGGCAGTGCCTCGCAAACAGTCGCTCAAGTAGTCCCGCCCTGAAATATGCATAATTTCTGGCCTTAATAAAATGTAAACAAGTGAGTTATATAAAGATTCACCGCCCATACTGTTGTTATGAATATTAAAATTAGCTACAGAGACCAAAACCGAATTTTGTACCAAGCTGTAAACATGTTTATTTCTGCTTTAAAGTTAGGCATTTTAACATGAGGGTCAGTTGGGATTAACTCACTTCTGGAGCCAGCCTCAAGTGGCCATAAGAGGAACTGCAGTTTTTGGCACTTCAGTATTAGCTTCATTTTTTATTCTCAGAGGTTGCAGCTTGATCTTACCAAAAGCACTACGGTAAAAGTCTTTGCACAGTGAGTCCATTTTTTTGATCCGAAATTGTTGCACGTCTAAAAATTAAAACAACTTCACTTCGTGCCAGTTACGCTCGTACACTGAGTCTTCGAAACAGGTTTGTATCTCTGCGTTTGTCTCCTCCGTCAACGGGTTGGTAGAGACGTTTGGTAAGAATCAGAGAAGAAAATGTGGCAAGGGACACAGTCGAGACAAGACAGAGGAACGGGGCGCACAGAACCATTTCTTGACTCGGATAGCTACTTTCAAAGGGTCAGGTGGAAATATGGTGACAGCTAGATAGGACACTCCAGTGGAGAGAGGCAAAGGAGGAAATGTTTCTTTTCATTTTGTCTCATATTGCAAATTTACACAGCTAATAGAACAATAAAAAAACAGACTCAGTGCGCAAAGGCTTCAATCCATGTCAAACAAGATGGCAGCCATCTCTGCCAAGTGAGTCTACAGCCAGTCCCGACACAGAAGTGGACGAAGCCCAAAACCTGATCAAATTTTATATTTGAAACTTATGTATTTATGTTTAATAACACTCATAGCTTGGTATGTAATACAAATCTGACCAATTTCAGCAACAGTAACGAGCTAAGATGCTGTTCATTGGGAAGTACTCGTTTGAGGACATTTGGACTTCATCGTTGGGTTACTGCAGCATTTCACACAGGCCTTGCTTGGATTTTGGAGCACAGAACATTCATACAGTTACAAAACAAACAAATTGCAAGGCTTTTAAATATGTCGCATTATTTGCAATTTTTTTGTTTATCCATAGCAACATTCAGGCATTGAAATTAACAGTTCGGAGCAGTTTTTAGACTTGAACAGTGACGTCTAACGCATAGAGTTACAAAACATTGAACAAATGTTGCATACTTAATTACACACTTGGGACTGTTAAAAATAAACCCATCGTCCCCATGTGAGGACATCATTGTTTTTCAAAAACGACCCATTGTTAAAAGACAATGCTTAGTTTTGTATACTTATTCGGTCCTTTTTATTCCAAATACTTAGCAGAAATTGGGTCTCAAGAGGAAAGAAGAAAAAACTGAAGTTAAATATTCAAGTGACTCTCCAAACACACACCATTAATGCACAGTACAATGGGCTGCCTCTTCCTCTACCTCAACATAAGTAAATTAAATCATTTAAAAAATGATCTCAAGCTGACAATCTCCTCTTGGTCGGTCTCTTGGCGAAGCTTTGCCTCTACGTGGAGGAACTCGGCAGGGACTCGTGTCTCATCCGCCCGTTCAAATAAGCCCACAGATGTCGAGAGGACTCCCCCACCAACACCACGGCGCGCACACGCACGCACACACACATTCGACCCACCTCCAACACTGTTTGTAATGAAATCTAACACTTGGAAGAGGAGAAGTGGACCGACCACCTGTGCATCCAATTGTTCGGCATTCGCAGACACACAGGAGAGAAAAGAGAGAAGAGGAAGAGGGGGAGAATGGGTAGAGGAATCAAAGCTGCACAACACACACTGATACACACATGCAAGCACAGAGACAGGAAGAAAGGAATACAAACCATTTAGGACATTTTAAGAAAGAAAATGGGTTGGCAGAATGTTTAAAAGTTTTAAGTGTTTGTAATGTGCACACACACACACACACACACACACACGACTGCACAAGAACAGGACAACACTATGATAATTGCTGAGGTTTAGGAGCATCTTTAAAGAGCACCTACTATCCTTCTCCTCATTTTTATTGTATATATGTTGTTAAAACGTTGGATGTTGTTTGGCTTCAAACTGTTCTTACTACTCTGTTTCCAACATTATTTCTGCCATGATTATAAGCTGATGGGTGATGATGGATCCAGGCATGCTCCTGCTAGTGCTAACCTTACATAGCCTTCACTGCTACATGCAGCTACATGCTAACGTCAGGGAAACATGTAAACTTGGTTGCCGATGTTGTTTATTTCACCCTGATTTCATCACATATTCTTGCTGGAACATGTTTTTCACTGTATATAGTGCCACCATACTTCACTACAGTCATTCCCCAGCTTTACTGACGGAGAATTGAAGAACAAGAAATGCTGACCAGTGAGAGCACACTGGGCTTTTTCAGGCAGGAGACAGGTGCTAAAACAGAGCATGTTAGACACCTGAACACAGGTGTTCCAGCACAGCTCTTGTTCTTAGTTCAACTCATCATCATACAATGGTTTGTATAATATTCTTTAAATAAGCACTCCTCAAATGACGTTATGTCATCCATCCATCCATTTTCTGACTGCTTATCCTCTTGAGGGTCGCAGGGGGGGCTGGAGCCTATCCCAGCTGACATTGGGCGAGAGGCAGGGTACACCCTGGACAGGTCACCAGACTATCACAGGGCTGACACATAGAGACAGACAACCATTCACACTCACATTCACACCTACGGACAATTTAGAGTCACCAATTAACCTGCATGTCTTTGGACTGTGGGAGGAAGCTGGAGCACCCGGAGTAAACCCACGCTGACACGGGGAGAACATGCAGACTCTGCAGAGAAGGGCTCCCACACCCGATCGAACCAGGGACCAGGCAAGTGAAGTTACTGTGGTCAGGTTTAGGAAAAGAACAACTCCGAAGTCATCTAAAACCGGGTGCGTCAGGGGGGAATGTGGTGGGCTTTCTTCTTTTGTCAATTCATCCGTCAGTTTTCCTTTGCAATGACGGATAATCACTAACATCTCAGGTGTGCTACCTCTTGATTTGACCTCCAGATTCAGTGGTTTTAATAATCTGTGTCTTGGTTTGTGTGCAGCCTCTGAGATCGTCTGAGTGTTTGTTGCCGCGTTGAAGCGATGTCACCATGTTTCCAGATAACTTGATGAATACAATGTTACTGCAACTGATAGAAATGATGGATGAAACTATGAAGACACAATCCAAAGTGGAATAAACATGAATTTTCCATTTAGGAAAGACATTTTGTAAGAAGAAGCAAGACACTGAGACACATTAATGATGCACACACCTTGTAAACACACACAAGGTACTGACACACTTATACACAGGAAGGGAACAATGGGTCCTTTGAAACAAAGCTAGAAAGAGACAGAGAGAATGGGTATAGAAAGATGCCAGTAAGCACACATGCACATGCAATCACACACCCACACAGACGCACCTACACACACTCTCTCTCTGTGTCTCACACACACAAACAAGAAAGGAACAGCAACTACTTAGAAATGAGCCCTGACATTGCTTGTCACAGTCAGAGGCCTTGATCAGGATTTGCTCACAGGACCTCCTACTCAGCACACACACAAACACACACCAGATCTGGGAGGGAGGAGGGGGGTAAAAAAGCTGAGGGCCATGTTGGAGGAAAAAGGGGAACCCGGCAACATCTGCAGTCTCCGTTGTTGATAGCGTTGCTGCCAGCTTGGAGTCAGATCACACACGATGCTGTGTGTGATCTGACTGCAGTCTGGGCTCTACCTCTTGGCCAACCTCCCCCCTCCTCAGATCCATACTTCCAAACCTCCTAGCTACCACCTGTTAGTTAATTTGCAGCGACGAAAAGGACACCGTGATACTCTGAAGTCAAACTCCTTCTCTCTGTCTCCGCTTTTTTTCTTTGTCTCCATCTCTTTCTTCCTTGGTGCCGATCCCTCTCTCGGAGGTTCGATACACCCACGACAGAGTTTTCCCGGACTTGGAAGGGTTCAGGGCGATGTTTTTTTCCCATCTTCCCCCTGAGTTCAAGCTTTGATGTGAGAAGACTGGAGTCACAAATCCTTGTCCATTTACCATCAGAGATCATCCCCTAACTCGGGGCTTGGCACAGCCCCACATGGCTAACGATTTGAGATACTTTAATTAGGCCAAAATGTGTCTAAAGATGCATTTGAGCCCCCAGACTTCCAGTACTTCCCGTGCTAAAGAGATAAATAGACTAAATTTCTATGTAGCAGAGATTTTAGAGGAGTATTTTCTATCGTTTCATGTCTTTTAGCGGTTCGTAATTCCCTGCTGGAGGGACACGTGGGTGTGGCTCACATTTTTGGAGCGACGCTATTGGACCTGGTACATCATAGAGGCTCAGCTGATGATTTGATGATTTGGGGAAAATCTAAAGGCAAAAATGCTATAAATGCAGCAAAACATGGCAAAGCAAAGATATCCTGAAGATGTGCCCTCTTCCCCCCAACAACACTTCGCTTCACAGCATCACTTTTAGTTTACAGCTTTATATCAGGTTTGGAAGATGCTGTTAACCTGATGGCCTTTCTCAATAATGTGTGTACTTCTAAAACTGACTGACAGACTTAAATCTTATTTTTACAGTCAGTTATACAAGAAAAGACAGCAGGAAACAAAAAGAATACTCCTAAACTTAAATTTCCAGCTCATTTTAAAGGAGCAGTCTGTAAGATTTAGTGGGATTTAGTGGTATCTGATTGCAGATCACAACCAGCAGAAACTTATCCTGGTCAGAATTCTTTCAGTGGTTTTTACTGGGAGCTGAATTATCTGCAAAAGTCTCCTCTTCTCCAAAACAAAGCTGGTAAAAACAATGAATACAGCAGTTTCCCGTACAAATCAGTGTCTCTCCAATGCTGTTTCGCATGTCAGACCGCTAGCCAAGCGCCTGCAAATGTGTGCTCGCCTTATTTCCGATCCAGATGTTCGGGAGATTTTGACCAGGAGTTGAATTATCCACTGAGGTCTCTTGGGCCTGGGTGTCCAAATGTTTGCTGAGATCTTAATAGGCTGTATACTGTAGGTATGTAGGTAGGTATAGGCTGTATGTATTAAAAAAAACAAAAAAACAGGCCTAATAATTTTTAAAAATTATAAAGTGTCATTTTGTTCATGCATTAGAGCCGTTAAAAATAATATATCATTCATTAAAAGCTCAAGTTTGTTTCCTCTGTGTCATTTAAGCAGCACATTCAGTGTATTGACATGCACGAGAGAGCTAACACCAGCAATTACTTGTAGCTGGTAAAGGTGGAGCTCATTTTAAATGCCTTATACACTGCTGGGTGGTTTAATCTATAATTATACATGCATTGATTACATTTTATTAATAATGTAGGTCTTCAAAGTAACTCCAGCAGACAAATAAATGTAGTGAAGTATAACATTTATACAGATTTATACAGTAGCATAAAGTAGAATTACGCAAATACAAGTACCTAAAATTCTTTAAATTTTCATGATAGCAGGTGTAAAGTATTCTGTTTCTTCTCAATGTGGATTGCCAACAACTTTGATATTTTTAACATAACAATTCACAATTAATATGGAAAATAAAATAATTAGAAAACAAGTTTTTCAAGGTAAATAAAATGTAAGATGCTCAGTAAAAGTACTAGTACAACACTGTGAAAATACACTGTTATAAGTCAGAAGCTTGCATTGAAATTATTTAAATAAAAGTAAGTATAAGTTGGAAAATTTATTTAATTTATTAAAAGAATTTGTTTAGAGTATTTAGAGTACCCAATGCAGAAAAAGAAAATTAAAATAAAACCCATAAACTCCATTTATTAAAATGTTATTTATTATATCAATTTATTAAAATTGTTATTTTATAAAGTTTTCTTAAGTCTTTTTCACATTTTTAAACTAACTAGTCACTAAAGATGTCAGGTAAAAGTAGTGAAACGATATTTCTCTGTGAAACTTCAGGGAGTGAAAATATAAAGTAGCAGGAAAAGAAAAGATTCAAATAAAGTACAGGTAGCTCAAATTTACAGTACAGTACAGTACTTATGTAAATGTACTTAATTACATTCTGCCACCAATTTTATGTTACAAATCAGTGTTTTTCCGGCACATTGGAGATATATCTCTTGGTCAACACCTGCAAATCTATGCTCACCTTTTTCCCCTGATAGCGTAAGACCCAGACTTGCAGGAGGTTTAACATGAGCTGAATTATCTGCAGAGGTCTCCTCCTGTCCAAAACAACTGGACTAGGTGATTAAAACCAGTAAAAACACTGTAACAAATCTGTCTTTTCCCAACACACTGTAAAAATGTGGTGGTGCAGCATTGGGATCTCCACTGACGAGGAACTGTTCCCTATGTAGATATAAATGGCTCATTCTAAGGTAACGAAAACACAACAATTCTTATTTTAGGGTGATTATACACCAAAGAAAATGTGCTTATTATATGTTCAGTTTCTGCCAATATGTGCCTTTAAACCCTACACACTTTAAGAGATTTAAATGCCAGACAACAGAGCAACATATGTTTCATAGGAACAGTCAAAACATCACAAACATGAAATTTGAATGTTGTAAATAAGCTTTAAACATTTTACTCTGCAAAAACCAAGCCTAGGATGATTCATGTTATCAACTCTCAGCAGTTGTTAAGGGTAAATGGAGAGACGGAGGTAAACAATTAAAGCTAAAAGTTAAACATAAACTCTGTGACCAAGTGCTGTTAGAGGCGATCACAGAAACAACAAAGTCAGAACCTAAAGTCCCCTTCTCCTCCCAACAAAGAAGTAGTTCACAATGTTGTTTCTCCACTTTAAGTAACAATCTTCCATCCATGTGGATTTCCAGCAATAGATAGCACGCTTTTTTGTGTCAACATTGATTTTTCTCTCCCCCTCCACCCCACTCTCCTTTTAATAGAGGAGTGGATGCTTCAAAGCCCCCCGTTTGCCCAAAGCAAGCTTGAAATTCTTGCCTCTCAAAGCGCCATTCCGTCTTTGTAGTTGCGATCCCCTGTCTCATCTGGTAAGGGCGAGGGAGAGACGAAAACTTCTGAAGGTACCAAAGGTAGCACATGAAATCCCCCCCATGTAGGTGTGTGAAGTTCTGATAGTTGTGTCCGACTTGGAATCGATACGATCCCCCCCTTAAGCCTGAAAAGTATGTGTTTGTACAGCCAAAGACAAGGTATTTCCAGACCTTAAATCAAAGGCCTCTTCTTCACAGATTCGTTGCCAGACAACTTTCTCCAAGCCAGGCCAAACAACAGCGCAACAACTTCTGAAAAGTGTTCACAGAAGTCTTGAGTTTTTTGTTACATCCAGTATTCTGCTGTGTGCTCAATTACAAGTTGTTTCTTTCTCTCTGTCTGGCTGTCGCCCTCTCTGTCTATCTCTCACTGTCTCACTCTCCTCTCAGACTACTGTGAGGTGTTAAAAAGGAACCAACGGGGGATCTGTGCTCCATTATGCAGGTCTGTTCCTGTGCTGTCTGTTGCCGCCTCTTCGCACCTCATATTGCATTTTTGCCCGTCGAGACACACACACACAATCTTTGACACACACACACAAACGCACGTACGCGGAGGGAATTGAACTTTGGCTGCCTCTGTGTATCTTGTGCCAGGTGTAAGGCTAAGAGGTGCCTAACTTCTTCTCCGCCCCCTTAGGCCATCCAGGCATGTTCGAAAAGAAAAGAAAAGTGGTTGTGTGATCCAGGCATCCATTACAGGCTGTGTGGGCGATGCTGCTGCTTGTTTTTTTGTTCGTCTCTGGCCCGCTTTCGCAGAAATGGATGGAGTCTAACTGCTAGAGTAAAGGTGCTACATGTAGCCTGGCATTTGTAACGATCAACATATCATTGTCAGATTAATTGTGATACCTTGGTGTGATTACACCAGCAGAGAAATGAGAGCAAGGTGGAGATGACTGATAATGGCGTGTTGTATGATTTCATCAACCTTCAGTTTTCCACCATCTGCCACCAACTTTAAGGAAAGATTTTGGGTTAAAACTTCTTTCTGTCTGAAATCATCATTTTTTTCATCTCTTCAAAAATTGCAAAACATGACTTCACTTTTGCAATTAGAATATTAAATAACTAGTTTACATCCATGTCTGTGAAAATACGGATGCTTCACACACATCTCCCCCCTGCAGCACAGAAGATCTATACAATACACACAAAGTGGACACCCAAGACCAGTGTCATCAATTCAGTATTTGACCAAATGTCTCCCCTTCTGTTCCTGAGATATGATGCAGAATAATGGGCAGAAAAGGGTTTTTGGAAGAACATTATGATGTCACAGTGAAGCTGACCTTTGACCTGTTGGATATAAAAATGTCATCACTTCATTATTTTATCCTGTTAGACATGCGTGTGAAGTTTTGGTATAATCAGCATACGCATTCTTGAATTATGGCCAACAGCATGTTTTGTGAGGTCACATTGACCTTGACCTTGACCTTTGACCTTTGACCACAAAATTCTAACCACTTCCTTCTTGAGTCCAAGTGAACGTTTGTGCCAAATTTTAAGAAATTCTGTAAAGGTATTCTTGAGATATCACGTTCACAAGAATGAGATAGGTGAGGTCACACAGACTTGACCTTTAACCTATAACAAACAAAATCTTATTAGTTCATCGTTGAGTCCAAGTGGACATTTGTGCTAACTTTGAAAAAATTCCCACAGGGTGTTATTGAGATATTGCATTAAAGATAATGCGACAAACAAGGTCACAGCGACCTTGACCTGCTACCCTTGACCACCAAAATCTAATCAGTTCATTCTTGAGTGGAGGTTTGTGCCAAATTTGAAGAAATTCCTTCAAGATGCATATCGCGTTCACTTAAATTCGACGGATGAGGTCATAGTTACCTTGACGTTTGACCACCAAATTCAAAATCAGTTTATAGCTGGCTCTTGTGCCATATTTGAAGAAATTCTCTCAATGTGTTCTTGAGATATCATGTTCACAAGAATGAGACAGATGCAAGGTAACAGTGACCTTTACCTATGACTTCCAAAATTGAATTCCATCCTTGAGTCACAGGGAACGCTTGTGCCAAATTTGAAGAAATTCCTCAAAGGCATTTTTAAAATATTGCGTTCATGAGAAGGAGATGGATGCAAAGGCACGCCAACCTTGACCTTTGGCCTTCGACCACCAAATGCTAATCAGTTCTATCTGAGTCAAAGTGGACGTTTGTGTCAAATTTGAAGAAATTCCTTCAAGATGATTTTGCAATGGATGAGGTCACAGTGACCTTGACCTATGACCATGCAAATCAAATCAGTTTATTATTGAGTCCATGTGGAAGTTTGTGCTAAATTTGAAGAAGTCTGTCAAGGTGGTCTTGAGACACCACGTTCAAAAAAATTAGATAAATGCAAGGTAACAGTGACGCTCGAGTTAATTCCTTGAGTCACAGGGAACGTTCATGCCATTAAAAAAAAAAAAAAGCCCTCAAGGCGTTCTTGAGATATTGGGTTCACAAGAATACGACAGAGGGGCAGATGGACAACCAAAAACACAATGCCTCTGGCTATAGCTGCTGCCGTCATGGAGCGCTGTTTATTATTTACGTTTCATCATAAATGGATGTAGAATTACCCTTAAACATGCGTTTGCATCCCGATAGTTGTGCCCTCTTCACCAGTTATTAGACCTATCCCTGGGAATATGGCAGAGAAGAAGAGCACTTTCACCTGTCTGTGATGTAGAACAGCTGGCTGTGGGGTTTTGTAGCATCTGTACTGCTAATTCATCACATTTCTGCAATCATCCTGGTAAATTCTCAATCATATTGATTATTAAATGTCAAGGATATAAATGATTTATTCATACAGTGCTCATGTTGAATCTGACTTTACAAAGTGTGCGGCTCACAGGTCAGGATCAAATCTAACAATCATTACCAGGGAGATTATGGTCACATGTAAATAAAAAGATTCTAGTCTATTATCAGTTAAAGTTAAATCTTTTATCTATTATAAATTATTTAAAATTAAGTTTATGAGTGTGACTTTGACAAATTACAGAACACTGTACAGCCTGTAAACATAAATACATGATCAGTGAAATTGGCAAACAGCCTGAAAACAATGTTTTAATATAAGGTTACATCTTTCACCTCATATTTCATGTTCATCCTTAGTTAATAGTTTTTTTTGTTTGTTTGTTTGTTTGTCCGTCAAAAGTTCCCACAGCCCAGGGTGATGCCCTCAAATATTTTTGAAAGAAAATCCACAGCTGAGTCACTGGGTCCGCTGAAAGTTCAATAATATTCTTTGACTTTACTACAAGTTATTGAAATCAAAATGTTGTCAAATCATTTTTTGTTGATAGACATTTTGATCATTTTGACTAATTTTTTAAGCAATATTTTACTGTGTGTCCACCGTTGAATACAGTATTTTTTTTTCTTGTAATGTTGACTGAGAAATTTATCCTAAATTCTTGTCTTGCACTAATTTCAGCAAGTTAAATTTACAAAATTAAATTTAAACAGTATACTTGTTTTAATCCAATTTTTTTCCATTCCCTTAAAATAAAATAAAATAAAAAATAGAAAAGGTCAAAGTCTGCGTACTGTCAGCACAGACTAAATTTAAAAGGCTACTTTTAATGTTGTAAGCCCTGTTTGCACATGACTGGTATAACCTGGGGCCCTCATGTCATTTGGAAATTACACAGGACAGGCAGGGTCTGTATTTTACTCAAATTTACTGGCTTATCCCCCTGATATGATTCATATATTCATTTGTAACTCCATTCTACACCATGGGTCTTCAACAGGGTGTCTGCAACCCCTAAAGGGTCCTTAAATGACTGCAGGGGGGCCGCCAAAGTAGTTTAGATAATTTTTTTTTGATGTGTTCTAAAATACACATTAACATGAGTCGCGCATGAGTCTTCCTGCAATCATGTGAGCTAGCTAATCTACGCTAAACCTCCATGCCTGTTCCATGTACTTTCAACATAAAAACATGATGTATAAATACATGAATCTGCCAATAATTCTAATTTCAATATCTTAATATTGCATGCACTACATTACAGAGAAATACAAACCGTACTAATGAACCTTCATTAATATAGGCCTATATTTTATTTACAAGTGCACGTCACACACTGAGCGAGCCGCCTGTTAATGACGCTGTGGGCTAATGGGCATGTAGCTACTTCCATGTTTCACATGATACGTCATGTTTGTAGTGGACCAATGAAGATGAGTTTACATATCACCTTGGGTTGGTCCTTCACCTTCTCAAAATGATCCCACACTTTGGATTTCCTGCCCCACATGTTATTAACTAGCCTGTGGAATAACCGCAGGTACCAGCCCTGGAAATTAGGGGCCGTACTCATGCTGCGTCTTTAACCACCTGGAAACTTTTTTTTTTTAAAATACGACCCCAAATCACTGAGATGCAGATTTTTTTTAGCTCTGTGTTGAGTGAAATATGGTGGGTAATTTGCGCCAAAATTTTAACTTAAAAAAATTACAGATATGGCAGATTTGCATGGCTTCAAAATCACAGGTAACCTCCGAAATACTTAAACATTACAAGAGGTGCAAACAGGGCTGTAAACATTTATTATCCAAAGCCTGACTCAACTGAGTGTCATTCAGCTTTTACAGTTTAACGTCAGGATGAAAAGCCTCTGAAACAGTGTCATAAAAAAAGAATTCTCTCTGTAGATACTAAATTCCTACATACACTGAGTATCTTATATCCTTTTTTTGTAATTTCATCTCTGACTGCAGCTTGAGTATCAAAGCCCACTGGAGGATTCACTGTAAAATGCACTTACAGTCTCTAACTCACACAGCGAGCGCTCTTGAAGCGCAGTATCTCCCGTTCTCCCCAAGCTGCACCGCCAGGAAATGAAAGTCGACATTGACCACCCTGCCCACATCCAAACCCACTTGTACGACTCAACAGGAGCCGCTGTACTCCTCTGACCCCCCCTCCTCCACCCCTCCGCCCCCCCTCTCCATCACTGGTATGAATAATACATGGTGCCCCCGCTACCTGTTTCAGTGTGTACATGTGGGGTCGCGCAGGCCGGGCTCTCACACACAGGAAAACATGCACACAGTCGACGCAGGAAAGCAGCCAGCGAGCCTGGCCTCTGAGGCCTGACCCTGCGCGAGCTTGGCACACACACACACTCGTACGAACCTCACATGCACGGACGTGAAAACACACACAAGCTCTGACATCTACTGTACACCCGTAGACATATAGGCAAACACACTTATATACACGTACCTACTTTCACACACACACACTTAAATACATAGCACACACAGTAGAGACACATAAAACACACACATATACACACACGCTGGCAAACAAAGCCCACACACATCCACTGTGTACCTTGGAGGCAAGGTTGGGGGTTGAAGTGAGCACTGCTGGCAATAAGGTGAGCAGCTGTGCAGTGCCGTGGATGAAAGACGAGCATCAGGAGGCCTGCACTGTGTGTCTGTGTGTGTGTGTGTCTGTGTATGTGTTTGAATGTGAGCGCTGAGGATGTTTGTGTGTGTGAGTTGGTATTTTACACAGGCTATCTGATAATAAATGTGTGTGTGGCTTTCCAGTTCTGTGTGGTGCTGTCAGAGAAGGTGGAGAATGATTGTATGTTTTCACTGAGTCCTGATTGTTATTCACTTCTGTCTTTAACACAGTCTGATTTCTGGGTTTTTGTTTGCAGGAGTATGTGCAGTGTGTGCAGTTTGTTGTGACTCTGTGACTGTGTGTGTGTGTGTGTGTGTGTGCAGTTTCGTCTCTGATTCTTCTAGTAGTGAAACAACTTTTACTCAAGTTCAGTACTGAAGTCTAATTTGTGTGAGCCTGAATTGCTTTCATATGCTGAATTTTGGTCTAAAAATTGTGATTTGTTAAGATTTTTTTTTTTTTTTTTTTTTCTAAATGAGCACAATTTACGCAACATAATAATAATATTTAAGTTCCATGTAAAGGGTCAGATATAAAATCAGTATACAACATATGACATTAATAATAGTCTAATTTAATGACAAAAAAAGGAACTTTCAAAAAAAAAATGATAAAAAATGAATAAATAATATAAGCTCAAGGTTCAGCTACAGAGGGAGCCTCTATTATTTATTTATTATTTATAATATATTTATTTCTCAAGGTACATATACCTAAATTAAGTATAAATGAGGGAATATGGAAACCATTTAATGACTTTATGAAATATGGAGATATAGACGCCTTTTCACCGGAGGAGAAATGAGGACAGGATACTTGGTGGTAAATACTAGAGTTGGAAAACTTTGACTATGAAAGTGTTCTTCAGCTTGCACTCAGTATTTATTGTCTGTCCCTCGCACTCATTTTAAGACTCATGGTGATCGAGCTTTTGGGGCTGTAGCACCCAAATTTTGGAATGCTCTGCCTGCTCCCTGATGATCTGCTGACTCTGCAGTTTCTTTTAAAAGCCAGCTATAGACGCACCTGTTTAGACGTTTGGGTAACTTGTATGCACCAGAGCTGTACTTTTTTAAACTCTGTGTATTGTTGTGTAGTGTGAATCCTTCATTTGCAAATAGTTTCTGACGTGGCTTACGTAGTCATTTTGTCTATCTGATTTCTTTCTTGTTGTATATTTCCCTTGTCAAGCACTTTGTGACCTGTTCCTGCGAAAATCGCTGTATGAACAAATTTTTCTTAGATACTTTTATGTTATTTTCTCCAGTGCCATACATTGTGTCATGTTCTTTATCCAAGTGCCAACTGTATGTGCAGTTGTTTTCCTCCAGCTCAGAGCTATGGTTTGTTTTGCCTGTCGAATATCAGTCAATAAATTTGTATTCTTTCCTTCTCAAAGAGATTGTTGTCGGATATATGAGTAGCAATGTTATTTTTGAGTCTGAGGTGATATTCAGGAGTAGAACTTTTCAATTTTCCCACTCCTAGACACAGTGTATGGATGTTCCCTGAGCTGCATTACATTTAAAACATGTCAGGTTTATTGCTGTTATATTCATTTTTAACTTTGAATAGGTCTGCATCAACCAATTATATTAAAGTAAGTAAGCATAAGAGTTGTGTAAAATCTAAAAAACTTCCACTTTTAGATTGATTTATTTATGTTAAGTTATAAATTACTGGCGCATTTAAAAAAAAAAAAAAAAAAAGGAAACAAACTTAATTTAGCTCATTTATCTAGCACTTTAAACACCATACAGTCGTAGACATTTACCATGATGTGCACACATTCTTGGGAAATGAAACCCTGATACCAGGCTCTGTGCACACCTGTTTGGAAGAACATGCAAAAGTCAGAGCTCCAACATAGCAACACACTTATCTCAGAGAGCAGCCAGACAGTTTTTAGACTCTTATAGATCATTTGAACACACATATTTTGTCTGCAACATGTTTACCTATATTGGTGATACTGAGCCATAATTACTGTACAGAGTTGGACAGACATCTATAATAATTTGTGGTCACTCCTCTGCTACATTTAAGAGGGAAATATGTTCATTTTTCGTTCAGGATTTTCTGCTTAATACAGAAAGTGGTTACTATATACGAATACGTCTGCTTAATGGATAATCATATGGTCGCCTGCATTTATAGCTTCCGACAATCACACTGAAACGCTCGCATGTGAGTTGTTTTTCTTCATGTTTTCTCCATCTTTCACTCAGTTTACACTGCCTACAGTATGTACATGTGTTTGCATATGGTATGTGCGTGTGGGTGTGGTGCAGGGTTGTGGGGGGGGGGGTTGGTGTGCCACGCCTGGAGCTATTCCCTCCTTCCATGCAACCTGAATCCTTTTGGAAAGGGAAGTGGAGTGTATACAAGTGAGATGATCAAATAAATCAGCCGGATTTGTCTCCTCTGTCTGAAACATGAATATTAAGCACATTAGGATCATGAGAGGAAGTAAATATGTCACGCCTTTAATCCCCAGTGATCTGCTGGTCAGTTTGGGTTTGCGTTGCAGGAGAGACGAGGGGTATTTACTCCAACGTGTGAGGCGTTTAGGTGACGCTCTCATCCAGACTGACTCAGTGATTGTAACAGTTAAAAAAAAAAAAAAGCAACAGTACCCCACCCCCACACATCTTCTGGCCAATGATGCAGCCTCCCTCTGGGCCAATCAGTAACAAATATGTCAGTGTGTGCTGATGAGTAATTGTAGTACTCCCCTGTGACAAATAATGTGATTTTGAAAAAGCCAGAATCCGTCGTTTTGTCAAAATCAAATCAGAAGTGTTTGAAATAAAACTCAGCAGATAGATTAGTGAACTAATGAATGAGTGAATGTATACACAATATGACCGAGCCTGAAACAGGCTGCCTTAAAAGCCACATTCACGACATGACAAGCAGCCAGATTTGGCTTTGACCTTTTGTGTCTGCGCTCATTTCCATCTTTGATTGTGCAAAGCTGTGTTGTTAGCTTGGTGTTGCATGCACGTGAGTTGCAGCCACACAGATGGGTCAGTGTTGTAGGTGTGAAGTACAGAGACAGAGAGAGGAGAAAGGTGAGGCCAAGACGGACGGCCGCATGCTGACGTGCAGCGCTCATTAGCATGAGCATCCACGTTTCCCACCTGCCTCTAAATCACTCATCTCTGCCAAATATAGAGAATCAAAACTGGAGATCAGGGACACTAAACTCACCACTGGAACCTAGAGTCATAAAATTGCTTACATCTTTTTGTAAAAGGAGGAACCTTACTCATACTGCAGGTTGAAATATACAGGTAAAATCTCAGTCTTAATTTAAAAAATGTTTCTTATTTATTGATCAAATTGTTGCCCAAAAACAAAGATCAGTCGCTCAAACAGAAATAAAGACTCCAGCTCAAATAAGATAACAGACAATCTGCACTCCTGAGTATTTGCTTCCTCTCTGTGTCTATTTTCTCCCTTTCCAAGTCACTCCTGGCTGGCGGGTTCGCCACACAGCAAGGCGACCTGTGCAACACCTTCCACAGGCCAGATGGCGGTGTCGAAGGCGACAGGAGCAGCAGAAATCTGCCAGAGCAATCTGCTGCGAGCAGGTGTCGACTAATTGTCTCAGAGAGCTGAGGCAGCGGCAGGCACGTGCCAGCGCTACCTGAGTGGAAACAAATATCTTCATTTACCCCCGGTTTGTCGAGGGAGCGCACCTCCAAGCTCGGAAACATAATAGGCCAAGCCCGGAACAAGAGGAGGGCGGTGGGCTGGAGCAGGCAGCTGAACAACTGTACCTTTGTCAAACAGAGAAAGAGCCACATGTCTCTCATCGCTACTGGTGGCAAAACACTCTTGACAATCATAATGATGCTTAAGTGGATACAGAAGGAAGAAAAAGCAAACTTTGGCAAATGGTAAAGGAGGTTGTGTATGAACGTGGTCCAATATTTCATCAAGTTAACAGTGTTGTGCTTGTAAGCAGCCAGATAGAGACAATGCTTTCTTTCAGAGATAGAAGCAGGATTTTTGCATTGAAGGAAATGTTTGAAAATTAATATATCTATCTGTGGAATTTACTGCAATTGGCCAACAATGTCCTTGAAAGGATAATAAGATCTATGTTGCTTCATAAATGCAACACTGAGGCAAGGATTGCACTGTGCTCAGTAAAACAGTGACTGACGGTCTTTAAAGCTTCACAAAATACTTTGTTTTCATATTAAGCAGCTGTAATATATGTTGTGCATCAACCTCTAAGATGACATTGTTTTAAGCCAACTTTTCCCTTATTATGCCCGTGCCCGTCAGCCGACGTTCACACATGGCTAAAGAGAACGAATTCCACATGCGCTCTCCGATTTATTCAGGTACCGGCTCGCTGCTTCATAGACTCTGACATTCCCATTGTGTATTTAGAAGAAAGGGGGGGCTCTGGGCAGGGATGTTCAGTCTGACAACAGAGTTTCTTCTCCTTGTCAAGAGATCCTTCAAACGGAGCCGTCCGACCGTAGAAGGGGAAGCAAAGTGCCTCTAATTTAAGTGCCTCTCTTCTCACAGACTTCTCTATCGCGCTACAAACTTGTGATATGCAATGAATCACACTGTTCCTGGAGAATGTTATTAAAGATTTTATTTACCCAAAGGAAGGTTTTCTGAACACCAACCTCTTTATAGCTGGACCTTCACTTTGAAACTGCTCACTTAGCTGCTAAGCGCAAAGGATGGCATGCCATTGTTCTGACAACCGACATTTCCAAATCCCCCATTAGTCAGAAAAATGTCTTATTGGAACAAAAGCCCATTTTTTGACAGCCCATTATCCTAAAAACAAATACTCATTACTCTGAAGTCCAAGTTCTCCCAAAAATTAAAAACCCACCCTGCAATTAGTTTCAGTTTACCAGCGATGTTTGAGGCTCCGATCCCGGTCGTTTTTCACCAACCCTTCCCTGCTTTTTCAGTAATTTGTGTGCCACAAATTTGGGTGTTTTAAGCTAAAACATTTCTTCCTTTTGTGCCTAAACCCAACCAGATATTAACCACAATGTTGCTGACTATTATAACATGTGGGATTTACAGAAACGTACACTGAAAACTTTTTTGATGGCAACTTCGGAGCAATGGCCATTCTGATAGCCCAAAACACCAACAGCCCATTATTCCAAAAACAAACACCCATTGCTCCGAAGTCCCATGTCTTCAAAAATACACACTTCCAGCTGTTAGACAACCCAATCACCAAAAAAAAATGTTTGCAATGTATGTCTTTCTGTCGACCAAAGATTTGTCAACAATGCTATGGTTAATGTCTGGTTAGGTTTAGGCACTAAAAGCTTGGTTATGGTTTGGAAAACATCAAATTTTGGCTTAAAGCACCCAGTTTGGTGGCACAAAAGCTGCTGGGAAAAGCAGTGCAGGGTTGGTAAAATCATCCAGGATCTGTTGCTCAAACACCACTGGGAAATTAAAGCTAACTGCAGGGAGTGTGTATTTTCAAAGAAACAGGACTTCAAAGTAGTTGCCATTTATTTTTGGGATAACGGGCTGTCAGAGAAATGTGCTTCTGGTCCAGTGGGGCATTTTTCCAGATAAACAGGACTTTGGAGCAATGGGCAGTTCCGGCGCAAAGCTGAACCAATCAACCTTTACTGGTCGTCCTGGTCAGGTGTACACGATGTGTCCAGATATTTTTAGAGCAGCTTCAGACACCATTGATCCACTTTTTGAATGCAACACAGTCTGATAAAAACACCACAGTCCATTACCGCAATTCTCACTGTTTTCTCCACCTTCAAATAAAAATCCAAAAGTAACACACTCCCTAAAATGTAGAACATTACAGTGAAGTAGGAGAACATGAAGTAAAGTGTATACACCAATAAAGTTAATTACGAAAGTAAATTACAAAGCTTTTACAAAATCCCACCAGGAGTGCATTAAGCATCACAGTTAGATGATATGTAATGGTGCAAGAACATCAGTGAGTGGAAATTTCTTTTGAGCTATGGGACTACTACTGCTGGTTGCATCAGTCCAGATGCATCCAACAGAGAGCTCCCCGCTATGGGAGAAGCGAGGCCGGCTCTATTTTTAAATCTCAAATAAGAGTTGAGTCTTTAAAAGCTTCCCACGATACCGATTGATCCCCTGACCCAGCTCTCCTCAGGCTTTCCCCTGGTCCATTAAGAGCTGTGTCACCAGAGGAGTTATAGCATTACCATGTGTGGCCTCTGTTGTTTCTAAAGCAGGAAGTGCCCAGTCAGGTTTAAGTGTGCTGTTTCCCCACAAGCCCCTGTTGAGATCTGACTTTAACCCTGCTTCCTGCTGTTTAAAGCTCGTAGGCTAAACAGCCTGGGTCAAACCTCTACAACCTCTTCGCTTTCAGACTCCCCAGCTCTGTATCCTGCACATATAATATAGAGCATGAAATAGCTGTATTTATCAGTATTATTTTATGAGCTACTGTACTCCTTCTTTTTTGCACTGTGGCACTCAGATCTCATTCCCAGGTTCTCAAATACTGATGCTTTGTCACATCCCTTATCTCATAGCTATGCACGACATTGTAACAAGTCGTTGAAATGGTTGCAGTTAGGTTTGCACAACAAAAAAAAGATCATGTTTTCGGTTTTAAAGTATTTTTGCTATACAACAATAATGAAGAAGTGACATACATGACTGTGTGTAAATGACTTAAGTAATTTGTTGTTTTAAGGGCATGATGACGGCATGTAAATTAGGTGACGTTGTGTTTAAATAATGTTGACTTTTGGTTTCACATGTGACACAAACTGCAGTCTTCTGTGTCAAAGTCCAAATTTGTTTGACCCATCTATCTTCCTCCCTGCGCGGTCTTTCTTCTTCTTTATAGCACGTCAGTTGCTCTCTGTGTCAAGTATCGCCGGGACTGGTTTATATTGAAGTTAGCTGAAAGCGTGGTGTGTCTCGTAAAGATGCTGCAGGGTGCTTTAGACATCGATATAACACAGCGAGGTGCATGAAAATGCGTCTGTATTTGAAAACGTGGGAATGAGAATGAGCAGTCTTAAGTGTTAGCACATATGTACCCTACCAGACGAAGGTAGTGAGTCCTGAGACCTGTATTACAAAGCAGCGTTCAAGGTTAGCAAGGTAACCTCAGGTTTAACTCTAGTTTTGCAGGGTTGCGACGGTTGTTCACTTCTTAGTGTGGTACATAGGCTTATAACTTATGCCGCACACCTAATGTGCTTTGGAGCAGGTGATATCCAAGATAACAGTTCGACACCTGTAAAAGCAATATACGAACCACTTAGAAAATGGCACCACAACTGGTAGAAGATTCCGTGAATCGTTAGAGGGTCTCTTGGGAGTAGTAAGAGACTGGCAAACCCCTGGCAAACCAGCTGTCCTTTCTGAATTTGGTAGCAACTGTGTTTTTAACCTAGTATGTTGTTACTTTTTCATAGTTTGCTCTTGGTTTGTAAAATATGACTCTGTGCTGCCAGTAGATTTTTGCACGTTTGCCATGAGTCATATTGTACAAACACCAACACTTAAATGTGAACGCTCTCATGGCAGGATTGGGAAAACTTGGTTTGACTTCTCAAGTTGATAACCATCGTTGTAGGACTGATTAGCGTGATTGCAGTTGTTATGCTTAATGAAGCCAGATAAAAGATATACTGGGTATGTTGAACTGGCTTTGTACAGGCCTTTGGTCAGTCATACACTTTGTTGAGTCACTCTCATTTAAGTGGATTTTAAAGTTTTCTGTCTTGAATTTGGAGGTTGTTTTGGCATCTGTATGTCCTTCAAAGTCACGGATCAAACCTTCCATCCTGAATTGTACTTCATCATCCCATCAGAGCTGAAACAGCAAGCTGAACATAATACTCTTTTCAGTCTCTTTGTCCAAATTGCAGCGCAAAAGGTAAATGTGAATGTGTTTCTATTTTGATGCAGGAACACTAGAGAAGTTGTGTTCCCTTAAGATTTCTGTTGTTACCTTACAGTGTGATTCTAATTACAGGCTACCTGCAGTTTAATTTGTCAGTATGTGCTTCTGTCGTCCTGTAAAAACAAACATAAAGGAGGAAGTAGTTGTTAAGGTGTGGGGTGCCTCGTGTTTGCATGTTTTTAAGACAGTAAGACATTGCAGAATTAGCATGAGGCAATAGGAATGCTTTGCAAAATTACACATTTTCTACTCTCACCTACTGCACCCAGCTTGACAAGACACTGCTGTAATCTTCTGCTGCAATATTTAGCTTTATTTTCTTCTCTGTTGCATTCTGTAAATAATTATCAGCAGCTGTATTAATGGGTCGGAGCAGGAAGGAAGCATAGAGGATTTTGTCAGAGAGCACATGAAAAAAAAAAATCAGAGGATTTGGGGAAACCCTGTCTGGCATCCATTCATTTACAACAGTGTTTTTATCCTTCTCTTTGTACATTTGAGTGTCACTTTACTAGGAGACCATAAAATGCAGTGTTGATCCAGTTATTTTACACCATTTTTTATATGACAGGCTTTATTGTGCGTTATGTTGTAGTTCATTCCTCAGCTCCATACAACAGCTAGCCGGTGTGTAATTACAGCTTGTAGCGAGCAGCCAGACGG
The DNA here is from genome assembly GCA_019142605.1 of Cephalopholis sonnerati. Taxonomy (NCBI): domain Eukaryota; kingdom Metazoa; phylum Chordata; class Actinopteri; order Perciformes; family Serranidae; genus Cephalopholis; species Cephalopholis sonnerati. The sequence continues at coordinate 4,888,125 of JAGQAX010000024.1, forward strand.
AGCGATACGTGCATGAGAATCTGTGGGAGCGCTTGATTTATGAAGCCTTGCCGCGCTCTATCTGGAGTACCAATCTCCTTGCTCACCTTACCTCTGGGGCGCGACGCCCAAACATGGTGTTGATTAGTGAGGTGGAGGGTGATGGTGGACGCCTCGAGACGTAGGGAGTCGGACTGGGCTGAAAGACAGTCCTGTTTGTGTCTCACTCTCTTCCCTCTTCTGTCCTCCTTTTATGCTCTCCCGTCCATGATAAACTTCTTGAATTTGTGCCCAAAATGTAATAATATCCACTGCAGCAGTAATAATTCTTGACCCAGAAGAGAAAGAAAAAAATAGAGAAAACAAACAAATCCTTGCAAAGAAAAAGACCCCAAATTTAGGAAATTCACATGGGACTAAAAACTTCTGGCTTCGTGAAATATGGCTGATAATTTGACGTGGAAGGAATGTTTACTTAGACAGATCCTTGACAGAAGTAGATCAAATCAAGGGTTAAGGACATGGACGCTAATAATAGTTCCATACAAACAGAGCTGCAGATGATATTGATAGATTTTTTATTATGTCCAGATATTAAACAAGTTAATCATCCCTTACAGAGGACAGGTACCATCAAATCAAACAATCATATGGACATTGGCATCAGGTGTGCTATTTATCTACCTGCTACCTGATCACTGTAACATGAAACATAAATCGCCGATGTTGAACAGGACATGAAGCCTTGAGAAAATAAATAGATTTGAAGATATCATTTTCCACCATACCTCCACCAAGGATATCTCTATCTCCAGGGATATTTCTTTTTCTGTTGGCTTTACTGACTGATTAGCCATGTTGCTACAATGGCTAGCCGTGTAAGCCTGCACAAACATATTGCCCACAGCAGGAAGTATTGCCAGTGGACAGTCAAATAGGAGCCATGGTTGTGGTGGACACAACATCACCTAATGGGCAGTGGTTGATGTTCCAACCCCATAGGTAGTGTAAAGACCCAGAATGTCCATACAGGGAGGAGGTCGGGGTCGTAGATGGGTCAATAAACAGTGGACTTTCACCCGAGAGGTTGAAACTGCAAGTCAGCATGAACTTAAACTTAACATAATCAATAATTTTAAGTCGTTACTTAAAGCTACATGACATGCTTACATCCCGTAAGTAACTAGCATAGAAACTGAGAGCACAATCTTTTTCTAAACCTAACTTTTGGTGCTCATTTGGTGATTACCACTGTCTTGGTCCATGGTGGCGGGATGGTGTTGCTGCTTTATTTTGAGCCACAAACCCCATTTAGCATCGCCAGCTATGTTACCACCACTAGCTGTGCTGACACTGCTAACAGTGCTAAACATGCTAACAGAGCTAACAGTAGTTAACAATCTCACTTACTCACCACAGTGGCCTCTGGGGAGACCAGAGGGTGACCATCATATTTTTACAGCAACGCCATCCTGCCACCATTAATCAGGACGGTGTTACTAGTGATAATCATAAAAAGAGTGCCGCCACAAGCTAGCTCCCATATGACTCAGGTGATACGTAGCAAAATTAGCTTTTAGACCTACATGCACAACAAAGGTCCAAAGTTCTAGATGAGGTTTGAAACAAACTTATGTAAAATCTAGCTGAACCAAGCATTTGTCATTGGTTTCAGTGCATTTAGACCCTTATTCAGACGAGATAATTTGTCCCTGTTCAAAATGGTCCATCTAAAACTGACTGATTTGGAGACCTGAGACCTGCAAGATCCAATGGGAACATATTCAATCCAATATAAATTGTAACCGGCTCAACACAGAGACCAACCAAGATTCCATCTTGGTTGCAAGAAATACAGTGAAGCTGTGAAGGCCTTAACTCAGGGCTTTAAAAGAATCACTCATACCTAAAAAACAGACTATTTGCTAAGAAACTACATGGTATTGGTGCATCCCTAGCTTTAACTCCTTGTTGTAACACACTGATTTCATGCTAAAACATGCTAATTTACAGATTAAATTGGTCAAAGAATGAGTTAATCCAACCGGCCCCCTGGTTTACATCCTCAGGCTCTTTTTCAATTTAACACAATTTACATTTTCTAATATGTTTCTTTTCATAATTGAAGTATGATGACGACGCCATAAGCTCGCCGGACGGCACAGCTGTGTGTGCCAGCGCGCTCGGCTGGAGATGAATCAGTGTGTTTAACTGTTTGTCCTCACAGTACCTTCGCCGCATTGAAACAAGTCAAGTGCATCAATCCAATATGGTGTCATCTGCCCCGCGCTCGGCACAGGTGCTGCACAGGAAACGCAGTGGAGTTTGTAAATCTGCTCGTATGTGAGGAACGTTGGAGAGAAGACGTTTTTAAGTTAGAGGGAGACTTTTATTTTTACTTTATTAACAATTAAAGGTTGATCAAACATTAACAGTAACTCCTACAGCAGGTATTTGAACAGGGAATTAAAGCTGTAACTGCTTAAATTGAACCTGCTTCATGTTTGACAGATTTTTGATTCTTAACCTCCTCTGAATAGATAAGATATCTTTGGCAATTACTCTGCTATGTCTTTATTTTGAATGTTTTTAAAACATATTTCCATACTGGCAAAAAACACTTGCATCTCTTTGAAAAACAAAAAAAAGATGATGTGGTTGTCCACTAATCCCCAAACTGAAATTAGGAAGAAACCTCCTTATGTGGTTTCCAGTGAAAGTTTATAGACCAAGTCGGCATGGGGGAATGAACTTTCTGAAGAATGTTGTTTTCCTTAAGTGTAGTGAGTTGAAGTGGTGCAATAAATTGTGGAAAAAGACAGCGTCCTGGAACAGAAAATCCTCCAACAGTGGCTGGAACGGAGACTCAGCTACTGCATGATGCTTGTTACAACACAAGACACTATCTGTTAAACTTAGAATAAAGTAAACAGAGCAGAATTTACAGTATAGTAAAGAAGTACAAATTTAGTACAGGTGGTGTGTAAATCAGACTTAAAATTGGACTTTCTAATAGTAACAGTGTTAAAAATATAAACACATTCAGCAATTCCGTACTGAAAGTAGTGCACAGTGATTATTATAGTGATCTAAACTAATTTAATGGTGACACACAGTTATTATTATTATTGTCTACTTATTTTATAAACTTATTATTGTGTTTTACTGAAGTGCTTGACTTTATGATTTAATACATTTATTTATTTTAATTATTCAAAAATAATTTTAAATAAAATGATGTATTTTTAATTATTTTAAATAATTTTTATTAATGCTTGTTATCATTATTATTATTTTTATTATTTTTTTAAATATATTTTTTACTGTGTCTTGTAAGGTGTTCTTGGATGCTTTGATAGGTACCTATAAATAATTATAACAACAACAACAATAACAATAATAATACATATTATTATTATTATTATTTTAAAAACTTAAACTAGGTGTGAAAAAACATTTTAGTTAACTGAAGGAAAAATAAAACTAGACTATAAAATAGTAACTACAACAATATTGTGTACTTACAAAACTAACTAATATAAAATAAAAATACACGTAGGAAATGTCTTTAGTTTTAGTCTTTGTTAATTTGGTCGAATTTCTCAACACAAGCATGACAAGGCATTGGTGCATATATATTTATTAAAACAGGAATGTCTACATGACTGCCAGTCACCTGCCTTCGCAAAATGTTGTTGTCTGTAATGTAAGACTTACTTTGAACTTAAATAAATAAATAAAATTAAATAACTTAAACTTGCCCCTTACAAATACAACATAGTATTAAAAAAGTAGTGCCATGCAAGCTTGTATGTTGAAATGTTTTTTAGTGTCATGAAGTCACACTGTAATGTTGGGAATATTGTGTTTCATGGGTTAAACATTTTATTGAATGGTAAATAGCACAACTAAATGAACTATAGTGGACAGGATCTTTTATTTCTTTTGCCTACAGCCTTTTGCCTTAATCCACTGATGCACTTTAAGGCTGTCGTTGCTATGGCAGCATACATGCACTTTCTGGTCACTACCCATCGAGGAGCAATGGCAGCATGACCACCGTCCTGCTCGGCAGCCCCCGCTCTCATGAATTTTCATCTGCTAATTGGCGATGCGTCGTCGTTGGCCATTTGCTCCTGTGAAAACAGAGATTAAAATGTATTTGTCACTCATAAACCGTATTCATGTCCCTGGCTTTGCCCTTTGAGTCGGCCCCCGTTTTACGAATCACTTGTGGCCACGAGACCTTAACAGACCACGAGCTGGACATCAAACAGCCTTTGGTCTGACCTTTGATCACCCCCGAGGGCACATTTGACCAGACGGCTTAGTTAAAATCAGCATTTCATCCATGGATAGAGTTATCTCCGCCACAGAATGATCTGACGCCATTAGTGTCGAGGCTAATAACGGGTTTGATACAGGTGGTAGACCGGGGAAGGAGTTGGACTTTAATTGTCCAGGTTGTAAAACGTTTGTGTGACCTTTTCGGCGGAGCGTGGATGAGTCTTGACTTCATGATGAGGAGGCGCAGATGGAGATTGCCTCTCAGCTTGTTTGATGCAGGTAGAAAAACCTAACACGTTACAAGCTCTCATGCTTGTTAAGACGGGAGAAGCTGTCATCCAGAGAGCTCTTAAATGCCATTTGGTGATCATCAGTAACATAGATGATGAAGTTCCCTGAGCATGTGTTGTAAACTTTATAGACCATCTTGACTATTGAATGCTTGCATTCAAATTGAGAATAAATCTACAGTACACATCTCATTAACTGAGACGTAACTGTTGTCTCAGTGTGCTTCAACACACCTACACTCACATATCAGACTCATTCACTTCCTGTCAGGCGTTTCTTTTCAATCTTTATTTGTTCACCTTGCCTTGAAGGGCTTCGGATCCCCCTAAGAATGTAGTAATCTTCATTCTTTGTTCTTTTTACATAACTAATGTCTTAGAGTACAGTGAGCATGTTTAGTCATTTAGTCAACCTTCACAATAACCTCCATATCAGGAACTTAAAACTGCTTTTCCTCTTCGTATTTCATCTGTTTTGCTGCTCTTATAGAACTCTTCGTAACAAACTGGTTTGTCTTATAAAGACATGAGCCTCAGCGTACAATGCTGGTTAACCGACAGCTCTACAGTCCACCCCTACTCAATTTGACTCCCACTGTGCCCCTGAACGTACACTAACTCTCTGCACTTCCTTCCACAACGATTTCCTTCCCTGGCCTCTTAAGAGCTACATGGCGATTATACAATACCTCACAGTTGGCTGGGAGTCGCTGCGCTTTGTGTGACTTAAGAGGGAAGGATGGAATAGAGTCAAACAGTCATTTCACTCTCCGCTGACTCTTTGGCCCTCAGATGAAATGTGCTCCTTCAGTAGAGCTGGCTCCTTTCGTTTCCAGCCCGCTTTCTCTGCATCGCTCACACTCTGGGAAAAGTTCTGTGGTTCCTCCGTGTTTGGGATAATCAAAGAAAATGTAGAAACTGGGAGGTCGATGCACAGATAGGCCCGGTTCTGATTACATGCTTCGATCTGGACTTTCCTTAAAGTGTCCTAAAGGACGTTGAAATTGCTTGTTTAAATCCCAGAAACTTGGTACAGTAAAGGGAGGGGATATTAACTGATCTCCTTTCCCTTCAAAATGACATGCCCTTGAGCAATATATCCAACGAGTCACTCAGGCATAGGTGTAATTTTATCAGCAGTCAGGGAGGCATGCTCCCTCACAACCCTATGCCCTACAAAGTCAATTCATAAAGCAGCTAATTTACACCTGCTAATATGATCTTTAGTCTACACAACGCTGCAAGTACTTTATCAACTGGCAACATTTTGCTCTATAGCATGAAGTTGTATGTGTTGTTGGCAGATGTTTAGGTGGGCGTACAAAGCTAACAAGTTTCAGTCTAGAACATCACATATAACAGTCTTTTAATCAGACACCCCATCACAGGGCAACACCATTTGACTGTGCCTTCCAAAACTGTTCTGTTTTATGATGTGACAGCCCTGGAGTTAAGGTTTAGGTAGGCTGTAAAGCCACTTGGTTATGTTCAGGTGAGGCAGACATCGTAGTTTGGCTTAAAATGACAACTTTTTTTTAAGGCTAGGGGACCTTCGTTGTTCTGGTTAAACTAATTATCATGTGGTTACAGAATAATTGAGGTCAAGGTTTTAAAAGAAACAATGTTGAGTCGCAGTTGGAAATTAGAAACGGGCAGCAGTCTTCTGTGTTAACTTCCGTGTTTTGCCGAATGTTAATTTTGCTCTATGAGAGTTTGTTTAAATGCCCAATCTCCCTCAAATGTATAAAAGTGACTGATAAATCATGAATTAAGTTTTCTGCCATGGGGATGAGCAGTAATTCCTGTCCTGCACGTGTTTGCTTGGAAAACTTGTGATACCTGCGCTCACTGCAAGTCACTCTAAATAGACAGGTATAGTTAAAAGACCTTAAAGTTTCTCTCGAGGCATCGATTAAACCCTTAAAATGTCATCTCTATACATCAAAATTACATATTTATTAATGTATTTTTTCCATGAAAAACTTTCCCTTATGCCTTAAAAGGGCTTAGGGCCCTGACACACCAAGTCGACAGTTGGCCATTGGTCAGTGTTGGTCCATCAGTGTCTGTTGCCCTAGTTTTTGCAGCGTGTCCCACGCCGTTTCCATTTTTCACGTCTTTTCTGAGATCTTAAGTAACTTGTCAGACGAGGTAAGCATATTTTTTAGCCATTGAGCTCTTAAGCAGTTTCCCATTCTTAATGATGATATATGGATGATGGTATGGAGATATATTTCCTCTCACACAGGTGCAGCACGTACATCATAGTTGGCCTTTAGCTGTACTTTTTGCATTATATTCAAGTGCGACTTTTTGGCTGAGACACAGGAGACATGAGGCAATGCAACAGTTCGCTGTTGTCTCCACTTTTGTCATTTGGTGTGTCTGGGCTTTTGAATGTAACTCCACACCTTTGCCTCATGTTGTATACATGGTTCTATGAATATGAAAATTAGCCCCTTGTTCAGGATTGCCAGCTCTGAAAAGTTGAGGTGAAAGTGAAACTTAAAATTCGAGACATAATTATTACCATGGCGTTATGGAAAGCCCCACCCTTCAAATTGATGTGACTGGTTCCTCAATTTTGTGATGTAACAAACCCTGGAAGTCTGGATCCTTGTTCTTGACACTGTCATTAGTACACAGCAGTTTCCAGGCAGAAATACACAGCCATGGCGTTGACTGCTTATTTTGATCATGATCTGTCTTGTAGCATATAAAAAACACCATATGGACATGCTAACAAGGTTAAAGACTGATTTTCACTGGAGGGGATCTTTAAATACACAAGCTCAGCTGTTCAGTAATCAATACAACCTTAAGGTGCTCTGCAATTATACCTGAAGAACCTTTGTCTTTTCTGTGATGCAGTTTCAGTTTTTTAATGGTGGTTTGCAGCAGCTTCCAGGTATAAATCGCTCTAAATATGAAGATTAGCTAAATTTAAAAAATGTGTAAAAACAAAACCGAGTTTTCCTCAGTCTTGAAAGTACATTAAACAGGGATACCTGGCAGTAGTTTATTTTTACAGGCAGCAGCTCTCTCTGTTATGACTTCACTTTTCCATTACCTTCTGCTGTAGCACACACACATCACGGAGCAGATACACACACTTCATAGATTTCTGCTGCTCTTGTTTAGGACTGCTCCAACTGCAACAATTAAAGATGCACCTGAGTTACCTCGTCTGACACCGCCTGGCCCATAAAAATGACTCCCCATTGATTTGTAATGGTCTTTTCTGTACGAGAGCCATTTAAAACAGGAGCCCCGTTACCCGGCTGCATCACCCATTGACCCTGCAGTGCTATGGGGAATTTGCATGACTCGATTGTTTAGACAAAGGTGAAATGTTTATTCCTATTAGCCGGCTTCCACACGAGATACGGTATTGACCCGGAAGAACGTCTGATCGGCTATCACAAATTACAGCTGCTGTGTGGACGGCGCTCTGCTCCGATGCTGCCGAGGCATCAGCGAGCAGTGTGGGGGACATGCAAACACAACCTAGGAGGAAGAAAATCAATGGAGTCTAGTCAGATGTTAGGTAAGTTGTCCCCGACATTTGCTTTAGGGACAGTCACAGTTGTTTAATAAGACCCCGAGCATCTCCAATCAATGAGAGCCTTCCATTTCCCCGTTTTGAAATCAATGGGGCTGCTTGATGCAACACTGCTGACTTCTTGAGAGTTGTCTTCATCGCTGGACCGCACAGCAATTGTTGCACTTTAGTCTGGGTTTGATTGTGTCCTTTCTGCTTTGTTGAGGTATTGGAATTAATGCAGCTTTTAAGTAACACAGATACATCTCTGACATAGAGTCAGGGCGTTTAGCTGAGAAGAGGAACCTGCAGTAAGCGCAGCACAGGAGGGAACTGAGTGGGATTCATAAATCCATCAGCACTAGAGATTAATGAGTGTGCACAGACAACAGGTGTAACAAATGTATTTCCTGTCCTAAAGGTCGCCTGTTTCTTTTACCAAGATAAATAATACACATTGGAAGAATTTGCTCCTATATTTTACAATTGTATAATTCCACAAAAGTGAAAACAAAATCACATGTAAGTCATTAAAAAGTGGAAATAAATGAGGGGTGTTTTTGATGCACACTCTACAGTACAAGTAAAATATGTAGAACGATATAATTGCAGATGCTCTCTTGTTTGTTTGTTTGTTGTAGCAGGAGACCATAAAAACTAGATCAAGTGAATACAGTATGAAAGAAAATGTAAATTACCTCAAGTGTGTGTGTCTCTGACGTACGTAACCTTCACTCTCAGAAAGGGAAGATAAGAAAAACAACACACAGCAAAGCATAACGCGCTCTGAATGTCATGAATTCACCGTTTACTGTATTTTAATTTGTCCCTGGTACTAACCCTCCTCCTCTTCCTCCTCCTCTCCCCCTCCTCTCTCACCCCTCTGCCCTCCCCTGTCGTATTGATGTGCGCCCCCATGTTGAGTCCCCTGCACTACCAGGTATGACTAACTGCTATCTTGCTCCCGCGACTCTTTTGTCATTTATCTTGCTCCGCTATGCCGGCCGGCTGACTGCACAGCACGACAGCATGCGGTGACAATAATTTGCACTGATCGGACCCCTCTGCCTGCCCTGCTGTTACAAATGGCAATCGATTATCATGCGGTAGTGCTATCGACTGTCCAACACTCGTACGTGTTTGTGTATGTGTGTGTGTGTGAGAGAGAGTGTGTGGCAGGGGCTAGGTTTGTGTTTGTAGTTGCTGGAGTGTAGCAGTGCCTTCTGCAACTGCAGATTCATCTTTTGCTGTTACACATCGTAGACACAGTCATAAATTCATCATATTTGAAAGATGTCTGCTGAGCTGTAAATACTCAGATTGAAAAGTGCTCCCTATACTGCTCCTATACCTGATGTGAATAGCTAGCTAAAGCTTGTGATATAATCCGGGTGTTGGTAAACGTCTGTGATATTAGCCCCCAGCTGGCAGCTGGACAGGGTTTAGCCAACCCGCTTGTATTGCGATTGCAAACTTCAGATAAAGGTATTCAGATAAAGATCCTGTGTCAATACCACATGTAAATGAATCTAACTTAAGGCCTTTTGTCATTAACCCCTATTTTACTGCTGGAGAGATTAAATTCTGCAGGAGAAAGACACAAAAACTTCTGAAATTGATGCTACATGACCAGAGAAAACAGACAAAAAGAGCTGTGGCATTCACCTTTGCACAAGTGGTACAAAACCTACAACTACCAGAAATCACTGCGCCTCACTGGACCAATAAACACTCCTGATGGTAGGTGACGTAATGGAAGCTTGTCCGTTTTGACACAGGAAGCAATATGGAGGCCAGCCGGTAAAAAATGACCTCGACTTACAGTTTAGCGGTTTGCTAAAATATGTTTCAGACACCATTTTAGGCGAGACGCAGGTAAGGCAGTTACAGAATATTGGTTTATATTTGATCAATAGTGTTTTTAGCCTCTGTTTTTACAATACAGGAAACAGTTTGACGTCCACCTACTGTTCACAAATTCTCATACTACACAAAAATATGTTCCTGGAGGCATTTTAGGTGACTAACAGGCAGTCAGAATCAGAAAAAGATGTATTGCCAAGTGTGTTTTCAGTTTTCAGAGCTTAAATGTAGAATAGACTGTACAGATTTTGATAAGAGGCTGTATCAGTGTGGGGCCTGGGCCTTGTTGAGTGAGCAATGCAGTAACTGAATCTTGGTTTATATTTGATCAGCACTGCATAGTTTTACAGTTTAATCAGACTTTGGTCTGAATTTGAGAGAGACACAGGGGTAGCTCTCTCTCTTTGTGTCCATGATGGCTGTCACACAAAAATGAGGAAGTACAATCTGTAGTTTGAGCAACAGCCCAGATCTATGACATGGTAAGATTCATTTACACAAACTACCCACACTTTGGGCCGCAGTTCTCTCACTAAATTTAAAATTATTTTGGAAACAGCTTGCACTTCAAACTTTTAGTTTCATACAAAACAGTAATGTTAAAGTTTTGAGTACACGTGACACAGAATAAATGTGTCATTAAAGGAATTTAATGTCAGTTTAACTTTTGTTGTTGTTTGAGCATTTAATGCTATGCCCAATGAAGATACAAACATAAACTACACAGTTATAACATTTTTAAATGTATGGAACTCTAAAGGTATATTTTGGCAAGCACAAGGTTCACAATTGCAATGATAATGCAAGGAGATGAATTCTGAACCAGGAAGTGCTCTTTATTTCACCTCAGCACAACTGTATAGACACTCTAATATCCACACAGGCTGGAGGTCACTAACTGTGTATACGACTTAACTCATGGTGCAAAATGTCTTTTACCACAACATTAACTGTAACCCATTAGAACCACTGTGAAATACATAAACATTAATCACTGCCTAATAGGTTGCATGAGTGATTTACAACACATTTAAACACAGTTTTCTTTGGCTTTTGGCCTTAAACACACACAACTCCACCCATCTAGCCCCGGCCTGCCACAATAGGATAAGTGCACAATGATAGTGTTTGCCTTAAATTATTTAGGCAAAATCGACTTAATGAATTTTAGTAAAAGTAATTCAAAATTTGTTGACTTAACATAAAAAAAATATTTCAAGCTCACAGGGCATGATTTTTTGTGTCAAGTGAACGTTAGGTTTTTATGTTACTTTGACAATCTGGGGCATTTGAGCCAATATATTTTCACATCTTACTCATTGTATTGAAGGTTTACTTTGACACAGAGATGGTTTAGGTGAGTTATATTTTGTTTGTTGGGTTTGAATGAATGAATGAATGAATGGAGAGAAGGGGGAGAAACTTGAATTCAGAAGGTGTATAGTAGTGTTTTGTCTTTTTTCTTGGCATAATGTGAGTGTATTTTGTTTATGTTTAAGACTAAAATATTTAAGAGAGCTTGCTTCTCCCAGCTGAACCCACAGGATGCCCATCCCTAATCTACACCCACTCAGATCCACCCGGTCACAGTTACAGGTATAGTTAATGATGGACTCAGACCTTGCAAACAGCTAAAGAAACAGGTGATCCCACTTCCAGTCATGTCACAGTTTCTGATTGGATGGATGCTGAGTGATGAGCCTGAGGATTGTTCAGTGATTTCAGCACTAAAACATTTCCTGAGTGCGTCTCTTCCGCTCCTGGGTCCTCTCAGGCCCCTGCACAGCTGCACTACACTGTCTATATTTCTGCTGTATCTATCTACCTCACCAGCAGTGTGACTTGAACATTGGTGTCCTACAAATAGAGTGTGTATAATATTGATGACCGGGATATGTGCCGTTTAATCAGCACTATCGACCCGCTCGGCACCGTTGCCTTGTGCAGCCGGGGCGGAGGAGCGCTTAAAACAAGAGGGAGCGTTTGATTCCCCTGTCGGAGCTACATTAACGGCGCCCAGGCCCTCCCCCCTCAGCGCTCCTCTCTCCACCTCTCCTGTAACTGCATTGTGCTTTCGCTCAATCAATACTTGCAGCAATTGCTCAAATTAAAAGGAAAAAATAGGTTTGCTGAATCCTCACCCGGTGGCTTCCTGCGGACTCCTGGCGGCCGCTGTGGATCGCAGAGCACTTACAGGAAGTGGGGGGGAAAGGTGTTCGAAGGGCTGATTGATGGGCTGTCTCAGCACGGCGCTCACCCACTCAGACTCCACCAGACTGCCAACTCCCTCTTTGTGCAAGACTCTCCTGATCCATTGCTGCTCAATCAGTGGAAACACACAGCTCCTAATATACACATGTACAAAGTGTCCATCTGAATATTGTCTGAGGTGTAGCTTGTCTATCATACAACATCTGCGGTTTAACTTGAAGGCTTTTTATCGACTTCCATAATGGGCCCGCTTTGTTGTCGTCCTCTATCTGCAGGTTTTCAGGCAACGGCGGATGTTTCAAAGGCATCAAAATGTCAATGTTTGGATATAGGTGATTTGAAGGATATACTTTTTCTTGTCCTCTTTTCCCTCTTTTTTTTCCCTCTACCCAGTCTGTTACCCGGTAATCACTCAGCGAATACCTTTTGAAGTCAGGGGAAGTTCAAAGCGGGTGTCAGTGAGGCTGTGGAAGACGACCCCTTCGCGTTCCAGTCGTTTTATGTAATTGGTGCTGTCTACCGTCGAGGCTGAGCTGAAGGAACATGGCCTTTATTAGTACAATCGCAGGCAGGTTTGGCTTACCGACAGTAATATGTTCCAGGCACCACAAACACACATTTATGTGCATTCACGCACACACACAGTGCATCAAACAGACGGTGTCAAATCACCGATGGGTGGGTGTTTGGCTCAGGAATGCAATTACTGTGGTACGAGGAGAGCTGCATACATGGAAAACACATTCAGTGCAAAAAAGTTGGTTTACTTTGCTCTAGGTCTGCCCAGGTGGCACAGGCAACTTTTGTTTTTAAGTACTGACTGTATAATACGTCCTTTAAAGGGGAACAGTTGTCATATATGCGCCGCAGAGGGCTCAATGCCAAAATGCAAGAGTTCCCCTAGTGTCCTTGTAGAAAACAAACAAACTGAGACCAAATTTCAAAATACATTTCTTCCTGTTTTTTCAAACACTCAAACGTACGTGTGTGGCATATGTGTCCTCCTTCAATGCTTTAACAATGCTCAGTCTCAGCCCTGCAGACCAGCATCCGGAGGGAAAAAAAAAAAAAGCATCTCGAGTCAAAAGGCCCATTCCCCAACCCTCATAAATTGCACGTAACTTGATTACAATGAGACGATTATACCTTATTAGCAAGGATATTATGGCGTCTTCTTACTGGGCCTCATTATATAGGCTCGCATCTGTGACTGAACGTTAGCACTTCCTTTTTGCCAGTGTGCATGTGTGACCTGCCAGCCATTACTGCAGCTGGAGGAAGAGGTGGGGGGTAGAGGGCTGATCAGGATTCATGTGGTTTGGTCTTTTGGAGGCAGTTAAATCCAGAGTCGCAATGATTTGACTTTAAACCATCCTTACATTTAATGCTTTCGTCTAAAACTCCTAAACAGAGCAGTTTACAGAGAAGAGAGTGGGCTTGCTTATAATTCAAAGAAAAGAAGTTGTAGTTGGAAACATTAGAATCCCTTACAGTGCGCTGCATTAATTTTAGTAACAGAAACTATGATGAAAAATGTTCATCAACAATCTAATTTTTTCACGGCAAAGATAAGATGTCAACAAGCTAAACATAGATATTAGAAACTATGATTAAATATACATTTTGTTTCATTGATGATGAGATGAAACGTATTCGAAAATGCTTTAAACTAAGAAGTCGAGATCATCCGTGCTTGCGATTATTTTGTAGTGTCGCAGCGGTATGAGGTAGATAAACACCAGTTAAAAGTCAGTGCCAGGATGTTTTGCTAGCCTGCAAAATACTCACCCTGGAGCAGCAGTAAATAAGCAGCTGTGTGTATGTGACTGGACGGTGGAGCTACTTAATCGATTTTTGGCATTTGTTGGTTGCAGCGGTGCCTGTTAGCAGCTAGCTCTGCAAGTTAGCAGCTAGCTCTGCGTGTTAGCAGCTGAACTGCAGCAGAGCAAGCAGCCACCAGACTTGGCGCGTAGGAGGCTCAGTTATCTGTGAGTGTAGCTGAACTCAGTTTTTTCTGATAGAGCTTAACGTCGTGACTCGGTCGGAGGCCATGAGTGTAAATCTCTGGACTAACATGTTGCAGATTTTGCGGGAATTCAGCTGAAATTCAGCTATTTTTCTGCTTCTTAACAGTGAGACTGGAAAGTCTGTCTTTTCAAAGTCAAAAGAAAGCAGAACACATTTGAGAAGTGTAGGAGTATAGGTTGGCAGCATGTTTGCTGAAAGGAAAATCCACCTTAAACTTCTTATGACTTCAAAAGCAACTATTGGTGATGCATTTTTCAGTTCCTGAGTCATGAGGTGAGACTTTCAAATGTTCCAACAACCTAAAAAATGAAACATCAGCTGTGTAAAATTCTGAATTTTACCACAAACATACACTAACACTGCATCGATGGAGTTTTGCCATATAACACCTGCTAAGGCTCAGTGTCCAACACAAAAAGGCCCATTGCACTGGGCAGCTTGCAAGTCTAGATGTGTATAATTGTCTGAATGCAAAGCGGGACACTGCTGCAGAAGGATGTGCGTGCTCAGCAAACCGTCCTCGGATAAATAAAGGTTTAAAAAACAGCCAGATAATAGCCGTCCATGATTACAGAGGCGGTTTGCAGCGCAGTCCTCCGATGGGCGCATATGTGTTGTGCAACTGCTACGCCGCCAACAACAACATTTTCCTCCATGTCAGCCGCCAAAATGAGAGCAACTGCCATATAATCTGTTTTTAATAGATGCTAATGCAGGAACACCTGTCATAGCCACGACAGCATTTTCCCCCAATATAATCCTAAAGAGATTACACGTGTTGGGAGCAGGTATTCCTGGATTAATTATTGACAGACTGTGAATTATGTGTTATATCCAAATGTATTTTGGTAATGTGTTTGTGTACAGTGTGACTGCGGTTGGAGTCTCAGTTAATTCTATCCTCACTCATAATAGGTTGCTCAGGAGATAGCAGACTCACCTCATTTGACTTTAATTTACACATATGGGCCCAGCTGTGATAAGGCTGCTCAGACTGTATGCACTGGAAGGCTTTATGATTCGCTCTGATCAAAACTTGGACTAAAATTTACTGTTTGTGGAGCAGAAAAGTTAGCTCGGTAGATCTGACTGGAAATACTCAACACATTTTGATAATGCAGTGCACCTTTGTGTCTCTAAAATTTGAGTTAAGAGTTATCGTCAAAATTAACCAGGTACTTTTATGGCACAACAATTAGGGCTGGACTGTTAGGATATTCATCTGTTGGACAGGTATTCAGTTTTCAATTTGGGGATTTAGATAAATGAGTTTTTTTTTTTTTTTGAGAATTATTAAAATTATTATTATTATTGTTAAAAATATATATATATATAAATTATAAGTAAATATAAACCTCAGTTTTTCCCATACCTTGATTTTTTTGTGGCAACCTGCCACAATGTCAACACATATTCATTTTTTTTATAACAGTGTTTTTCATTGTATTATTATTTTCTATAAGTATTTAAAGGTCCAGTGTGTAGGAACTGGGATGATATATTTGCAGAAATTTAAAATAGTATAATACCTATGTTTTCTTTAATGACTAATCACCTGGAAAAAAAGGATCATTGTGTTTCCTTTACCTTAGAATGAACCGTTTATATCTATATAGGGAGCAGGTCCTCGTCTGTGGAGATCACCATGTTGCACCACCATGTTTCTACAGTAGCCCAGAATGGACAAACCAAACACTGCTCTTTCAATAGGGCCATTCGTGTTTTCATGTTGCCCAGTGTAGTAGCAGCCATTCCACGACAAGAGAGCTTTTCCATGACGCTGCTTTATTCAGTGTTTTTACTGGTTTAAATCACCAGGTCTGTTTGTTTTGGAGAGGAAGAGACTTCTCAATTTCAATTTAAAGTTTATTTATAAAACCCAATATCGCAAATCACAGTTTGCCTTAGAGAGTTTTACAGTGTACAACATTCCTCTGTCCTCGGACCCTCACAGCGGATAAGGAAAAACTCCCCAAAAAATCCTTTAACAGGAAAATGCACGGCAAATGATAATGACAGTAACAATAACATTAATTTTAATAATATTGTAATAACAAACTTAAACTTGCAATTCTCACCACTAGATGCCACTAAATCACCCTACACACTCTCATTTGTAAACTCGTATATGTGCAGAGCAGCACAAAGTCTCTTCATTTGCTTGGCCCCTGCCCTGCTTTCTCTTCTTGTCTTACCTAACGGTTATTAACAAGTTTAACAATAGGGTCCTGTTGGTGTTGGTGTGAGTCTTTTGGGACTGTATAACGGCTCGGTGTTGGGTGGTAGCAGCTTCCTGTTGTCTTAGCTGGTGCTAACCAGGCAGACGTTGAAGTGACCGTCAACCTGTGTAACAGAAACACTGAATCGTGTCTCAAGCTTCGAATCTTCACCATTGATTACTACAGAGGCTCCGGACGCCAAAAAAATTGTATTCAGGACAGCACTAGAATAAATTGGAAACGAATCCAGTCCTGCAAAGACATATGGTACATAGAGTACATATGGGGCAGGCAGCATTGGGTCACCATTGAATTGTGCATCATCATATTATTTATTTTGCACCAGAATTCAAATTTGCAGTCCTTTGTCTACTTGTTCCTGATACATCGTTTTTTAATCACCTTGCCTCTTCTTTAGAATGGAAACTTTTCTGCATCAACTCCAGCATCACCACCTTCACCTCACCTCCTCCCTCCTTCCCCCTCGACTCCCTCCTGGATGACAGCCGGAGCCGCAAATGAGTGAGGCTCCACCTGACAAGCCACGGAGGGAGGTGATGAGACGGGTCTAGGTACAGCAGAATTGGGGAAGGATAAGGGTGGAGGATGAAGGGGGGGGTCTGCTATTTTAGATCTTCTAAGGAGCTCATTAAGAGAAGGTGTGATCAGCACGCCTCCGCGTAGGTGATGCTACCGGCTTCCGCACCTTTGCTTGCCACACCGCAAGCGAGTCAATTTTATTCACTGTTAAAGAAGGAGGAGGAAGAGGAGAGAGCGAGAGCGCGCGTGTGTGTTTCCATGTGTGTGTGGCAGGTGGTAGGGAGCACACTTAGCCAACAGGCCCTTTTCTTTCCCCCCTCCATCTCCCAGAAGGCTCACCTCGACTTTCAATTGTCAGACTTGTTAGTGAGCCTGTCTGACATCGGGGCCGTCAAGTTATCGGCTGGATTGCACTTTATGACGTGTGGTATGATAATATTTTTACCTTTTCACAGAGCAAAGAGGGGGTTGCTCTTCTGTCTGTAATTCCCCTTCGCCCCGAGCCCCCTCCCATCCCGTCTTTACCTCTACTGGAGATTTCTTTATTTGACTTGAGAATTTACTCTCGCCTCGCAGCGCCATCCTTATTCCCAGCAGCACAGGAATCACGCGCCAAGGAGACGTTGACGGATGTCTTCTTCCATCCGCCGGAGAGCTGTCGCCCCGGACAACGCCGACGATGACGAGGAGCCTCTGACACGCTCTACTCCAGCTCCTGTCTCTTGACACGAGCCTCCTGCCGCCATTGCCAGCGCTCGCCCGCCACCAGGGAGGATGCTGGGATACGCTGCAGTGATTCACCTATTACAACTGGCTTTGGAAATGTGTCACACACACACACACCTTGACTGCGGCGTACACACATACACACACCTCCTGGATAAGCTGCTGCCAGGAACAGCAGAGGGGGCAGGCCTCGTGTGCACAGAGCAGATGTACGAGACAGGAGGAAAGAAATGAAAAAAGGGGAAAAAAAGAGACAGCTGAGAAATACACACCGATGTCTAAATCTACCTTCCTCCCACAAGCACAATGGAGAGATTACTCGCAAACTGCCAGGTAGACAACAAGACGTGAGCCGTCAAACCCCTCGTAGCTCACCGCCGCGAGAGCTAATCAGGTTTGAAGCACACCCAGGTACACTATCTTTTGCTTTTGAGTGCGCACGTTTCTCGACATTAATCCCCCCTAAGCCTTTGCAGCTAATGTAATCTAATTAATGACTTTTTTTTTTCCTGAGCCTGCCGCAAACCTGAACTTCACAGACTGTGTATCCGTGTTTTTCAATGCATTTAACTGAGGTGTCGGCCCACCAAGGTGCTAAAATTGGTGATTACAGCACAGTTGGTCCAACTCTTTGCAAATAAGCCGCTTGTTCATTAAGCTATTTAACAACAAATGGCAACAAAACAAAAAGAATCTTGTATATTAGTATTAAAACCCCTTCTACTACCTGAAATGTGCAGATTTTTACTTATCACTTTTTGCTGTAACAGTAGATCTACAGAAAGCCCTACTATAAATGCCAGGAGGCAGATTTTTCTTTTCTTGAGACAGCATGGGTGTGTTGTAGTTGCCCAAATTGCTTTATTTCAAAGAATATATAATTTGTGCCAATTAAAACTGTTTTTATAATCCCTTCCTTTATTTTAGTTACTTTGTCATTTTGGAAATCATTTTCACAAAACAATGCCAGAAGTATTCAGAAAAAAATATCCTTTCCCCAAGACAATTATTCTCAAAGTGGGGTCCAGAAAAAAAGGAAGATTCATTTATTTAAATTCACATTAATTTTTGTAATTTTTTTGTTATCATTTATTCAGATTATTCATTATAATCATAATCAGCATTTTCAGCATGGCATGGTGGTGCAGTGGTAAGAGTCCCAGGTTCAAACATGCCAGCCGGCCTTGGTTTTCCTCAGCTACTCCGGCTTCCTCCCACAGTCCAAAGACATGCAGTTTAACTGGTGACTTCAAATTGCCCTTCATTGTGAATGTGAGCGTGATTGGTCGTCTGTCTTTATGTGTCAGCCCTGTCATAATCTGGCAGTCTGCCCAGGGTCAACGTATCCTCATACAACGGTTCCTATGATGTCCTAAAGATTTGTGCCCCACAAATGACGTTACATCCTGAACAAAAAGCTTCAGAGGTTAGGTTTAGGCAGGTAAAGCTACTGCAGTTAGGTTTCGGGAAAAGAAACATGGAGAGGACGTACCTTAAAATGACTCAAAGACCATTCTCCTGGGGAAAGTCCTGTGTTTTGTGACCCATCCGACAACCCAACCTGCCTTCTTACTAGACCGCCTGGGACCACTTCCTTGTTTACTCCTATCAGTGCAATAATTGGTTTCATGATTGCAACGTTCCCAAATACGTGGGATATGTACGAATCTCGGTGCATTACTTTTCACAGGAGAACATACAAACAGTGCATGAGAATAGCCTGCCAGGTCGTACTCCAGCTCTCACCCAATGTCAGCTGTCTGAAACCCTGAACAGAAAAGTGGTTCAGGATAATGAAAGAAAAAAGAAAGGGGTTTCATGTGGCCTAAACATGCACTAAAAGTGAAACTTCCTCTCTGTGTGCATGCGTGTGTTCTAAAATAATCAGCCTTTTTCTACTGATTTCTCTTTGATAGTTTGTAAAGTACGGTGTAACTTAATGTCAACTACATAGTTTTATGAATCGAGATGGTGTGACTGTTTTGAATTCATGTCTAATTTGGTTACAATTCATTTCTCTTGTGTTGTCTTTTCACACACCTGAGGCAAAAGAAGTGCAAAAAACAGGCAACGTCAAATTATTCCAAGGTACAATACATGAGGGTTACCTTGGTATACTCTCCATCTTGGACGGGGAAAATGGATTGAGAACCTTCTGCACTAAGAAACATCATTAAATATCTTCAAAATGCCATTTGCTCGTGACCTACATCTCTAACTGCTCCTGGAATTTTCCCAGAAACAAGCTCAGAGATGAACCTTGATCCACGTCTACTAACAAAAAAAGCGTATATACATAAAGCTTTACCTTTTTGCTGTATCTCTGACCCACCATATTCAAGTCTCTTCTTATAATTTCCAACCACACCATACCTCAGCAAGGCTTTAATGTCAGCATCAGGACACTGACATCATAATTAAAGATGAACCATGCTCTGTTTTTCTGCAGAGCAACACAGGAAGTCATGAGATCTGATCGGAAATTATACCTTATGTCATCTGCAGATGTATTCACCACTCGTTGGTCCATGCTGGTATTTGCAGTGTATTCGGAAGAGTAGTAAGCAGTGTTAATTTAGAGCCACAGAGCCAGAGGGGCTCCTCGTGCTGCAAGTACCAGGCATCAGTTGTGCTGTAAATATAAATAATTTAACACATTCAGATTAGGTTCTGTACCTTAAGCATGAGGTCTCTGAATATTTCATTAAAACGTGTGTTTTTAAATGAGCCTGAGCTTTCATATATGTCATAAAGCAACACCAGGTCGTTTCGCTTTACTACCTTATTTACCTTCCTTTGCTACAGTTAATTCTGGATTTGTGAATTTTGTTTTGGGTTTATATCTCAACCTGAGCTGTGCCGGCACACATGTATGTGTCTTGTTTGTGATATCATCTGTGGAAAACTGAGCTACCCTTTTGCTGCAGCTGTATTTGTGGTGCAAAGTTTTCCCTTTGTAAAATAAAAATGAAACCTCCACTAGTTTTGGTTCCTGGTCTCTGCAGGAAAGAGTTTTCTGTCCTGACCTTGGACCTGTGTAGTGAACACACTTCTACTTTTATTTATTCTATGACAAGAGCTGTCACCATGAATTGAAGCGGCACACCACTGTGGAGCAAAGTAGATTTTCAGTTCACACAAATACTATTATCCACGGCAGGTCTCTCTTCCCTGGCGCATCCTGTGAGCCCTTTCTCCCTCCCTTAGCAATTTCCACAAACAAACATTTTTTCCTCCTCTCTGTACAAAATAGATCAAGAAAACACACAATTATCTCTAAAAACTGGAACAGATTTTTATTAAATTAACCTTATTAGTGCATTACGGTAAGCAAATGCCAAAAAAAGGAGTTCCTCATTTGCATTAAGATAGATTTTTCAGGTTGGCTGCACAATTTAATTAAAGAAAAGATTAAGAATCATTAACCAAGCTGCTCTACCTTGCAGTAGCGACAGGCTCACATCTGACTCAGGTTAACAGAAACCCAGATGGTGGCTCTCTAACTGTTGAATCTCCGTAACCGAATCAGAATGATCCCATTAGTTTCCAGGGGCGGGGTGGGGGAGAAAAGTGAGGGAATTCTGGAAATTTGCAACACTTGCACATGGTGCAGCCGGCGGCCAAGTTTCATCTGAGCTCCCTGGTTGACTTTCTGATTTTTTTTCTGTAGGTTGGGGAAAGGGGGGGGGGGGGGTCAGGGGTGACTCAGGTGGCCAGGGTTCATTTCGGGCCTTAAAATCCAAATGATATTGCTGTACAAATGAAAAGCTGATTTGTAACGCTTTGCATCCATTTTGGGGAGTAATACCATTACCTGAACTTCATGAGGCAATATTTCCAACACAGAAATGACCCTGTATGCAAATGTGGCGTCAAATAAGGACTTTAGGAACCTGCCAGCCTGCCAGGAAAGCCTTTTTTCTATTAGAGGAGTTATCGAATGGCTGCATTTGTGTAACAGAACCAATTTAACAGGTTTAAGTGTTTATGAGTTTTTGAATCAGCTGTTTGGAGCCAGAATGTGACATAATTAGAGGTAAAATTAGGTACAGTTTAACACGTACGATTATATTGCACTTATGTCTTGCAGATTTTGCCTCTGCCTGTCATTCACTTCAGTCCAATCCTATTTTACTGACAAATTTAACCATGCTCAGCCAAAAGAAACACTGACGCACTCTGTCAGGATGCAGAGGAAGCCATTATTCTGGAGCATTATTTTGTACGTTATTACACAACCAAACAACAAAGTGTAACATTCCATGACCATGACATCGCCTTTGTTTTCAGAACTGAGCGCAGTTCAGTTGCATTTGGATTTTGATCTTCAGGGCAACTAGAGATGCACCGATGTAGCAGCAAAACATACTGGCTAAAGGGGTACTGGCTAATATTCGCCCTTATGGCTTCCATCAGCCCACCAGCAAATACGATGACATTCACTGTAGCGGTGAAAGTTGTTTTTCTGTTGTGTCACATTAATTTTACGCAGGCTAAAAGCTGGAGTTTGAGCCTAATGGCATCCCAACATCTAGAAGATAATAGAACAAACTTCCCATGGTCATGGAGAACCTGGAAAAGTCATGGAATGGATTTTGTTGTATGTTATTAAATTGTTACACTAATCTTCTGCGAATAATCTTTCACGGAAAGTAACATCACTATGAATTAGTTTTTGTAGCTGTTGATGTTACGTAGCTCTTATATGTGTCCATGCGTGACCTTAAGTTTGCCATCTTGTACATTTCTTCATTTTCTCCCCACATTCTGTTTCTTCCTTCATGTTTGCCAGCTAGCAGAGATTATTTTATTATATTTCTAATATAGTTCTGATATGTTTAAAAAACATCAGAAAAATTTGGCAAGAAAAAAATATGATTATATTGAAATGTTGTCCATGGAAACATAGGGGAACACTGAAAGAAAACGTGTTTGAGACGAACTGAAATCTTCCCTGGACACATTTAGGACAAAAAGATGCAGTAAATTAACTACTGACATGTCCGGGCATGCATCCTATTGTTTCCCCGATAAAGTTACCTTGTGAACAACAAATTGGTGTTGAAATCGGCTGAAGGAAACCTAGTTGTCAGTAGCTGTTAGCTATAGTAGCTGGAACTAACAGCTAACAGAGGTTACACTGACACTGCATCCGAAATCACACACTATGCACCACATACACAACATGTGTTCTATCATTCAACATAATTTTGTGCAAATAAACAGCAGTGTGTATCTTTTCGGACGCACTGAGCTGTAATTACCTCATCACTTCCTGGGAGCCTTCTTGCAAATTGGAGACACGTAGCTATGGTTTTAAAATTATTTTAAGACCAAATTATGCTGAGCTTCTTATATACTTACACTTAAATTAAATCAACATCACCGAACTGTCATGGTTGGTGTCTGTTATGAGTATTGTCCTGTAGACATAGTGTACAAGTCACATACTATTAGTTTCATACAAAGGGTTCAGACAGGGTTCAGCCTAGGTCACATTGTGATGCGTTCAAGATCTATTAAGTAAAAATGAGTATCAGGCGAAGGTAAATTATATAGCTATTGTGATATGTTCAAATGTAATCTTGTAAAATTTTGTTTTTGATGAGAAACTTGAGGAATTTATTGATGTTTTCACATCAGTGTAAAATAGATATTAGAGGGAGAACTGTGAGGTATCATATATAGTAAAACAATACTTTTAAAACATTTTATTTTTTAATTTCTTCGTGTGAACGAAGGTTATAATAAAGGTTGTTTCGCAAATTTGTGCTATTGAATTTAAGCGCAATCAAACGTAGTTTAATGAAGGGCTGAATAACTTTAAAACTAATTTTTTTTATTAGGTTTTTTTTGTTTCCCTGGCACAAACAGGGGTAGTAAAGAACAACAAAAACAAACAACAACAAAAAGCCCACAGTATCTGTATCCATTTGGCCAAAATGTTATTTAATGTATTAGTATCTGCACAGAATTTCACAATCATTGCATCTCTACTGGCAACCTGTATCACGTCTGCACTAGACAGAGGTTTGTGTCTTTCTGCTATGAGACTGCAGCTCTTGTTTGACGTTGGTGCAAAGTAGCAGCCAAAGAAAAAAGTCCACTAGACAGCAGGTATGAGCTTTGTTTGACAATAATGTCGCCGTTGCTGCTATGGTTAGAAATCCAAATTGTATTTGGGTTTATGTTTCGGTTTTAGAGACTCACAGTCAGCACAGAAATTGAATAGACTCGGACTCGAAGATTGTCCACATTATAAGCAACCAAAAGTGAAGCACACAGAGGTTACTGGCAGCCCCAAATATTTGTGTCCCTGTGAATCATTATACTGTATGTGAAAAAGAAGTGAGAGAGAAAAGAAGAAGAAACTGGGAGAAAAGCTAATTTAGTATTAACCTCTTTCATGTTTGACTTTTTTTTTTATATATCTACTGTGATGGAACTAAGTCAGCGGTCACAGGTCTGATGCACACACAGAGCAAGCCAAGTGGAGAGGATTTGACAGTCCTCTCTGACCACCGTAGGGTTAAAGAATTTGGTATGCAAATTATTCGGGAAGGATGTTGTTAAAAGTGTTAGAGAGAAAGAGACAGAGAGAGGGAGAGAGGAGGAGAAAAAAAGGGAGGTACACATCCAAACCCCTAATCCCCTTGCTTTCGCCAAAATGACAAATGCAGGAACTGAGGCATAAAAGAATCACTCATGTATGGCGCACTTGAGTATTACTGCGAGGCACCTGCATTGGAATGAACAGATACAAATAAATACAAAATAATGCAAGGAGGGGGGGGGCGGCGGTGGGGGGAGAGGAGGAAAGGGGGGAAATCACTAAGAAGCTTAAAAGAGTCTTCGCCGTTTGAATGCAATCAAGCGCCATTGAAATGATACCAGGTGCCTGGCAGGTGGAGGGAAACAGATGCGCCGGGGTTGGCAGCCTCGGCGGCGTACAGGTGTGAAAAAACGTGCCTGCTCCCTAATTACTGATTTAAATGCTTAATTTCTGTGTTTCAATATTGATTGCTACCTTTCTGCTCCTATTTCCCCACGGAGCGGACCGAGTATTTGTAGGGAGGCCTAGTCAGTGTGTTTTCTTTCCTTTCTTCTCTCGCTTTCTCTTTTCTTTTTTTTTTTTTAATACCCCCAAACAAATCTCGGCTTTTCTCCCGAGCGTTGCTCTGTGTTCATGTTTGGATTCCTTCCCAAATCATTCCTGAGTGATTAAAGGGGGGATGTCTTCGTTATTTGATGGCAGGGCAGCAGAAAGGCCCGCTCACAGCGTCGCTCCTCTTCTCCCTTTTTAGATTGGATCATATACTGGTAATGGGACGCACAATCAATGGCCGCGCATTGATGCCAAAAGCTGCCCCCCCCACACACACACCGCCCCACCATCCCCCCTCCTCCTTTCAGTGGATCCAGATGGATCTTTATCTGGCGATGTATTGATGAAAATCGCTCCTCTCATTTGCTGGCCCTCCTTCCTTCCTCCACAGGCAAATGATAGACTCATGTACCTGCTGTAATTTGTACTTCAGTTTGAGATTTATAACCTGCTGTGCTGCAGAGTGTGAATGAGCAGGAGGAAGATGATGATGGTGAGGATGAAGGTAGCGGTGACACTAATGATTGCTGAATGAATCTGAATAATTATACCTAGGCTGATGTGTGTGTATGCACTTCCACTGTTAGCTGGACACCTATATGTACCTGTGTGGACATACGTGCATGGACACCACAGATCTCTGTCAACACAAAGAAAAAGAATTCTCTCTCATATCTCTCAGAGCCATTGATTGGTGAAACCTGTCACCTCCAGGATAACCCTGTTACCAGTGACGATACACCAAATTACCCGTCTCCAACTACTACCACCACAATAGTTTCGTAGTTCGATGCCTCATAAGGCATCTTGAAGAAAAAAAAAAAAAACTTTTTTAAAGCTGAAGAAAGCTGTAGAAATCTCGAAAAATACACCCTCTGTCTGTAGATCTCTGTCCTAAGCCCCTCCCACCAGACGACCATAGGCTTATACGCTCATTTCATACAGTCACCCCATGTTTCCTGTACATTGATTTATTTGTTCTTATTTTCTTTCTAGAGCTCTCTCTCTGTTTATCGGACTACAAATGAGACAATAATTAGCCAGCTAGCCACCCAACAGTCCCCCAGCCTCACTCCCCACCAATGTGGACCGCTTTGCCGAAAGACTCACCGGCTGTAGCAGCCCCAAATTGACCACTACAAACCCTCCAACGCTGGGTGTCACTGCGGGCTGGTGGCCAGCAGCAGCGCTGGGTCTAATTTGTGTAACAGCAGCAACAGAAAGTTTGCTGATAAGGCAGGGAGTCCGGGCTGTCTGGTCCCCCAGAGCTGGGTTTGTGTTACTGCAGCCCCTAACTCGGGGTCTGTCTTAGAAGCCGCTGCTCGCTCTCCTCCTGACGAGGTGGTCTGTGGCGGCAAGAGTAAGGCTGAAGACACACGTAGGATGTTAGCTACTTAAATGTAAACTTGGAGCGGAATCCGAGAGCCTTTAGCTCCAGTTAGCAGAAGGCTAACCTGTTAGCAACACTTTCTCTTCATCTTAAAAATAGTATGCTGATATTGACATGCTTTTTTTTTTGTTTATTGTCAGACTCTCTTTTAGACTCCATTTTTTAAGAAGCTATCTTCCATTTTTGGGTTACTTTGCAGTGTAGACAGTTGTTGCCGATGCTGGAGTAGCAGTTTTCTCTGCAGGATTCTCCGCCATTGAATCAGGCTCTCATGGAAGAGACGTGGAGGCGCCTTTATAGTTGTAGAACTCTAAAATGACCTGTGATTGGCCAGAGTCTCCCATCAGCAGTTAGATTACCTAAAGCCTGAAAACAGAACAGTCTAGTTTTCTCTTCGTCCACTTAAATTACAATAAACTTTATTATGGGATTTTCACCCAATGATGCCAAAATAAGTCTAAAATTGGCACACGTCATAGTCCCCTTAAATTTACCACTAAACAACTTGATTGAGATTTTAGACTTCTGATATCTTTTCTGGTGATTCTGAGAATTATGGTTATGGAAACAGTTTTAAGCCGCTCAACCGGTTTCATTGACTTAAGCTAAGGTCAATTATTACCATCTTTACTTCAATATGCTTCTCGTTTTAGAATTATCATGCCCTCACTGAAATGACTGTTCACGGTGCCCTATAATACCTCGCAAGGCATCATGTCAAGGAAAGAGTAATGGAAAAGTTTACTTTAATCCCAAAATGCATCCCAGACCATTACAACTACCATTATTTTTCTTTTTGTGTCCCACTTTTTGATGGGAAACTGTTTTATTTCCTGGAGGTAGCATGTCAGGAACACGGCAGGGCAGTGCGTGCTGGGACCGGTCCAGGCCCACCGCGGCGGCTCCCGTTGCAGGCCAACAGCTGCCTTTCCCAGGTGGCCTGACATTTGAGTCGCAGCCGGACAGATTAGATGGAAGGTGTACGAAGAGGGACAGAAGGCAGGAGGATGATGAAGGGGGGGAGACTGGGGGGGAGGAAGGGAAGGGAAGAGGAAGGCAGGACGATTAACTTAGTGCCAGGTCCTTGTGCGTACGGGGTTGGAAGGCGGGGGAGCCCAGGGGACAACCTGAGCCCCTGGATTTCAGTCCAGATGGCTGGCCAGGGCACCCCAGAGGACCCCCTCTTATTGATTTAGGAGGGAAAACAGAGAACCTGGCTTTGCTTTGGGCCCAGGCAAGCACCAACTGTACCGTACAAGACCTGCATGGCTGCTTCTTTCCTCCTTCCTTTTTTCTTTTTCATCCTCATCTCAGGTTATCTGCGCCGACCCGAGGGGAAGTGAGCAGGGGATGTGCGAGGAAGTGGGAAGCGAGGGCGAGATATGAATATAAGTCGACTGATTTAGCAGGTCGGATGTAAAACGGGTCACACTTTTGCAGGTCTAATCCCCTTTTCTTCGCGGTCAAATTGTGCGCTGATATGAGACGGTATCGGCTCCCTGGAACCAAATAGAGCCTGAACGGTGCAGGTCTTTGTTAATACAAAGAGCTTCTCAGCTAGTGAGCAGCGGAGAGGAGATGTGCAAGATAAGATTTGTAGAAACACATGAAAGGGGACATGGGTATAAATATGTATGCACCCCTTGGAGTGGAGCCCTTTTTGTATGCCCATTAGTACAGTTTTTGTGATACTGTCTATCTATTGTCATTGTGGTAACACATATAGCTTCACCACCCAGTCAATTATATTCCCCGCATTACAATAGGAGGTATAACTGACTGAACATACAGTCAGTGCTGTATAATATGAATAAATGAAGGCAAATCATACAGACATCATTCCAGACCGGACACTGTTAGAGAAAGAAATAAAAGAGAAATATTGGAGATCTGAGGAGTTTGACACCAACTCTGACAAAATAATAGATAGTGCGCATTAAACTGTGATATTTAAGGGGAGGAACACATTATCTGTTTACCAAATCTTTTTTTTCTCTCCATATTTTAAATATTTTTAAAGCTTTTGAATCATTTTCTGGTCCAAAATTAATAGTAGAATATTGAATAATGGCGATTATTGTTGTTATTTTTTAAAGAACAGATGGTAATTTAGGTCCATTAAGAAAACAATTATAAAGCACTTGGTCTTGAGATAGTAGATGAATATTTTAAATCATTTTCTCCCCCAATTTTCCCCCAAACTGATGATTAAAATGATTTTAACTCAAATAAATACACGTAAAATTCCTCACGCACATACAAAGCCGAAGCCATCCCGAGCACCTTCTTTGATTCCATTACACAGAGCTTACAAAGAGTTAACAGCAGCTCCCAGTATTAGGATCTCATAGCATATGATATTTGTCAATATTGTCGATTAGCTATGAAACAGATCCCCTTCAGCGAGGGACCGGAGCAGGGAGGTATCTGTAACCGGACGCCCACGCACCACAAAGACTATTGACTGACAAGGTGGACCTCTCTGTGTTCTTTGGAAGACAACTCCATGCACTTTGTTTTGTGCGCCGGGTCCTGTGTTGTGCTAATGAGCCTAATGAGCTGCTGTGTACATGTTTTTGCTTCTCTGGTGCAGACACCTGAGGCATGGAGGGATTTTTGTGTGAGCTGTGTAGGCACATACAGATCGCATGTACCGTAGATGCATATGTTCCTATGTATGGATACGTGCACCTTTATGCTTCCTTGTGTCAGAGCCTGTGGATGTATGGAGTGCATGGGTGTTGTGTGCTCGATAATTAGGGCTTATGCTTGATAAGGCCATCATGCTTATTCCTGCCCACATCAGATTTTTTTGGAAGGCTGTTCACATGTTTTTCATGCTGTAACCCACATTAAAAAGTGATTTTTTAAATGTTTTATTTATTTATTTATTTATTTTTGGCTTTTCACCTTTACTGGAATGCCTGCTCTGCCCACTAAGCCACCAGGCACCCTGAAAAAAGTGAAATGTTAGGAGAAACAGCAGAATAGAGAGAACAAATTATTTCTTATCTGTCTTTTACCTACAGGCCCACAATCAATACGCATCTTTGTTCCCTTTAACATGTTATAATGGTGATATAGCAACAAGTGAGACTCTGCACTCAAATCAGACATCGCAAGTTTTATGTCTTTCTATATGGTGACAGGTTCCAGTTCCTGCACCTAATTTTGAACCATTCAGAGCATTTCGACCAAGGATAGATTGGGTTGGAGCCCGAAAAGTTATATCCCAGCTGGAACCAAAACAATAGCATCATCTAGTTTTTCATATCCTGAAGTGCAAACTGTAATGACATGAGTGGGTGTGTCATATTCTACATATTGAAAGTAAAGATAGAGGAAGCAACAAAAGAGCTGTTAAGTGAGAATCATCAAAAAAAAAAAAAAGAGCACACAGTGGACTCATTAGTAGTTGGTCCATGCTTGAAACAAGCACTGGTTGGATAGATAGCACCAAGATTTAAAGAGTCCTGAGCGGGACCAGTTTAAGAACCAGAGCTAATTTGGTGGGAAAAGGGGTAACAGTAACATTAGACGATCCTGGTGCCTTAGATTCTTTCTGAGAGCAGTGTTGCATGATGTGCAGATGTGATTGGCCAGGTTGGGACCAGACTTAAAGTATTCAGGGTGAGACAAGACAATTCTGATTGTCTTTCTGTTGGGGCAATCCTGAACAATATGTTCTTTTGAACTCACCACAAAGGATGAAGCAACAGTGTTTCACTTTTATTTCTGATTCACCTTCTATCATTTTCAGGCTGATGTTGTGTACTCCTAGTATTTGTTCAGAGCGTGAAGTTGCAAAATCCAAGTACTTCCAAGGGCATAATACAGTTGACAGGACACCTAATGCTTGCCTCACACCAAAGGACTTATCAAGGAAATTCACTGTCGGAGATAAATTTCCATTGCCAGAATAAAGTTAGAGGGAGTTTCATCTCAGTCGGTGTGCACTTCCGTGATCTTCATCGTTTGGTGTGAGGTGGTCAGCAGTCTTCAGTCAGTCTTTTTCTCGTCTTGGAGTTCTAACAAAATTATACATGCTTGATATTATTGTTAGTTTTTAGTCTTGTGTCAAGACAGTAAACATGGAGGGAGCTCCAGGGAGGCGTGAATAAGTCTCAGTTCTTCGTAAAGTTTGTGCACAAATACATTTCATCTTCATTAATTAAATTGATGCCAAATAGACATGAAGACTGTCGACATGTGACGTCTTTTATCTTGTGTTTGTAGAGTTAAGTGTTTTTGCGGACACATAAGGAATTGTTAAAATGCCATATTTATTAAAGGGAGTTTGGTGTAATATTTTACTTCAGAAGCAGAATGGGAAATAATCTCAAAAGGATTCTAATAGTTGTATTTTAAATAGTCACCCTGCGAGTTCCCTAGTGTTTGTGAAATCATATAGTGTGTGACTGAAAACCTCAGTATCTCAAGATGTGAGAGGGCATCAGACTTCTCACACTTCCTGCATATTGTAGGCGTAACGTTTACCCTCTCAAAGAATATGTGTCAAATATGCATATTTACTCCATATGTTAGTCATCGGAGGCCTGTCTATTCTCTCGTGGAGTACGTAATCCTATTTTTCTGATTCTTGTTTTCCATCATCAGCCGCAGTATGTGTCTTCAAGGTTTCACTAAATTGAGGGATCTCCCTGAATACCAGTAAAGACAGCTATCTGGCTGTCTTTCCTTTGCTGTCTCTTGTTTTCCTCCATGCTAACATGGGCTCAAGACGCCAACATTTATGACAACTGGAGAATGAGCACTCACATTCAAGTCACACGCGGTGAGATGCATGCCATGGGATCCGGTTTTGTTCCAAATATCCATGGGGTCCAGATAAAACCTGAAAAATGTGACTGTTCACTCTGATTAGAGTTAAAATCTGAATGTGGTGTCAGAGTCAAAATCTGACTGAGTGTTTGTATTCCCTTAAAATACATGATCATCAGTGTCAGTAGCGATGAGAAGTGTCTGTGCGTGTTTGCGGAAACATTTAAGTGTGTGTGTGGTGATAATTGAAGCCCACTTGCTCCTGTGGGAGAGCTCTGATGTGAGCCTCTGGCTGCGGTGTGGTTTAATGCTGAAAGGTGTGTATTGTTTTATCACACACAAGTGTTGCTGCGGAAAGGGGGTGTGACAGTACTGCTAAAACCTGAACCGAGTTCAGACCTGTTTGTGGACCTCTGGAGGAAAACTCAGAACAATGAGCAGTTCTATCTTTTCCCCTTTTTTTATTTGCACCTTATATCTACCAGGGGAAAGGTTTGCTGAACACCGATGTTGTTTTGTTCCAGTGTTCTCCTGCTTCACATTCATGTAGGTGTGTAGCTTCACATGTGTTAGAGGGAAGATGAGCTATAACAATAACAATAACCTGAAGCCCTCAGCTTTCACCATTCTAAGGATTCAGGGATTTTTTTCTACTAGGAGATTGATTGATGATTTCCCTTAAAGGTGGTCTTTGTCCTCCCCTACTACTTAGTGTTCTTTCACACCTGCCCTGTTTGGTTCGGTTCAATCAAACTCAAGTTCATTTGCCCCCACATTGCAGTTTGTTTGGGCAGGTGTGAACACAGCAATTGCACTCTGGTGTGCACCAAAACACATGGACCGAGACCTTCTTGAAGAGGTGGTCTCAGTCTGGTTACAAATGAACTCTGGTGCGGTTGGTTTGTGGTGAGAACGTATTCGGACCTCAGTCCGAACCAACTGCAGTCACATGACACATTGTTTGGGTTAAACATGAGCATGTTACAGTCCTGGAGGATTATTAATGTGCGCCTCCTCCTGTACTGCCTTAATATGCACATTCAGCACATCCAATGCATCAAAACATTGTTTTCTAGTTGGAGCCGCGCCTCGTTTTCAAACTGTATGCTTTGACTCAAATGAACAATGACAGCAATATAGTCCACGATGAGCAGCGCTAAAATCAACCTGCGTAGTTGTCCCTCCATTGTGACATTAGAAAGTGTCACATTTATCTTGACAGTGTACTCTTCCTCAACGTTTCCTGGATTTTTCCCACATGGAAATTCTGACCAGTCAAGGGCAGCTTTCTTGCACATTTCCGCTTGTAAATGCTGCCGTAAGAACACGAACCAACTCCAGGCAATTATACAACTTTGTGACAAAATTAGTTCCTAAATTGGACCGTGGCAAGACAAGTCTAGGTCTTAAAGCACCCTAAGCTATCGTGTGTTTCCACTGTGTGGTTTTGCTGACATTTTCTCACTGAATAACTAAAGGACTTTTTCAGTACCTTAAACATATGCAATAAAATACATTTATGTTGGGTATGGCTACAAATAACATTTATTTTCATTGTCAATTTATCTGTACGTTATTTTCTTGATAAATCCGTGAGTTGTTTGGTCTTTAAAAATGGCAAAAAATGTCAATCAGTGTTTCCAAAAGCCCAAAATGAGGTCCTCAAGTGTCTTGTGTCTGTGTTTTTTGAGTAGACACCAGAAAATAATCACAGAATTTTAACCTTTTTTTTTGTATTAAAAAATTACTCAAACCCAATAATCTATCATTAATTTGATGGGGATGTATGTAGTTCGCAATCTTGAGTTTCTGCACACAACATTGATTGTCGTCCAAACATTGAACGGGGAGCCCATGTAAAGATAAAATAAAAAAATGGTAATGTCAAATCGACAGAATTAAACCACAGTCTTTCCCCTAATCTTAACCAAAGTGCTTTTGCTGCCTAAACTGGACACCACATAGGACTCAGGGTGCAATGCTGGGCTCCAGATGTCAAAGTCCTGCCTCTATCCACCCTGACCACCTCCCTACAACTTAGTGCTTCCTTCACTGGAAATAACGTTGCCACTGAACATAACCCAGGCAGCAATTACATTTCATGCAAATCACATTAGTAGTATATAAACGTAATTTGTAGGAGACAGGGTTGAAATGTCCACATGCTAAGTAGTGGAATAATTAACCTGTAAAATAAAACCAAAAGAGATGAAAATGTATTTTTTAGATTAATAATCGGCTACAAAGTCATGTTTGAGAGCCATAAATCACCTGTCTAAGTAAAGTGTTGACACATTGGTTTTGATCCTGAGTCTATTGTCCCCTTTTCCATCCATTATGGTTATTTAGTGCTACAGGGTTGTAAAATGGGCGTTTATTGCCCCTGTAATGCTGCTGCATGTCCCCTCCCTCCCTGTGCACCGTAAAGCTAATGTCTACATGGCAGTGTGTTCAGATATGGGATTTGTAGGTCACAGCTGCAAAC
This sequence comes from Cephalopholis sonnerati, assembly GCA_019142605.1. Taxonomy (NCBI): domain Eukaryota; kingdom Metazoa; phylum Chordata; class Actinopteri; order Perciformes; family Serranidae; genus Cephalopholis; species Cephalopholis sonnerati. Next base: position 4,921,571 of record JAGQAX010000024.1, read on the forward strand.
ACAGCTAAGGGCAATATACTATTGTTCTTTATGCCTCAGTACAAGGTGTATTAAACACACATATGCTCCTAAATGAATATTTAGATTACTACCCTTTATTATTAGTCTGTCCTGGAAACATTTGAATATCACCTCCAGCATTGTTTTGCTTATCTACCCCACCACCACCACAACCCGCCTATATCCCTCGTTTTTTTCTGGGGGGAAACGCCACAGTGTGCTCAGTGATGTATAATCACCTTGAAATTAATTAATCGTAACACAACAACGCCGGCGATAGCATCAGTGCCCGTGTGGTTCCCTCTTTTGTCTGGCCACCCGCTCTTTCTTCAGGTTGCTGAGGTTGCTGTCCTGGACGCCATCGAGCTAAAATGGCTGCTATCTCTGAGCTGTATGTGTGGGGTCTCGGCGAGTAATTAATCTCAATGAAGCCCGTAGCTGAGGTAGGTATGACGGCCCGGAATTCAATTACCCCCCCACCGCCGCCGCCGCCATCGCCGGCGTGCACCGACGCTTTAACAGGAGGAAATATGCCGCCTCTATTTTCCCAGGTTAATATGAGCCACCTGAGCCTTATCATCATTTAACCAGCATGGAGATATTGTCATAACACATGCAGGCTCCTGGTTTTACTTTAGTTTTTGTCATTAGTGGCCCTCAACACGTTTTCAATTAGAGCTCAAATAACACTTTGCATCTACTTTTCATTCTGCAGAATATGAATGTTTGCACACTTCTCAGAACATGTCATGTGCATATATGAGTGGGAGTGATATGTATGGTTTGTAAATGTGTTCGGTACAGTTTTTTGGTGCTCTATCTGAAATCCTATTGTTGTTGTACTTCCTTGTCAGTATGTAATGCCACTGATTCCACAATTTAAAAGATCAGTATACTTCATGAAGAGAAGGGACAGAGTCAGTCATCGACCATTGTCCATCTAAAGCTAAAATCACAGCAGTCCAGCGTTATGGCGTATGATGTTGTGGACAATGTCAAAGTCCAATGACAGGTATGTCAACAATGAACTCAGGAGGAAGCTCAGATTAGATTTGAACCAATACAAAAGGTTGCCGACAATGGCAAGCACACTACGACGGCCCAAAACATTTCCGATGCTGATTCAAAAAGACATAGGAAAATTTCAAAACAAATACAAGAACAAACGAAAGGTAATGAAATGCTGCAGAAAGTCAAAGAAATACATTAAAAGCAAATGCTGCAAATACAGAAACAACGCAAAGTCACAAACACATAAACTCCAAACAAATGTAACACAGTTTAAGTTCTCTAGGCCTCAAGGGGGAGCATTCAGTGGAGCAGCTTGATTTTCAACCTGAGAGAGGTGGTGCTTCTCAAAATCAAGGAAGGATCTTTAAATGACTGAATTTCAAGGAGGCTACAGTATGTTAACAAATCTTGCAGACGGACTGTCCCAAAGTTAAGGATCCCTCGAATTCTATAGAGGACCAAGTCCTTCCCTCAGTGAATTTTAAAGGATGCATGTGTGTATCGTCAGTCATGAAGGGCATGAAGTACCCACAATTCTTTGCGCACAGTTTGCCAGAACTGAAGTTGGGGCCTTCCTTAATGACGCACACCTGGGCACTTGCCTACCTGTTTCATCTAATGCGGGGAAGGAGTCCTGCCCAGCCTCCGTAGGATGGCAATGTGGAAGGACCTGTCCTAGCAAGGAAGCATACTTGACTTTGATGAGCACCAAGAGACTAGACAAGAAAGTGTGTTTGATTTTGAAGAGCGAAGAAAAGTCAAGTAAAGCTGTACTAAAGTCAAGCTGTTCCACTCAGAGCTCCCCCTAGAGGCTTGGAGAACTTTCCGCTGTGTTGACTGGATATGCAGCATTTTTCTGTTGCATTTGTTTTTGACTTTGTTTGCTATTAATTTCTGAAGCTTCTCATGAAGTAAAGCATGTGTTTTTATTTGCAGCACATTTAATTTGTTGTTGGTTTTTTTTTTTATATATATATATATTTTTTTTAATCTAAAAAGTAGGACCTTAATGGCATTAAAATTTCCCAAATCAGTAGACATTGCATTTTAAAATCACTTTTTTGTTATGATTCAGCAAATGCCTCTTACATTAATGTTCAGAACAGATGTTAACGGCATGGGGAAGTGCAGACTTAACAATAATAGGCTATTTAAACAAATTCCACAGCTGAAACTGGTACAAGGCAATACATACGAGGCCTGGTGTCATGACTAAGGCAGTGGAATCCAACATGTAGCGTTAAAAAAACAACAACAACAACAACATAAGAAAAAAAACACAATCACCAACTTTTATGTTATAATTATTGTTTGGCCAAATTGTACCTAATTCCTACAAAAAAAAAAGATTGGTATGATGATATTGATATATTGGTTTGATGTTATCTTGTTAAATTGGTCTTAAATTTCACTCTGAAAAGGTCTTAAAAACTCTTTAATCTAACTTGTTGTTGTAGCGTATTTGCCCTCGTTGCCACGTATGGCAACTGCATGCAGAATTACTCATAGATCATCAAATTAATGTTGAAAGTAACCTAAGACGCACTCACTGCATGTTTAACATAACTCGTTTCCCTCTCCTCTTCCTCTCTGCTGCTTTGTAGTCACCTGCCTCAGTTTTCCATGATTATGTCCCAAAAAATTGCCAACATTTACAGCACAGTTTATAGCCAATCAGTTGTGAGAGGTATGTGCTGGATCAAACAGCTACTGGATCAAACATGATGAAAACATCCCCCTCACTAGTTGTTCCTTTAAATGATGAAGGCTTTGTTATTGGAGATGATGTCTCCTCAGTCAGTTTTTCCTGCACAATGAGCTGACTCTGTCTTTTGGAATGAACACTATTGGATATTGACCATTATTTTAATCCTTATTGATTTCTGGTTGACAATACACTGTATTTCCACTTTAATTATTTGCATGGCTGCTTTTTGCAGAGATGGGCATCAATATCACGGAAAGTAGTGAATCACACCAAACCTGCAGCCATTAAAAGGAAGCTCCTGAGCCTGTGCTCCCTGTGTGACACGTTACAGCAGTGATGAGCCTGAGCAGATAAATTAAAGGGTTATATCCAAAAGACATCTTTCATTTACTCGTAAAGATTATCAAGCTACGTTTTGTATGTCACAAAATATCACAAGATTTGTTTTGGTTGAGCTGTTGAGCCATTAAGAGATTTCTGAATGTTTAATTTTATGCAAGTTTAATTTCACAAATGTTCAATGTTAATCATGTCATTCATTTGTTTTAAGAGGTCGAGAACGTGAGTGAGGTTGCTCATTTCCATATTATATTGGTGTCTTTTAATGCTACTGCTACAAACGTTTTATTTTGGCATTTATAAATTAATAAAAAAAATACCGCCCACAGAGAGCTACACAGAGCATCAGTCATACTGTCACCTCGCTGAAATCTTCAAGTATAACCTTGATCATATACTTTTCTGAACCAGGTGTGCATTTCGTCTTGTGGGTTTTATTTTTATGCCTCCGCAGTGGTGGTAGCCGTGGCTGGAGGTGTTATGTTTTTGTCTGCTTGTCTGTCTCATTCTTGTGAATGTAATATGTCAAGAATGCCTTGAGGGAATTTTTCAAATTTGGCACAGGATGAACAGATTTTGAAGGCCGAAGGTTAAGGTCACTGTGACCTGTGACCTTGCATTCGTCTCATTCTTGTGAACGCAATATCTCAAGAACACCTTGATGGAATTACCTTAAATTTGGCACAAACATCCACTTGGACGTAAGGATGAACTGATGAGAATAGTGTGGTCAAAGGTCAAGGTTACTGTGACCTCACAAACAAGTTTTTGGCCATCACTTAAGAATTAATACAGTAATTAAGACCAATTTTCACAAAAATATCTAACACAGGGGTCGGCAACCTTTACTATTGGAGCCAGTTTTGCCCAAAAAAAAGAAAAATCTGTCTTAAGCCACTAAACATATTTGAATAAAGGTAACAGTATATTAAATCTGAATTAGCCCATCAACATTACGTATGGTCTAAATGAGCATTCATTAATATGATTTACTCCAAGGTGGCCACACTGCAGTGGGCTGTTTATAAGTCTTTAGTACTTTAACTTCGCTGCGTTGGTGGTGAAAGCAAGTGAATCTGTCTTGACACTATTAAATTAGTATTTTCTTCCAAGACTTTTCCTTTTTTTTGGATTTGGAGTTCAAAGCTAGCCTTGCTAGGGAGACTCCAGGCAGCAACCGCTACTTAAGTTCAGCAAAATTTAGAGAAAAAGGCTCCAGGTCGTGGATGTATGACGCACATTTTAGTTAATGATACGTTAAAATTTTATTTTATTTTTTTTATGTATAGGCTACACGTTGGCTTTTTTTGTCATTTCCCTTTTTTTTTTTAAACAAACCAACAACAAGCAAAACAAATTAACAAACAACAATAATAATAATTTAAAAAAAAAATACAACCAATAATATACACCACAAGTCAAAAAATCACAGCAAGCTACTACAAGACAAGACAAAGGGAACAAGGACAGAGGGAAAACAACCAAGACAGCACATTATATACATGAATATGTGGATGCATATATATATTCACAGAAATATATACATGCATGATACATATTGTCTGTGGTATTTCTCATAAAAATCTAATTGTATATCATATTATGTACACTAGTCAACACCTCAGATTATAAGGAAGGGTGCACTCATCTCTATGTCAGGTTTACAGTAGTATAAGGGCTCCATATTTTCATGTAGATGTCTTGCCTATCTATTAGCTTGTAACCGATATAGCGTACATATTTTTACAGTTGTAGAATGCAATAATCACTTTAGGCCTACAACAATGACATATAAAAATCTGAAGCCACAGGGAGCCAATGGAGAGGATCTAAAGCATCACATGTGGCTGTAGAATCACAGGATGCCTACCCCTGGTGTAACAGGATAAAATGAAAGAGTGCTGATATTTTATATCCAAAAGGTCAAAGGTCAACTTCACTGTGACATCATAATGTTCTGCATAAAACACTTTTCTGGCCATTATTAAATGTCGTAACTCAAAAACAGAAGGGGACACATTTGGTCAGACACTGTACTGGTGACTCTAATCTTGTGTGTCCATCTTGAAACTGTGCTGATTGTAACGACCTGTGCTTCCAGGAAGAAGATGTGTGTAAAGCATCCATGTTCTCACAGACATGGAGGCATACAACCGCAAGGCGTTAATTCTTTTGTTTGTTATTATTACACAGTTACAGTGAGAAAAGGTTACTACAGTGGCTTTTAATGCAGCACTGATGTGCAACAAATATAAATACATGCATAAGAGGTGATTTCCTTGTTGCCGCAGGAGTCATTGACTCTTGCAGAAGGAGAGCGGTTCATTCCCACTGCACCTTACATTCCTATCAGCGTACGTTCCTGCAGTACAGGCAGAGGCCGGTCAGGTTTGAGTGTGGAGGAAACATATTGTAGGACGGCAGCCAAACACCTACGCAGGGGTCAACGACAAGAACTAACGCCCTGTGATGCTCTCGCTTTAACCTCTAAAATCCCAGCTGGTTTATGCATAAATAAGGTAAAACCAAGGCAGTTGTTTCAGCGGTGTAAATGTGTGTGTGTGTGTGTTGTTGCATGTGGGTGGGATGTGGGGGTCACATGTCTCCAGATGAGCTCTATGCAAAACAAAAACGTTAATACACGCAGTGAGCGTGACGGCGGGCGGCGCACCTTCCTATAAATCACTGTGGTTTTAATCATACCTGTCTCGCCGTCTCTTCGCCGCCATCCCTGGAGAAATTGTTTCGCCCGCCCGCCTCTCTGTCTCTCCCCTTCCCCTCCGTTTCTCCCTTTCTCACTTGTGCTCAATTATCTAGCAGCTCTTTCGGTGTTTATTTATTTATCCAAAGTTCATGTACAGTATGCATGCACAAATTTTCTCCTGGGGGAGCGAGAGCGGCTCAGCGGAGCGTGGCGGCTAACCACACCGGCAGCAGCGAAAGAGGTGGAGGAGGAGGAGAAAGAAAAGGAGAGGAGGGGAGGAGAAGGAGATTAGAGGTTTAGTCGGAAATGTTCTTTAAGGCAGACCTAAAGGTTGCTGGTTTGTTTCCCAACTCCCAGTGTCAGCAATCATTGATTAGTTGCCTTTGAGCATGACACAACTTTCCAACTTTTATCTGCCTTTTTAGCAGGGTCAATTTATTTAGTTTTAGTTTGCTGACAATACCAAATATATAGAATACCATCAGCTAGGAAGCTAAACGCTAAATGCTGCTGTTTCTTACCACCTTCTTGTGTTTGTTAAAGCAGTACAGTACAAATCAGACACAAAGGAGAGCAACTGTAGAAGCTTTTATGAGTAGAGACAGATTAAATTACTGTTCAGCATCACATTGACAAAACATGCTTTGTATTGCCATGAAAATGTCAGAGAGGAACACAGAGGACCAGTTGAATCTTCCACAAGACAAAGAGAAAATTCAGGAGGAAGTTAAGTGGGGAACACAAGGCTTTAGTAAAGAGAAGAGAAGAAGAAACCAGCAGAGGAGCGAAGGGTTTCTTTTTTTTTTTTTTTGTTAAACAGACATTTAAAAACACAAGGGAGTTGACGCTTTCCACTGAGGGAGAAGCAGGTAAAGGCTGCCTGGAAGCTAATTAGAGGCCATATCACAACAGCAGCAGGGTCTGAGCCACTTTCACTCAGCACCGAGGTAAACAAAGTGCTTGGCTGCTTGTTGCTGTGACAGGCCAGATAAAGTGGTATTTACCTTTCAGTTGTTGGTTTCTTTTACAGCCAGTACTGCAAGTATGTACAGCGTGTTTGCTGGCATTTATTTTGCAACACAGTGTCAACAGAGAGACAGAGAGAGAGAGAGAGAGGAAGAAACAGAGAGAGGAAAGTGGGTGCACAATGCAATAATAGAGCAACTGGAATGGAAATGAGGGAGACGGCAGACCAAGGTGGGAGAGGAGTGTCAGCAGATCAGGACATTAAAGTCTAAGACCTTATTTACACAGGACTAATACTACCAGGGGATGTTCAGTGATTTGTAAAAACTGCAGAGATAGAAGAGGATTCCATGCAAATCTGCTTAATCTCTCAAGTGAAGCTGCTATTTATTTGTTTTTTGGTTATCCTGACTGCAACCCAATCGCCAGAAATGGTATTGTATGTCTCTGCAAAACACAGACACGTATGTTATTATTTAGTGCACATGTAAAAACTTTACGTTTCTAATGACACTATGGGTAAATGTGTGTTTAATTTTTGGCAGAAAAAACACTTGGTAATGGTTAAGAAAAGATTGGATTTTGAATTTACATACCCACAATGGTAGGACAAAAACTGCTGGAAAAGCGATGAAGGGTCACTAAAAACCACCCACATTCCACGGCACAAAAGCTGCTGGAAAAGCAATGATGGGCTGCTAAAAAACAGGCCACATTTGGCATCACAAAAGCAGCTGGAAAAGCGGTGACCGGTCACTGAAAAACATTCACAATTGGTGGCACAAAAGCTGCTAGTGAAGTAGCCAGCGGTTGTTCAACGAAATTTAACGCTCTCTGGCACAAAATCCACTGGAAAAGTGATGACGGATCGCTAAAAATCACCGCATTTGGTGGCACAATAACTGCTAGGAAAACAGCCACCAGTTGCTGAAGAAATGCTCTGTGGCACAAAAGCCACTGGAAAAGTGACAAAGGGTTCCTAAACACCCACATTTGGCAGCACAAAAGCTGCTAGAAACATCCACATTTAGGGGCATAAAAGCCACTGGAAAAACAGCTACAGGTTGCTAAAATTCACTCAGGTTTTGCAGCACAAAAGCTGCTAGAAAAGCAGCCACTGGCTGCACAAAAAGCTAACATTTTACACTACAAAAACTAGGCAACAAGTCACTATAAAACACCCACTTTCTGCAATACCAAAGGTGCTGGAAAGGCAGTCACTGTTTGCCAAAAAAATACCCAAGTTGGATGGCACAAAATCTGCTGGAAACACAGTCACCAGTTGGTAAAAAACAACCACATTCAACATCATAAAAGCTGCTGGAAAAGCAATGATGGGCGGTCAAAAGCACCAACATTTGGCAGCACAGAAGTTGCTGGAAAAGCAATGATGGGTGGTTCAAAACACCCACAATTAGCACCACAAAAGCCCCTGCATTGTTGGCCCGCTAAAAACACACCCACATTTGGTGGAGAATCAGTCACCAGTTGCTAAAAAGCAACCATGTTTGGCAGGACAAAAACTGCTGGAAAAGTGGTGACAGGTCGCTAAAAAACACCAACATTTGGCGACACAGAAGTTGCAGGAAAATCAGTCATCAGTTGCTAAAAAATAACCACATTCGGCAGCACAAGAGCTGCTGGAAAAGCAGTCACTGCTCACTAAAAAATACAGATGTTTGGTGGCACAAACGCAGCTGGAAAAGCAGCCACCTGTTGCTAAAAACACCATGCCCTTCACCATCCAGTGACAAAGTCAGCCCATAAACTATGTCACTTAAGTTGATATGATGCATAGAAAATGTACAATTGTATCATATCTGTGATTGCAGAAACAGACAACGCCAGCATTTTCTTCTGATGAGTGAACTGCTGATTGATTAGATTTTCTCTCATCTTTTAGTTTGTCATTAAGAGAGAGGTAGCGCTGGAATCTAGAGAGCACAGTTTTCATTTTGATTTTTGCTCCAAGCTCAGGTTTTGCCTGGATAAATATTAAAGTGATAGACTGATTGACTGAGGGATTAACTGTAATATCTTGACTTCACTGGAATGACACTATGTGCTTTGACTCAACATGATTTCTTGACCAGGCGCAGTGACTTGCTGTCATCCTGTTGTTCCACTGAAGTCGTCAGGCAACAAGCAAAGACGCCAGGAAGTCTCTGCACTCAGCCAAAACATTTTCAGCCACATAATCCTGTAAAACCACCATGTTTCCCTGTCCTCTCTGGTGTCAGTGTCCTGCGCTTCGTACATTCAACTATCAACCCTGACCTCCTCCTGGGAGTGAAAATGTAACACTTCCTAGATTGGGGGAAGAAAAAAAAGCCAGTGAACGTAATGCAGGCAGCAATTACGTTTCCAACAAAATGTATTTGGCTAAACAGATTAGAAATATATGGAAACACTTAGTTGGAGACAGGGTTGCCAGTCCTTGATCCACTTTTTGTGCAAACCGACGCTGTTATGTTTTCTAATCCTAGCATGTAAATACCTGCTTTAATTAACTTCTTTGGCTTTTGTTTGGTTAAGATTAAAAAGCAGATTTAATGAAAGCACAGAGGACGTGATGTAAAGATTGGCGACTTTGCTTTAAAGTCAGGATGTATACATTTTACCTGTCAACTTTATCAACGTCTATGTATTAATTACCTCCTCCTTGGCCTTGCCTCTTAATGGTCTTGAAAAGGCTCTCGCGCCTCTCTGCGCGGCTTCCTCCGCGACATCTGTCTCCCGTGTTTTTAACTTGAGAGAATAGCACTGTCAAGCGTTCACATAAACCATGTCAGAGCCGCCTGTGGCACCTATCTGCTCAACAAAACAAAGGCTCCCCGCAATTAAGGAGGCCTTTTCTCACCGCCGACAGCTCCCCTCCTTTTTTCCGTCCCTTTTTTTTTTCTTTATTCCGACAATTTCCAGCAACTCTAGCAGACACCTTAAGTGCCGCTAAGTGATCAAAGAGGGGAGTGCATATTGGATAACGCAATTAGGCTACCACTGAGAGAGGAGAGTAACAAAGAGAGAGACAAGAGAGGGACTCTGAACAGATAATGGCTTGTAAACAGAGGACATTACTTTACACAGAGATTATTCAGATCCCGACCTGACACCGGATGCACCAGGGTCTATTAGCGGAGTCATACCCAGTGGGAGAAATAAGACTGGATCACTTTAGTTGGGAAATGGGAGAAAATGGCAGCGCCAGGGTTCGTTCTTGTGCTAAAAAGTTGATTCTCAGGCTCCTCTAATTGCCAATACTCAAAACAAAACGATGATAGCTTAAAGGGAATGTGAGAATATCTTGTCAAAGAGGATTTCTTCCTCTCGTCGCCCTCCTCCACCCCGTCCTCACATTTTTCCTCCCTGCTTGTCATTGGTGTACTTAACAAGAGGACATAAGTGGCTCCTCTCATCATAATGGAGATCTGAGAATATAAAGAATGTGTGTGTGTGGTCGTGGCGGTGAGGGGCGAGTGTTGTGGTGAAGAAAGGAAGTGGAGGTTTCCTCCCGCCCCCCAGTGTTAAATGACTTGGGTCAAACGGTCAAAATGTAATTATCACCGAGGACGGCAGCGATCGCCAGTCAACCTGCTTACCTGACATTAACCCCGGTCTGAACTAACAGGAGGCCCTTGCTGCCCCGGGGAGCCAGATGCTAATTTGAAGCAGAGTTTGCAGTTGGGGGGGTTCGGGTGGGGTAATTGTGGAGATCTAATGGGGATCAGTGCTGTGGGAGCTCTCTATACATCTGCCGTCTGGCTAAGACCCACCGCACCTGAGACTCACAGGCTTGGCTGTGGTCGCACTCCCCTGTAGGCTTTGAAGCTCGACGGATGCAGCATGGCGCCACTGCTGGCACAAGTGGAGTGTGTGTGTGTGTTGTGGTTTGAATTCCAATTTTAGTCGAGTGAGGCTGCACTCAGTGCAACTGAGCGTCGCAGGGCTGACAGATCTGATGTTTTCTAATCACAAAGCTTACATGCATTCCTATTTTTTTACCTCAGTCGCTTTATTTGTCTTTTTATTTGTTATTCACAGACAAGAACTCAGCGCACACACACTTGTAAGACACAAAATATATTGTTGCACATAAGGAGCATAACTTGTGACATTAATATTACATTGCAAACAAAAAAATGTGTCTTCAGTCGTAAAACACAAATTAACCCTTTGAACTCTGCCATAGAAACAGTCCACCACTGCATATGTTGGTGTTTTTGCTTACTGTGGTGTCATTTCTAGTCGTGTTTTCAAATGCTTCATATCCCTAAAATCTGTACAACCTAAGCTAAAAGGCTTTGTAAATCAATAAAATGTAATAATTGATAAAAGCATTAAAATAGTGTCATAAAATAATTTAAAAATCTGACATTAAACACATAAAACATGTTAATGCAAATGTTGTTTTTATGTAAAAACATGGACAAAATGTTTCTCACATGTCCATAAGTTATGTGAACTTGGTACATTTTTTACTTTTTGAGATATGCTACATTTTATGAGCAGAGTACAAAGGCGTTTGATAGTGTTATCTGCAGTAGAAATATTTCCCCAATGCTGTAATTGTTTTTTTTTTTTGGTATTTTATATCCCAAAGCTTAAAAGCTAAAATGTTATATATGTCAATAAACCTTAACAATTTATACAAGTATTTAAACTGTGTCATACATGAAAAATTAAAATGAAAAACAATGGACATTCCCATCAACTTGCTTCTCTGTTCTCTGGTGCCACTACACGTTTTTAGCGTCCTATGGACCTCCAGTACCAAAACATAATGATGTCGTTGCAAAAGAAAAACATGATGACACAAAAGACAGAAAGCCTAGGTTTCTGCTGTGAAAAAAAATGCTCTAGCTATTATAGTTTTCATTTTAGACTGATTTTGAATAGGTTTAAAGAACGATCTGCCTTGGCCATGACAGAACATCACTGCGACATCACCGCTTGTAGCATAACATAAGGATGAAAAACATGATGGTGCAAAAGACAAAGTCTATTATAGTTTTTACTTTTGATTGATTTTAAACAAGATGATGTAAACAGTGATCTCCTGCCGCCATGATGGGATAATTCTGTGGCATCACCTCGCATTTTTTACCGTATTTTGGATCGCTTATAGCATAATGTCATGACACCATTGCATGAGGACGATGTGATGGCGTGAATAACAAAAGTCTTTACTCTCTGTTACAAAAAGAATGAATGCTCTAGCTGTAATAGTCTTTTATTTTTCATTGATTTTAAACAGGATCATGAAAACAACAAACCCCCGTGGCCACCTGCGGGAGGTCGCTGTTCAGAGGGTCTTTTTATTGGTATTTTTTCCTGTTTGATTGTTAGTTAGCAGGCTTTTTTTTTTTAAATAGTGTTAACTTGAAATTATATTTGGTAGAAAATGTGGATCTGAGGCAAAGTTCTTGTTTCATCTTTTTTCCTACTGCAACAGAATATCAGCTACTGCACATTCCTACAGTGAACGATGAACTAAAAAAGTGCTTAGGTAAAAGAAAAAAATAAAAAGTCTTGTACCTGCAAATATAATTGGCAGTCTCCCTGCACAGGGTCTGACATTTGAGTCCGGTGAGTAGTTGTGCACAATGGCATTTCCACCCAATACAGAGACTAGATTACATAAATTGATGTGAGGGCCAGTGGAGGGCCTCGACCCTCTTGTAACGCAGATCACCTCTACACTTGACTCCTGCTCGCTCATTGTGTCGGTGCGACGAAGAAAAAGGGCCCAGGGAAGCAGCCTCCTGGTCATCTTTAATTCATGCGATTAAATATGCAGCAGAAGCCCTCCTTGTACCAGCTGTTAGACGCCGTTAGTAAGCCATAATTCAAGAGTTCAAATCCGAGCAAATTGAGGGCGAGGTCGGACAGAGCGCTGGCCGGAGAAGCATTATCCTCCAGCTGAGGGGCGAGTGGCAGGTTCAGTCAGGTGCAGCACGAAGCCGAGGCTTGTTAATCCTCACGGCTGGTAAAAGATAAAGCAATGCGCTGCCCTTATAAATGTACATATGGGAAAATAGGCAGCGACAGAGACGCATTCTGGTTATTTCTGCCTTTAAAAACCTCCCTGTCATGCAGGGATACAGAAGTGTTTATCACAGCCACTGTTGCTTCTTTAACCTTTGACCTCGAGGATCATCACTCTAAGTCTTGAAGCTTATTGACCTGCATTTTCCATCATTCGGTACATCCTTAATCCCGACTGTGTGGCTGATGTACAAACCTTTGCTTTCAAATGAAAACCTCGAATCTCTTAAATATAAACGTGACAAAAATGATCATGTTTTCATAGAGATCACAATACAAGTTTGACTTTACCCCAGAGGGCTTTTAAAGGGCTTCCTAAGAGGGTTTATGAGAGCTTGTCAGATCGTAGAGGAATGTGCAAAATCAGCAGAAGTGTAGTTATGAGGTTTTTATACAAGAGCAGCAGTGTTTATATCTATGTAAAGTCTGGCTATACCGTTTGAAATGATTAATAGAGTCTGTCTTTCCTTTAAGTATGCAAAACACTTCAATGCAGCTTTATATCCACATCTGCATAACATGTTGCTCTGTGGGAAATCCTCATATCTCCAGTTTCTGTGATTTTTATGTTTTCAAATAAGTTTAAACACTTAAATGGTCTTTAAGGGATACCACAATATTTGACTTTTGCACCACAAAAAAAAGATAAAAACCAAAACCAATTCAACAGCCCAGTTGCCAGAAGAGCATTGCACATCGCATCAACATTTCTACAGTGACGTAGTTCAGATTACATATTGAGCAGACTTTGCCCTTGGGAGGTGGAGAGGATGGTGGATGATGTTAAACTTAAGCGAGACAGCTGCCAAGCTGCAGACCACTGATCGAGACCAACAAACAACAACATTGGGTGATATTTATGAAGACATCAGGGCATTTACAGCTGTGGTTGTGGCACCAAGACAAGTTGTTTTTTAGGAACATGTCGGGGCATTTCCAGCCATAGTTGTGGCACCAAAAGAAGTTGTTTATTAGGGAGACATCGAGACATTGCCAGTGATGATTGTGGCACCATAAGGACTTGTTTTTTAAGGAAACATCGAGGAATTTCCAGCAATGATTGTTTCAACAAAACAAGTTGTTTTAGAAGGACATCGAGGCATTTCTAGTGCTGATTATGGCACCAAAATAAGTCGTTTTTTAGGAAGACATTGGGGCATTTCCAGCTATGATTGTGGCACCCAAAGAACTTGTTTTTTAGGAAAACATTTTTTTTTTTGCAAAACATTAGGTTATTTACAAATGCAACTGTGGCACTAAAATCCAGAGACTTTTAGGGAGATGTGGCATTTCCAGCCGCAATTGAATCATCAAGACAGGGTGTTTTTTAAGAAAACATCCCAAAATTTCTAGCCACAACTGAAGCACCAAGACTGAGTGTGTTTTCGCGAGACACCCAAGCATTTCTAGCCAGAACTGAAGCAACACGACTGGGTGTATTTTCACGAGACATCCAAGCGTTTCTAGCCAGAACTGAAGCATCAAGACTGGGTGTATTTTCACGAGACATCCAAGCATTTCTAGCCAGAACTGAAGCATCAAGACTGGGTGTGTTTTAGTGAGACATCCCAGCATTTTCAGCCACAATCGAAGCCAGGTGTTTTTTAGCAACACATCCTTGCATTTCAAGCCACAACTGAAGCATCAGGACCAGATGATTTTAATGAGACATCTCAGCATTTCTACCCACAATTGAAGCACCAAGACCATGTGTTTTTTACCGAGACGTCATTGCATATAACAAACAAGACATTGGAGCATTTCAAACTGCAGTCATGGCACCTTAACTTGGGGCATTTCCAGCTTTGGTTGTGGTGACAAAACCAAGTGTTTTGAGCCAAGACATGATCTTACCTTACCCTAACCAAGTGGTTTTTGTGCCATAACCACCAGTTAACTGTTGAAATGTGAAGTACCAAAACATACCTGCTACATATGAAACGCACAAATGTAACATGTTTGCAGGAATGTACAATGCCAACATTTATTCTGGCGATTGGGTTGAATTCAAAATCGCATTCATATCTGTGATAACAAATGACAGCATCAGTAAATCTACTAAACAACATAACTGCTTAAATGTATAATGTGCAGTTCAGTCCATTTGGTTTAACAGAGACGGTACGTTCTGAGAACTAAACAATGCACTTTGTTGTTTTTTAAGTATTTCTATTTTTAGTGTCTTTAAACAAACTCTGCTTTCTCGCAAAACAAAGACTGAAGCTCTCTTTAACCTTGCTGTATACTCTGCACAGCGTATGTGTGTGGGCGCTTGTCTGCATGTGTTTGAACATGTGTGTGTATGCATGACTAGCTGCATGTGCGTGTGCATACATTTCTGTGTGTGTGAAAAGGCACCTCATTGACACCGAACACCTGCATGAATATAACGTGTGTGCAGTGTTATATAATATGTGCATGGACCAATGAATGTGGATCGGTGTGTGTGTGTGTGTCTGTGCGTGTGCACGTGCATGTTAGCGGAGGAAATCACCATTTCAATATAGCTCTGATTAAACTTCCCATTTACCGTTCTGAAAGTACACAGGAACCTTTTCTTGGCAGGTTGCCTCCTGCTGCAGGCCGGTGCCAAGCTCTTTGAAACCCAATCAGTTTTCGGTTCTCAGATCACTATCCGCTCCTTAGTCTCTCCTCGCCTCTCTCCTCCTGGATCAGCAGCTCGCATTGCAAGCTTGGAAAAAAAAAAAAAAAGGGAAAGAAAGAGGCCGATGGTTGGTCATCCATCAACAGAGCCAGCTGGCGTTGGATCAACACCCACCAAGTCCAGCAGGCACCTGTTGGGAGTCTGCAAGGTGCAGCACACTGCAAAAAATAGACAACCTCACAAGGCATAGTTTCATATGGAGGCATGCGAGCTTATTTTACTGAAAGGAATTGAAAAACCTGCCCACTGCCAAGCATCATTACACTTTCCTGTAATGCACTTGAATTTATTTCAGTGATTTTGCATGACAATAACTTCACATAACAAAGATCAGTCTACTCAGATTGAATATCTGTCACATCATTCATTAGTTATGGGTTGTAATGTGCAGGCATGTTGCACTGCTGGCCATGGCCCAGTCAATGAGTCACTGTGTGCTAGTGTTCATTCTATAGTGTTTAACAGCAACAGGAGGAGTAAGTGTACTTTACTGCTGCATACTCACCAGACATATAGTAGTCAGCACTAATACCAGTACAATTCCACAAGTCTTGATACCTAGTTTGATGTTTTTACGCTCTCATGAGGTGGTTTTTCAGACGTGTCGATATAAAAGTGTATCGCAGAAGTGTAATGGAAACACTTTTTCCGCATTTCCACGTCTCCGGGGTCAACGGACATGACGTAGGGGGTCACGCAACCAGTTCATTTCGAGGAAGATGGCGCGGTATGTGTGGACAGAGGAGGAGACGGAGTTATTATTAACAGTTATTCATGATTAAAATGTCACAGTTATCTTGGATAGCAAACAACAAAGAAATTTGGAATGATCAGTGTCCCGAGACGCATAACGCTTTCGGCCATCTTCCTCAAAGTGAAGTCTCGCGGGAAGGACGAGAATTTACGAGAATTACGGCTAGTTCGCACAACACCGTTCAATGGAAACACCTGCAAGTAGCAGAAATAGCAGAAATATCTCTTTTATTTTGCGAACAACTGTAATGGAAACGTGACTACTGTGGGTTCATGAGATCTTGTAGGCAGTGAAACATATAGTAATATACAGACATATTTCCCCTCTGTTGTTGTTGTTGTTATTGTTCAGCACTTGGTGCTTGTGGTAGGCTGTTTCTTTTGCCCCTCCTCCACTGTGATTGGACCACCAGGTAAAAAGCAACAGTGATAAGCGCAGCGTTTTACCCAAGGCTGAACATTTTTTAACTCCTGGCAATCAGAAGAAAACACCAAACTAGTAGCACTCAGCGCAGCGCAGTGCCTCGTCACACTGCTGCTATTTGTAGCCATCGTAGCTTCATTCCAAAGACATTAAATTCTGCCGATTGGTCACTAATTTTAGCATCAGACACTGATGCAAAAAGGCATTCTTTCGCTGGCAGTATGATACACCTCTGAATGGCATTAGTCTGAAACGCTACCAGATAATAAAGTATTTTAAGGAGCTGTTACATCCCCATACAGCAGGTGGGAGGGGTCCAACAAACACCGGACCTTCACCCCAAAGCTTCCGGTATGATTGCTGAGCCAAACCATGACGTTTTCATTCTAAACCAAACCATGTGCTTTTGTTGCACAGGAAAAAAATGTAAATACGAGGTGATATACCAACGTTAGCTTCTGTTGAAATGGACTGTGTGCATAAAACAAGCAGAAACTGTACATTTCTTGTGATACAAGTGTCTTTTGAAAAGACACAATGCAGGAAACAGGCTTAAATTGCAACACATTCTCACTCCGACCTCATCACATATCGACGTTTGGTCATGGACTTTCCATGTCGAGATATGATGTCCAAGGTACCCTGGGTGCTTTCGGTGTTGATGTTCTGGGACGCCATGTCAACTTCAGCCTGTTACATACATTGTCTGTTTTTAAAATACACGTGCAGTTTGCGTACAGTCTCTTTCAAAACAAAGGTTGGTGAGACACTGTGAATCGCCGTTTTTTTTTCCTTCGACAACAAATGCACGTGGTTACATTTGGACAACACTTGCACATGGTTGGGTTTTGGAAAAAAGAAAAGGGTTTAGCTTTACAATTTTACATGAAACAAACACCACCCGTCCAGTTAAGAGTCGGTGGTTGTTGGACCCATCCACCACCCCTCCTGCCTGCCCTACTCGGACTTCCTCCACATGAACTTAAGTTGTTGTCCTATCACATTTTCCACACCGCTCGGCACTGTTAAATGCTCACACTGACGTTAAAAAGGGCAGCTTTTTTATAGCTGTCTGATGCCTGAATTCATTGACCAAACGTTGGATTTCGACGACTTAGGGTTGAGACCAGGTTGTAAAATGACACGATGTCCCAGAACATCAACAACAGACGCAGGAGGATATTTAGCACGTCTTGTGTAGACAGAAAAATCCACTGATCAAATGGCAATATTTGACAAACTGGGATGAGAATGAGAAGTCGAGGCTGAGCTGTCACCACAGCTGCATTGGTCCCCTTCTTCCAGGTGCTGTTGCTGTTCTTCCTTTGGCATTTGATGGTAGACTCAAACTCTTGTAAGTGGATTTGCTGCCCTATCAAGTCTGGAAGTATTGCATCCCTGGTACCTATAGTACTGGAGAAAAAAAGTCACATCTTCAGAATTTTGGCATCGACTTGGAACCAAAGTATCTGTTCTTGTGACATCTCTCGTACTCACAGCAAACGATCCGTATGTGTGCTGAAAGATGTCAATCAAACTGTGACTTTGGCAAGCTGCTCTCATTTTAAAGATAGACACTTAACTGAGAGGAAGCAACATGCATTATAAAATTTGAAAACTCTCCTTTTTTTTCCTCTGTACTTTTCCATGATGTTCCAGGAGCTCTCACCACCAGCCACTATTAGTTTTAATCATTTCCAGCTGTGCGTTACTTGACTTTCATCATGTGTTGCACTGTGGGAAAGGTGGCCTTCAGGATCACACTAACAAATCAAGTTAATTTTGTCTGCAAACTGAGGTTTGGCGCAACGAGTGTGAGTCAGTGTTGACTTCCTCTGTAAAAGCACCCGTCAGTAATTTATTTGACCATATAAATTTGAGGTATATTTTGAGTTGAGTGGTAGTGATGTCATTTAAAAGTTTAGGCCTTAGAGTATCTAAACAAAATTCCATTGATGTAGCTGTTGTCTCAGTAAAAGGCCGGACGCTCGTCTTTACATTTTGAGCCTTTTAGGGAGGAAAAGCAGCATCTTAAAACCTTCAAATCACAACATTTAAAATGGAAAAATACCCAGTTTAACAAAAACACATCATTCTCTGGTGCAGAAACAGCGAAGGGCAGAGAGACTGACAAAAAGAGATAGAGTTAGTGTGAGAGTTTGACCGCAGTGACCAGGGGAATTAGAGATAGACAGAGCTTATCCCTACGTCAGTATCAACATGTATAAGCCCAATGCTCCATTTCAACCCCAGAAACCTGCCGTCCAATCCATCAAAACACGACTCCCATCGACATAAAACCTCCCTCTCCGCCTGTATTTGTCTTCCTAATTAATTACTTCACATGCCACAGTATGTTTTTCAAATGATAGATGATGGAAAATTATAGCTGCGGTATCCCAGGCACAGCCGGTGGTAGATTTGTGCAGTCAGCTTCCAGCCTGCATTACCTGAGTAGATCTGGCAGAATGCCTGAGCACTCAGACAGGACGGGACAGATTTGATTTTTGGTGTGTAAGAGGCTTTTTAGAAAATGTTTCTAATGCCGGATTTAGTAGGTAAGCACAATCTGTCGTGTTCACCTACGTGATATTATCCAACAAGGACACCGTGACATGCAAACAGCAAAGGAAATTCAGTGTTCAGTGTGCAGGATTGTTTTATTGCTGCTGCTCAGGAAATGTCACAATGAATCAGTAGGTTCACCTCGTTGGTAAGGTTTATGATTGTGCTCTAGCATCTGGAAAATAATCCCAGGTATATGAGCATATTTATTGAGATTTTCTTTTTCTCTCTAGCAAATATGCGGATTTATTTATCCAGGGGATGTTTGCTGAGCACAAATGTTGTTATCTGGCTTCACAAAATAAAATTCAACATTTTAAACCTGAGATTTTACATTAGTTTCCCTGACATGTTGCAGTTAAGTCAATTTTTTATTTTATATTATAGGCTGTAAGGGTTTATTTTCAGTTATCGATTGGTCCGTTTTTTTTTTTTATTTTAAAAAAGGTAACTTTGATAAATTAATTAAGTGACTTATTGTTTAAGCACTAGTATATAGGCTGTTAATGGTTAATTTCAGGGTTTTTAGGGATATTTTTTTCAGTATCTATTAGTCCAACTTGTATTTATTTTCATTTATTTTCAACCAGTGAATGTTTGGTACTTTTGCTTGATAAAAAAATAATAAATAAATTAAAAAATGTGTGGTGCTGATGAATTAACTGAGTAACTTATAATTTAAGCCCTAGTTTTGTTTACACGCTGTTAATGGTTAATGTTAGGGTTTTCGGGATTTTTTTTCAATATCTATTAGTCATTTTTTTAAATTCACTTATATATTATTTTATTTATTTTAATTATTCCTGTTATTTTTATTATTTTAACTTGTGAACATTTGTTATTTTTACTTGATAAAAAAAAAGATTAACCAAAAAAGCTATAGTAGATAAATATTGGACTCATGGTTTCAGCAGTAGTTTAATTTGTAGGCTGTTTTCAGGATTTTTTTTTTTTTTTTTTCAATATCAGTTAGTCATTTTTTTATTTATTTGTTTATGCATTTTTTTATTTGAATTTTTTATCTTTATTTTTTAAATATTTTATTTTATTTTATTTATTTTTTAACCAATGAAAGTTCAGTATTTTTGCTCGATACAAGATGATTAATTAAGTTATTGTGACTTGTCTTAAAAAGTTTACTGTCTATCTTTATATGAAATGTTAGGTCTCTTGTTTGTTTTCCACCTCTGTGTCAAGATGATGAGATATCAGACGTCCATATAGCCCTCATTTTGTCAAAAGAGTAAACTCTCCAAAGCAGAGAAACGTTTCAGGACTAATAAACAAACAAATCGACAGGAGCCTCTCTCTTTTTTTTAATTTTTGATCAGTGGTTCTGCCTAAGGCCAGGTTCCTCATACAGATTCCAGGCCTTTGATTCACAGCGCTGTCCGGTTTTAATAATGCAGGCATGTTCGCGGGTGGTTTGCCCCCCGCCTCAGGGTCCGTCTCCCTCGCCCCTCCTCCTGAAGAAGGCCGCTTCCTCACGGCAATGTCGAAAACGGCCGGACAGGAAACGCTCACCGTGAGAGAAAGTTAGGATGGGAAGACTGGGAGCAGTGGGGGTGTGAGAAAGAGGAAGTGAAAAAGGAGGAGAAAAGGAGAAAAAGTTTCTCTATTTTTTTTCACGCTGGGAGCACAAAAGAGCATATTAAACACTAAAGTTTATCAGTCCAAATTAAGTCTTGAATTCACAGCTTCTTTAATCTTTCCGCATCTGAAACCATTTCCTCCCCCCCGCCTCCACACTTCCTCCTGCTAAAACAGTGAAATGAAATCCAACCCGTGCCGTTGACTCTCCCCATGTTGAAAACACCGAGACACATCATAAAAAATTAATTACTCCTCCAACCCCCCCGCTCACCTCATTTCCATAAGATTCCTTTAAAAATATGTAAAATTCATTTAAAGTAAGTGGTGACGTTGTCTTTGAAGATCACGACAACTAACATGGATCAAAGCGGAGGTTCTGTACGGATGAGGGCCTGATTAGCATAATGAAATTAACTTAGAGACAAGAATCTCTAATAGGTGCAACAAAAAAACGCATTAACAATATTTAAGGAAAGTACTGTTTGTGCTTGTAATACAACAATTATGGAACTTGTATTCAATTAACACTTTGTTGATTAACTTCTTTTTTTTCATACGCGCCTCGTATCGAGGCCCCTTTTCATTTCGGAAGCATTATTTTTCCTCTTTTTGCGCCTTTCACTCCTCAACTTGACACACATGATGATTCTTTGCTGTATTGTTTTTCTTAAATCGGGCCATGAAATCAATCTGAATTTGCATATTCACAGTGATAATTGCAAAGCTGGCAGATAGTTGTGCTATAATTGCAAACTAATGACTGCAAAATTATTTGTGAACTCCCAAGATATTGAGGTTTCCTTTTTTCAACAGCACCTAATTTGAGTGACAGCTCCAGCAGGTTAAAAAGGGGTTTATCGGGAAATTTCCCTTTGAAATGACTATTAACCAGAGTCACGGTGTCTTTGCTGTCACAGCGTGTGATCTGTGTACTACAACATCCTGTGTGAGAGGTTGAGCTTGTAGTTTTTGTCTGAGGGGCTTTAACGCATCCTGCTCTTCCTGCAGAGAAAATAAGACTCTGAACAGACGTGCCGTTATTAATCACAGCTGCAAAAACACCTGAGAAATCCCAGCTCTGATAACAGGAAGGTAAGACTTAGCAAGTCAGGAACAAAAGGCTGCTAAAGATCATTTCTTTTCAGGATTGTTAATGCTTTGACTATAAAACCCAGGGAACAAATACACATAAGTGTGCCGTTTGACTGAATTAGATTAATCCAAATGAAAGCAATGATCTTTTATTAATTTCAGCTGTTAACTGTCTTGGTTTCTCTCTAATGACTGCATCAAGTCAATTAAAAGTTTCCCATTTGCTGTTGTAAACAGGCAATATTTGAATCCAAATGTCCACACTCGCAGACTCCGTCAGATACGCTGACATGATTTGCCTGCAGTGCTGCACCGTTATCACATCAAAGGCAGTATTTGAAGGCCCTGGGAAGCAAAGGCAGCGCTGTTTTTATACGGAGATCATGCTACAGGGCTGCTACAAGGTCTCTTCTTACAAGGGCGGCAAAAAGCAAGAAAGAGAGGCATGACGGGTGTGACATGCAACCTAACAGCGTCGGCCTCTAGTGTGACATATAACATACACATTAGCATTGTTTCCTAAACAATAACAGGGGCAAACATGGTGATAACAATCATTTACCGTCCCTGTTACATGGCGGCTGATCTTGTCCTCTGCTCTGGAGGGTAACGAGCTCCTAAACCTAATATTTTTTTCCCAATTTGTAATGCAGGACATTCACCGCTCCACCTGGCTTAGTTTTGGCAAAGTGCTAGAAACATCAGTAAGTCTTTCTCTTTATTGTTAGGCTGTCGGTCTATTAGACCCTCATCAGAACATACGTGGATGATGACACGATGTATGCTATCAGTTTTCCAAATTCACAGATATTTTTATGCTCTGCTTCTTTGAGTTAGCTGCTAACTGCTATCAGTTTTAAATCTCCCGCGGTGGGTGGTACGCATAACATATCGTCAAAACGTCACACCCTATGACATCAATGGTCCCGTCCTGCCGGCTGTCCCTTTCATATGGACATCGTTTCACCGCTGTTACTACCTCTGACGCCGGCCTTAAGGCGAGACAACTCTGTCCCGCCATATCGCGATTGTACCTTTCATATCAAACAGCAAGGCAGAATGACAGCCTGAAATTTCCACCTTGAGTAGGCACTGTAAAAGGGGCTGGAGGTTAAATGCAAAGTAAGACAAGACAGACAGACCAATATTTTTGGTATAGATGCTTGAACTTGAGCTTGATCTTGAACTTGTAAGGTCTTTTTTTTATTTGGAATCATTATCAACAAAACCAATTTTCAACAAGACGTTCATCTTAGTATCGTTGTGGTTACATCATCACATCCTTATTGCTACAAATCTTCAAACATGAGTTCTTTCGCTGTAGTCTTTTGTAAACTTGGTGAATATTGGTTTGGACAACACACCTGACCTCACAGTGTGGGTCTGCATTTTGGGAAAACTACATAAATTTATAAATCCGTCAGTGCTCAGGGCTCATGGTGGACCTTTTATTGGGTAATGGATTCCTGCTGTACAGGAAGTGATGTCTTTTATGCTTACGATTTGTTTAGAACAGGTTTCCAGTAAGTTGGCAAGGCTTTGAGGCCAATTTTCATATTGGCCAAACAGTGGAATTCAACTTCTGAGCTCATCACGTGATGCTATTGGGCCCAAAAAGACTTTTTTCATAGACTTAATTGTGAGAGAGAAGTTTTTGAGCATCACAACCTCTATCAGAGTTTTATCTAATGCAGTCTGAAAACATTTTGAAAGTCTAGAAGAGCTGCGCAAAATCATTTTATCCCCATTCATGTTAGCAGAATGCTAAACTGGAAGTAGCTTACTATAATTTTAATGTTATACATGGCAGTTGGACATTTTTGGCTTCACATGCCATTAAGCAACTTTCATAGGAATGAACAGCACTCTACCTCCAACGCTGTGTCCAGTTCTTTGTATACATCCATGATTAACAATAAAAAGAAGACCTGAATGAGCTAAGTACCAACAAGTAAAGACAATTGCCTAAAGAAACCAAGGAAAGGAAAAAAAAGGAAAAGATGGCAAAGAATGGAGATAAAAGAGAAATGAAGTGTATATTATTTCCCAGTTGACCACCTCAGTCATCTGAGAATTGGACTGTGTAAAACCTGACTGTGACCACGCTAATATCAACAAGTTTGTCCAGATATTTAGTCGTCTTTGTGTTGTTTAGTTTGTAATCTGACCAGCACTCCTCTCAGTGGGAGTCGGGTGTATCCCCCTCTCGCTGATAGAGAAAAGAGCGCTGTCCTCTTTAGGCCTGGCAGTAATTGAAATAAATTACAAGAGTGCAGCATTGTTGTTATCTGTGGTTAGTTAACAGCACCTCCCTCCCTCTCAGGGAACGGAGGGATTCAGGGAGGAGGAGGACGACGACATCGAGGTTCCAGTGACCCAGATTTAGTCTCAAAACATAAATAAATTATCAGCCCCCCCTTCACACACACGCACACACACTTGAACAACACACACACTTCCCTTCATGTTCACAGTGCACCTTCAAAGTTGTAAATGGAATTTAATCATGGTGAAATGGAGATGTACTCACATTCCTGAATGCACACACTCCCATGCATTTATGCACACATACTGATGCACATTATGTATCTAACGCTGAGATGTGTAGACAGTTAATCAATCAGCAGAAAACTGATGATATATTTCATAATCGAGCAATCACAAAATGACTCTGAGGTTTCCAGCTTCTGAAATGTCCAGATTTGCTGTATCTCTCTCTTTTATTTATTTATTTATTTTTACATCATTACAAATCCTTAGGTTTCATACTGTTGCTCAGACACAAGAAATGTAAAGACGTCACCTTTGGCTTTGGGAAAAATGTTCACAACTTTTGGACTTTACAGACTCAACAGCTAATGAATTCACTGGGAAAAAAATAGTTGCAGGAATGTCTTTGCTATTTAATTTCTGCATTGTTCAAATTGAGCAACAGTGTCGAATGAAAGCATAACCATAGCTGGATTTACCTGACAGGGGACCATCGGGCAAACAATAGTTGCTGGGCTCCTTTTTTCCCCAAGAAACCAGCATTTCTCTTTTGCTCTCTGTGCATCAGTTACGTTAAAGCTATTTAATACAACACAATTTTACTCAGGAACAGCCTACATATAGACATAAGAGACCCATATAATCTTAAATAATTCAAACCGCGTTTTGACACAGCGCCCGCTACAAGAACACACTCAAAAAAGATAAAGTGATGGACACAGACTATATAAAATATGGACGTAGCCACTGTGATGTCACCCATTAGTCTGTGGACTCGTTTTGAAGCCTTAAGTTTGGTATTATGCCTGTTGCCATCTTGGATTTTTGGAGCCAGAAGTGACCATATTTGGACAAGAGGGTGGCGCTAATTGAATTGCTAGCTGATAACTTGTTGCAACTGTGATCATGCTAAAACTAATTTTATGCAAGCAAAAAATTTGCTTAAATTCAGTGGTGTAGTGGAGGGTATAGAGAGTATACCCACCTCTTTTTGTGGTCTTTTACAGTATAACAATCCATCAGCCAATAAGCCATTGGAATATATCAGAGAGTATACCCACTTCCTCCTTGTTAACCTACTCATCTGCTGAGCAGTACACCTTACTAATCAGCTACGACTACACCACTGCTTAAAACCATTACAACAAAGTGTACTTACTGGGAAAAAAAAAGAACATTCAACTCCTTAGAGGGTCCTCTAGAGCAACCGAATAATGAACACAACTGTTTTTAGGTGACAATTAACTTATATGAACTTAAAATGCACTGAAACGGTGATGGTTATAGCTGATGGTTACATTACCTGACCAACGTTATTGCTGTGGACAGAACCTAGCTGTCACAGAATGCTCCTAATTATACTTTATAGATTGCAAGCACACCTTATGCAGTTGTCATGATCAGGGAACATCGCTATAAGACCAAAACCATTTGCTGCACACATGTTTATTTCTATGGTCTATGGGGATTGACTCGCTTTTGGAGCCAGCCTCAAGTGGTTCAGATACCCCCAAGCTTCAGATACCCAAACAATTTTGCAATAAATCAATTTCATGCAACAAGTTCGTGTGCAGTGAATCTGTTCAGAGTTTGGGGCCCAGGGCAGTGGGTAACACAGCTTTGACCAGATCTCATGACTGATTAACTCTCCTTCTACGTTGTCAAATGTCAATAAAAGACAAGAGATTTCAAAACTTGAATGTCTTATCCCAGGGGTTGGTTTTAAACCTTTAACTTTGTATCTCGTACCTCTTCTGCGATGAATTCTGATGCAGTCTCTCTATATTCTTTTGTGTGATTGACTGTTTTTCTGTTCTCTGTGCTTGTTTTGTCTTTCTGCGAAAGAGATCTTAATTAGATTACCTGATAAAACAAAGGTAATAGCAATACTCCATCCAAGGGATTACAGCTGGTCTGTGTCCTAATTGTCTCCTCTGGATGAAGAATGACCGAAATCAGAGTCTAAACTGACACCAGTAAATAACCTTCTCCATTCACACTTCATTTGTTTGGAGAACATCTTGAGAAAACAGGGTTCTTGTCCTCAGAAAACAAAGTCATAAAAACAGAAGAATCTGAGACTGTGCAGGAGTGACAGTGTTTTTAAGCAGGCCTGTCTGTCGTGGCGGCGTTTTAAGAGCGTTCTCTGGCGACTGCCGTGACACTGCCATTCCCATGCCCTGTCGAATTCTTTCCTCAGATCCCAGGCATTTAAACTGCTCCCTCCCTCCCCTACGCCGCTCAGGATGTAGCCAAAAGTCCACTGACCTATGTGGGAGTGGATATTTTGGAAGACGGCCCTGGCTCTTTCACTCTCTATTCCTGTCCTCGCACGTTCATTAGCCTGGCCTCGAGAGTCAGAGTGTTTACATGTTGTTATCATTCCTCTCCTATCATTTTTCTTCCCTGTTTTTTCTCTCTCTTTCCCTCCGCTGAGGGATGTTTTTTCTAGGTGGGGTCATGCGCTGTAATAAATTCATGTATGTCACATTAGAAAGACTATAATCACCAAGTAGATTAAATATACATGTGTTTATCCTGGTGAGAATGTTGGAGAGGCTCTTTGAAAACCTGCAAAGTTGCTCTAAAATACACAACAGCGCATTTGTGTGTGGAACGAGGCAGTCCGTGCCCATTACTGTACAATGAATGCTGAGGATTTGTTCTGTTTAAACCATGCCAGCTGACTGTAGCTCAGTTACAGAAAGAGTCCTATTAACTTTAAGTATAGTAAATATTTATAAAGTCATAAAGATGCAACCTGAGTTCATGGATATAAGGTTTCAAAGAGCTGACTGACTGAAAACAAGATATAGTGAGTGTTTGTGGTAAATATTCTAAACCCATGGTCCACTTACGTAGCTTTTCTTTTAAGTTCGTCCTGTGGTCTTCTTTGTTGTCGTCTTGTCACAGTGCCTACTTTGTGTGTTGTGCAGATATGTATTTTTTTCTCACACAAGAACTGATACTTTGAAAATGCGATGGTGGTTTTCCTCCAGCACCATGTACCAGGGAGGCAATTCTTGTGATGGGCAACAACACATGGAATATGGCGACAAGTGCAGCTCCACTCGTCAAAAGAAAAGCGCTATTTTATTTCCTAGGGCCAGTATATTTTTCAAATTCTTTGTAATGGTAGCATCACATGTTTATCCTATGCTCCAAACACCAGCAGTGTGACAAGGCACTGAGCTTCTGCTCTGCACTGAGTGCTGCGCATCTGGCGTTTTTTCAGGGGCTGCCGATTGTTCTGATGGCCCAAGATTCTGAATACCTTTTAGTCCGAAAAAGGTCTCATCAAATCAAAAGCCCAGTCTCTGACAGCTCATTATCCCCAAAACAAATGCCCATTGCATTGCAGTCCTGTTTCTCCAACCATCAAAAACTGTTGGACAGTGCCTTACGGCATCAGACACCGATGATAAAAGCTGTCCTTTCACGTCAGCACGATACACAGCCGATTGCCATTATTGTTTAACGGCACCTGGCGGCATCAGGGGGAAACGTGGCGGGACAACAACAAAAGTTAAGAGAGTGAAAGTCTGACAAGCGTGGGTGGGAGGGGTGCTGGATGGGCCCAACAACCACGACTTTCACGTGGGAGCCAGTGTTGGATTCCAGTAAGATTGTAAATCCAAATTTGTTCTTTTTTTACTAAACCTAACCACGTGCTTTGATCGCCTAAACCCAATTACACGTGTGTGTTGGCTAAACTTAACCACATGCGTTTGTTGTTGAAGGAAAAAAACATCAATTTGTGGTGTTGAACCAACGTAGTGCTTTTATTTTGAAAGAGACTGTACGCACACTGTACATTTACTGTGAAAACAGAAGTGTATTTTGAAAACAGACAATGGATATAACAGGCTGAAGTTGACATTGCGTCCCAGAATGTCAACAACCAACGCACCCAGAGTACCTCATACGTCATTCTCCACGTGGAAAGTCCATGACCAAACATCGATACGTGACGAGGTCGGAGTGAGAATGTGCTGGTTTCTCCAAAACTATCCTAATCACCAAGAAAAAAAAGTACATTTCTGTAAACCATAGATGCATTACGTTTGTCAGCAACACCTTGGTCAATGTGTGGTCAGGTATAGGCACAAAAAACACTGGTTATGGTATGGAAAAAAAAAAAAAAATCATGTTTTGGCTTGAGGTTTCGGATCGGTAAAAACTGTCGTAGAAATTGGCTGTCAGTCCAGTGAGACACTTTTGAGGGTTAATGGGACTTCTGAATTTCGGAACAGTGGCATGGCACTTTTTCTGTGTTCACTGAAAGCTGAAAAACATTCGACTTTGGGTAGAATGCTGCACTCATTATTGTCCAATCACAGTTCACAGTAGAGGAGGGCTGTGACAAAAAGCCGACCACAAAGACCAACGTCACATCTCACATGTACAAGGGCTGAACATCAGCAACAATGGAGGAGAAATACGTTAATATACTGCAGAGTATATATTAATATATGTTTCCTTGCCAACAAAATATCATGAACTCATGTAGATCGAAGGGTGTTACACTTAATTTAAAGTTTATGTTTAAGGACATGTGTTTATTGTTTTGTTTGTGAATGTGGAATGTCACTAGCATCTGTATGGACTACTAAATTTCTGGTATTGTGGCACATGAAATGCATCTGTCAGTCCCTTAAAAACAGAAATCTATCAATGAAACTACAGTGGAAAACACATCAGAAACAAATGTTCCAGGTGATGATTATGTGAGGGGGGAATGTATCTTCTCTACATCGAGGTTATAAAAAAGACAAAGCAGAGCCAATAATGACGTCCGGTTTTATATATTCCTTTGTGTACACTGTGACAACATGTAACGCTTGTATAATTGACTTTATGGAAGTCTCCTGTAGCGATCAAACGCCTCTGTTTACAGATGGTTGTTGCCTTATTGCTAGAGGTCAAGGTAGAGGGATAAGTCTGTTTCCAACCAAGTCATTATTTACTGTTGATTCAACACGGCAAAGTTTTCCCAACCAGGGCTGCTCGAGACTTTCACATTACAGCCCAGCAGAGGAAATAATGACCTGTAGGTGCTCAGCTGTTGGAACGAAATTGGTGTTTCTTTTCTATTTTTTTTATTATTATACTCCAAAGCTGCCGTGGTCTCCTCCAACACCACCCCCACCCCATCCTCCAGTCTCGTCTCCCACACTGTTACATCACTGGAAATGTTTGCTGCTTTCTTTCTGGAACTTCTCAGCTTTTTCTCACCTTTATTTTGTCTCCGCACATACCGTTGCTGCTTTGGAGAAACGTCGTCAGTGCAATTAAGATTTCTGTTTCTTTATTTCTAAGGTGTTGCGTATTTCTTCCTCTGAAGGTGGAGGTGGGGGAGGTTTGCATGATGCTTAATTTGACCACTTAAATTCAGACCTTTGTTTGGTTTGTAGAATGCACGCTATGTTGCAACCCAGTCTCATGGCATGTTGTGAATGAGCTCACGCTGCAGAAATCTCACTCTTAAGTCATTTAAATTGTAATGAGTCCCTAATTTTCTTCAGAGGAGTAAACAAACAGCCAGCGAAGTGAGAGTTTTGGAGTCGATTCCAATGCAATTCACTTTTCTGGGGTATTTTCTAACACCAAATTCTCGATTCTGGTGCATCGTCCTGGGTCTTTCTGTCTTGACACTAGTATCTGGAATTTTCTTGAAGCAAGTTATGGAAATATTATAGATTAAAGACATAAATGATTTGTAAAATGAAGATGTTTTGCATCTCATTGTGCACAACAAACACTGAGAAAAACAAGACATCGCTTTTCTTTCTTTCTTTCTTTTCACATTTTTTGAGTGTTTTAACCTGACAGCAGAAATATTCTCTATCACTCCTTCTTTCTTTCTTTCTTCCGTATCTCCCTCTTGTATTCCCTCCAGTGGCCGGTGGATTCAGAGGGAAGGCTCTCGAGAAGAAAGCAGTCGAGTGGTTGTTAGAAGCGCAGAGGATCCAGGGCCCAAGGCAACTAATCAACGTATTACTTGTGTCACACCAACTTAAATCAACTTTTCTTGAAGCCCGTAGATATTCCTCCGTCGTCTTTGAATGTCGTCCTGCGAGACCCGTAAAATATTCAAACTATTTCAGTTACCTGCTGTTTTAGTAGGTATAAAGCAGAGGAAAGTAGCAAGTTTGTCTTTCATGTGTTTCTGACGGACTGTCACTCGCTCAGCGGCACAAATGTTCGTATATGAGGCACGGCGGACACGACTTTTCATCACCGTTAATCAAAATGAATAAACATGCATAATTGCACAGAGCGGGGAGAAGTTAGGGAAATTCAGAGGGAATTTTCAATGCCCTATGAAGTATTAAAACGAAGCTTGGCCTCATTTTTTTTTTCTATTTTTTTTTCACCTAACCCTACTTCCCCACCTAGCTCTCTGCCGACTGCACTGACATGTATATCTCTGGTTTTCATCACATGTGCGTTTCTCAAACACACAAACCATTAGGACAAAATATTTACTTTTTCACAGACGCATTCCCGTACTTCTCCCTAACTTTGATATTCCCTTTGATTTCCAGCATCCCCCTCCCTCCCCTTTTAGACATGTAGAAGTTTAAGAAATCTGTGGGTTTGATGTGATTTTTCCCGCCTTTGTACATCATAGGCAAACATGAAAAAAAAAAGTGCGTTAACAGACAGGCAACGAGCTCAGGCAACAGTGGGGAGCTAAGATTGACATGTTTTTTTATTTTGACAGCGCTCACCCTCCCTGCCCTTGGTTTATGATCATAAATAGTGCATGCTGCTTATTAGGAGGCTGCTGCCACGTTCCCAGCTAGCGAGTGTGTTGCTCGCCGGTGTTAGCAGACAATTTGCCAGTACACATGTGAGACATTATTAGCGTTTCCCTTTCATCCTGCGCCTCACTCTCCGCTCTGTCTCTTTTTTCCCCAGTCCTGTGCCATCCATGCAAAGCACTCTGGGATAGGTTGTACTCACTGATTCTGCACGCTGCTCGTCATGCAGCTAAATTTGATGGGAAAAGCGCATAATTTGCCTCTTCTTAGATTAAATCTAACTAATGTGATTATGTGGCACAGACACAGGAGTATATGCGAGCACACAAAAGCCGGTATGATGACAGAATTTCAAGATGTTTCACGTAGCTAAGAGGAAAAAAAAGAAAGGCCGGTGCTTTTAATGCTGCATGGAGCAACATCTGGCTCCAATTACCCACTGTGAGGTAGGTGCTCTATTATAAAAGGAAACTCAAAGGATTTCCTCTCTAAAAATACATGTTATCCCTTAATTCCTGCCTAAATTACCACTTAAGCAAGGCCTGTAATTCATAAACCCCGGTAGTCCAGGTCTGTGTCCATGCTGGCTGCAGGAAAAACTAAACTCTGTGTCACCTTGACCGTGGAGGTAGCCGTCCTTAGAGAGCAGTGGCAGAGAGTGACATGGGCAGGGCAAAGCGACTCAGAGAAAGAGATTAGTGGCGTGGTCGCACCTCTCTTCCCCTCAGATAGCGCCCCGCTGGAGTGGTGAGAGAGGTGAGGAGGGACATAATGGCCGATGGACCCCCTCTAAAAGGATGTTTTGCGAGAGGTGGGAGAGGAGGTGGGGATGGTGCGAGGGCTCCGGGGTCTCGGGGGATAGATTTGCAAGTGGAGATAGTCCGATTCACCTCTCCCTGACACTGACGCCAGGGGCCCGGGGCGAGCAGTCAGCGTGTGGTCAAGGCAAGTCCGACCCCAACCCCCAGCCTCCAAACACATACTGTCTCTCAGAAACACACACACGGAGAAAGTACAGGTCCGGGCAGAGAGGTAATTTGATGCTAGGTTCTCTCCTGAGGCTCGCTGTTGTGGTGCGAGTGCCGGTGTCACTGGGTCAGAGCTGAAGTTTTCCACTGAAGCTTTCAGAGTCGATTAACGGGGAACGGTGGCCTGCTCGCTACCGTGCGGTCACAGGCAGGGGACAACTCTTAAGTACAGGATTAAAAGCCTAAGCTAAAAGCACACACTGCACAAAAGGTAAAGTGTTTTCCACAATGGCTAAATGATAAACTTCAGAACTTTTCAAAACGGTGCCGTGGCCTCGTCCAGACTTTAGATGTGATTCAGCAACATTTAAGGTGAAATCGTGGTTTTATACAACTATCAGTAACTTCCTGCTTCAACTTGACCTACCATACTTACACAGCTTACCTGTGCAAAGAGGAAGTATGACCAACATTTTAGGTGTGCACACTTTCAGTTTTGCTCCCAAATACAGTCCGGTCACCTGAAGCAAATGTATGCATCGTTCATTTCTGCAAACAATGAATACATTACATTTGTACGTTCATTCTTGTCATATAAACGTTTCTAAAGTGACGTAGAGTATGAGTTTGAGTGACTTTTTGGTGTAATGAGGAGGGGGTGGTGGATGGCGTGACATGTAGGCAAGATGCCTGCCAAGCTGCGGACCACTCTTCAAGATCCACAAACAGCAAAACTGTTTGTGTTGTGGCCATTCGTGGCTGTAATTACATCAACTTTTAAATCAGCATATGTGGGTGTTTTTAGTGAATCATGGCTTTGTTTTCAATGGCATGTAGTCACCAAATACGGGCATTTATGAGCAACTTGGGGCTATAATTCCAGTGGCTTGGTAGTCACCAAACATGGATAGGTTTTGGCCAACCGCGACTGTTTTTTCTAGCAGATTTGTAGCCACCAAACATGGATGTTTTTTACACAATAGTAGCAATGTTCCCAGTGTTTTGTTAGCCAACGAACATGGGTTTTCCGGAGCAAGCTGCGACTGTGATCCCAGTGGCTTAGCAGTCATCAAACATGAGTGGCTTTTAAAAACTGGTGGCTGTAATGTCAGTAGCTGTTTTGGCTATGACACATGGATGTTTTTTGGTCAACTGTGGCTGTGCTACCAGCAGCTTTTTAGTCATCAAACATAGGGTGTTTTTAGCCAACTATGACTCTGTTTCCAGTGAATTTTTAGCCACCAGATACAAGCGTATTTTTAGCCAAATGTGGCTGTGTTCCCAGGGTTTTTTTTAGTCACCAAATCTTGCGGATTTTTAGCCATCAAACATGGGTGATTTTTTAATAACTGGTGGCTGTAATGCCAGTAGCTTTTTTGGCTATGAAACATGGATGTTTTTTGGTCAACTGTGGCTGTGCTACCAGCGGCTTTTTAGTCACCAAACATGGGTGTTTTTAGCCAACCATGACACTGTTTCCAGCTGATTTTTAGCCACCAAATATGGGTGATTTTTAGCCAACTGTGCCTATGTTCCCAGGGTTTTTTAGTCACCAAATCTTGCGGTTTTTTAGCTACCAGTGGCTGTAATTCTAGCGGATTTTTAGCCAGCAAACGGGTGTTTTTAGTCCAACTGTGGCTGTGTTTCCAGCGGCTTTTTGTCATCAAACATGGGTGTTTTTTAGCCAAATGCGGCTGTGTTTCCAGCAGATTTTTAGCCATCAAATATGGGTGTTTTTTAAAAAGTGGTGGCTGTAATGCCAGTAGCTTTTTTGGCTATGAAACATGGATGTTTTTTGGTCAACTGTGGCTGTGCTACCAGCGGCTTTTTAGTCACCAAACATGGGTGTTTTTAGCCAACCATGACACTGTTTCCAGCTGATTTTTAGCCACCAAATATGGGTGATTTTTAGCCAACTGTGCCTATGTTCCCAGGGTTTTTTAGTCACCAAATCTTGCGGTTTTTTAGCTACCAGTGGCTGTAATTCTAGCGGATTTTTAGCCAGCAAACGGGTGTTTTTAGGCCAACTGTGGCTGTGTTTCCAGCGGCTTTTTGTCATCAAACATGGGTGTTTTTTAGCCAAATGCGGCTGTGTTTCCAGCAGATTTTTAGCCATCAAATATGGGTGTTTTTTAAAAAGTGGTGGCTGTAATGCCAGTGGCTTTTTTAGCTACAAAACATGGGTATTTTTAGCCAACTGTGCCTGTGTTTCCAGGGGATTTTTGTTTTTTAGTGTCCTGTTGCTTTTGTACATAGCAATATTGATATAGGGAGAGTCACATAAAAAGCAGTTGTTTTTCACAGAGACATTGCTGTGTTATGTTGAAATAGTGTCAGGAGAAGCGGATCATTTTTACAGAGATATTGCCGCTTTACCAGCAAACCTTGTGCCTGCAAAGCCAGGTGGTTTAAGTCAAAGCATGATCTTTTCTTAACCCTAACCAAGTGTTTTTGTGCCTAAACACAGCACTATTGAAACATAAAGTTTCAGTATAGTTTCAATGTATCTGATACACAAGAACACATAAATTTAAGGGATCCATGGTATGAAGAAACATTTAATGCCAACATGGTTTTCTGGTGATTGGGTTGCCAAATAAAGTACTTTAGATAACCTTTGGGCTTGTTTCCAACCTGCATGTTTGTCTGACTGCTTGTGTTTCTTGCCCCAGTGTTGCTATGTTTCTTGATCTCAGGCAAAACAGTTTGGTGGATACACTGTTATCATAACTAATAAATGATGGCCAGTATAACACCCAAATTGCGATTAATGAGAAATGTCCTTTAGTGATGGTTAAATTTATCAAAACAGCTCAGAGGCATCTTCCCATTAAACCAAATCAGAAACATGTATAGCCAGCTGAGTACATTCTGAACTGGGCCACAACTAAAAATCATAAATGAAGCAGGATAATATGTCCTGCCAGAATTATTTCATACAAGCATGAGATGTAAAATATGTCACAATGTACACTATTAATATACATTTGAGGATATTTTGCTGCTAATAATGAAATCTAAAACCTACAGTAATGTTATGCATTAAAATAGAAGAGTTTAGGGAAGCGTTAAAGAAGTTTATCAAGCCCAAACAGTAGTGTAATGTATATTTACCCACAGCTCACATGAATAAGTGTTTTATATATGTAACATGTAATTAAAATCCATAGTAATCTATCACTTGGTGTCAGTGCTTATATAAAGTTCAATATGAAACACTTGGCTCCCTGAGCAACACAGACAGCGGGTGAGATAACTTATTTTCCTTGAATAACTGTATTTCTCAGAGGGAGGAAAATTAAGCGTAACCCTCAAACGCTGCTCCTTGCCTGGACTCATTTTTAAAACCAGAAAGTGTCGAAGGCTCCGTTAACATTTTTCCGACCTGGAATTTTACCGACCCAGGAGTCCTGACTGAGCAGGTATTGGCACACCACAGTCTGATTTCACAAGGTTTCGGGTGTATTTTTAATTTGTGGAAACATCAGTCTCAACCTATAGTCCAGCAACCACGAGGGAACATCGTCTCCAGCAATCTGCCCCAACCCTGTTATTAAGTGGTAATTCAAACAACTCATTTATTTCATCAGGAACTGCCCATAAAACACCAGATTCTTGGAGTATCTGTTCTTCAAGGAGGATTTCTTTCAGGGTTACACAACCTGCATCTAAGCTCAGAGCGCTTTATGACACATCTGATGAAATGAGAGTTCTTTATCTGATATGGTAAGCCATTGTAAAAGTATCAAATGTTAGGGTTCACTCCAAAATCGGGCGCAATTTTTTCCTCTTAGAAAGTATGACGGATCCAAAACATACCTAAGTAGTAGCCAAAACCATTTAGGAGCCAATTTCCCTGCCAGCAATATGTAGTAACCCAAAGTACATAGTTCAGATATTGCTTCAAAAATGTTGAGTAACTGACTCATGATCCTTTTTTTCCTCAGCAGAAAATCACTTTACTTGCCTGCATAGGAACATACAAGAACATTTATTCCACTTTGTATTTCTTAATCCCCTCTTTGGGTTTCACAGTGGACTGGCCCATGTCACCACAATGCTTTTGGGTCGGGGCTCAACAGCAAAGTTTTGCCCTACATCCAAAAATATTATCCAGCTTTAATTTGGACGGATGTGAAAAGACCTGCACCAGGTATCACATACTCAAGTTAGGTAGATAATCCAGGAAACCCTGCTCTTAAAAAAGACCCCAACAGTCACAGTCCTGTTCGCTGCCCTTTTGTATCTGCGTGATGTTTTTTTCAAAATCCCCTTTGCTAGGGGATTTGGGAAACAACAACCTCCAATCATAGGTGGGATACACCCTGGACGGATCGCCAGACTATCACAGGGCTGACACATAGAGACAGACAACCATTCACACTCACATTCACACCTACGGACAATTTAGAGTCACCAATTAACCTGCATGTCTTTGGACTGTGGGAGGAAGCCGGAGTACCCAAACGAAACCTACGCTGACACGGGGAGAACACGCAAACTCGCACAGAACGGCTCCCCCACCCCGGGTTAGAACCAGGACCCCTCTTGCTGTGAGGCGACAGCGCTATGTCAATGAAAACAGCAAGTTTTGGAAAAGATTTGGATCGTGCAAGAAGACATGCCTGCTTTGGTCTTTTGTTGTAAAGATCTACAACGCACCTTGAAAAGCTAAGACTCCATCTCGCAGGACTATCACTGGGAAAATTGTTCGGCTTTGTGAGACGGACAGCACTTTACGTGATCACCACAGACATCATCATAATAATATTCTGCATAGCCAGCAAATTGTCTATGCCTTTAATGGGTCCAGTGCGCTCTCTAGAGCTTAAGTATAGTCAGGCTTCACCTGTAGGGCACCAGTTATCAATTTATGATTGTCCTTTTTATCAGTAAAAGTTAAATAATGCAGTCAACAGACATTTGTATCTGTTTTTTTATGTTCTTTGTTTCCTTTTGTGGAAAATTAGCCATTGTAATGACAGTGCTCGCCTCCCCACGTGGAAATGTTCCACCAAACAAGTTTCCCCTGACACTATCTTGCAAGAGCACCATCGTAGCATCCTGGGTTTAGTGCCGCCCAAGACAAATTTGATTGGTTGACAGATATACAAACAAGCTGGAGCATTTTTGCCCTCTATAGCAGAGTGTATTTGTATCTAGACCTTTCTCTCGTGCTGATGCAGCTTGGGGAGATAGATTTGGCAATGTGAGACGAGGCCCCTTCTGACCCACCTCTGCCCACTCTCCTGGGCTTTTTGGGCTCAGTGGTAGTCTGGGTCAGTTGCTTTGTTTCTCAGTGGTAAAGCGGCTAAGCTCTGGTTATATTCTTGGTGTCACAGAGGAGGTTTACCTTAGCCAAGTTAGTACTGTAATATTGTTTCTTGGATGAAACCCCTGATCTTGATGTCTTGTACTTTTGATTACCAAACAAAACTGCTGTTGTAAATGGTATCCTCCCACAAACCTGATTGCTGTGAAGTCCTCAGGTTCCTGAAGGCGATCCAAATGTCTGCTTCAAAAACAACATGCAAGTGTTTGTTTACTGTCAGAGCTCCTGAGTTAAATTAAAACCTGAACAGCGAGGTTTGGTCGACTAAATCAGTATCATCTTTTAAATCACTTCTGAATCTCTCTTTAATAGACTCGCTTTTATGTGGTGATGTTTTATTAATTTTTCCTGATGCCCGTCTTTTTATGTCATGCTTTTATGTTTCTCGTTTTGCTTTTATGTTTCTTGTTTTGCTCACATTACTCTTTCATAAAGTCTCACTTTTTTACTACTGGTTTGCTGAAGTGTGTTGTGCTCCATCTTGAATCCAACTGGGATTCTTTAGAAAAATCACGGCTTATCCTTCCAAATACTTACACAAATAAATACAAATAAATGTACAGCTTTTTCTTTACTACAAGTACCTAAAGTCATAAGTTTAAATTGAGTGTATTGTGAATTTTGAAAGTAAAAAGTATGAAGATTTAACATAAAAATGCTTCGTAAAAACTGATGCATTTGTAATTTTACGCTCCGAAAAGAACATATTATTCATAATGAGTGCTACTCAAGTATAATATTGCTGTGATTTGGTGAAGTAAAAGTTTAAATTGAGAACTTTAAATAAAGTTTCCATGTAATCACAGTATTTCTGCTCTTTCTCAAAGGATTAAAGCGCTGTGTCTGTCATTGTACAATTCTAATTTGATTCAACTGTGTAACATTTAAGAAATTATTCTCTTTAATGTTAATGTGGGATGTATGCCGCATGAATACAGAAAGAAGGGCCTTTACAATGACGACCAGTTTAGCATCAGAATTGCTGCAATTCTACTTTCCTGTTAAGTTTTATTCAGCCAGTATTAAAGCTCCATCATAAACTAAACTTTCCAAAGCACTGCACAGACGAGCATTAACTTTCACGCTGATTAATCTTTGTGTTCACCTTTTGTAGTGAACACAGCGTGTCGCTGCATCTATGAAACACCACAAATGTGAGGAGATCCTTTTTAACAAGGAGAAAAGACAGCACAGGTCTCTGGGAGTCTTTTGGGGTAATTTAACACAAACACAGCGAGGGAAACAGACTATTTCTGAAGGTAGTCATCCATCAAACACTGAGGAGAATGTCCAGTTGGTGGCTCCAGCAGGCTTAGAATAGCCTTTTGTTCAAACACCTTTAATAATTAAACACCTACTCAGCCCCTCAGGCTTCACAAGATTGAAGACTTTCGCAGGGGGAAAAAAAAAAATCCCCTTCTCTTCCCTGTGCTGTTGTAACCTGGAGAGCTTGGCGGAGATGAGGTGCGCCGTATCACCTAATGCCTTTTCCTTGCGCTGAGCAAAACCCCTCTGACTCCTTAAGTACACTCATAAAAGAGAAATACTTGAAATACATCTGTCTCTTGCTGTACACACATTTGTGACACTTTTTAGTGCAGTTTTTTATTTCAAAGCTACACTTAAGATATGGCACGGCATGATCTCTGTGTGTGTTTGACAATATTTTGTGCCAGTAATCAGTATCTGGACATTTGACCTTTTTTTGGCGCAATAAAGTCATCCAGCAGTCAGTCCAGCAATGGAAACAAAAAGTGTCCAAGTCAAGCAGCTCTTCAGCAGTGATGCACCTACCGAATGGCAGGAAAACACTGAATGAACAATGAACAATCACTTAAATTAAAAAGTAATATCTGGTTTTTCAGAGTGATTTCAGCCCAATCCCAATACACCCTTTGCCCCTCGCACCTCGCCGTTACCCCTCAGTTTTGCACCTAGACATTTCAGGAAAGGGTGTTCTTGTTGGTATAGTGGGGTACAGCAAAGTGTTAGAGCTACATGACCCTCCAGACAGAGATTTATAAACATATTTCAAACACGGTGTTATGAGAAATCATCAGCAAGATGGCTGAACAAAGCAACAACAGAAACCCACAAATTTATTTTCTTCAATAATAAAGATTTAAAAATTATGATAACCATTATATTATTTTACTTTAACGTTGTTTTAATGTATAAAAATACTTTTATTAACGGCATATATAACAAAAGAAATCGCTAGTACATCGATGCCCTGGTCGCTAACTAGGTATTTCGCTACCATTTCATTGTTATTGGTGATTTGTGCATGACAGTCCTCTATTTTGCCATATTTTCATGTTGCTTTCCCCTCGTTTGATGGCATATGATGCCCACTGTTCCCTATGTCAGTGTGGGTTTTCTCCAGGTACTCTGGCTTCCTCCCACAGTCCAAAGACATGCAGGTTAATTGGTGACTCTAAATTGTCCATAGGTGTGAATGTGATTGTGAATGGTTGTCTGTCTCTATGTGTCAGCCCTGTGATAGTCTGGTGACCTGTCCAGGGTGTACCCCTATTACATGGATGTGTAAAGAGAACATATATGCCTGGCAACGCTCGTATCAGATGTTTCAGGGTCTTGAGTGGTTGTCCCAATTCACAGAGGATGTTTTTGAGCACTACTTGTTGTAACGCCTCTGAGCATGGATGTATTAAGAGACCTGGATACATCATACAACAGCATCGGCAGCAGGGCCCCGTTCATTCCTGTGAAAGTTGCTCATGAAGCCATGAGGTATGAAATTACCTGGATGACCAGCTGTGTTTCCACATCATAGGGCCCATACAGGAGGCGCACTAGGGACTTCCGGCCACCGAGCTGTTGACTTCCGGTTTAGCGCATGACTAACTTGAAGGGGGAAAAAATAATTTAATCTTGTGGTTTTTTTAGACTTTTGAAATGCTATTAGACTGAAAGGATTCAATCTTGATAGTGGGACAGGTCATTTTTTGGGAGTTGTGAGGGTCAAAAAAATGTATCCACAGTTTTACAGATGTCTCTTTCCCAATGTAAGTCTATGGGAAACGTCTTTTTGGGCCTAATGGTTTAAAAGTTCAGCTCACTTCTTGGGGGCCGAGTTCCAAGGGGCAGGGTTGCACTTGAAAAACAAGGGGCAGGGCTAAAAATATGAAATGGAATTGGGCCTTTGTCTATAGCTGTTTTGCAGGGTGAAAAGCCACATAGATAAACAATAATGATGCCACTTTGCCACCAAGATAGAAAAACACCCCACTTTAGAGGCCAATGCAGCATTGTGCCCCCTGTGTTTCTTCTTAACTAACGTCTGTAACTCCGTGGGTTTCTTGCATCACCTGAGAAGTGTTTGTGGGATTTTGTTCCATGTTGTAAGATGAGGCTCCTTCTACTGCTGCACTGGATGGTAACATTTCATCACCTCGCCATCTGAAAGATAAAACAACCAACAATTAGTCAACATTCAGCAACAGTGGGCTGTCCTTGTGGCCTCGGGGTTTAAGGTACCATTAAAGTAACGTCCCTGGTCCTAGTCCTGCTGGGGACCTTTGTTGCATGTCGTTCTTCATCCCTCTTTCCCCAGTTCATGTCAGCCTTAATAACGGCACAAAAAAATCCCCAGACTGTAAAAAACAAACAAAAAAATGCATGTTATTTCATAAGGCGAAGCAACTGCTGCTGCCAGGGTCTCTTCGAAGCAAAATAATAATTTTATCTGTACTATTTTGTATCTCTGCATCACTCAGGTGAAGAAGTATTAGTCCAACCTCAGTAACATCCACTTAGTGACAGCCTTACATGCATATGTATTGGAAAGTAGCTCAAGGATTGTTTGATTAAACATGCAGTTAGTTTGTGTATCAGCTGTGAACTGTCCTCGACGGGTCACGAGCTTTTGTAAGAGTGTAGTTTTGCTTCCTGCCACATTAAACACTCACTCCGTCCTGTCTCTGGTCCCGTGGGACCAAATAATGACTAATGCATAAAAAAGGGGCTGCAGATATGCTGAGAACAAGCACCTGAGAGAGAACAGCTGTCTTGTAAAAGGTCAGTCTCCCACTGCTCCTCGGTCTCCCTCTCCATTTCCGGCCTCTCGGCCATCTCCCCTCTCCTTCCCACCCCCACCCGTTTGACTCCAAAGTCACGTACTTTGGCTTTTTTTCTCACACACACTGCTCTCACTCCCTTTGCACTGCACCTAGAGGATTCTTGGCAGAGCCTGACCACCTTGTAATCCCATGTAGAAAAAAAAAATGGAGTGGGTGGATAAATGTACTGCAGTCTGGTTTATAAAACTTCCCTGCGAGTGGATATATATGGGTCTCTTGAGGTGTTTGTTTTTCCCGAGTGTAGTGTAGCTATCATCGTTACGCACATGTGGACCCCCCCGACATGCACACACACACACAAACACACACTTCCACACGAGCTCTTCTAAACATTGACAAACAGTCTCGAAAAGGCAAAAAACAAACATAAATCGAATTGGTTACATTTGGGCTGTTTCGGGGAGAAATTTCTCATAACCCGCTCGACAAAAAGAGGCCGGTGCAATTTTGCAGACAAACAAACAATGTTTGGAGCGATCACTTTCAATAAATGCCCTACTCACATATTTGAGCGCTAATATTTATCATGAAATCGGCGCGGCCGCCAGACCAACTAAACAAATAGTGAGCTCCCACGTCTCTTATACCAACACACATGCAAAAACCATCAGTAAACACACACACTGACACTGACACTGTCATGTCACTGAAAGTACCCTCAAACTCTAAGTAAGGCAGAGGTGCTGTTGTGCAGCAGCCACACTTCAAGCTGAAAGATGCAACTTTCTCACAATAGCCTGATAAATATAATGTGTTGAGGCGGACACCAGCCTTTTCCTTGAAGTGTTCCTTTCAATGTTACTGAGGACATTTTGAGGCGTCAACCTTTTCCTGTGGGCGGGCCGTGTAGGCGTGGCTGGCAGGGAGCTTGTTCTGGTTATCAAGGTGATGCTAGCAAGAGCAATGGAAGAGAGGAGGAAGGACAGAATGCATAGGAATATACAGTACATGTAACATTCACTGTGTGTGTACACATAAAAGTGTGTGAACACTTGGACATTACAACCACTTGTAATCTCCAAAACTGTCAGCATATACTTTGACCTTGGAACATCATTGGCAATTAAAGTCTTCTGAAGTACATTATATTTGATTTTCTGGAATCGTAATTGGTGAGTGTCTGTTGTTGACTATGTTTACATGCACAAAA
This sequence comes from Cephalopholis sonnerati, assembly GCA_019142605.1. Lineage (NCBI taxonomy): Eukaryota > Metazoa > Chordata > Actinopteri > Perciformes > Serranidae > Cephalopholis > Cephalopholis sonnerati. The sequence goes on from JAGQAX010000024.1 coordinate 4,964,246, forward strand.
TATCCAGTTCTTTGCCCTTATTATTCCAAAAAATGACAATATTCCTCCTGAGCTGTTAACACGACTGACGAAAAAGTCGATTCCACTAACATTCCTGTTTTAATAGAGCCGTGCATAGTCAGATTTTACATGTCATTCATCACGGTAAATGTAGAAAAGTGGAACCGTTTTTGCTTCTTTGCATCAAAATAGGATTATTTCAGTTTCCTAGCCATGGCGGACTCATTCCCTCAGTGACTGTCTTGAAAATGTTGGCATTGCAATTTTTGTGCATGCCCAAAAACCAGCTAATATCCAAGTCTTATTTTTCCGATCAGAAATTTGCGCGTTTGTTTTAGGCGAGGTCTCTACACTGGCCTTGCAAACTGTTGGCAACTTGGGTTGTGAACAATGTAACCATAGCAATGCACAGAGGCGACCGTAAACAAACAGAGCACCATGTTTTCTCCAACTACAGTATAAACCCCAGTTGAGATGCATATACAAAGTGTGCCATGTACATGCCCACAGAATGCGATTAGAACCCAAATAATACCATCATGTCCCACGTCTTAGCGTTGGAAAATGCGACGTTCGGAAAAAGCCTAATTCAGAATATCTAGCTGAGATATGCTGTTTACCTGGCCCGTATAAAGTTCAGAATAATAGTGAAATATAAGTGTGCATGTAAACATAGCCAACGACACACCCACAAATACTTTTTCAGAGCTTTGATATTTGTCATATCGGTTGAAGTTTTGATGCTTGAATGCAGAAACTATGAGAGAGAAAGCTCCAGTTGGTTGTTACCTCTGTATCTTTTTGCTTTCATACTCCACTAGTGTGTATTTCTGTGTGTGTATCATGATTGATTATTGTGTGTATTATTCAGTCATCTCACATAATACAGAGAAGCAATACAAATAGAATAAACAAAATCAACAGTGTGTGTATGAGTGAAAGTAATGAGTGAAAAGACTCAGGCAGAAGCGAAAGCTGAAATATGCCTGCACTCTATTCTCAACAACTTAAGCTATGCTCCAAGAATAATAATACAAAACAAAATCAGTCAGACTAAATAATTTTGTGCATATGTTTTTGAAGAACAATAATTAATTACACATTTTAAATTTGTCTTGCCATTGTTCCACGATTCAAACCAAATAATAAAAACACATCTGCTTTTTTTTTTTTCATAAGGTAAAACCCCTAAAATTATATTCAGTCTTCTGTAAAAATTTTTTTTTTTTTTTTTTTTAATCGTACACGATCTGGAAGTGATTTTATTTTTGCTTTGAACAATTTTTGCATTATTTTATAATATACCAAATGATTAAAAACTGGGCCTTAGTGTGATCATAGCAACCAGCCTCATTGGTGATACATATGGCTGGTTTTTGGAGTACAACTATTGAATTTGTCGTTGACCCCCACAATTCTGTACAGTAAGATATATAAGGGCGTATAAATTAACGTTGAATAATTATATACAAGGGTTTATAGTTTAAGATATTCCTATATTTATACAGGATTGCTATTGACTTTGAAAACTCTTCTTTAATATAGTCAAGAAGTTGTTTCCATGTTTATTTACGATCAATTACAGCCCCACAAACTGTATCTTAAAAAAGAAAATTCTTTTAATTTCAACATCACAGATTTTTAATTCAATATCTCTGTCAATTTTTTTGTGATTTCCAAAGAACATGAATAAAGTTTTCTGAATATTGAGAGACCATTTGAGGACATCAAACCCGATTTTGAGAATTTCCAATCTTTCAGTAGCATGCAAAAGTTCTTTTAAGTTTTTCCCAGAGCGAATTAAATTTGTATAATCTGCAACAAAGACAAATTTCATATCATACCATTGTTTTATTTTATTTTAATATCATTATTTGATTCAGAAGCCATGTGACCTGCGAGTCACGTCACTAAACATGTCATTCAAACTGTTTCTACAGCTTTTTACTTACTTCCATTCCCCCAATGTCTTTTTGTATGCGTGTACCTTAGTGTGTTTAAGTGTGTGTGTGTGAGTGTGTGTATGTGTGCATATGGCCTATATATAAAAAAGCAGGCTTGTAAGAGCCCCCGGGTGGCTGAGAACAGGTCTCAAAGCTCTGACTTGATGCTGGACGGTTTAAGTCTCTCTGCTGTGATGACTTGTCCCTCTTCTTCCTCTTCCTTATCATCTGCATGCAGGAACAGTGGTGGGTATGTGGATGGGACTGTGAGGTTGGTATCATGCAACGGGGGTTTCGGTATGGGCGCCACGAGGGATGACCAGGGTAACGTTACGGTCAGCCCCGCAGTCTGGGTTTCAGCTTTTTAATTGTTTTTCCTGGCATTTTGGAGTAATCAGTCCTTTGTCCTGAGCTCTGAGAAGAGTTCGGAAGGGAGGAGAAGACGGTGAAAGGAAATAAATCAGCATATAGAATAAGGAGGTAATGATGGCAGCGGAAGGGAGGGGGGGGAGCAGGGGCGACAGGTCTCGACGGGTATTTCAACCAACTGCTTGTCAAAACTGAGGCGGCGGCAGAGTGCGTGACAGCTCTGACAAGAGTTTGCGGAGGTCCTTCAGCGTTTCTCTTTTGTGTGACAAGGGGAGGCGGGCAGGGAGGGCTGCTCGGCAGCTCAAGACAGCCGAGGTCGCGGGAGCGGTTTCCAGTGGGTCGCGTTAACGCCAACCTGCCTGTCATGACTCATGAAGTTTGCTGAGAGAAGGCAGGCGAGGAAGATAAAAAGCATGTTTCGAGTGGTTACGGAAGGTGAGGCAGGTGAAAGGTGAATTAGCTCTACATGTGACCCAACATGTACTTAATCCTGTGAAGGACGTGAATCTTGTTACCTCCTGCGTGTAGTTCAGGGCTGCCGTGTGAAGGATGGAGGTTCATGAGAGCTGATGGTAAGTGGCCAACGGCAGCTGGCGCTTGGCTGCTGACGCCATCTTTTATCCATTTATCAGCCTGTAAGCACATGATAACTTATTCCTCTCCCTCTGATGGGACATTATGAGCTCCAGCAAGGTAGCAGAGAAGAAGATACAGTACATCCAATATTCACAAAAAGAGCCTGCTGTTGTCATGAAGGAGCAGTCAGGAAAGTATACCCACATTTGACCAAACTGCTGAAACTCTGAAAGGCGTTCAAAATAACTCTCCACATGTGGCATCGGCCTCAGGGCCCGGCTTTAAGGCTTCCCCGGGGCAGGTAAACTCTGTGTTTGGGCAAGTGGAATGTCCGATCTGGCAAGTAGAATATAAATGCGATGTTTAATATGATGTTATTTTATAATAAGCTGTGTTCTGTAGCGCCGAAGCGTTGATCAGGACTGATGAGAAATATCGGACATACTGGACACTATAGAAATTTAACTCTGGGTCAGTGAGGTCATTTATTTCATAACATTATAGACTCCTTTAGGGCTGATGTCACGATGATGTCAGTTTGTTAGCTGGAGGCAAAACAGGACTCGCCACCACAGGAGTCTTGCGATCGTGTCCCTTTCCGAAGCTTTGTCATTCAGCCTTGAACGACAGTGTTTTTTGGAGACTTTGTTATATTAGTCCATAATGACAAATCATACTCTGAATGTCTTCCATGATTCTCTCTCAATTTTTCCATGTTGAAAACAGTGGAAGTTGTTGTTGTCAGCCATCCACCCATTTCCAATATACAAGACATATTGTGAGTTTGCCATCAGGCCTCATCTCTTTACTTACCAAGAGCTCTCTCCAGTGTTGGATAGCCACACCAATAAAGTTACTTTTGTTTACTTCTTTATATCATATCTCACTTCTTTTCTTTGCCATTGAATGTTGTGTTTACGGTGCCACAGACTGGGGGCTATAGCTCTACTTTATCGTTCTCTGCAAGCGGCAGTCTCCTGGGCACGTACCAAAAACTGCAGTTCCTCTAATGGCCACTTGTGGCTGGCTCCAGAAGCGAGTCAATCCCTGTAGACCCTGTTCTTGTAAGGCCTAAAGTTACGTATAGTAAGGACGTGGCTGCTTTGAGTGACAGGCTGGCTGTGAGGCATCCACCATGTCATCCAAATATGGTCACTTCTGGCTCCAAAAACAACCAATGGTTGACGTCACAGTGGCTACATCCATTATTTTTATACAGTCTGTGCTCCTCTCATGTTGTACTGAGGGCAGACTGGACCCTTAAATGACTTACTGTCGCCTCTCGATGTACACGTATTACAAGACAGGATGGGCGGGGACTAGCTGGTTAGCTCAGTAGATTTAGTAGATATCTCTGCAAGACGATGTACATCTTCGATATTATGTCAAAACTGTTTCTTCACATGCGATGTAAGTTCATTTTTTGAATGTTTTTACCTAAAATTCTGGCCACATCTTACACATTCAACCTTTAATAGGCATCTCTTAAAGCCCAGTTCCTACACATCACACATACATAGCATCACCATTTTAGTTTTTTACTGAGAAAATTAAGCATATTTTTCTCCTGTTCCAGAAATCCATTTACATCCATTCATTTCTGTACAGTCGGAACATCTCTAAGCAGATTACTGAGTCTTGTTTGAGCTGTGTTGCATTACAGTGAACATCAGCCCTTATTAGCGTTACATTATCATTATAAGGTAATGAAAATGCTAACTCAAGTCAGTCTGCACTGTGACAATAGTTTTTTGGCACCTCACACTGAGGAATATAAATTTTTAGTGCTATTTAACTAAATAAGACACATGTCTTTCACGTGTCAAAAAATGTAACCCTAAATTCCTGAACAGACTTGTGTGAATTGACCAAAATAATGATGCTACCACACAGTGCTAATGTAGCACTTGCTGTAATGAATGCAGGCCTTTTATTCACTGTAATAGCTCACCCAACTCAAGCAAGTTCCAGGAGTCTGCTAATTGATTTTTACACTGTAGGGAGATGAATGGAAACCAGTGGCTGTCTGTAGCAGAAGAAGAAAATAGAAATTTGAAAATGTTCCTGCCGTGCGCAGGAGCTGAGCCCTGCCAAACACACAGGTATGCTTCTGCAGCAAACACATATTAGCCTGTAACTCTTCCATCATCCAAACCAGCTTCCTCAAACGTCTTTGTTTCACATTTTGCCTCATTGCTCAGTGGAACATTTGTTTCTCTGCATGCTCCCCATTTGCTATTGTCTTCCTGCAGCCTTTCAACCCAGCCTCACAAACGCCTCCTCTAAACCAATTGTCAGTAATAAGAAACCATGAATATGCATATTAATCTCTCACCACAGCACAGTGCAAGAACAGTCCACCAAAAAAAAAGTTTTCATCCAATTATACTTCTAAATCAGCAATAATTACAACCCTATACATCATCTGCATATTTCAATTAATATTCAAATCTTGTATAGGGTTTTGCATGCAAATGTATAATATATTCAGGATTAGGTATATTACAATTAAATCTATCTCTATCCAGCCTCTACCTTGCTTCTCTCTTAATAAGCTGTGTTCCCTGGTAATGTTCCTGAACTTATTATAATGCAATATGCCCAGGCATAAGAATCACACATCCTTAATATTATTTCTCGCAATTAACATGGAGCCGAAAATACAGAGGGCCTCCTTCGTTAATTTGCACAGACACTCACATATAATGCAAAACAGAAAGGGAGTAAACAGGTCTCTGTCTGACTTCCACACACACGCACGAGTCAGTCAAGTGTTGCAAATCTAATTTAAATATATGAATGTTTTGCTTTGTCCATTTCCCTGAACTTGGCTCGGCCGCATCACGTCTCCTTCGAATAGGAAATGATTCTGCTTAGTATTGTTGCCCAGCAGTCAGAGGGATTGCGAAAAAGGCGCTGTGAGACATTTGTCAATACTTTGTGCATTTGCTATCTGTCCAATTTATATGTTCTATACCCTCAAAGCTCAGGAGACTTCAATTAGACAAGTACCTGTATCCGCTGCTCTGGTCTACAGCTCCCAGGAGCCTTTGTGCTCTCATATTGAATCATGGAGAGACAGTTAATATTCCAGCGGAAGGGAGGATCTATAAAGTCGCCACCATAAACTAGAGAGGGCCCTTTGTAACATCCAAATAATAGCAGTAAATAAAGAGCTTACACCTGTACGGCGAAGGCCAGGTCCAGCGGCGGCGCCCTGATAGGATGTACTCTGGCGGCCTGCAGACAGCTGTAAACGCCCTGAGTAAAGAACAGTGAGCACTGTTAATGGATAGGTTTATTTTAAAGCATGCCATCTGCCATCAATCACCCACAAGTATCGGGTAGTGGAGAAGCAAGTTAGCTTAAAGTCCCCTCTTCGTTCTTCTTCTCCTCTTCCTCTTTCGCCAGGAGCCCGATAAAGATTGCAAGGAGGTGGAGGGGGGGGGACGTCGGGGAGGGCAGTGGTGCTGGTACACAGGATCCCTGAGAGAATAAAGCATCAAACCCACTCAGCAGCACCACTAACAATAATAAAAATGCCTCGGCTTAAAGGTGACATTCCCAATTTACGATTATTTGTGTCTATAAAGTGTATTCCTCGCCTCCTGACTCATTCGCACCCCTCCCTTACAAGAACAATGCATTAAGGAGGGGGCTGCCGAGGGTAAATGGAAATTCTATCCATTTTACTAAACCGACAGGCCCCACTATACCTGAGACTTTCAATTTTGCCGGCGTGACCTCCAAGGAGACATTTCTGTCTCCTCTCTGTCTACCTTCGCCTCATTCAATTCCCTGTTTGCTCTGACCGGCCCTCCGAGCACCCGGGGGCCCGCAAAGCCGTTATGGATGAGCTCCGAGGCAATTCTGAAATAGAGAGAGGAGAGGAGCGTAGATCTCCGCTCCCCTCGAAAAGATTTACTTCAGGGTGTAAGATGGATGAAATCAGCCTCTGTATCTCTTTTAGTGATTGTTTTTCCTTCCGTTCTTTCTGCCTTTTCTGTGTGTAAAAGGAGGGTGTTCAATAGGATGGGAAATGTGATGGATTAAGGAGGCCGAGATCGGAGCAAAACTAACAGCAGAGGTGGAGATGTGGTGTTAACCTGAGTAATGCGGCGATGCAGGCCAGCTGATACGGCTGTGGTGTCTCTGTACCTGGAAGAACCTCATTTGTCTTGTGTGTCATAGGTGCAGAGAAATACTGACAAATGGGAGACAGTTACAGTTATGATCGTGGTCTCAAATAGTGATGGACAAAATGTTTGATGTGGCGATATGGCAAGCTGTCATTGGCCCTCCATTTAATCTGAGCAGTATGTCAGTCATGTCGTCCACAGGCACTTTGATAAATCTTATTTCCCTGGCCTTTATTGCACAGTAAACAAGGCTATACTACAATGTAAATATAATTCACTGTCAAAGTGAAAGTCTCATTGGTCATTTACTTGCACAGCATCATTCTCATACAATGGTTTGTATGATATACCACTGATTAGCACCCCACAGATGATGATGTACTTAACGTGGAGTTACTTTGGTTAGGTTTAGGAAAAGAAACATGGTGATGACTTACCTTGAAATGACTCACAGTTCTCTCAAAGTTTGCACGGTTCTAAACATCCATCTCTTGGGAAAAGTCCTGTGTTTTGTGACCCATCCACCACCCCAACCTGCCTCCTAACACAACCACCTCCTTCTTTATTCTTTACTTACGTCAGCACATTGGTCTTGTGATTTTTTTATAGGCAGTGACAGCTTTATTTGCAACATATTTTTCGCCATCAAGCCAATATTCTAGAAGAAGAAGTACAGTATTTTGGCCTCTGAAATGTAGTCATGGATGGATTACTAAACCAGCCTACTGGGCACAGGCCCATGGGCCCAAAGTTTCAGAAGCCACCCTTGGCCTACACATGCAAAATATTACGCAAATTGACACTTACCAACCAGGAAGAGACTCAAAATGACACAAAAAGACCACAAAGTGATGCAAAGGGACTGCAAAGAGACATGATATAACTACAATAACAGCAAAACAACTTCAAAGTAACACAGAACAACCAAAAAAGGCAAAAAGTCAAACAGACACAACGTGACTACAAAGCAACACAAAACAACCAAAAAGGACACTCAAAATGACCACAAAGAGATGCAAAGGAACTGCAAAGTGACATAACTACAAAAACAGGAAACCAGCTACAAAGAGACACACAGTGACTACAAATCTACACAAAACAAAAAAAAGACAGAAATTTTACCCCAGAGACACAACTACAAAGCGAAACAAAATAATTACAAAATCACACAGAATGACTAAAAAAAGACACAAAATTACTCCAAAGAGACAAAATAACGACAAAAGGGACCAAAAACCCACAAAGACACAAAAGTACTGCAAAGACACACAATGTTTCCACAAAGAGACACCAAACAACTACAAGGAGACACACAATGACGACAAAGCCACACAAAACAACCAAAAGACACAAAATTACCTCACAGAAACACAAACTAACTATATAAAGGGACCATAAAACCCACAAAGACAAATGAAATGACTACAAAGAGATGCACAATGACCACAAAGCGACACAAAACCACCAAAAGAGACAACAATTTACCCTATTGAGACACAAACAACCAAAAAAAGGCACAAAACGACCAAAAAAGACACAAAATTAGCTCACAGAGACACAAAATAATCATACAAAGGGACCAAAACCCCACAAAGAGACACAGAAGTACTACAAAGACACACGTTTTCCTCAAAGACACATCAAATGACTACAAAGAGACGCACAATGACTACAAAGCGACACAAAACCACCAAAAGAGACAACAATTTACCCCAAAGAGACACACACCATAACAAAGAGACACAAAATGACCACAAAAGACACAAAACCACCTAAAGGAGACACTTAAGTCCTGCAAAGATGCACAATTTTTCGTCGAAGAGACACCAAACAACTACAAAGAAACACACAATGAAGACAAAGCCACACAAAACAACCAAAAGACACAAAATCACCTCACAGAGACACAAACTATTTATATAAAGGGGCCACAAAACCCACAAAGAGACACAGAGGTACTACAAAGACACACAAGGTTTCCTCAAAGACAAATGAAATGACCACAAAGCGACACAAAACAACCAAAAATGACAAAAATTTACCCCAGAGAGACACAAACAATAACAAAGAGACACAAAATGACCACAAAAGACACAAAATCACCTAAAAGAGACACTTAAGTACTGCAAAGACACACAATTTTTCCTCAAAGAGACAAAAACGACCACAAAGAGATGCAAAAAAAGAGGCAAAACCACGATATAGTCTTTGTAGCTTGCTCTTATCTAGGAGACATGGTGAGGCCTCTTGCATATCTGTGCCCAGGGGCCCAGAGTGTCAAAGCAGCACAAAATAGAATTAAAATACTGTACATGTATCTCACTGAACTGAATTACAGTATTGAGTAAATGCACTTTTCATCATCGGACTTAACAAACAGAACTGTCTAGAAGGGACAGAATACTAAATATCTGAATCAAAAGATATTTAAGAAAAGCAGATCTAAAAGCAGCAGTATTGGCATCAGCCTGTAAAAACCCATTTCAGCAGTGTTTCAGTATCAAGCAGCTCATAGAGAGCCATTATTGCTGAAAGGCCAGTTGTGGTAGCATTCAGTGACATGTTTAATTGATAAAAAGCTATTAAGGTCTACCGCGCTATCCATCATTGAATTTGTCACGGAAGTCAACAGAAGCTCAAATGGTTCAAATTCAATGTTCTGCCAATAAGACAGCCTGGCAAAGTTACAGAAACAGCATCCAGAGGGAGCAAACGGGGCCCACCAGCAGCAGAACTTTTATCAGTACACAGATCGGCTGCAGGAGCAAAGTCTCAGCCGCTGAAGGGAATCGCCTGGACAGGAAACAGACATTACTTTTGCTTCGCTCTCCATCGCAGGGAGGTGATGGCACATAAAGTATTCCCGTGAAGGATGGCGGGAGAGAGGAAGCAGCCTGAGACGCGGCCAAGTTTCTATTGAGTTATGGACATTTTCAGCAAAGAGCCTTCAAGAGCGGCACTCCTCAAAGTGACTGAGCTCACACTTAGCACGGACAATATAAATGGAATTGTCGACGTTAGTATTTCCTCATTCATTTTTTTTCCTCCTGTTTAATCTCTTATTCTTTTTTTATGCCTGTGAGGCGTATGAAGAATGGCTGAAAAGCACATGTAGAGTATCGCACGTCTGCTGTGAGGCGAGGGCGCGGAATATAAGGTATAAATGAAACCGTATGAAGCTTATTTAACCGTCTGTCATGATTGGAGCACTGGGATCACAAGTGCATTTCAGTGACAAGCGTGACATGATGTAGCAGATGAATTATTAAACAAAGTCACATCACATCAGAGGATTGAAAATAATAGTTGTTTGGCAGTTTGTGCTTAAACTTTGTTCCGTCCTTTGCAGACGGAGTGATACTGTATGTGATCGACAATGTTTGGAGATAAACGGGATGTTGATTTGGGCTCTGTAAGTCGCTAACCGCTGCATCTCTGATGGTGCTATAACCGTGGCTAATTGTATGTCTAAACCCTCTTTGGGATGAGCGGCGCGTCGGGAATAGAGCGGCTCTGGGTTTGACAGTGATGGTTCATGGGATGACAAACAAACGCCACAGAGGATCAATGTGAAGAGGTCCATCTTCAAAACACTAGAGAGACGGGAAACGACAAAACTGATCTTCCGTGACAAGTGCCCGTGTCTTCTCAGAGAATTCAGCAGGGGTGCTTCTGTGTTCAGGGGATATTGTTTGCACTTCATGGGGATGATAAGAAGAGTTTCTGCTCAAAAATGAAATGCCAACTGTTTGAAAAAAGTGGCTGGGATGAACTTTTGACAGGGTATTGTTTTTTGGAGGATAAACTGTTGAAGTTTGGGTCCTATGATGAAACTTTACTTCTATATTTTGGAAATAATGAATACTGAAATTGAATGCACACAAGGGATTGGAGCATGGAAACTGATAACTTGAAGGAAGTTAAAGCAACCTGTGCTGACAGAGTAGACGATATATGAAGAAATGAGGCGCTAGCTCTCAAAAATAACCTATACGACGCAAGGAGGAGGGAGCTGCAGACATAGCTGTTTTTAAACTTATAACTCTAGAATTACACATGTAAGCATGTATATAAGCAGGTATTTCCTATAAAATCTAGAATGTGGAGGCTCACACTACAGTAATTTGTAGACAGGTGCACAAGGAGAAATTGTTGATAGGCGAAGAGAAGAGAATTCCAGCGCACTTTCCTATTACCACCAGTATATTTAATGTGACGTCTGCAGGTGTGCGAACCAAAATGCTGCATATTTAAAGTATAATGCCAAATAAACACATTTATTGTTTATTATCAGTCATTTATAAAGCCCAGTTCAAAGATTCTGGATCTGCAAATCAGCCGGTCAAATCACCGGCTGGTTTTACAATGTAAGGCAGGTCACCTATTTCTACAGTCGACTGGCTTGTAGTGAAGTCTGCTGGTTAAGTCAAAATGACTGCAGATGGCGTGTTCGCTTGCTGCAGCAGGTGCTCTGTCCCTGCCAAGCCCTTTGTTTCCATCCTCATGGTGTGCCAGTGTTGGACGGTTAGTCGCTGCTGCTACTCGCTGTATGTGCTTATGCCCCACCCACACACACACATTGTCATTGACTGACTAATTGGTGCTGGTTTTTAATATTATTGTGGCAAATTTACAAATGCAGCTGTAGCCAGTATCTCACTATCACTATCCTCATTCATATTTTAAGAAACTACAAATTATTTTCAGCCACAAAATCAGCCTGAAAAGCTGCAAATCAGAACAGAAGTACAGAGAGTTGTTGCATAGAGATGATATACCATCTCATCTAGTTGCATAGGTGTGAACCGGCAGGTTTTTAGAAGGCTGCAGAAGGGCGCATTGCAAGTACTTGCTTATTTCAACTTGTCTCGTTGCAAATCTTTGGTCTGAACCGGGCTAAAGAAACTTGTCAACAATTTACTGCTAAGAATGTAAACAAAAACTTTATGTATTTCGTATAAATTTTAAAACAGCGTTACAAACTTTTTCAGTTGACAAATAAAACTTAGAAAATCAGAGTAAAAATTTGAAAATAGAAATGAATGGATGTATGAATATTAATGTACGATACGTAAAATCAAAGTAAATATTACAACAGAGAAACATTTTGGTGCACAAATTTGTAATTGAAAAAAGAACAGTAATGAATCATATCATATATCATGCATGCGTTTCACATAAAGAAAAATTGAAAATACAAGAAAAGAAGAAAAAAAATGGCCAGAACAGTTTCTGGATTCAAATATAACTGTGTAAAGTATGCATGAGAGTGTGTGGCCCTTTTCTTCTTCCTACAGAAGAAAGAGTCACACATTCAGAAACAGTTTAATTTTCAAACAACATCAGATAAGAAAAACTTAAACATGTTGTGCTAAAAATAAAATGAATTCAAAACATCTGAGATCAGTTTTCACACTTTGTACAGGCACTCTCCCCGAGGCCCACACAATCTGCATAAACCTGTTGGATGTGTTTTTTTTTTTCAGTTACAATTACTTTAAACAAAGACTAATCACTGGACAAATGAGTGACTGTACCACCAAGTCCAATTACTGGAAAAAATGGCTGCTTTGTGCCATTCACTGATTACATCAATAAGATTCTCCTCGGTAGGGGCCATCATTACATCAGTTTGAGCAGTAATTTTACTCATTTATATGGATTTCATAATGTAATATTCCCGGCAAAGTAAACATTTAGATATGTGGGGAGCAAAAACAAACGCATGCATATGAAAGTAAAGAAAATATGAAGTTTCTCACAGAACCAAATTGGCAATCACCATCCTTCTACCCCATGGTCATAATGAAATTGCGTTAGCAGTGGTTGAAATAAATGACATAATTCTATGTACACACAATTAAAGGAGAAAGCTACAATCGCACATTCAGCTCAGAGTTAGTTTATGATAGCACAAAGCAAAACCAAACCTATAAATAATGAATACGTCCATAATTATTCTGTCTCAGATTTGCATAATTATTGTTTTTTTTTTTCTTCTTGGAAGCATCTGTTAACATTGCAATCCTTTCTTTGTTTCAAAGACGACCGTCATACCTACCCGGAAAAGTACACACATGAATGGGAATAAATTGGCATTATAAGGAAATTCTCTTCATTTATAATTAATGGGGTGGTCACAGTGACACAATGATATTGCTGCAAATGCACCACTATTACTCTAAATGAGTATTTCTGTTGCACTGGTAATGTTCAGCAGCAGCAGATACCAGGCTTTGTATTATTTTTGCAAGAATACTTGAATTATTTTCCCTCATATGAAACACAGAGGCTTTAAACAAGGTGTGCGACTGATGTAACCTGATAACTGATGGCAGCAGTTTTTACTTTAAGGCTTTATGGTTAACTGCAGAATTAGTTAAGTCTTGGAAATATAAAGCAAAAGATGTTTCCTGTGATATAACCCAGAGAAAAGGAGCAAAGTGATGCACTTGAGTAGCCTTTTTTCCTGGAAATTACCTTTTTTGTAACACTAATTTGAAACAGCAAATATGTTTTGAGGGAAATGTATGGCCGAGTGATGGTGATGCATGGGTCAGGATTTTTAAAACCCATGCCAGCCTGTTTTGAGAACCAAAAACCAAAGCTGAACGTTTCTGATAATGACCTACTTACTATTGGTTATATTGTGTGTCATTTCCAGTAATTATCACAATATAAAACTGTATTTTCTGTTTTAAAGAGTACAAACAATATAAAGACAGCAAGTGCCCACTCATCTTTTAAGTGGTTACGTCTTAAGCCAATGATGTCAAGCTCACAGCTGATAACCAATGTGGTTTATTTACATGAGTGTATAGCTTGATAGGTACAGTGGTTCATTTACATCAGTGATTCCCAGCTACTCCAGTCATGGGGTCTAGAGTTCTCCTTAGCCATTTGTTCAAGGTCCACACAGTTTAACATATTGAGCAGAACCCCAGACCAGTACCCACTAGTTGAGAACCACTGGTTTACATGACATCACAATGCAAATTTAATGGATTCAGTGTGGACAGAGAGACTTGTTGTTAGGACATGGTGTTTACTAGACATTATGACCATAGTGATTTAATATGTCTGGGCCAGATTTTCCCGATCAAACATCAAACAACAGACAATCTGAGCGCAACAGCGCCGATGACAAAGCTGTCAGTCTTGAGAGACAGACAGAGAGAGCGGAAAAGAGGGTGGAAAGTAAATGATTACACAATGTTTCTGTAAGTTATTAATAACCTACTCAGAATGCACTCGCCCCAAACCCCCAACATTTTCTAACACGCTAACCCAAACCACCCAACCTTCTGGTCACCCGCAGGACCCATAGGCTGAGGGTTGACTTGCGCATCACTACCAAGAGAATTTCATTTTCTATTTAACATAATAAGGAAATGTATCAGATTGACACATCTGGCAAGTTGTAAAATCTTGATACTGAACGTATTAGCAAAATGTTTACTGAAAACATATTTCAGCCATTTTCCATCAAACTAAGCAACCTTGCATTACACTTCCGCTCTTAGTGACTCGTGAATTATGCGTTTATTTAACTTTAACCAAAGACGTTTGTTGCCTTAACCTAAGACCTAAGGTCAGATGAGACTCGGGAAACACAATAACAGCTACGGCAGCAAGGTGTTGCTTGTGTTTTATGTGTTTTGCAGCTTGAGTGATTTACGACTGAAGCTACTGTTGCTAGAGGCGCAGGGCGAGACTTATACGTAAGGACTCTGCATCATAGTCCCCAGTGATATCTTGTCTTGTGGGGAGGCAACAGAGTCAGCTTAGCAGAGGAATTAAAACAAACCAGAATGTGCCCAGAAACAGGGCCCCTGAGTTGACTGAGATTGCGGCAGGTTAGGACAGTCAGTGGCTTGAAAGTCCGGTGGCCTCACAGCAGCCAAGGCAATCCGACTGTGATGAGTAGGTCACAGACTGGTGTGACCTCAGTGGGTTTGTTAAAACTGCTGGTTAAAATGAAGAAAGAAACGCTAAAATAGCCCAGATGATTTACACTTAGGAGACAGAGCTTGATTTGACTTAATGAGACAGTCATGTGGCAGCAAAGCCGGAGTTCTGGTGTCAAGGTCCTGCACTTCATTGCCCGCCATCCTCCCCAACCACCTTTCATGCACAGCCTATTTTATACATGAATGTAGTGTTTTATTGTCTCTGAATGTGATCCAGGTAGCAATTCTGTTGCCACAACAACTTCATTAAGAAAGCAGTTAAGTAACATACAAATATAATTTCTAGGACACGGGGTTGCATCTGAGAAGCTGAAACCAGGCAATGTTTGATATATTTGCTTGATAAAAGACTTGAATTGCTAATGATTAATATCTGTTGATCAACTAATCACCTCAGAGAACCATAAGAGAACCCTTTTCCAAGTAGGTGTCACCCTGCTCACATGTAATTTAAGATCAGAACTCCTCATTACTCTTTTGTACCTTCTATTTGACCAGTGTTTGTTGAATGAGCCTGGCTGGCAGCCAAAGTGGCCTGTTAGCTGCTCTCCACCGACCCTCGAGCTGTGTATAACCAAAGGAAACATTAGCCAGGTGACTTATCATGGAAGTCTGTGGCTGACCTTTTAATGCGCCTGTCATTGATTGCATAGCGTGGTACACTCTGTCCATCCCAAGGTGATAGATTATTCAATTAACTATTGACCTTTCCCGCAGACTCATTTGTCGATGGAAATGCTTTTATGACAGCAGTGCATTTAGGAACCAAAGGATGCTGAGTTTTGATTTTAGGATTTACTGTGCGCGTTATGATTTCCCCCCGTCTCTCCTCCACTCTCTCTCATGTTGACTTTTTGATTTACATTGTTATAATATGAAGTTTGGCTCTGGTGTTGCTCTTGTGGTGGATGGCAACTGTCGCCGTACAAGGAGAAGCTTTTCCATGGGTTGGCAGGCCGTTGCTGGGGGCTGGATTTATCCTACCTACTTGTCTTTTACTCAGACATATTTCACGACCCAATGCAGCTCGTTAATGTAGCCGTGAGCTATTTGTTGAAGTCGAGAGATGTGCATTTGTATTTGTCGCTGCTTCAGAAAGGAGTAGCCATGAATCAGCACCTATGAGGTGCCCATTTGGCACTGCGAGTGTTGTCTTCGTCTCAGTGGTCTGCTGTGGCAGAGATTACTCACTGGTATCAGAAAACAGACCCAGATGACGGCATTCTTTGTTTGTTTTTTCATCCAGCTGGTGTATGGCATTGTCAGAAACCTGCAGTCAGGGACAAAAGCCCCACAGGATGTAGGCTCTGTATTTATTTTACAGGCCCTCTTTAAAGGGAGATTCCAGAGCAATGGGAAAATTTGATTAAAAAAACAAAGTAACATGCAAGAAGTTACCATTTGGGATCAATGCAAAGCGTTTTGCGACATCTGTTCAGTACTATTACCCAACTCAACTGCCCAGCATATTAGCCACCTGCTTTTCAGTGAGATGTGACTCTTTGGGCCAGAAATGAGTCAGGCAACTTTCTGGGCAACATTCCAGGGCAACGCACCTTCCTGCTCAGGACTTCAAAGACCTGAAGTGAGAAGCGTGGTAATATACAGCAAAATTTGTAAATTAGCAGTCTGTTGTGTATCTGTTTGCGAGTTCTCTATTACCACATCTCTGTCATCTAAAGTACAACACATTCCACTTGTAATTAAAATGTTTTTTTAGACATGATTTGACTATTAAGGATAATTTCCGAGCAACATGACAGGTCAACATATCTGCCAGCATCAACAGCAAATGGCAAAAATATAGAGCAGGAATGATCTGAGCGTGAGGTTGCCATGGTATCAATGCATCTTGTGTTGAGACATCTGTTGGGGTAATGTCGCCCTACAGTGTTGCCCAAAAAGTTGTTCATTCGCACACTAGATTTTCATCCTCTTTCTGGCAAAAACCTTTTTCTAGTTTAATGTCTTTTAATTGCTGTGTGATCAGGAATGTAGCAGGGAGTATCTGTTTAAAATAAATAAGGACACAACTATGTTTTGAGTATACTAAACTCTCTGCTTCTGCAAAGCAGTGTGCTCCTTGATGTTCGGATCATAAACTCAAAGTGCAAGAACGCTTTCAAGGTTTAGTCAAAAGAAAATTTGTCATGTTTGCGTTATTTTCTGTACTTGCATATTTGTTTTGTCTTTGTCATGACTGTAAGACTAGATCTGTTTTATCAGAAGGGTTTTATTGGGTTGCTAATTGGGGATGTCACTGGTCATCTGTTGATCGGTTTGAAGTCAGTGTAAGCTTGCAGCGCCGCTCATCCGGCAATTTGCCTACCACTTGTCATGCCATCCAGTGCCCCAAGATCACCCTGGTGAGCAAACAGCTTAATTTTGAGCCACAAACCCCCTTGCATTGGTAAATACTGTTAGCTCAGTAAGCATCATTAGCTTTGTCAGCACAGCTAGTGGTACTAACATAGTTAACAGTGCTGAAGGGGTTTTGCAACTTAAATGAAGCTGACAGGCATGATCAGAGGCTGGCAACCATGGCTAACGTTAGCTAACCAGTGGAGACCAGAGGGTGAGCAGTGGCAATATGTTTCCATATGTTAACACGGCTAGCCAGCTGTCTGTCAGCAAAGCTAACAGAAAAATAAAAGCAAGACATTACCGACCTATTATATTACATATTAAAATTCCCAGCAACTTTTGCACTTTTTTTATTAAAGGTATGTCGGTAAAACACCGGTATTTTCACTGTGCAGCAAAAGCACATTATTAGGTGTAGAAGCAAACCCTGGTCTCCTGGATGAAAGTCCTGTGTTGTTTGACCCTTTCACCACCCCTCGCAAATGCCATAGGTCCCTACATTATGTAAGTGTCCAGAGGCATTTCAAACTGATGCCGTTCAGTGGCATTATTAACTGACACCACCAGACAAAGGATGCCTAATTTTTGTTGGTGTCTGACGCACATCAATTCGCATTTTTTTCTTAAAAATTAGTAGTCACTGGGGAATGGGTATCGGACTATCAAACGCAAAATCAACCAAAACTGACATCCCTAGCACCAACACATTAATTCAAGTTCAAAAGGGCCCAAAAAGATAGTTTAAGGAAATGTGTGTTAAAAAACCCCAAGCAGGGATTGTACTTTCCTTAAACTGTAACATCATGCTCTCCTATAGTGGTGTGAATCAGCCATGTTCAGGCATGTGCTATCAAGGCCTGACAGCCTTTAGGTTTTCCTCTCAACCCAAAGATTTCTAGGCTCTTCCTCTGGTAGAAGGTGTGCTAATCATTAAAATCAGCTGCTGTCGTGTTGAGTTGAATTGAAAAGCTGCAGACACAGTCTCCACTCCCACTGTTCTCTCCTCCCAGGCAGCCAGACCCCACCCATCTGCCACTGCACGCAGGTTAAAACAAACGGTACGAGTTAGCTGCAAATCCTCCTTGCCTCAGGTTAAACACCCAGTCGTGACTTGATGCTGCATGACATGTCTAGCCAGCGCCAGTTTAAGGACCCACCTCCTCCTCCTCCTCTGCCCGTACTCATTGTTGTTAAAGAGGATGTGACAAAGAGCGATATCGGTAGAATGAATATTTAATACGCCCTCCCCCTGACTTATTCATGTTCCCCGGGCGTATCTGCCTCGCACATCCCTGCTCTCTACCTGTCACATTCCCTCTCGCCCAAGAAGCATGGAGTCATCATGGCCAAGTAATAACTTTACTTTCAGCCAGGGAAGTAGTAGAGAGGAGACGTCTTGATCAAGTAATCCTTTAGAAATGATGTAGGCTTGTGGAGAGGTGATAGATATCTGTTATCCGGTACACCTCTTAAATATCATCCTCCCCTTTAACAGTTTTGACAGGAACTGCTTTCCCCCTTGTCAGAGCCAATTGGTTGAGGGATCGAGGGATTGAACATCTACGGGAGGACAGGAATACCGCAATTACCGACAAAGGAGGGGAGGGGGGTATCTGTTAGTGATGTTTGATGTGATTTATCCGACAGCGCCGGGAGTGCATTTAAACGGGGCCCAGTGACACCATGACATTGACGGAGTCGTGTTATCAATTGGACTCCTCGGAGCACGAGTGGCTGAGAAAGCTGCTGTCAGCATCTGAGTGACGGTTCATCATAACTACCTCATTTGACTGCCCCCCCCTCTCTTCCTGTTGAGAAAAGAGGAGAAGGAGAGAAGGAAGGGGAGACAGATCTGAAGAGGGAGAGGCTGATAAATCACCTCAGCTTAGAGAGAATCAGGCTTCTACTCAACTCAAATCACTCGCTGGAGGAGTCTCTGCTGCCAGATCTCTGCCTGTTCACAACTCCCACAATCTGAGAACCTGTAGAATACTTTGCTTTTAAGTAGAATATTTCATTTCTGAACTTAAACGAGCACTTTTTTCCAGGAGCTGAGGGTGACTTCACACTTTGAAGGCCTAACTGCTGACAGATGAGAGCTGTTTTAGAAGCTTAGCAGACTCAATTGCCTTTCATAACTTTCTGTACACTCTAAACCAGAATGGTATTAAACAGTACCCAAAAGTGTGTCTTTGGCTCGTTGCTATATGGCACCCATCTTTTGAAGGTGCTGTACAACGCCTTTAGAGGTATCATATAGCACTATAATATTTTGACATTTTTGAGCGTAGAGGTCCTTAAATGATGCCAGATAATACCAAGAATGAGCCAATATGCTTCTAAATGATACTTTCACTTAAAATATGAATGATTATTAATCATTTCTTGTGAAATGTTGGCTTAAAAGATTTAAAATCCCAAACTGAATGCTTACTGAAAAACATAACTGTATCAAACCTTGAATATTTTGGGCAATAAGGTTGAGAGCCACAGCTTTAAAGTGTATTTTATCTGGAAATACACTGTTTGTAGGCTGTTGTAATGTAGTGTTTATAATCTTTTCCCAATCAACTCAATTAAACTAAGGTGAAGAACCAGCAGAGAACCTCTAAAGAACAGTAAGGGTGCTAAAGGTTCTCTACTAGTTCTTTAACTTAATTTAGTTTACTGGGGAAAGAATCAGCAACAAACAACATTTCTTGAAATTATTCTTTAGTTTTTGCCTTAGGTAAAATGTTTTTTGGAAGGAATGGGCTATTGCTACCTTCCTCAGGTTTGTAGTACCTTGTGCCAGCCTAAAACAAGCAATTTCCCTATCAGAGACAGGTATCCATTGTAAAATCATGAGAGTTTTACCTCAGTTGGTGTATGCTCCCATGATCTCAATCATTTGGTGTAAGGTAGTCATACAAGCTGGCAAGCTGGCAATTCAAGCTGAGACTCTTTTTTGTGTCTTGATGCTCCGACAAAATCAAACATGTTTAATACTATAAGTTTCTAGTCTTGTTCAAGTTCAATGACATGAGCATTGTCAACAATTTATCTTTGTAGATTGTACTGATGCTGAAACGACAAGAATGCTGTTGACATATGACGCCTTTAATGTTGTGTTTGTAGAGTCATGTGTTTTTGCAGACATGCAAGGAATCGTTAAAATGTCATATATCTTAAAGGGAGTTTGGTGTAATGTTTTCTACCACGAGCAGGATGGGAAATAATCTCATAAGGAGTCCACTTGTTGTCTTGTGAATAGTGACCCTTTTAGTGTGTGATTAAACACTCACATTGTCTTAAGATGTGAGAAGATGTCAGATTTTAGTCTTTTTGAAGTCTATTCAAAGTGTTCTTGGCATTAGGGAAGAAATCTTTTTTTTCTTCATACGTGTACCATTTAACTTCTGTGACTGATTTTCAATATTAACAATTGTCTTCACATCGCACCAAAGATGGGAAACTGCAAAATCAAGCAAAACAAACCTAATGTTTTGTAAAGTCCTTAGTCACTGTGTTTATCATGTGCAGAGTTCCACAGAGAAAGAAAAACACCTACCTACAGTACAGTCATCGTCAGGCAACATCTGTGTTCTGCTCAATAATTCACAAATGTGAGACAGTGTTTCAGTGTAAGTTTTGAAAACAAGGATAGGTTGCACTTATCCCGACCCGGAGTCATGAGAAGGGTTATGGAGCCACGTTAACAATGCATGAGAGCCGCATTTTGAATCCCCACCACCGTTCATGCATTTTTTAAGGAAACATACTTTGCAGAGAGAGAGAGGGGTGGCTAGCTGTGTTTTGTCTAAAAATAAACCGCTATATATCTCTTTACTGTTGATCTGGCGTAGCCTCGTAAAACTGACACCAACGTGGGTGAGCTGGGAGCGAGGTAGAGCGAGTAACAACTCCTTGATGGATGCGATTATGACTTTGAGCCTCTGCCTCTGGTTTCTTTTCCTGCACTTCTCCAACATGCATTCAAGAGACAACAAATGCATAACGTATATGTATTAGAATATTTGACATCTGTAGATTGAGTGCTTCAACTTTGACCTTTGACCCTCTTTGCTGTTAGATTCTTGTCAAGTTGCCAATGCAGGAGTTATAAGACTCTTGCGTGCATATGGTCAGAGCAGCTCTCATCAGCAAATGCTGAAAATAGAAATAAATCTTATGATTTCCCAACTTCTACTCAGAAATATATCTTTGTACTTATCTATACATACATTAGCTGCACATACAGGCCCAGACATACAGTCTGTACATGCAGATTGCTAAAGAAGGTAATCTAGAGTTTAGGGAGAAGCTGCAGTGGAGGATGATGATGAAGTGAAGGGTAGCCTGACTGCCTGTGTCATTTGTGAGTCTAGTACACACTCGTTTAAAGGAAAAGGTCACCCACAAAATGATTGTTTTTATATCAGTTACTCATTATGTGTTATGATGAATTTGTAAAGAAAACTGTTTTAATGGACGCCTACACAGCGAACGAAGAATCCAAAAAAGGCCAACATTCGTCATGAACTGAAGTCATTGGGGTCCACGTTAAACCACATCAAAACTGTATGAAAACATCTGTTTACAAACTATCTATCTAGTCGTATGCTCAGTGCCTATTGCCTACAAGTAGCGCTATCTGAGCACGTACAAGCAGAGTTCAAATGCACGCTTGTGCCCACGCACGCTACTCAACTTTTTCAATCTATATATTTATCCACATGTGCACATAAGTATGAAAAGTCAAAAGTCTTTGGTGATTAGACCCCATTGTGATGTCATATATTCCAGGAGGGTGGTAAAGACGTGGTAGATTGGGGATCTCCCCTATGGAGTTTTGACACTGGTGGTGGTAATGATGGTGATGGGATGAGATGAAGAGGGAGCTGAGGATCTGGATGTGATGAACTGATCCTGGGCTCTGGATGAGGAGAATGCAGGTGAACATGGTGGAGGAGATTGTGACGATTCCACCTAAAATGACAGCTGACAGGAGCAGATCGGAGAACAGATGTAAAGTTTGGCTGAAGGAGATTGTGACAAAGTTTGATTAGCTAACTAGGAGAACGAACACCCATAGTCAGCTGACTGGAGAAGCGATGGGATAGAGAGAGAATTATGGATGAATTTAGCATGAAGAAAGTCTTCCTGATTGATCCGCTGAGCTTCATTTTACAGACGTGTTTCAAATTGTAATGATTTAGACAAAAATCAAACACGTTCTTATCTAAACTCGTCAAATACTGCCCCTTTGTCAATTGACCTACGCTCCAAAATATGACGCTTGAGGAACCCTCCTGTGTCAGTTTCAGACACTCAGGGACATGTGTCAGTGCACACTCGTCACAGACATTGTGTCTTTTTTCAAAATACATTTCACATCTTCTTAACGTAAACTTGCAACCTAGGTAAAACACTTTCTTTTAAGGTGTATTTCCTTACGTTTAGGGAACAAAAGCATGTGGTGAAGTATGTTTGTTACGGCACATGACGTACATCACATGTTTAGTGTAGAGGACGCTTAAGTGACAGGAAACACCTTTTAATGTGTACTGGAATGCTGAAGGTGGGTCGACTGATAGTGTTGAGTCTCTTTATTCTACCACACATGTAGCATGCTACGCATACAACCATACTACGCTGTTATGAAAATAACTCGATCGACTTTTGGTTTTATACGGACAGTTTTATAACGAACAGCAACCATCCAGATGAAAGTCTGAAAGTTTGTTAGACTAATCCACCTCAGTTTACACCAGCTCTATGCAGACTTTTCTCTGTCTTTATACTATCGTTGTTGCCCACTGTGTCACAAACAGCCACAGCATGGTGCATGTCATATCGCCACAAAAGGTTGCTTGTGTGCTTTGGTCTCTGACGCCGAGGTCCACTGACAAAGCAGTGGTATTATACGAGTTGGGAGTGACAGCGGGCTGTAAATGCATGTTTGGGATGTACTGAGCATATGATCTGATAAATGAGACTTGGATTATTTTGCATGAGCTGTGTGAGAGTTTGTAAACAGATGCTTTGACATAGTTTTGCTGTATTAAAAATGGTCGCCTTTTTTGGATTCTCCGCTCTCTGTAGAGGCATGTGAGAAAAAGTTTTCTTCACAACTTTAAGGTCATACTTTTTGAGTAACTGATATACAAATGGTCATTTTGAGAGTGAGGTATCCCTGTTACATCTTTTGTGTCCACTTCTGAAATGTTAGCATGTCAGGAAATTGCATGTTTTAGCAGCTCTGGAGTGACACTGTAAGTAATAACAGCTTAGGGAGGCTCCGGCTCAGGGGGCCCCTGACCCTTTGGGCTCCTGGGCCGGCCTGTCTGGGAATCCATCCATGTTAACCATACTGTAGCCGCGATGCATGGATATTTTAGTAAATAATACATCATACAAAAACTGTGGCGGTGAACATGCGTTGAACTGAGGTTTTGCAGAGCTGTCCAATGTCAATGTTGTGCTTGGAGGGGGCGTTTGTAATATAAGTTAATATGCTGATAATTCTGGCAGTTTAAAAATTACACACAATGTGACAACAGCGAGGTTTGGAACTTGTGAGACTGTATTACCTGTTTGGATTGAGAAATGGTTGTGACAGGACCCCGGTCCCAGCTAAGGATCACGATATGTGGTCATCTATCTGAAACATTTCCAAAACTAACCTCGGCTACATCACGAGTAACAAGAGACTGTTCTTTTAAATGAATCTACAAGTTGTGTGATAAAATATCAGCTTTCAGCTGGACCGAATCACCCACCAGGGACACAGGGATGATTTTTATTCCACCAGGCCTGTCACCAGAAACAAAAATAGGATTTCTCTGACCAACAGAGGGTAGAGTTTCAACATGTAGAAACCAATAATTTGCCAAAGAGTAATGTTGCAGAAAACGCAAGAATATCCAGCGTCCTCCAAAGCTGTGATCTACTTTCCCAGACCTAAATGTGCTATTCCACCAGTTATTCAGATTTATTAAACAATATATCATGACTGTTTGACTTTGTGTCAACACTCCAAACTCTGTGGCGGTGCCTGAGCTGTTATGTTGCCGTTCCTGGTTTTAATCATTTTTGGCTGGTTTCCACTTCCTGCCTGAAAAGTGAAACAGCTTAGGAATGTCATTCTTTGAAAAGAAAACAGAGAGGATCCACAGAGGAAGTCCTCCCACAGTCCTCTGGTCTCCATGCACGGCTAAACACACACACACACACACACACACAGTGTCACACACACAGGCACCTCTACTCTGATACAGACACACAGGCATGTACACACACATTCTCACACCCACACGTTAAACTCTCCCACACAGTCAAACAGGCACATGTGCGCACACACACACCGACACACCCAGACTCTACACACACACACACACACACACACGCAGGCTTTCTCACTTACAGACACACACTGATTCACTCTCTCGTACATCCACACACACACAGAGGGCTACAGCAGGGCTTGCTGGGAAACATCAGACACCCAGGGAGGAAGGAGGACAGGCTTTTCCCACATTTAGACTCCACGGATACTTCAGATGTCAGGCTAAAAATAGAGCCAATGTTAAACCAAACCAACACTGAATCAACTACAGCAACAAGCCTGTCTGCTTTGCACTGCTGCACTTTGGCCCGGCGTTTAAACACTAAAACACGGCGTGATTGTCAGGATGATTGCTCGGGTTTATTAAATCTTAACTGCGGTGAATCTGCCTTTTTTAAAATGTCACATCAGTGTCGCATAAAATACAGGAAAGGTGATGAAGCTCAAATGATAACATGAAAACAAATTGCAGCATTTTTATTCAAATAATTGTGATGCACAAATGAAGCCATGGTGGAAATTTTGTCCACTGATTCTCAAATCCTAAAATGAAAACTGCATTTCCCATCAGCCATTTGCTCCCCTTCCCTGCTGACCTCCTTAAAGACAGTCTGTCAGCATTTCTCTCCTTCTTTTTAATACAAAGAAACTCTGTCAAAGGTCTAATATTTCCCAAAATGGACCCAAATGCACCAGGTGCAGGGTGTCTGCAGGCCCTTTATATATTTTAAAATGTCTTAAATTTAAAATGTTAATAAATAAAAGAGTTGAGCTTTTCTGAGTTTAAGTCCACATTTTTGATGTTACATATCTTTAAAATCAACCACTAAATCTAATACCATCTTTTAACTTCATATTTGCACCCAGTTGGCAAAATAAAGATTAACATTACTCACTTTAATATAACAACATATTCCCACATAAAACCTACCTCGGCACAAGACCACACACAATATGTACTTACCTTTATATGTTTTGTCCAAAAATCGGTCTTAAATTGAGTTAAAACTTATCTTAAAATGACATTATCTTAAAGTGTCTGATACCTGTAGACATCCTGTGGGTGTCTGCACAAGTTCACACTGACAGTCAGCGCTGTCATCAATGTTGGCTCGCACATGCACCCACATGGACATGGCCAGATGACAAAAATTATGTCATGCAAAATGTTGTGCCGACACAAAATATAATGTCAGCTGTGAGAGTTTTGCTTTCAGATGTCTATTTTCGTCTACTCTTACGTCATAATGTTAAGTTTGACTAAGTGACAGCTTATCTGTACAATTGGGGGGGACAGTTGGTGCATATAATCACACTTAAAGCTGGCAAAATCATCACTGCAGGGCCGAGGCTGACTTTATGTATCTTCAAATTAGCAGAAATTATTATAATCATGGAGCACCTTTAGATTTATAAACCATTTGTCTGTTAAATCAGTGTTAAAATAACTTTATAAGTAGGTAAAAGATCAGGTCTTGAAGCTGCAGTACGGTCAAAGGACAATGGACCAGGCGTGATGGCATTGTCAGCATTAAAGGAATACTTCAACCCCCAAATTATCATTTGTATATCAGATACTCACCCCATGTTATGTTGAATTCATGCAAAAATTTTGTTTTTCTTGCATGCCTTCAAGGTGAGCGAGGAATCCAAAAACTGAGAAAATACTTGATGAATTGAAGTCATAGGGGTCCACGTTTAAAAACAGCAAAACTATGATAAAACATCCATTTACAAACTTGTGTGGTACAATCCAATTCTCATTTATCTAGTTCAGGGGTGAGCAACCTGCAGCTCTGGGGCCACTCAAGAGGGGCCACTTTAGCCCCTCTCGAGTGGCTCTCTGTCTCTATTGTTGTAGACCTAAATAAACTCTTACAGTATTCAGTTGTAAAGATGTGTAGTCTATGCACTGAATAAAAAAAATTAAAAAATAAGTTTCAACATTTCGTCAACAAAAATGTGCATTTATGGCCTGGCGCCTTTTCCTTTAAATTCTGCAAAACTTCAACAGCGGTGGCTAGTCTTGAGCCCCCCTAGCTAGGCCAGCAATGGATTTGAAATCCATAAAATTAAAAGTCTTAGTGAAAAATTCAGAATTTAATAGTGTGTGGATAAATGTATTGCTTTAAACACCAACACTGCAATGTTAAAGTACCAAATATTCATAAATAGCCCACTGTGGAGGAGCCATTTGGTGGTAAAACGTATTTTTGAGTGCTCATGTAGACCTTTTTTTAAATGCTGGTTAGCTAATTTAGGGTAGTGATACCATAAGGCTCAAATATTTTTTGAAGCTCTAGGCAGGTTTTTTAAAAATGGCTCTGTTGATGATAAAGGTTCCTGATCCCTAGGCTAGCTGTATGCTTAATACAGACAGCTCTTTCTGATGGGGAACTGAATGGACAGCATACCATATCTATACTGTCTTCAATACCAGACTCCATTAACAAAATCCTAAATTTTACCTTACCGAACACGGGAGTTGCTGATCTACCGCTGCCTCGATCGGTAGTTTGTTTGTGTTATTGTGTAACCTTGGTGAATCTGAACTAAATCTGTAAAACACCAAAGTCACACAATAACACATACTAACTAACTGATCAAGGAGGAGGTAGACCAGCAGCTCCTGTGTTCAGCAAGGTAGAATTACTGTTTTTGTCAATGGAGTCTGGCTTTAGAGAGAGCATAGATAAGTTTCAGTTTTTATTTAGTTTCTCATCAGAAAAGGTGTGTGTTTAGGAAGTACAGAGCATATGACTGATTAATGGGACTTGGATTATATCGCACAAGTTGCGTGAGAGTTCACAAGCAGAGATTTAATACAGTTTTGCTGTTGTTAAACATGGTCTCCAGTGACTTTTTGGATTTTTCGTTGACTGCGGAGGCGTGCAAGAAATTTGTCTTCAGAAATTCAATGTAACATGCAGTGAGTAATTGATATAAACTATAATTTTGTGGGTGGATTTTTCCTTTCCATCCTCCATAAATTGATGTTTTGTTTAGTTTTGCACTTGCCTATAATTTTAATTCACCGATAATTTTCTCTGTTTTTGGATTCTTCGTTCACCATGGAGGCATGGGAGAAAAACAAAGTTTGCTTCACCAATTCAGCGTAACATGGGGTGAATAACTGATATATAACTGGTCACTTGGAGGGTGAGATCTTTCTTTAAGGCCCTTTGTGAACAATCTTTTCATATCTAGAATAGTTTTTTGTGAGATGATTTACATATGCCATTTGGTGCGAACATCATCTTGTGTTTCAGGAGCATATGCATCTTCATTGTCATATTTAGTTCCTTAATGTTGGTACCTTCCTTGGTTTGGTGAGATGTTACTCCTGGTGTATTTTTCCTTGACAGGGTGCAGACAGTGACTCATTCCTATTTTCACACTTTTTTTATAAACCCATGTTTTTTTTTTTTCTGAGCATAAAGACTCTTTTCCAGCAACACCCTGCCTCATGTTCAGACTGTGTTTACATATTTTTCCCAGTGACCCGTTCGCCACAACCTTTGTGCTGCCGAGCGGCTCCAGTTGGGCAAAGTGCCTTGCTCCAGGGCACGATGACAGTAAAGTTTTTGAAAGAGGAGAGCTTTGTCATTTTCCTCAGCAGGCATTTCATTTCAAACCGCTGACCTTCCAGTCACAAGCCTGTCTCTCCAACTTTCAGCCACTTTCACCACCGCTGCCATTATGCAAAATAATCTCATTTCACATTTGCTCACTTCTCCAACTAGCACCAATTGTCTGACCCAGTCACCGTCTCCAAATAAAAACCCGTCTGGCCTTTTTACATGTTCTCCCTGTTGCCTAACTCGGTCCTGTTCCTGGCACCCAGTCGTGTTTAATTTAGTTCAAGTCCGCGTCGTCCCATGAGGGTGGAATCCTGTTAAAACACATACATGGCAACCAGATATTCACAACAAAAGCTGAACGCGTGCAGCAAGTGGACATGATGATTAAAAGAGCAGAGCCTTGTGCAGGAGGGGATGCAGCCGCATTCAGGCAGCAACATCAATACTGCCTCCAACGAGCAAAAAGCAGCAGAGAGAGGCTGTAGAGACTCATCAGCGTCATCATTTAGAGTCGTGTCTGGATCTTGTAGTGGTCATATAACTGCTCCTAACCACTGACATTCAAGGCTTGGGCGATCTGCTGCGATGATGTCGGGTTCAAGCGCTCTTACACACAACATCATTTTGCCCTTGTGGTCAACGCATCCATGAGAATAAAGTCTCTTATCCTGATCTCCACATTCCCACAATTTGTGTTTCCTACACATCTAAAAGAACGCAGGTCTACGTTTTCCCCGCGACCACTCTCTTTGATTGTTTCTGGTCGGACCCACCTTCCTCCTCATCCCCCTCGTCCTGATGCGAGGTGATGCTGTGCTCATGTATTTGCTTATTCAGTGTGCAAACCCTCTAAATCAGATTTATGTAGTTGCAGACGTCACCTCTGTTCACCGAGCAAAGAGACACCAGAGCGCATTAAGACTCGCCCAGGGGGAAGATGCGCTGCCCTCACGGGTCACTGAGGATTATTGTAGGAATGATCATTTACGTTTTATTCTATTCTGTGTCTAAATATATTAACACGCCGGCTACAATAAAGGCGTCCTGTTTTGCCTTCAGTCATAGATGTGAGGAATACTCTGCAGGGATTAAAGAAAAAAACGCCTGTGTTTTAGTGTCTCTAAAATGTATTCAAACAATTAGAGATTGCCTAATCGCCAATTATAGTGAAGTGTGCATTAATTAGTAATGATGGCACATTGACTGGAAAAGTTTTAAACTGAAGAAAAAGTCACACATTTCACAAATCACTCATAATCACAGTATGTTATCTCCGCTTTCATTTGAGATTCGATAAACATAATCACCACCTTTATCTTCTCATGTGTCAGGGGCCTAAATTGATGGTGTGACAGTACAATCTGAAATCGAAAACGAAGATGCCGCTACTCTTAAAAAACAGATGATAAATTTAGCTTCCCATATGGCACCGGCATCTGGCATTATCTGAGCGTTCGAGTACACGGCGGCCGACTCAGCGGAGAGGCCTGCTGCACGATGACGCGATTGTGCCTGTGTGTTTGAAATGCCAAAGATTATCTTTGGCTCCGTGTTGAGATATGTACCTCATTGATGTAACGTTTTACAGATGGTGTAGTAGCTGCTGTGTGTTCAGTGCGGGGAGAGAGAGAGCAAAGCGCCATAATCTCCTGATGTGTGATGACAGGTAGTCTCAAAGCAAAGCCTGTACACGCCGTACCTGCAGCGCCGCTCGGTTTGATGGGAGATCAGTGGGCTGTCGACTCTGCTAACAGCCGGGGTGTGCAACAAATCCATCGAAAGGCACAAGAGACAAACACAAACCTCACACGCAGACACATGAAAGCATGTGGAGAACAGGGAAACACAATGTCTAGTAAAATCAAACACTGATGCAGGTACATGAGCCTGCAAACACAATTATACTTAATACAGTCAGAGCTGCAGTTTGATCTGATTTTCTGAATCTGAATACAGGAACAAATCCTTTCAAATCCTCTATCAAATCTACTTAGGTTTAGCTCTAGAGTTTAGATCAGAGACTATTTCATGGCATCTGTTGAAGCTTTTCTGTCCTTGCTCTTTAATGTTTAAGACAAGTGCTCTTAACCATGTCTCTGTGAAGGTTCACTCGTCCAAGTTGTATGGATACTAAATGAGGCTGAATTTAAATCAACGGACTGAAGTTTTCATTGATTTCAAGATTTGATTCTGCAGTGTTGATGATTTAGCATTTGGATTGTCGAGTGTGATTCAAGCCTCTGCAAAGACACGAGGAAATGTGTGAACCCGCATAGAGAAGCACTTTAAGAGTAACTTTAACACCAAAGCCTAGAAGTAAGTCCCGCCCCTGGACACAGACTTGCCGATCATATCGTAGCATCGGGCAGCTCAGATGCTGTGGCTGGGGCACGTCGTGTATTAATGATACTCGTTACCTGGAGAGGTTGGAAAAAGATATATGTTTCTTCCCTGTTCCAAAACCAAAATCAAACCCTGAAAAGTGTAGGGTTAGCTAGCTAGCTACTGAAGATATAGCCTACTGAATGTATACACATGCTGCTTTTGCTTTGTAATGATTATAACAGTGAAACAAAGACCGACCCTGCTGTACAGGAACCAGTGAAGGGAAGCAGGGAAACTTTGCTCATATTCAACCAGCTGTGTGTCATCACAGTGTGCGCAGATGAACGTTGTTTCCGTTCAAGTTTCCCTTTCTATTCATTGTGTTCTGTGTGGATCAGCAGTGATGTGGTGGTTCACTTTTACACTGTGATCTGTAGCCTATAGTTGGGCTTTAGCTTCTAACTGTCTTTGTCTTTTTAACCTGTTGTTGCTGCTGAGTCAGCTTGACATCCTGGATATATCCTTCGAACACAGTCACAGTTTTGGCTGTGTCTCGGTTTTGTTCCGTCCCCACTTGGCGTTATACCACCAAAAGTGGAGCCTTTTGCTCGCCGAATGCTGAGGATTTATGGATTTTGTTGATTTGGTTAGGCTACATAGTTAAATGGTTTCTTTTTTGCCTGTTAAATGCGATTATTGTTCTTATATCCAACCTTGTTGTGCTGCAGCCTCTAGACAAAGTTAATACAGTTATGAACAGCATGGATCAGAGATCTGGGGATGTGTTTTAGTTGTTAAAAATACATTCATCCTTTTTTTAAATCTAGATTTACATTTACAATTTTATTTCTATAGTTTATTTTATTTATACACTGTGTCCAAAATACTAACCTAGGCATGTATGTTTAGCTGAGCAGAGCGAAGAGCCGCTTTTGAAATGCATTTCAGCGCATCTAGTAGACCACAAGCATTTTTAGAGCCCAGATTTTTCCTTGGTGATTAGTTTAAGGTCCACATAATTTAATATATTTCAGTGTTATACTTGCATTTGAACATGTTGTTGAGCTAGTTTGCTGTCTCTGTCAAGTAGCAGTTTGTTAGTTGCTCACTCTACAGCAGGAAATACTTGAAAATAAAACACACACATACACTCTCAAAATAAAGTGTGTTTTTTACAAACATGACATTTTCAAGAGTCACTTGTGGTCCATTTAGAACGAACCCAGGACCCACTTTTGGACTGGAACCCACCGGTTTGGAGCCACCGGTGATTAGCCCATTACAGCTGGAACACACCGCGACTGCTCCTAGGGGAATCCAGGGGTGACATGCCTACATATAGCTTATCAGCAACAGGGATCCATCGCCCGACACAGTCACAAAATAAGGACAGAGACAGACATACATGTCAAAAGCTGCAGAGATGAAGGTAAATGAGTCAGGCCTGGTGGAGAGATGAAGGGCTGTCGACAGCAAGTGAACATGCCGTTTGCTAACAGGTTGTAACTGAGTTGACCAGTTAGCTACAAGCTAATTGGCTGCTGAAACAGGTGATGTGCCTTACGTTCTATAACCAGTCACTAGCAACTTGGCAAGCTGAATTACAGGCAACATCAGCGCCTTGAGACGAGCTGAGACCATCCAGTTCACACTGCGTCAACTTTTCTCTGCTGAGTTCTAAAACGATTTTGTCTCATCACGTATGTTTAGGTATAAAAGAAACAGCAACTTCAAGTACAAATGCACAAACAGATGTGTGTGCATCAAAAGTAAATACATGCACACACTGTACGCAAGAATGCGAATAAAAGTAAAAACAAATGCAGGAGCATGCACACAGGCATCTACATGAGTTAGCAACCCGCTCTATCTCTCTGTCTCTCTTTATTTCACACACACTAACCAGCCTGTTCCTGCACACACACACTCACACACACACACACACAAAACACCGGTATCACTCCTTCAGCGCTCTGAATGATTTCGCTCTCAGCTGAGCCACATCACAGGCGAGGAAGGAGTGTGCCCCTCCATCAAAGAGCTCTTTAAATGAAATCATGTCCTCTGATGATTCAAAGCAAATATTTCCCTGGCACACTCCTACTGAATGTGCTCCTCTGAAGAGCAGGCCTTCAAGTGAGCGAGGGCGCTACTTTTACGCTTTGAGCGACGCTCGGTGGGGGCGACGTGTCGGGGGGGTTGTAAACGGTGTGGAAATGAAAATGGATCTTGGCTGCTTGCACCCAATTTTTCAGGAGTGTAGTTTAATCTGAATGTGGACCACACAGAAGTTTCCTCACAATGCGATAGCTTTACAAAAAGATCCCAGAGGAAAAAAGAACGCTTTGTCGTACAAAGCGACATGAAGAAGAAAATCAGATGAGAAGAACTCCCAACAATAACTTATGTTGAGTGACACTGTCTTGAAGCGCATGACAGCCCAGTTAGCAGAAGAAATGTTGTCATTGTGCATTGCTACAAACCAGGGGTACGTTACATTGGTATGTTTCATACGAATCATATTAACATTTCCAAAGTAACATATTTCAGATTATGTGTATATCAACTGAGTTTCTCATCAGGAGGAGGGGATGGTGGATGGTGTAAGACCCTAGGTGAGACAGTTGCCAAGCAGCAGACCACTGTTACATGACGAATCCTGACATTTCCAGCAACAACCAGGTGTTTTCAAGGCAATGTTGGGAAATTTCCAGTGTTGTTTGTGGCACCAGCAACCCCTTATTTTTTTAAGGCAAGGTCGGCGCTTTTCCAGCTGTGTTTGTGGAGACAAAACGTTGGTGTTTATAAGGCAATTTTGGGAAATTTCTAATGTTGTTTGTGACAGAACATCCGGCTATTTTTTTATGCGAGGTTGGCACATTTCCAGCTGAGTTTGTGGTGACCACAACCAGGTATTTTACAAGGAATGTTGGCACACTTCCAGCAGTCTGTGGTGACAAAACTTGGGTTTTTATAAGGGAATGTCGGGAAATTTCGAGTGTTGTTTTCAAGGAATATTGACACATTTCCAGCTGTGTTTCTGGTGACAACTGCCAGGTATTTTACAAGAAATGCTGGCACATTTCCTGCTGTGTTTGTGGTGACAATAACTGGGAATTTTCCAAGGAATGTTGCTACATTTCCAGGTGTGTTTGGGGCAGCAACAGCATAGCAACTTTTAGGGCAACGTCAGCACATTTCCAGCTGTGTTTGTAGTGAAGGGGATTTTTTAAGGCAATTTTGGCACATTTTAAGGTGTTTGTGGTGACAAACATGGGTATTTTGGGGCAATGTTGGCACATTTCTAACAGTGTTTGTGGCAACAAAAGCTGGGTATTTTTTAAGGCAAGATCAAATAATCTCCAACTGTGTTTGAGGAGACAACAACGCAATTTTTTTAAAGTAATTTTTGCACATTTCTAGCGGCCCTTGTGGCAACATCAACAGGGTAATTTTTAAGCCACTATCAGCAAATTTGTAGCGTTGTTTGTGGCAACAACAACCAGAAATTTTTAAGGCAATGTTGGTAAATTACCAGCTGTGTTTATGTAGACATCAACCAAATATTTTTAAAGCAATTCTGGAAAATCCAGTTGTGTTTATAGACAACAACAGGGTCATTTTTAAGGCAGTGTTGTTACAATTCTGGTGGTCTTTGTGGAGACAACAACAGGGATTTTTTAAGGCAATATTGGCACATTTGTAGTGTTGTTTGTGGCAACAACAACCAGGAATATTTCAAGGAAAGTTGGCACATTTCCAGCGATCTTTGTGGCGACAACAACCAGGTATTTTTATGGCCATGTTGGCAAATTTCCAGTGGTGTGTGGTGACTTCTATTTTTTTAATGCAGTGTTCCAATCCAATGCAATCCTTGGCATTTTAAAACAAAACATGATCTGTCCTAACCATAATCACATAGATTTGTGCCTAAACCTAACCACACTTTAACCTACATCATGAAATTGAAAACTGACACATAAAGAAATGTCAAAATAAAAATATTTGCCCCATAAGAGATATGCAAATATAGATATATAAAAAAAAAAAAACATGTTTTGCCGATACATACAATGCAAACATTCTATTCTGGTGATTAGGTTGCACATGAAGTGTGATCGACTCTGTTCTCTCTATAATATTCAAACAAGCAGTCAAGATAAATATGGGATGAATTAAGAAAGATTTAGAAAATAGAAACATTCAAGAAAAATGCTTATTGGCAAATATGTACATCTGCTGTAGTTTACCCAAACATATTGTTAGAATTTGGAGGTACAGGTCCGATTTTGAAGGATCTGTGAGGATTGTTACATTCTGTAAAGTTAAGACAAAATCATATTTACTCCTGATTCCTGCAATTCAAACCCTTTTTTTTAAACATCTAGTTTGCAAATAAGTCGAAACAGGTGACTTATGTAACTTTGATCTCTTTCATCCTAAACACCCAGAAGTCTTGTGACCTGCAAATCACCATGTCAGTGCTGACTTGCTCACGGAGAAGTTGAAAGTTGCTGAACGGCAACACCACAGCAACACCAGCAATAAAAGACACCATCATCCTCACTCCACTTCTTTCAAATCTGTGGATTTTTGAGGTTCAACCCACTCCTGCGTCAACAGCAAGCCCAAGTGTCACATCATTTCCATCAGCTGAGTCTGTTGTGACACTTTTCATTCCCAATTTGCGACAAAACGTTGCAACACTGCCTTCTCCATCAATGTACCAACCTGCTAATAATTTCATTTTCTGCTCGGATATGTCCAAATTGAATTAATCCAGTGTCGAGGTGCAGTATCCACCTTACACCTCGCCACCGCCACCCCCCTTCCTCCTTTATCGCCTTCCTCCTCTCAGCAACAGATTGTAAAATCTGTTGACAGCCTTGACAGGCTCGCTAAGAAAGCGGAGTTCATTATCGAAGTCATCGCCTGGTCCTTAAAGGTTATTCACTCCCCTTCTCAGAGACAGAGCCCTGTCCTCAAAGTGACATGTTAATGGTTAATGTTGCACGCCATACCGTGAAGAAGAGGGGAGTCTAGGGGGATGGGGAGGGAACACACTTGCAAAAGATGCGGTGTGAAATAATTCCGGACATGTTTGGGAAATCTTGTTGCCTAATGACACCAGCAGGAGAGGAGGGGATGGGAGTGGATAGATAGCGTTGGATGCCTCCTGTCAGATGTGTCACTCATGTCTTTATGTGTGCTGCGATTGGATTTTTCCTTTACGCACATCACAGTGTTTCTCTCTTATTAGAGCAGGCATAGGAAAACACACAAGGGTAAATCTGAGGAAAAGGTGCATGAGATAAATCAATATCACAAAATAGCATCTTCGTCTGTCTTTCTGAATTCCTGAATACGTGACGGTGGTTTCAAGATGAGAGAAGGGCCTCCGTTGGGGCAGTTTCGCCAACTTTCACATGAGAAAGAAAAGTGAGAGGACACTAAACTTCCTCATAATGAATGAACGCCTCACATCCACTTTAGAGGAACATCCTTTTCTCATTATATTGCAATAAATTCAACTGGATGTGGCCTATATTTAGTGTGCTCCTGATCTCGGCCCAGAGATATGCGCCTCCTAACTCATGATTCCTCCCTCATCTTCGTTTTGGCACCACACTACATTTGCCCTAAGACAAATCTTTTCCTTAGCGAAAATGAGAATTCTTCTTCTCCAAATCACGGCATCAGACAGCGGGGGCTGTTGGCTTATGGTGCAGATAAGCTTAGGTGAAAGAATGGACAGTTTGACTCACAGTTTTGGGGTTGGATTTGATACAAAGCAGCATTTGGGATGATTTCTGAATGATGGCAGCTGCAATTAAGTGCGGCAACTGCAGAACGAAGATCTGACTGGCGAGGACCGGGTGTTGAAAGTCAGAATCACAGCACTGCATTCAGATACAGACGTTGAAATAAGGGATAATCCTAAGAAAGGGAAGAAGACAGACAGAGGAATTTCGATGACGAAGATAAAATCTTTTTGCAATAACTTGCCCACACCTTTGTTTCTTGTTTTCACTCTCATGTTTGAGGAAGTGTCTCTGCGCTGTGCTATCACATCAGTTTGGATGTTCTTAAGCATTAAAGCACAGCTGAATTAGCTCAGCCTCCCTCGGTCTTCTCAGGAAAGTGGTGACATCCACGTCCTCCTCCATGCGAGGTTACCGCGACCTGATTTGATCCCATGCCATCATTTGGCTCAACATGTCCAGCAGGGCTGTCAACATGCACAAATTCAGGTGTTTGCTCTTCTGTTTGATGGCCCACTGTACCTCTTTTTATAAAACCAGACTATTTATTTTTTCTTTTATTTCCACATTTGAGTTTCTTGTCGGCACTTTTTGTGAAAAATCTATAAGAATCTATAAAGTGGTTGAGCTGACAATATTCAAAAAAGAAAAAGAAACAATATGTCAACAAATCCTAGGCAAGAGGTTGACCGTTGTATTGCCTCATGTTGCCTTTGTTTCAGCCAAATTGTTGCACATAAACACATCGCAGGCTGCAGCCAACGGCCAGCTGGCATGTGCATTCTGCACCTGTGTGAGAGACAATAACATGCAGGTAGCGGTATTCTATGTTTGTCATTGGAAAAGGGAAAAAGGAAGACTGACAGGACAAAATCAAGATGCCAGTTAGCACATTAACAACACAACCCAATGTTGAAAGAACAAAGCATATTTACTGTGCACTAGTTAACAATAATACAAACAATCACAAACCATTTTTGCTGAGGAACTAAGTAGCTAAAAAAATAAGTTGTCCCTTCAATTTCTCGTTGACTGAGCTGAACTACTGATTGGTCGCCAATGGACGCTGCTAGGTCCGATGCAGATTCAACATGCAGCATTTCTGCCACGTTATACTTCTACTCCACAACATCTTGAAGGCAAATATTGTACTTTTTACTCCACTGCATTCATTAGATAGCTTTAGTTACCTGTTACTTTTCAGATTGTTATTATTAAAATATAAACAACTAATGAATTATCAACTCGGTCTCACTCCAAAGTCGTCACAATCCTGCGCTCGGTCAGTGACTCTCAGCATCAGACACCAACAAATAAAGACGTTCTCTTACGTTGGAATGATAAGCAGCCGGTCCCTGTAAACAGCGCCTGGCAGCATGAGGGAAAATGGTGTCCAACAACCGCCAACTTTTACCCGGGAGGCCGATGTTCGCTTCTCGTAAGATTGTTAAGCCAAGCCCTGTTCTTTTTTCCTAAACCCATCCCAGCTTAAATCTAGTGTGTTTTGAAAGAGACTGTATGCAGACTGTACATCTCCTGTGAAAACGGAAGTGTATTTTGAAAAAAGAAAATGCATGTAACAGGCAGAACTTGGCAAGGCGTCCCAACACGCTCAGGGTACCCTGAACGTCATATGACCAAATGTTGTATATGAAGTTATTACAATTAGCTCCACCTTTACCAGCTGCAACAATTTGCACACAAAGTTTTTAACACATTTATACATCAATAATTATAATATAGCTTCATAATGTTGTTATTTTGAAAGAGCCAAATGTTGCATATTGACCACTTTTAATTTCGGTACCTAAAGCAATCGTTCCCAACTGGTAGGTTGTGGTCCAAAAGTGGGTCATCAGTGTGTCAAGTTTGTAAAAAGACACACTTTATTTTTAAGTACAGTGAATTTCTGGCACAGAGCTTTTAGTTTGAAGTGCTGTTTCCTGCTGTAGAGCGAGCGACTAAAGGACAGCTGCTTGACAGAGACAGCAAACTAGCTTGATGACATGTCCAGGCACAAGTTTGATGTTGAATATATAAAGCTGTGTGGACCTTGAACTAATGACTAAGGAAAAATCTGGACACTGTGACTGGACCAGTTGACCACTGGAACCACTGACCTGAAGAATACTTTGATGCTAATTCATTTGTACTTTTATTTAAGTAAAATGCAGGACAATTTAGATGCAGGACTTTTACTTGTAACAGAGTATTTCTGCAATGCAGTATTTCTACTTTACTTAAGTAAAAGATGTCAGTACTTCTTCCACAGCTGCCGAATCAGCCCAAAAACAGACGGCCGCAGAAACCAGGGCGATAGAAGACGGGCCGATGTTGACTGACGGCCAGCCTTCAGCTTGGTGTGTCAGGGCCCTTTGTCTCTCAATAGTTTTTGACTTTCCCATCGTCTACGACTCTCAGCCCCAAAGCAATTAACAGACATTAATCGGACAAAATAGTTTGCAAATAAATGTTTTTATTGTCTTTTTAAAAAGCCTGTGTGATTCTCTGAAACAGCTGGGCGCTGAATCTTTTTAAATTTTTTATGGTGCATTGGTTGGGGACTTTTTTCTGCTGCAGATTGATACTCTATTCTAGTATTTACAACAGCAGGATGGTATATGTAGCACTGAGTCAACATGGAACTACAGTGTGTGTGTGTGTGTTCATGGTAATGCAGGAACATGTTGCCCGGTGCAACAGTGTGACTCATTAATGTGCTTTTGGACACTGCTGAAGCTCTATGGCTTTATCAGGCTGTGGATACACACACAATACCACTACTGGCTCTGGTCCTCTCGTGGGACTTGTTGAAAGTAAGAAAAATATAGAGAATGACCAGGCTTATCCTTTAAATGAAAACAAATGTCAACTCTATAAAGTAAATTAAAACCAGTAACATCGGTTATTTAACCTAATTTGAATCTGCAAGAGATCTACGGTTTCACTGCCAGTGACACTTTGTGGATTTATGTTTTCGCAGCGTCTTTGAGTTCCATTTTCATGCAAAAAAAATAACACTTTCCAGGGTGGAAAATCCTCTAAAACAGCATCTAGACTATTATGAGCCTAATGAACTTCTTTTATGGTCAGGAACTCTTTAAATCAGGGTGAGGCAGGATTCACTGCAGATTTTACAGACTGACACTGATGACGTTAGTTGAGTAGAATCGCTTAATCACCTCCATCATATCAGCGGCGAACATCGCTCGCTGGCAAATATTTGATTTTGATTAAAAAGCCAATATTGGCGAAGCGAACAGAGAAGAAAAAGAGAGTGATGTCCCTGCTGAGACTCAAAAACAATCTTCACATATGCAGCCCCACAAAAGAAGACCAAAACAATATTCGGTTCCCACAGCATTTATTCATCCTGTTATACATCAGAAAGTTGTCATCAACATTTCCTAGATATAAATCTGTGCCAGGATCAGAGAGGAGAGGAGGAGGAGAGGCTTAGAAGCAGAGCGCTCTTAAATCTAACAAAATCTAACACTTGAATCGTGGTCGTTTTGGCAGCCTGGGGGCACAGCGGCGGGCTCCAGGCGTCAAGGCGCCACCTCAAATTCTCTGCTGTGGTCGGGTACAGTCTCTCCCCACATGGCACTCATTTCTGGCTGCAGAGTTTCAGCGTGAGAGCCTTCCTCCTTTCCAGCGGTAAGGAGATGCCTGAACAATTACGTTGGTAATTAGGGAGGGTGGATCTCCGCTCTGGCACGGCCAAACCGAACGAGGGCCCACGCCAGTGATCAAATGACGTACATTTTCAGAGCTGCGAGGACAGGGCCCTGCCACGGATGAAATGAATAATTTACAGCTGGGGCAGAATTTGTGTTAACTGCAGCACACTTCTGTAGAATTGCTGGGGAAAAGCAGACCAAACAACTTGAAAGGAAGCAGAAGAAAAGAATAGCGCGGCGCCAAAGATCATCAAAAGCTGAGATAGAAGTGACACGACTCACACCCACTCCCATTGTGGGGTTCAAAAAGATTTTTGTCTTTGCTGGGCTCTTTTTTTTCTTTTATTTGTTTCTTATTTGGGGAGGCAATATCTTGTCATTAAAGCAATTTTTCTGCGGCTTTGGCTGAAGCGTCGGCGTCGGGCAGACAAAAAGCTTTGGTGATAAGCTAGCTTAAATGACAGATTGCGTCTTTATTGTGCACATTTCATTATTAGCTCATATTTTCCCTGCAGTTGCATGAGGAGGTCGGAACCGTAAACCGTGAACCAGACGGGCTGACGGCCTTTCATGCTGCAGAAATGAGATTCTGTTGACCTTCCCACTGCCCGTCTAACAGCACAGACAAAAATCAGAGACGATCTTGTGATTTACAGCGCTGAAACACTTCCTGTTTCCCATATCTCCCCTCTATACATGCTATTATTTTCTCACAGGCATAAGAAATCTGTGAAGTTTCCGTCGAGGTGTTTTTTATTAGATAATTTAATGCATCAGAGGCCTTTTTTACCGCTCTGACTGAGAGGAAGGGAAATGATGTGATGTTAAATATAATGAATTTCTCTGATGTTTGCTTGAAGATTACATTTTAAGGAAGTTTCTTTGTTCCAATTGGCTTCTAATCTGCCTGAAATTCACGCACTGAAACAAAATCCCTTCTAACTCTCCGCAGCTTTTGTGTTTATTTCTCCTCCTGCCACTTCCAGTTACTTTTAATGTAGCGTTCACTTGTAATGGAGCTGATCTCCAGGCTTATTCTCGTGTTGCTTTCAGGGTATCTGGACAGAGAGTGTCAGCTAAACGCCTGAAATGTAAATGTAAAATGAAACAATTTTGCTCCCTTTTCACCCCTCGTCTCTTTGATCCCCTTCACAACTTAGGAGACGTGCAACTTTGATCTTGACCCATTTCCTCCCAACAGCTTCTTTGTGAGCGTTCGTGCTGCAGCAGCGAGACGTGTCACCATGCAGACATTTACAGCCATTTCAGAAATTCACTGGACAATGCGATGTGCGTTGCGTGACCGCGGAAGCCACGAACTGCCCAATTATTTTGCCCTCGCTCGCGGTTTCACCTAAAATAAACAAGACACTGATGCCCGTCTCACATTAGAGCGATGTTCCTCTAATGCCTCCTTTGTCAAACCTCAAATTTATCTGCTGTAGTTGACAGAATAAGAGGTGATTTCTTTGATAACAGGGCTTCCTTGCTGGCTGTGGCATTTAACCCTGTGCTGACTGAGGTCTCAGTGAAGTCTGTGGATTCTTCCTCATGCAAACACTGATTATTCTGACATGTGAGGCATCACTGACCTAAAAACAGTCTCTAAATGGTGCAGCTGCAATACACCTGCAGTACGACACCTGTGACCTGCAGTGTGTCACCCTTGGCAGACTTCTGTTATTTTTTCCTCTTTGAGCAGATGAAGAGGGAATTGTGGCCTATTTCTTTGGAGAATAACCTCTTTATTTGCAATTAATCCACACTCCTCTGAGCTCTGCCTTCAATTTAGTCGAAGAAGACATAGAAGGCTATAGTTACTTAACCTCCGGGCCTTTGAAAAAAGCCACAGACACATGAACTCAACCTAGATTTGTCTTTTTTTTTTTTTTCACGTCGACTGACACCGCCGTGATGCGGAGAGCAATTTTACAAGTTCGAAGTAATAAAATGGCACAATTAAGCCATTTATGTGATTCCATAAAGTGACGTCTTCTCTAATGAATCTGTTGACATGCGGATATTTAAAACGAAACTGGGAAATTGCACAAGCTATATTTGCAATGATACATCATGCAGATTGATCACACTCGAAGCAGTGCAGTTTAGGTGTGTGCAGAGTGTGACTGCACCTTGTTAAAGCCAGGAAAATGTGAGAATTTCGTATAAGTTGCTGCAATTAACCTCGAAACGACGGGAACATCAATCAGTCAGTCCATCAACTTGATCTGTGTCACACCTTCTGTACAGGTTAGTGCTGTTTAATACGTGTCCAGGTGACTGACAGGTAAATTTGACTAATGATACATGACGAACGCATGCAAAAAATGAAGAGTGTAATGAAAATATAAATATATGAAATAGATTAAAAAAAACAAAGACAGAGGAAAGCGTACCACAATACAGAGTTTACGAGGGTCCCTGTTGCATTCCTGGCTGGATCGCATTATAACTGCAGCTTTTGCATGCATATAAATGTGGTCAGTGTCTCCCTGTGCCTCCAGACCAATGAGACAAATCACTGCCGCTCCGCACACTAACTTATTAAATGTAGTTCTTGCATAAAAGTGAAAATCTCCCATGCACTGCACTGCTGGTGTACTCTATTTTTTTAACACTTTGCGTCTGAACAACCTTCTCTAGGCTTAAGAACAGGCCCCTTTCCTACTGGACGAAAACCCACTGACATCTGGCTTTTATATGAATGGGAAAAGTTACAATCGTCCGTCACTCCTCGGACAAATGACTCTACAGTAGTCACATCTATATATCAGCTCCAGCTCTTATTGGCTTCGATAGGGCCCAAAAATTTAGGCCTGATCTGACACAAACCCACTCGATATCTGTCTAATCCTGATCCGAATCCGTCCCACGGCAGCAGTTTGAGTCGAGCCCAATTAAAACCTCGAATTTATATCATTAAAAAAAATCATATT
Source organism: Cephalopholis sonnerati (assembly GCA_019142605.1). NCBI lineage: Eukaryota > Metazoa > Chordata > Actinopteri > Perciformes > Serranidae > Cephalopholis > Cephalopholis sonnerati. Next base: position 5,007,218 of record JAGQAX010000024.1, read on the forward strand.
TCACATATTACACTGTATTTTTTAAAATATATAAACATTAGTTACAAGCTAAGGCCTTACATATTTCCTCATACTACTTCCTCTTGTCTTCTCTCTGCTATTTCAGTAGTCTCTTGTCTCGTGCGCGACAGGTTCGGCAGAGCAGGATGTGCCTCTTGGTGCGTCTAGCGCGTCTTATGATCAGCGCACTTTTTGACAGACGAAGCACACACTGCCAACCAAGTCACCTTGCAGCCCCTCTGTCTTTGTCTTCCCCGGTTCGTCCAGTATATTGTTGTGTTGCCAGGTTCCCTCTGTCAGTCACAGTCCCCACTCTGTACCCCTTGATTCAGTCCATTGAAAGTCCTGCAGCTTACGCACGAGAACTACCAATTCCATGAAAAGAAAAAAGGTTGGCACTAGTCGAGTTGGGCCCAGTCGGGCTCGGGAGGTGAATCAGAGCTCTAGATGGAAATACGACACCTGGGTGGACCCGCTGATTTTAGCCCCTTTGTCATCGCTCCAAATTTAGTCGCCACCAAGTTTCAGAGAAAGACTCAATAAGTAAGAGACTCATTAAAACTTTGACCAGCCTCCATGCTGCCTGTCTGCGAGGTCAAACGCGACATACCAAGGAAAAATATAATAGATAGGCATACCCGTCTGCCTCAGAGTCGCGTACACAGCAGTTTATTGCCGATTTTAAGCAGGTTTTCCCGTGTTTAATAAGTCGGCAAACGCACGCTTATTTTGCTGGGTATCTTTTTTCATTGTGCATGAAAGGGTCAATTAAAAATCCGTCTAACAACGCCTCACCGTCTTTGAGTTCAGTTTAAGGAGATCCAGATAAAGAATGTGGGTTTCTTTTAGGATCGTAACAGCATATAAAACAAAAACAGCTCCTTGTAAAATATAAAATGTAGTATTGTAGTTATAAACAAATGACTTTTGATGTATTCATTTATTTATAATATTTTCAAATGAACATCCTAATTTTTTTATTTATTATTATTATTTTATTTTTTATTTTTTTATTTTATTTTTTCTACAAATCATGAATTACAGTCTGGCTGAAATGGGCTCATGAAGGAATTTTGTACTGGGGCCCAGTAACATCAGGCATGTTCGTGAGGCCTACAGTGTAGTGTAATGTGTTAGGATTAGGTTTGTAATGCGTACCGAACCCAAAGCCTCATAACGTAAGGTTCATTACAAATACCTGTATTGTTACGCCTCCAGTTTTTGGTGTGATTTCATGACACTTTTGGCAGTTTAGTCACGAATGAGGTGAATACCTCTGGAGCCGTCGCTGCAGGACGTAAACACCATGTGTGCTGTAACTCGTATCTTATAATAATAACAGATTAGGGAAAGTAGCTTTAAGTGGAGGGCGTTACTTTGAGTCCTGTGTGATGCGATCATCCAAGGAGTCTGAGCGTTAATGTGCATGCGTGTGTATGTGTTTGTGTGTGTTAGTGTATTGGAAGAACGCCTTCCCCTGGAGATATTCAAATTCCTGTGAGAGTGCAGTAGACTGATGGGTGGTGATGACAGTTTAAACAATCCGGGCTGTTCTCCAAATTGATTAACATCAGTCTTGTGTGTGTGTGTGTGTGTGTGTGTGTGTGTGTGTGTGTGTTGGGGGTGGAGTAATATAAACAGCTACTGAAGTAATAAACCACCAATTGTACTTCAGCGCAGCGATAATTACAATAACCTATAAATTGAATTTAATTGACTTGGTGTTGCTTAAAAAAAGGCGGCTGATTGGACACAGTCTGCAGCCTCGTGGAAATGTGCTGGACGGAGAGACGGCAGTAAGAAGTTACACAGCTTCAGGCAAAACAAACACTTTTTTTTTCAGGAATAAACACACTGTTTTCATATAATCTGTGAGAGACCAGTGTGCTGCTTTTGGCATATAATCACAAAAATGAAATCATGTGCACTTTCCAAGCCTGCAAAGATAAACGAGGCAGTTTTCCTCTCGGATTTCTTGAAGGAACCTCGCGTATGCATCTCACTTTGCCACATTTTCTGCTGCCCCCCCCCCACCTCCCCACCCCCTTTTCTTTTTTTTTTTTTTCTCAGAGTACCTCAGAAATTCCACTAAAATATTCAGGAGCATCCTCCAGCCGCCATATTTTCACTTTTATTGTGCATGATATAAAGAGGAGCAATTATTTGATTTCAGAGTTATGAAAACATGTATGTTATGAGAAAACAAGCAAGTTAAGCTTTAATTGGTGCCATTTTTCACGGTGCTGGCAAGGTACTTACCTCTTTGGCACCTTTTTTCCCCTCATAAAATTGCACATTCATATTCCTGAATGGAGATGGAAATTTCATTTTGCTTTATTCTGCCATAATTGGGATGCATGGTGTGTACCTGCAAACTGGAAGACATTCCATAAACATCCCCAACTCATTTATTTGATTCGAATGCAGCTATATTGCTTTCAGTAATAGCACTCATAATGTGGAAAAATCCTTTCAATTAATACAGTAAATTCTGAAGCTAATACAGTTTACTCTGGGTTCACTTTTTTCTAACTTAAGAAGATATAGTGCATGTTGAGGCACAGCGTGCTGTGGGATTTGGTTCATCTGCTGCCAATAAGAAAACATAAACAGAATATAAACACACGGCTCCTCTGGTAAATATCATATTTCAGATGATTGTTTAGTTTTTGGTGAAAGAAAATCTTCTGTTTTCAGCTCTCCGTCATGTCTTTATCATTATAGTGGGCGGCGGTTCGCTCAGTTTAACTTGTTTGTCTTTCTCCCAAAACAAGTCAACTGTAAGACCAAATCCAGTCACGTCGAAACCGAGTAATCGAGACAAAAACCAGAGCAAATCGAGTCGTACTCGAGACCAAATCTGGCAATAAAGACTGCACATGTTTTCCAAGTGGAGAATTGATGCTCAAGTTAAATTAGGGATAAGGCTCATTTGTCTGTGGTGTTGTAACTAACTCTTTCTCAACACTGTATTGAACTGTCATGGCAACAATTTGGGGAAACTGCTGCGGGATCCATGAATCAAACTTTATTGACTCTTTGAAGGAGCTAATAACACACTAGAGTTGATTAGATGTTCAATTTATTGACCTCGGAATTCAGATAAATACATTCTTCAAGCACCACAATGAATGACGCAGTTTACTGACACGGAGACAATCATTTGTATAGAGCCCCTTCAGCCTCAATGATAATTAATTCAGCATCAAATGAATCATTGCATTACATTTGTAATAGCTGTTGTCACAACAGCCCTAAATATTTACCCAAGACGAGACAGACATTGAATTAAGATTTAATCATAAATTACTCTGAAGTGTGGTGACACTTCTGTCAAACATTTTGTGTATAAAATTCTTGTTTTCCACATGTGGGACCCAGAAAGTCTGAAAACAAATTTACGTTTATTTTATATGTGATCAGAACGCACTGAAACAGACACCGATGTTTAAAATAATGATTTGACCAATAGCTGATACTGATACCGATGTTTTTTTGTTTGCAGTATAAGGACCCTATTGAAACTGGAGAGCTTCTTTACCTTCTCCTTCTTCTCTCTACAAATTGATCACATTTTTGAGGGGCTAAAGCTGCTCGAAAACTCGTGAACTGGTGGAAAATTATTGATATTGATATTTAATGGGTCTCATGCTTGGGTGTGTAATGGCTCAGTAACAGTTTTCTTAGAAGTAGCCGCTATCTTTGGTTTCACCTAGATGTACGAAAATTCGGAGGCACATAGAACATCCCAAGATGTGCAAAAAGTCTCTTAGAGCCATATCCTAAACGTAGCAGGAAGTCAGCCATTTTAAATTTCAGTGCAGTTTTTGTGCATTGTTGGCCATATATAGGGATCATACTTCCACGAACTCCTCCTACAGATTTAATCCAGCTGACCTTTGCTTTTTAGCATGCACAAAACTGATGTGATACAACAGAGAAAATTGGCCACTGCCATTGGTGAATGTCATCTTATTTGCCAAAAGGCCAGTGGTAGTCAACAAGGCCAATACTGGCCAATACCCATGTGTGGCCACTAACTCGGTGCATCCCTTTTATTTGACTGTATTAATTTCACCAACATGAAAAACACCTGAAATTTTTTACTAATAAATACCACCAAGGAACTTCCCCAGTTGATTGCTTATTTTTGTATTTATGATTTATTTTTTTTTTTCATTTAAAAGTGCCAATGAGTAATTTTCTAGTTAAATACTCACAGATTTGCACAGATATCCAGAACAAAATTCTGAATCCCGGATAAAGCCAGGTTCAAAATTCATGTTTCCTTTTGTTAACATATCAGAGTCAAAGGTTTTTACAGAGGAAATTCAGGATATCTTTTTGTCCCTCCATAAAATTAAAAAAAAAAAAAAAAAAAAAAATCAATTTTAGCAATATTTTAAGGAATATAAAGTTCGATAAATCAGGCTATAAATGATATTCATACAAACCCCTTATTAAAAAAAAATATAGATAGGAGTAAAACTGGAAAATTTGGTGAATTTAAGTGCTACTGGAATGAAAAGTTTTGGCTCAGAGTATGAGAAGAAACTCAATTTGAGAAAAATTGCCCTTGACAAAACACTCAACATGAGATGCTAGGCTAAAAACTTTAACTAATAGATGTCTTAATTACACTACATTAGTTTAAAAAATGCTATGTTTAAATATTCATTCATATACATATTCATTTTTTAAATATTCATACATTTCCTGGACAAAATTACCAAAAATTCTGCCATAAGAAAAGGAAAGTTCTATAAATCAGGATCATAGATCACAGATTAACAGAACCCTCTGTAAAACCCTTCAGAATGAAGATAGGATTAAAACTGGAGGTGTATTTAGGTGCAACAGAAATGCAAAGTTTTGGCTCAGAATATATGAAAAATCTCATTTTAAGAGAACAACCTTTGAAAATATTTATTGGGGAATTCCATACATTTTTTGACAAAAAACTAGGACACTAGGATAAAACTTCTGTGTAAACCTTTAATAAATGAATATATAATAAATTGCATGACAAGTTTTGTGGAATTTTATGTTTATATATGCAAATGAGGCATTCTCTAATTAAATATGTGCTTTTTGCATACATTGCCAGAACATAAATGTGTGTTTTGGATGCATTCTTTTCTCAGTCTAAAGGAAGACATGTTATGAATGCAAAATAGCCCAAGAGTAACTAGTGCATGAAAACACTATGCTTCCACCTGGGGTGTCTCGCCTTCAGTGACTTGATGACTTTCCAGACTCATCATGTTTTAGATTCTTCTGGTTGTGGCTTTAAATTCAGTTTCAGCACAAACTGAAGTCTGTAAGAAGTTTTAAAGCAGCCTTTCTAAGACCCTGCTCCGCACTCTTTCCAGAGAGAAAATCCCCAGTCGCGTATGTGTTTTAGATTTTGAAACACTACTGTTCTGAGTCAAAACCTTTTAAGCAAATAACTGCTGAGCTGCGCAGAGAGCAGCACAGATATGCTGTTAGAGAAATGAGTATCATTGCATGCTGATGTATTTCCACGGAGACTTCCCTGAGAGGAGGTTTCATTCTTGCGGGAACTCCGAGCATTCCCGAGGGATTTATTGTGTGAAATGCGGCCGCTTCGTCCTGATGTTCCCTCTGGACTCCAACCAGGAAGTCAGTTTGTACACAGAGAGATACTGCTTGTTTGCGTGTGTTTAGGCATGCAAACACACACACACATATGCAATCAATCATGCACATACTGTAAAGAGAGTACATACTATCACATGCTCTTCAACATGGAGGGAAATGCAGATGTGAGTGCATGTTTGAATGCAGCAAATAATTTAGATTTTTGATATATTCATTCAGTTTTGACTTTATTAAGACTCTGAGACGTCGTCATACTTCAGCTGCCAAGCATCTAGCATAAGTCTCAGGTGAAAATCTACTTAAAACTTTAATTTCTAGTTGTCATTTCTGTCACATATCCTTGTGGTTTGCTGTTGGCACTGATTAGAAAACATAAAATCTGTCTTATATTTGAGTGGGAGTGAAAAAAAAACTGATTTCGTGAAGTGGCTACAACAAACACGAGGTGTGTGACGACTGCATGTCACAATCGCCGAATCCCCCCCTGAGCAGCAAAGTAAACCATTTAGGGTAAAATATCTCTGTGCTCTTTCCTTTGATTAGCGACTCTTTGAAATGGTATAATGCTGTGATTATGTGAAAGGCTCTGCGAGCATGTGGTTGGAGCTGAATATTTTCTCTGGGACACAGGGGGAAATGAAGAAAATGGGAGAGCGAATGAGAGAGATAAAGTCAGGCAAGGAGAAGGAGGAGGACTATTACAAGAAGAGAGCAAGCCCTCTTTGTACAGACATTGCGACGCCAGATGGCTTCTTCTAATAAATATTCAACCTTAACTCAGTTCCCATGTAACTTCTCTTTCTCTCTGCCTCTCGTTTTTGTACGGCTGCCAGCACACCCACACGTTTCTGGGCCAGCGAAATGATTACAGTAAAGCAAACAAAAAGAAAAAAAGGAGGGGAGGCTGGGGGTGTTTGACAGAGGAAACGGGCCGACAGGGTCCTGTATACAGAGAGATAGGGTGGTAGTGTGTGCTGAAAGCTGGCGATTTTTTTTTTCTTCTTTTGGGTGGGGGTCTATGTTGTAGAGGGAGAGAAAGAAGAAGTGAGAGAAGGTGGGAGAAGAGGCGAAGAGGGGGAAAAGTCCTCTGTGGTTGGAGTTGGTGTGATTGTTGGAGACGGAGCAGAGAAAGAGTCTGTTCTCAGGCCTGATTGTTTACCCAGTGGGGAGAAGCTTTTCCAACATCCTCTGAAGTGGCCTGCTTTGGAGAAAATCTTGCGCCGCGTTGTACGATAAGAACGAGGCATAAATTCCTTGGCGGTGATAAAAATGGGCGAACTCCTGCGTCACTGTCACGTTTGATTTTTGAGTTTATATTTTAGGTATTCAGACGTTACTCAGAGCAGCTCGCACGTACAACAGCAACTCCTGAACTGCCCAGATCAGTCTGAGAAAGGCATGTGCGGCAGAAACATGTGTGAATGCTTTAGGAGGAGTAGAAGGTAAAAAGTCACTTGTGATATATCAGAAAACTCTTGACTTACTTTGACCTCAGAAGGTCCTGTACCTACTCCGGCAAAACCACAAGAGAGCTGACTCTACATTTCTCTGTCCATTTAACATACTGTTAAGGATCATTAGTTATCAAAGATATATTAGCTTGAATACAAACACAGGACTTGAAATTAACTTTTCAAATAGGAGGAGGAATTCCCTGAGGCATTTCAGCACTTTCCCACGCCTTACTCATCAAATACCACCGCTTATCCATGATCTTGGTGTCCTACACTGATGCAGAGGCACCTTTCACAGCACTATGATACTCTCTGACGCTCATCAGTATTAGACGCAGCACGCAACAACCCTACTCGTCAAATACCGCCGCTTTGTCAGTGGACATTGGCATCAGACATGGACGCACAAAGGCACCCTCATGCTAGTATGCTGCTGGCAACTACCGTAATATAAGGACCAAGATCACTTGTCAATGTAGTGCAGTATTTTCCCAAATTTGTGTGCAATGCTACTTCTCATTGTTACATCATATAGAATATGACATTTATTATCAGGTGCTGTCTGCTTCTTTCCACCATTTTAGTTCATTTTTTAGTACCACTTACACTTATCTTACTCCTACTGTTACTCTATTAGGCACTGGTTTTGCTTGTGCTCCTTGAAAACACTTCTTATCTTGTATTTTTGTATATTTTGCCAGATATTTAATACTATATTTTTCTAAGACAGGGCACAGTGAGTGACCCTGACCTGGGGAACCCACTGGTTGTCTGGTTGTTACTGGTTGTGAATGTTAAATTGTGGTTACTGTAATTTGAAGCATCTGTGGCACAAGAATGTCCTTAAGGATAAAGCTATATTGAAATGAATTGAATTGAAGAAATGGGAGGTGGATGGGTCAAACAAACTCCGGACTTTCACCGGGAGCCCGCCATTTGTTTCTTGTGTGAATTTCAAGCCAAACCATGATGTTATTGTCTGAACCTAACCATGGACTTTTGTTGCCTATAGCTGAGGAAATAAACATGAAAACAAAGTGTTGACCAGTGTTGTAAGTTTAGTTGGAATAAGACTGTGTGCATGTAACAAGCAGAAACAGTACATTTCCTGTGGAAATGTAAGTGTATTTTGAAAAGACCGAATGCAGACATAGGAGGGTTAATGAAAACACGTTGGGGGAGCTAAAATACACTGAGTGATACCTTGTCCAATTCTTACCTCAGATTTCTCTTTTATTTTGTAGCATCCTCTTCTCTCTTGTCTTCATTCCCTATTCTTATCCTCTCCCTGCTGTTTGAGAGATGCCAGCTGAGCGACAACTTAAGTTGATGTTCCGTAACATCAGCTGGGTCAAGGTACAGCATCATCCATGTTACAAATCCAGGAGTTTGAGCCACGAATATTTGTATCTGCTGATACTTTGGACTGCTGCTTCACCCGAGCAAGGTTACTGTTTTGTGTCTGAGGATCCTGAGGATTAACAATGTTAACGTTGTAAAGCTGCAACAATTAGTCTATTGAATGTTTAGTCAATCAAAACAAAAAACTATTCTGATAATTGCTCAATTGTTTCAGTCAATTTTCCAGCAAAAGTATCAAACATTTGCCGACTCTAACTCCTTAAAGTGAGAATTTGTAGGTTTTCTTGGTCATTTATGACTGAAAGTAGTAAATGAGGTATGATGTAGTAAACGTGTGAAAGTCTTTGGGTGTTGGACTGTTGCTTTGACAAAAGAAGCGAGTTAAAGGCGTCTCTTTGAGCTCTGGAAAATTATTCTGAGCATTTAACACAATTTTTTGACATTTTACTGACTAAACAATTAATCTACGTATCACAAAAATAATCGGCAGACGAATTGATAATGACAATAACTGTTAGTTGCAGCCCTGTAACGCTGACATTACCGACACTGCTGTTTGCGCCACTCCTTTTGGGTTCCACCAGCAGTCCATCATGCTTGCATTTCTTCAACTTCACATTGAATTCAATCAACAAAATTGTGCACAACACCTGCAATCCTGTGCCGAAATTCAGCCCTGCAACCATATCATGTTTGTATGCAGTCATGTCATCATATGCATCTATGAGTGCTGTTTGACTGTGCATGGGCACTCTTGCATGCAACTTTCAACAGGATGCAGTTTAATAGATTATAAGTTTATTGCGTGACTGATTAATACTATTCTGTACATTACTGTATGTAGGTAACCTTTGCTCAGTTCTTCCTTAGCCAAAAACAAAATTTTAAAACACATTCTAATTACTGAAAATCACCAGAGAGGGAAATCAATAAATATATACATTTATTTTATGATTTTCATCTAATATTTTTTTAATAAAGACGCAGTTTGGTGAGACTGTATCGAATGAGTGCAGTTTGTATGCTGATGTATTTCCATGGATAATGGCCATCCTGCATTTCTGCTCAAACCCAGGTGATCTCCTCCAGCTGAGCAGCTCTATCCCACAATCCCTCACTGTTGACCCAGCCCAGGTCCCCCTCACACCACCACCACCACCCTTTGTGTTTTCTCTGCCTGTTGAAAGTGAGGGGAAAACCTATAGCACAGAGGCAAATAATCTGGAATTAGAAAGTAGATTCTTCAGGCCTAGCAACAGGCCTCATCACCATCTGTTCACCTAAACCGGCCGTGCTGTCACCAGCCGCCGTCTCTGTGCATATTCCATCACCTGCGAGGAGAAGGGCGAGACGGAGAGCGCCTGACAACTGTCTTAATTTTATTTTTTGTCGACACAAGATAAACTGTCCTTATTAAAAACCCCCAGCGTGCCCACCCGCCCTCCCACCACCACCATCACCCTCCGTCACCCCCATTTTTTATAAGAATATTCATCGTGCAATATTGCTAGATTAGTCTGCGGAGAATTTGACAAATAAGAGCGGCTTTCACGGGAAAATATTTTGGCACGTTTTTCCTGATGTGAAAATGATTGCATTAAAAAGAGACGCTTTTTTTTTTTTTTTTTTTCACGGATGGCAGCATTAGTAAGAAGAGCGAACGTGTTGCTCAGGAAAACCACAAGTATGATTTCTCTTTTTGGTGATAGACAAGTTGAAATGTGCATCATTAGCTTCTCCGCTGTATAATGACCTTGTAATCACTTCAAATGGCAATCTGGCTCTTGAGGTGTGTGCCACGGTGCCACCGTTCACGCAGCTCCCTACCCTTAATTCTTCTCAACAAGAATCATTACTTAATCTCAGCCACCAAACAGCTCTCTCCCGACAATGTCAGCTCATATTGAGGCTGTAATCACTAGACCAAGGCCACCGCGGCTGCTGCCGCCTCGTCCCTGCGGTGCTATCATGGGAAAAGGCAAAACCAGGGCTTATCTCTCAGCGCGCGGATATGACAGGAGAGGAAGAGGGGGACTTTACCGAGTGCTTTGTCTCATATCCTGATTGTGTTCACGCTCCCTCAGTCGCTGGGGTGAACATCTACCTGAAACAAACCAAACAGGTTGGCGCTCGGGGTCTGGCGGTGTGGAGCGAGGAGGGAGGGGGTTCTGGATAAACTCAACTTCCACACGGACAAAGAGGAAGTGGGGGAAAAAAACATTTGAGGCCAGATAATGCCCGCGCTGAGCCCCATTAGGATTGAGGTATTATCCCCTGGTTGACTTTGGCTATGAGAAAATGTGGCCCCCCCCTCCCTTGCTTTGCCGTTTCCCACTCATAACAGACCTGTTGGCCGTCGAGGTTTATCAAGCTCACAAATCTAAACAGGACAGGGGCCCTGACCGGGAGAGGGCCTTGTACACAGGAAGGGCCCTAATTCTCTCTGGATTAGAGAGCAAGTTGCAATTTAGACAGCTGCTTGCTTGTAAAACCCCTGTTTGCCATGTTGATGCTGGCTTTTATAAAGTGGAATAATACTTAAAATGCTTTATTTTTCATTACTTCAAGTCTGGTATTAAGACGACAACTCTGGATGGCCACTGAAGCCTCATGAGTGCGGGTACAAGTGGTACACACAACTAAGAAAGTCAGGCTGTTCTCATAAAGCAGTGCACTGTAATGGGTATATAACCAACAGAATCGTGAACCAGGAGGCTGTGATCATGTGACCTGTGGGCAGACAGTGAAACACTGGGCCCCTGGGAACAGATATACATACACCTCCCCTACCTAGGTGTAAGACATTCAGACATCAAGAGCAGCACATCTCTTTTGTGTCTCTTTGTAGCTCCTTTGCATCTCTTTGTGGTCATTTCGAGTCTCTTCCTGATTGGTACATGTTAATTTGAGTGGCATCTCGCAGGTGAAGGCCAGGACTGCCCCTGACACTTTGGGGCCCTGAGCCTCTGCCCAGAAGGCCCGTTTCATAACCCACCCATGCCTGTGCGCTGCAGGCTGTCGTCTATCATATGACAGGAGCAAAGGAGGAAGTCAGTCAGTCATGACTTTGATCTCGGGCCCCAGGAAGTGCGCCAAGCTTTGAAGTCAATTTGACATAGTGGCCAAACCGTGTAATTACAGCTTCCAGGTCTGTCATGTGATGCCACTGGGCTAAATCTACATCAAGAAAGAGACATCTGTAGATCAGTCACAACCACAGATACTTACTCATTTTACAATCATGACTTTATCCATTTAGTCGGATAACATTTTGAAAGTCTAGAACAGGTGCATGACAAAAAACTTTCATCCCCATTATGTTAGTACGGGGCTAAACTAGAGGTAGCCAGCTTAGTGGCAAGGTCTCTGGTGCGCTTGCTCCACGAGCTCAATAATGCGGGAGTGCTGGGTAACTGTAAACCCAGGAAGTCAATTTTTTTGGCTTCATGCACCATGGTACAACTTTCCCCACATCCAATGCTGTATCCAGTTCTCTTGATACATCTATGAGTCCACCCATGAGACCATGGATTGTTTCCAGTGTGTAAAGTTAAGCAATCGTGATTCTTTTGGAGTGCTAATTTGTAAGATATCATCCAAACTGTGTGTTTAACTTTTTGTAAGATATTAGATGTTGTTAGTGGGCGGCACAGTGGTGCAGTGGTTAGCATTGTCCCCTCACAGCAAGAGGGTTACTGGTTCGAAGCTAGGGTGGGAGAGTCCTCTACCCTCTAGGAGGAGTTTGAAAGGTCTCCCTGTGTCAGCGTGGGGTTTCTTCAGGTACTCTGGCTTCCTCCCACAGTCCAAAGACATGCAGGTTAATTGGTGACTCTAAATTGTCCGTAGGTGTGAATGTGAGTGTGAATGGTTGTCTGTCTCTATGTGTCAGCCCTGTGATAGTCTGGTGACCTGTCCAAAATCAGCTGGGATAGGCTTCAACCCCTCCCCAACAGGATATGCGGTAACTGAAAATGAATGAATGAATGGATAAATGTTATTAGTAAGATACAAACCGTTGTATGAGGATACTTTGTGAAAGAGCATGCCATAGATTGTAAAAAAAAAAATGGGCATACCTACCATGACGTCACCCATTGGTTTGTGGACTGCCTTTGAAGCCTGGAGGTTGGTACTTAGGTGGTCGCCATCTTGTTTTTTGGAGCCAGAGGTGACCATGTTTGGGCAAGAAGCTGGTGCTGTGGAGAAGTGAGGGATGGACTTAAAGCCTGTTACTTAAAGTGGGCCACCCTTGATTATACTTAACATTAGGGCTTAATAGCTTTTAAACGAGTGGCTTATATAACAATTCACCATCTCACAGTTGTTGTGAATGTTGAAATAAGCCACAGAGACCAAAACTGTTTTCTGTACGAGGATGTACACATGGTTATTTCTGCTGTAAAGGTGGGTATTTAACATGGAGGTCTATGGGGACTGACTCGCTCTTGGAGCCAGCCTCAAGTGGTCGTTAGAGAAACTGCAGTTTTTGGTACTTCTTTGTTGGCTTCATTTATCAGCCCGGAGGTTCCTGCTTGGTGCATACTGAAAGATCGTAGTCAGTTATATTTCTTTTATACCTTTAAAACATTCACTCCTATTAGCACATGCTGCATAGCAGCAAAGTTAACTAAGTCCTTTCAGCCAGCAGCCCAGTGATTAAAGAGACCATCATAGCTGGAAGGTCATGAGTCTGATGGCCATAAGAGTCCTCCAGCTGAAGGATCCTTCAGCCAGTCTCTGAGCCACTGCAGCATCATTGTGTGTCGCTCTGGAGAGGAGAGACATGCTTTTGTCTGAATGTGTGTGTGTGTGAGTGTGTGAGTGTGTGACAAAGTAAACCAGGTGTAAAGAGAGCAGCGAGATGAAACATCTTAACCTCCTTGTAAATAGGAAACATACAGCGCATGTGCTTTTGCTCTAGGAGCTGATGGCTGATAATTTAATGTATTTGTCAAGAAGAATGGAAATGATATTACTGCTGAGGTACATTTTCTGCAATAACAATATAAATACCCTTTCTGTGGCGCTTGTGCTCTCAGTATTTACAGTGGGAAAACCTGGTAAACACGTTTTCATCCAAGATAAATCAAAGGCTGCAGATGTATTCATGTAATAAACATGGCGAGGCATGCACACACATACTGTACAAACCTATGCTGGTGATTTCAGGTTGTGTCATTGTATTAATCTCCCCCTCTGATGGAAACGAGCAGCGCTTGTATCAACCTGAATGATTAACCTTCCTCACGTGTTGCAAAGGATTGCAGCAGTCACTTTGTAATCGCAGAGGCAGGACCAAACACTGAATGCAGATGTCGTTTTTATCAGCTGCTAAGGAGGGAAACCCCACCTTAATGTCAAGGTAAGCAGGCTTTGACGGCTGAATTAATTCTTAATCTGTTGGCACGGCACTGCCAACACGGACTGAGATGTGTTGGGTGGGGTGGGTGGGCGGGTGGGCAGGGAGGGGGGTTTACTTCCTTCGACTTCTGAGAGATTTCCTGAAGGCATGCAAAACACACTCAAGACTTCTGTTGCTGATCCAAATCAGTTTTTTTCCCCCTCTCAGACATTGTGCCTCACAGCTACGTACGGGCGACTTCTTTCAATTGATTAATTCTGCTGTAAATTGGTCATAATGTGTGACTATCTCAAGAAGTGTACTGCATGGGGAAAAAAGGCTGCCAACCGCAGTAGTGTGGACACAAGTTAGGCGTAAAGTTGATTAAAAAGAAAAGCTTATTTTATAAATTCAGCTATTAGCTTTTATACTGGCTGGGCTGCCTTCACTGGTTTAATTTTCCTTGTTGCCTTTATCCCTGGTTTGATATCAATGTCCACTATGTGTACTAAATTCTACAAAATTAAAAAGTCCTCACACAGCACCAACAAAGTAGACTGTTTGGTTGGAAGTTACTCTAATACTGTACTATTTAAAATACTAAGATACTTGTACTTCACCTATTATATGATACTTTATATTCCTACATCGAATAAACAGCTATTGTTATGTTTGACAGCTATATTTTGCAGGTAAAGATACTTGTGTAATGTATAAGAGCTTATACAGTATTAAAATGATGGTATTCACATCATAGTAATGCGTATTTTAAGCACATTTACTTAATATTCTGTAACTCAAGCTCAAATACTTTGTCATGCCCTTCAGCGTGTGATAATGACGCCAAACGCACCCTTTAGCGTCTTACTGAGACGCACCGGGCTGTCAAGTAACTACAATGTAAACTTATCCTGTCTTTTTCATCGGGAGCCAGCATTAAACTTTTTTTTTTTATTGTGATGCTAACAATACAGTTATGTTAAATTAAAATATGTTTTTATGTGGAAAAAGTAGCATTTAGTCTTGTGCATGTGAAATACGATGCAGATTTGTTTTCCTCTAATTGGAAGGTTGGCAGTTTGATCCTCAGCTCCTCCAGTCTGCATGTGGAATTACCTTTGGGCCAAATACTGAACGCCAAGTTGCTCCTGATGACTGTTCCATCGGTGTGTGAGAGCATGTGAATGGCTACTGATTAGCAGGTGCCACCATGTAAGGTGGTGAATGTGACATGTAGTGTAACAGTGCTTTGAGTGGTTGGAGGACTAGAAAGGTGCTATACAACAGCAGTCCACTAGGCCAGGCAGGGGTCAACTTAGGCGGGGCAGGCTGCTGGACTTCCAATACACTGGCAGAAACCCTGCCCATCTGCAGCAAGACTTGACGCTGAGAGCAACTGAGGTAGTATAAACAGTGAAAGGGTCAACATCACAAGTGAACATTCCACCTTAAAAGTTGCTGGCAGGCAGCCCAGTGAATATTTTTTTTTCAGACGCAAAACATCCTTTCATTTTATAGTTCCAGTTTACTAATAAAACTCTCCACAGTATGAACAGTGCTTTCACATGAGCCTCAAAACCAGACACAACTCAGCCCTGAGCAGAGTGACCGTCCTCTACTGACCAATCAGACTGCAGTGTTCACAGCTCCACCTTTTAGTACCAGATCTGTGTGCTAGGTACCCCAACAGAGGGGGGACCAAACATGGGGACGGTGCAGAGCAGTTCCACTGGTACCATCCACAACTTTTCACAGTGAAAACTGAATAAAAGGCGTACAGGACTGCACTGAACTGTACCGTACTGCTTGGTGGAAACGGGGCTAGAAAGGGTCAGGAAGCTGTGGTTTATGGGAAATGTGGTCTCAGTCTGACACGAAGCAGTGTAACTAGTCCAAAGGAAGCTTTGCCAGGCATCTCGTGTATGCTTTCATCTCTTTAAAACTTGATCATTGTAAGTAACCTACATTATGTGTCGCCATTTATTGTCATATTTTTCACAGTAAAATCTCTTATTGTGGCAAACTGAATCCTGTAAACTCAGTTCACAGCTCAACAATGCTGTCTTTGGCATTCCTGCTGCAGAACAATATCAGTAATGTTTGTGTCTGTGTCCTCTGTCAAGCAGAATAACCTTAGAATGAACCATCATGCATTGCAGAGGTCATGCTTAATGCTACATGGTTAGCGGTAGCTTGTTAGCAGCCTGATCCAGTTAGAGCTGCAACAAAGCTGCACACATTTCCCAAAGAAGAGGAATTACAACCATAATCGTTCTTGTCATTTGCACAGCAATTTTACTCCTGAATGCCTCGTTTTAGGGAGGAATTAATAATATAAAAAAAAAAAAAATCGCATGAGCTTCAGGTGCCGCGGAGTTCACCCTTTTCCCACTCATCCTTGCCTGCAGCCCTGTGACGCTCTCTCACTCTCTCTCTTGGTTTCTTATTATCAGTTAATAATTCTTTCTCATTCAAGCAAATTAGAGAAACTTGACTGTGTTAGAGCGAGTCCAGCATAGAGCTGCAGGCAGAGAGGAGGCTAAATGGCAGAAATTCCCCCCAGAGCAAAGAGCGCATGAAGCACAACATTGTGTCCACCACAAAAGCCGCTCTGTAGTTTTGATCCCCTCTAATTTAATTAGCCCAAGAGGTAGTGCATTAATTTGCCAGGAATTCTTCTGATGCAGAAAGCCGCCCCCGGTGCATGGAGGGAGAGAGGGGAAGAAGAAACCTTCTTATTGCTTTTGTGCAGTTGAGGAGGAGGAAATTTTCTTCCATCTAACGTGCCATGGTGCGAGAGCTTTGATAGGATGGATCTCTATCAACATTTGTGTGTAATTCCAGGGACTTTTTCTGCCATTACAAAGCAGAGCTCATAATTTCATGTTATTCCTTCGCTAAATCGATTGCGTCCTTCTCCGTCCTTTGGCAACAAATACTAAGAACTGCACCTTTCACAGGGAATTAGCGAACTTACACAACACCTCTGTTCATGTCAAATCATCTCTTTAAAGAGTGTGCAATCTTTACCGTCTTTACAGTGTATGCATATGCTCTGTTAGTGTCTCTAGTGCAGAAATGATTCTGTCCTCAAGAGCTGTATGTGCTTATGCCTCCCCACACACACACATTATCACTGACTGATTAATTGACACTGCTTACTTATATTATTGTTGTGTACTTATTATGAATACAGTCCATTTGATGCTCGTTTAGTTTGATTTCATCACTACTACAAATGCAGCTGTAGCCAGTATCTCACTATCACTATCCTCCTTCATATTTTAAGAAGCTACAAATTATATTTAGCCACAAAATAAACCTGAAAAGCTGCAAATCAGAACAATAGTACAGAGAGTTGTTGCATAGTGATGATACACCGTCTCATCTAGTTGCATTGGTGTGATCTGGCAGGTTTTTAGAACGTTGTAGAACGGTGCATTGCAAGAAGATTTGCCTGTTTCAACTCATCTTCTGACTTGACTGCACTATGTTGCGTGCAGTGCAAAAACGTGCGGTAACCCACAGGATTAACCAATAAATCCATAACAACGCCTCTGTACTCTACTCGTAAATATGAGCATATCTCAAAAATGAAATAGGTACATAGTTCAAATAACTTATCGAGTGTTGACACAATTTCAAGACCTCTGTCAATTCTTATGGTTAATTGACTTACATGATGTTTTAGCTTAGGTTGTACTGATTTAAGGGATATGAAGCATTTGAACATACTCCTAGAAATTACATCACAATAACCAAGAATACCAATGTAGGCCACGGCAGATCATCTCTAAAGCAGACTTTAAAAAGTTGAACTGAACCTCTTGAAACTTGCAGATACTCTGATTAAGGTATGAAGTGCAATATAGGCTTACATTAGGGGCCATAATTAATGCACTCTTCTATCTTTTGTCTTCTATCTTTGACTATTGAGACTCACTTTTCTGTAGTACACGAGTCTCACATTGTAAAAAGAATTCCAGTACTTAAATCTAAGATGGTAATCTCTCCAGTTGTCAAAGGAGGGGAAACATTTCATTTAGGTTAACTATCACTATCACAGTAATTTTCATTTGAAAGGAAAAACTTGTGCTTTTTGGATTTAATTATCATGCAACGTTCTTGATAAGTGAAGATCGGGGCTATTTGATAATATTAATTTTTTGAGCTATCGCACACAGCCCCTTTGATAATCTTTCATCTTGAGACACTCTCTTGTGTGATTATACTAAATTGAAGAGGTCTACACCATAGTCATTAAAGAATCACTTCTCATTGTGTAATTAGAGTGCTTCCAGTGGTCCGCTAAAAGATACTGGCCTGCAGCTCTTTATTTTACACACTCATGTGCATTAAATGCATGCCTTCTCTGTTTGTGCTTAAGTCTGTCTTTACAAGGTAGCTTTCTCCTCCATGTGTGCTCTCACAGCTGAACTAGAGTCACTTATTCCTGCAGTTTTAGTTGTGTTTTAGTGCATCAGTAATAAGAGTGAGTCAAAGATCTGGGTGAAACCCCTATGTACACTGACTTGTAGGACAAACTTGAGTAAAACTTAGACCAGTCTCTGCAAATATTCACACCATCACTGCAGTCATGCCTGTTATAGTGTGAGCTGTGGACCCACAGGTCAACTCTGTTGAGTTCAGCTTTGTTCATCTTTGACCTGTGAAGCTGCACAGTCAGCCAATAGGAACAGTGTTGCCTTGGCCCCTTTTGTGTTTGGAAATGGGGCAGTGTGTCATCTCCTCCTACAAAATCATTCTGTAGCATTTGTTTATCTTTACTGGCTTTTGATATCACTTTTTGATTAGCGGGGCAGTTTAATTGGAGAGAAGGTAAATGTGACTGCACCTTCAGTCCATCGCAGGCAGGACATTGTGGTGGATTGGTTAAATAGATCCCAGACTTTCAGCCTGTGGCCTTCTGCTCATGTCCAGTGTGAAACCGACAGTCAGTCGAGTCGTTTTGATGACGGTGTGGCATGCCAGTTTGTGTAGCATACTATGCTGGTGACGTGTGTTAAGTGACATATGATGATGTTACTGTGTACATATTTTAAGCCAAACCATGATGGGGTTTTTTTCTAAACTTATACCTATTCCCTAGTTGCCAAAATTTATGGACATAAACCTAAAAATAAAGTTTTCTACCAACGTTGTTATGTTTCCTGTGAAAACATTAATTTGTTTTGAAAAGAGATGATGCATGTAATGAGTTTAAATTGACATGCTGCCCTTGGACGTCCAAAACTGATGCAGGAGGGGTACCTAGTGCATCACATTTTGACGGGCCACTGATCAAGCATCTGTATATAACATGTTGGGAGTGAGAATGTGTTGGCGAAAAACGTAAACTTACCAAATATAACAAGTTGGTTCTGATCTCACGCCCTCTTGTCTTTAGTCATTTGTTTGCTTTCCTCACTTCCGTTTCTCTTTTCTTGCACTGAGCTGAACTGCCAATCAGAGGGATTTCTCTCGCTGATGCTGCAGATTCACGTGCTGGATTGGCCATAAAGGTCGCAGACAAGAGCTGACTAGTGCCAACGTTGCAAGACACTGCAAAAACTAGGGCGAGAGACGCTCACCAACAGCCTGACATTGACCCAAGTTCCACTCTAGCATCTTGACGAACTGTCATGTAGCACTTGAGATAAGCAGCATCCATTAAGCCTTTGCAAGAACTGAATAAGTCGACACAAATGTGTCTGTAAAAGACTATCATTGAATCGTCTTGAACTAAAGGCAGCTCCAAAACTCACCTGAAACTTTCCACTCTATCACACAGCGAAGGTATGCATCTGCTCTGCGAGGGAAGCGCAACACGTAGACCTTCTAGTGATCCACTTTGAGAGTTCATATATAATTCAGAGACAATCGCAACCCTGGACTCAGAACCCAGGTTAACCAGCGAGCGCTGCATTTGTTTTGCCGCGAGCAACGTTGTTTTCCCCTTTCCCCGAGGCACAAATCCCCGCTCTGATGTGTCCCCTTTTTGTCCGCCCTGCGTCCTAAGGTACATTTTCACCGTGGAGAGGTAAAAGCATGGGTGAGATGTTTTATGCGCGCAGTACAAGTGCACAGTGCAGGGGCTCAGCAGGATAAATAATTCACCGGAGCATGTTTGAACAGGTACGGAAATAATCCTTCAGCAAAGTGAGAGTGGATATACACCCCCCTCCTCCTGCTCCTCTCCTCCGTCTGCCTCTCCATGGTTTCAGAACAACTTGAAGTGCAGAGAGGTCTCTAAACATATCACCCGGGCTGGATGAAATATTAAAGGTTATTGGTTAGCGTGAGAGCGTGCTCCTCGAGTGCCTCCTGTGCTGAGACAAGCAGGTAAACTTAACTTCCCTTTCAGAGTAGACAGGTTGAGATATCTGACACTGGTAAATATTACATGGAAGTGTGTGCTAGCCGAGGGGCAGGTAAGCTGATTTTACAGAGCCACAGTCTCCTTTACTTTTAAACAGCATACATCTTTTTGATTTCCTATGTGGACATGGTCTTTTTCATTCGTCCTGTACATCAGATTTACAGTATCTAGACAAATACACTGTAAATCAGATCTATACATGTTCACACATGGCTGCACAGCGTGGAAAGTCACAGTCTACTACAGGCAGGAAGTGGCTAGTTCACTTTGAACCCAAACTAGCACAACGTTTCCACAGCCTCATGTCAAAATGTTCTTAAACACTCTAAGATATAATTTACAAAAGTCATAGTAACAGCTACAGATTGTCCCTGCTGGACAGCAGTAGTAAAATTAACAAAAATGGATAAAAATACAGCATTTAGAATAAAAATAAAATTAAAAAAAGTCATTAAAACAATATAGCTGATCACCACCCTTCATTTTAGTGCCACATTTTGACTTTCTATAGCAGCCAAAGCACCAATTGATTAATTGAATGAATGCATTATTTATGTCATAAGTTACAGCTGTGTTTGACTGCTGTGAGAAAGGACTATTTGCAAAGGAGTTTCATTGTTGGCAAAGGGTTAGATATATTTGCTAGAATGCTCCGTCAATATTTGTTCAGAGAGAATTGCATCAACTTTTATTAGATTTTTACCTCTTACACTGCGTGCTTCAGACGTTTGCAGACAACAAGTCAAAGCGTCAAATGCATTTTACTCCAGTTTGAAAAAAATTGCATTGTAAAACCGTGAGCTTTTGAAATGTAAAAAGAAAATGGTGTCTGTATAGTTGTGTAAAAATAGAAATCCAAGCTGGACATTCCAAATATTCCTGAATGAAAGATCATCCATTTTACAGACATTAAATTTGATGTGACGGGCAGTTGTCCAGCCAAAAGTTATTATATTATGTTTTAGTATTTAGTGAAATTTTTATCATCATGCACGTATCTCCACATATTTTTATTTTTTAATTTTATTACTATGTTGTTTTGGTCTTTGTCTTGTTCTGGGTACTGATTTGGTTTGTAGTGTTCATCTTGTCTTAGTCCTGTCTTGTTCTTGTATTCTTATTATTTTACTTATTTACTACTTACTCTCTCGTTGTGTCACTATTGGATTAACCAAATATTATTGTGCTTTCTGTCTGCTTGATATGGAAAATTTCACTTAACAGATTTGGGAGAAAAATACAAAACAAAACAAAAAAAAGCAATGTAGAAATAAATTAAAAAATATTTAGATCACAAAGAATCCCAGAAAAATTATTGGTATTGTATATTTCTGCAAACCACAGATACATTTGTTGCGGAAACTTTACGTTGGTGAAGGTTTGGTTAGATTTCGGCACAAAAAAACACTTGGTTGTGGTTAGGAATAAAAGACATGTTTCAGTGAGGGTTAGGGTTTATTTCCACATTCATGTGTAGAAAACACAGGAGAAATTAAATTAAAAGTTAAAACATTGAAGCCAAAATAGGCTGACGAAGATACCTCCCTGTTAAATAACAACAATCATGCATATAAAGAAAAAGATAAAAGTAAAAATTGCTGAAAAGGTCCAAACTAAGACTCAACTCAACTTTTTTATATAGCACCTTTCATACACACAAACAGCCCAAAGTGATACATGTGGCAAAATTGGCACAAACACAAGACAATAAAATATCAAAAAAGGAAACCAGCCAAAACAGATAATACAAAAAAATGGGTAATATAAAATTGTTAAAATGTACAATTTGCAAAAAAAGAAAAAAAAGTAAACAAATTACAAATGAATCAATGAAGTGTTAAGAATCTTTGCAAATTAGAGTCCTCTTCTGGTTACTTTTGAATAACAATAATGTAGATGATGATTGTAGAGATGGAGAAGGTTGTTCCAAAGATATGGTCCTCTGTTTATAACTGAATATTGATTAAGAGAGGTCCGACAATATGGAAGATAAAGGTACAGAGTTGTCAGAGTTGTCGGGAATAAACGGAGATTGCCGAACAGAGTACACCGGTTATATATGCTCACATTAAATATTAATTAAAGTTGATATTTTCTAAAGAGAGATCGCAGTTTTTTTAACAAAGCTAGTCACTCTCAAAAATGTATTTTGAATTAGAAAAATTTTACTGAGATAAGTGGGACATTTTGGCTTAATATACCCAGTTTGGGGGGCACAATTCTGGCAGGAAAATGCAATGTTTTGGTAAAATATAACCTCTGTTTGTGTCACCATCCTGGCAGGAAAAACAGTGATGCCCCTGTAAAAACAACTTCTTTTCATGCCACTGTTCTGACAGGAGAAGCAGCAATGTCTGCTTTTTGTGCTGGAAAAGCAGCAATTTCTCAGCAAAAATCAACTACTTTTTCTACCTAAAAAGCCTCTGGAAACACAGTGACAGGTCGCCACAAAACACCCGAGTTTGGTGCCTGAAACTGCCTGACTTGCTAAATCACAACCAGCT
This sequence comes from Cephalopholis sonnerati, assembly GCA_019142605.1. Lineage (NCBI taxonomy): Eukaryota > Metazoa > Chordata > Actinopteri > Perciformes > Serranidae > Cephalopholis > Cephalopholis sonnerati. The sequence goes on from JAGQAX010000024.1 coordinate 5,029,880, forward strand.
TTGTTGTTTATTGGACTGCAGCTTGGCAAGTGTTTTTCTCTGGGTGTCACGTCACCGTAGAAGCGCTGATATGAAATGTATGAAACACGCAAATCTTAATTTATTTGCAGTTTACAGAAATGTACAAAACCACATTTCAATCTGAGGACTGGACTGAAAAACCTGCAGTAGAGGTTTGGCCGTACATAATGAATGCTTCTGTAAATATAAAATTCCCTTACATTGGTTTCTTCTCTTTTTTTTTAGGTATCACATGTAAATGCTCTCCAAAGCTATAACTGCTGACGCTGTAAGAACAGTAGGTCATTGTGTACTATGAGTCCAGGCGAAGCTGCAGCTGCTCAACCTGCGTATCACACTGTAACTCAGTGCCTCCATATCTTAATCTCTATCTTAATATCATATAGTATTGATCCAGCAGAGAGTCTCACTTTACGTAGGTGTAACAATAATCAAATTACTCACCAGTCCCTGCTGGTATCTGGGTTAACATGCCAGTCAGTGGCTAAAACATGATCACTTTGTAAAGTATGCAGCATCACATAGACCTTTCCTTTACCTTATATGGCTGATGAACATGAGCTTAATGTATCATATCTCCGCACAGTGAGTAATAGTGAACATGGAGACAGAGAAGAGGACTAAACTCGCTCACCCACTTTAACCTCTTTGTTTTTCGCCCTGAGCATCATAGCAGACCCCAGGAAAGGACGGAAAGGGGGGGTGGAGGGGTGAGGAGGGTGGAGGGGTAGAGGCAGCAGCCTCACGGTGGCCGCGGGCTGGAGGGGTAAGGGGAGGGGGGCGGGAGGGTGAGACGGGGTGAGGGGATAATTAAGCGAGCACGGTGACAGCTGCAGCAGGTCCCGAGCAAAAGGCCTGAGCTCCAGTGAGCTGAATTAATGGCATCAGTGGAGCCCGGCAGCGCCGCCAACGCCGCTAACATTTGATCATTAATTATTAGCCTTTTGACAGAGCCGGGCCTCGTAACCTCTCACCTGCCCACCGGCAAGGCCTCACCTGTACTGCACACATCTTACACACACTGTACATGCACATCCAGAATTGTCTTAATTTTTATCATCTATCAACATATTTATTATTAATTTTTGACAATGTTTATGACACAGTTTTATTCTCAAAGGCCCCATATTGTAAATAGTAAATAGTTTTTTATTATTTTATTTTGTGTGGGTGTTACATGTAGGTGTTACTGTAAAAGTATCAATCCACAGGGAAATGCACTAAGTCTATTCAGAACCTGTGCCTTTAAACGAGCTGTGAGGACTTCCTTGAAAGTGTGATGTCACAACTACACCAAACAATCACAGAACCTGCTGCTTCAATGCAGTTACAGAACTTTTTGTGCCACTATACTGGCAGGAAAAGCAGTGATGTTGCGATAAATAACAATTGCTCCTCATGGCAAAATCCCGTCAGGAAACAATTTTCATATAATTAAAAAAAAAAAGTAGAGCAGTGTAGGTGTTATTAAAATACTATAAAAGTATCAAAATGCCCAATCCACAGAGTAAGGCAGGATTTATACTTGTGCATCAGCTCTACGCCGTAGCCTACACATGTGGCCTACACCGCATTTATTGTGCGGTGGTGTGTCTGTGTCACTCTGCAGTTACACCTCCAAAACACTAGTCGGCGGTGGAGGTTTCTGTGAAGTGCTGTAAAGTTTAGTTGATTCAAAACTCACATTAAACACACATTAAACACACATTAAACATGGCTTAATAGAGACAGTTTCAAACACAAGTACACAAATCAGCTTCACTATAACTGGCAGCATTCACAGACAAACACTTGTCTTTATCTGGACACATTTTCCCCACAAATACAACATGCTAATGTTTTTAGCACAAGCCTATGGCATTTTACATTGTATAAATTAGCCTAGCAGCTAGCGATCTTTTCCTCTCTCATATAAAACCAGGGACAACAGCAACATTTAACAAAGGTAACGTTACAAAATTCGGCTCCATTACAACTCACAAGGTTCACTGACAAAACAACTGTCTTATACTAAACACGTTTTGCAAACCAATTTAACATGCTAACGTTTTTAGCACAAGCCTATGGCATTTTACGTTGTATAATTTAGCCTAGCAGCTAGCAGAGATTTCCTCTGCTCATATGAAGCCAGGATAAATCACACACAAGACTTAAAATGTTATTTTTGTGGAGGCTTTATTGTCTTCACAATTTATTGTTTCTTATCTGTGAAATTAAAGTAAATAAAAGCTTTGTTTCCACTGAGGGAAATGGTTTCAGCTTACAGAAACAGACAGGAGGCCTGCGTTGCTGCGACGCAGAGCCTAAGCCATAGGTACGGTGTGGATTCGTCGCAGAAGTATGAATGCCACTTAAGGCACACGGTCTGTATTCAGGAACTGTGCCTTAAATCAGGCCACCAGTACTTTCTTGAAGTTGTGATGTCACAGTTAAACTACACAATGGTAGAAGCTGCAGCTACAGTGCCTTCGCAGTTATTCCCTTTCTGCAGTCACAGTGCAGAGATGCCGAGAGTGCAGGTGTGGAATACCTGGAACCACTGACCAATTAGAGCCGACTGGGCTTCTCAGGCAGGGAGGCTTCTTGAGACAGGCACTGAAATGGAGCGTTTGAGACAGGAAGTGACTACAGGTATATTCAGGCAGACAGTGTGAGAAAAATAATGTGATTTTTGAACATAAAGGCATGTTAACATGTTCTAGTAGAGACCCAGAATACAACTATTAACCCAAAAATGAGCGTGATATGCAACCTTTAAGACGTCACTTACCCGTGATATGGATCTTTTCCAACACTAAAAATAAGACCCGTCTAACTTGTGATTTTTCTTCTTCATAACAAATTGTGACATTTCAGTGCCACTTTGCACTTCCTGCAGCATTTCCATCCTGTCAGATGCTTGCTGGGATTTCCCCACTCACATGCTGGTATAATTACACAAATGACATAATTGACACAGATGAATAATACAAGCTCACATTTTCCTACCTAGGAGAGGAGACAGTGATACCATTATTAGGAGGCATCATCGTCTATCTGTGCCCAACTGCTCAGCCACAAAATGAAAAAATCTGTAAAATGTAAATTTAATGCACAACTTTATGCATTTATATGTTTTCAGATTCTATTTCTCTCATCAGTTCCGTATTTATTTGAGCAGTTGAGTTTGTTTGGAGCTCAGTGGAGAGTTTTAAGTTGTGTCCAAACTGTTCACCACGCCGTAGCCAAATAAATACACTAAGCAACACCTTGTAAACAGCACTACTCCTGCACAGGCCGTATCCTATCACAGCAGTTCTCCCCCAGTCTCAAGGCCAAAAAGGGGAGAAACGTTTAGACTGCCTGGTTTACGCTCAACAGACGAGCTCGCCCCTTCACTACGTGAGAGGTCTGTTTCATCATTCCCAGAGGTCCCCCCATGCATCCTCCGTGCTCTCCTTCCTCCGTACCTAGTTCTGATCTGAACGTAGGCATGGTGCGCGGCGGATGAGGTAACACCAGGCAATCTCAACATGGTGCCGCTTACATCAACCCGCCGGTTCAGATGAGCTGCCAGACCATCGCTGCTAATCAGAATTTCTGCTCTTATAATTGACCTTCCCCGATTGAATAAAAATTAAATAAAATTAAAATAGGAGACGCTGGTGCGGATCCACGGCGGGCCTGGCTCGCTCACAAAGCTTGCAATTAACGCTAATCGGGGACAGGCCGTCCGCTGATTTAGGTGAGGGCGTCTCAAGTCTGGAGAAGACCAGAGTGTGCCAAGGAAGCCTGTTAGGGAGACGCTCAGAGGGGCCCTTTTAAAGATTGAAGCCCTGGCATGTTGCGACGGGGTTTTGATTGCACTCCACAGAGTGAGAGCTTCGGCTTGGAGGGAAATTTACATGTCACAACCTCTGCAGAGAAGATACAGTTAGTAGTTAATCACATCTCACACAGTGGCTGCACAGTCAGTGGTTGAATAGGTAGAGGTTTATTGATGGTGTACCTTTCAAAACAACAGGGGAACTTCACTGATTTCACAGGTTCAGTTTACTTGTTTTGGGAAGATACAAATCCTCTGAAGCTGTACAGAAGTTTTCCAAAGTTCAGAGACTAACCTTTTTATTGTCATCAGGGTTATCAAGATATTATAACAGAACGTCTGCATTACAAACCAGAGGCGTGATTGAAATAAATGGACATTAAGGAGCCAGGAAGGGTCAAATGAAAGACGCCTTTGATTTTCAAAATGGGAACAGCGGGATCCTGCGTTTCAAAGCTTGACCCAGGGACATCTCAGCCTCTGCTGCTTCAATTTTTACCATTTATTATTATAATTTGTCTTTTCTGAGTCATTTAACTTTATGGAAAACAAAAAGGTGTATCAGTATTACTTGGTAATATTTATGAGCCTTGACTCCAGTGCAAATCACGCAGTTTCAAGTATTTTCTCAAATCAAGTTGACTTTTTCCTGGTTGCAGTGCAACAGCCTGCCTGGTCTTTTCTTGTCTCACAGAGGGAGCACGCAGTCTTTTTTTCTAGTATAATTGCCAGAAGAATATGTGGCATTTTACCAGCATTTCTACAGTGACATAGTGACGAGCTGACGGAGGTAAAGGGGATGGTTGATGGTGGGACACCTCAGTAAGATGGCTGCCAAGCTGCAGACCACTGTTTGAGACCAACAAACAAAACTGGTTGTTTATTAGTGTTTCCGGTTGCATTCCAGCCACCAAACACAGCTGTTTTTTTGTGACACACTGCAGCTTTCCAGCAGCGTTTGAGCCACTGAACCCCGTGGTTTTTTAGGGACACATTGTAGTGTTTCCAGAGGCACCTGAGCCAGGGGGAGTTTTAGCAACACACTGTGGTGTTTCCAGCAAAGTTTGAGCCACCAAACTGGGTGTTTTTTGGCGAAACATCACAGCATTTCCAGCGGCATTTGAGCCACCAAATCCAGGTGTTATATAGCAACACATTGCAGTGTTTCTAGCAGCGTTTGAGCCACTGAACCCCGTAGTATGTTAGGAACACATCGTAGTGTTTCCAGAGGCACCCTAGCCACCAAACCACAGTGGTTTTTTTTAATTAGCAACACATGGCTGTTTCTTAACTTGACATTGCACCATTTCCAGCAGTACTTAAACTACTAACTCAGCTGTATTTTAGCAACACATCATTGTGTTCCAACAGCATCTGAGCAATCAAACTGGGGTGTTTTTTAGCAACACATCGCTATCTTTCCAGTGGCATTGGAGCCACAGATCCGGGGGAATTTAAGCAAAACATTCTGCCATTTCCAGCGACATTCGAGTCACCATATTGGGGTGTTTTTTAGTGACACATCAAGGCATTTCCAGCAGCAGTTGAGCCACCACACCCAGGTGTTGTGTAGCAACACAATGCTAAGTTTTTAGCAGCATTTAAGCCGCTGAAACCAGGTGTTAGTAAGTGACACATCGCAAAGTTTTCAGCAATGTTTGTGCCAACAAATGTGTGTGTTATTTAATGATGCATCATAGCATTTCTAGTAGCATTTGAGCCACTGAACCTGGGTGTATTTCAGTAACACAATGCAGCATTTTCAGCAATGTTTCCATTGGTGTTTGAGCCATGGAATGCTAGTGTTATGTAGCAACATATTGCTGTGTTTTGAGCCACTGAAACCAGGTGTTTTTTAGTGACACATCATAGTGTTTCCAGAAGCAGTTTGAGCCATCAAACCTGGATGTTTTTCAGTGACAAATTGCAGCGTTTTCAACAATCATTCCATTGGCATTTGAGCCACTGAACACAGATGTTTGTTCACAGTGTTTCCAGCGGTGATTGTGCAAAACATGATCTTTTCCTAACCATAACAAATTGGTTTTTGTGCCTAAACCTAACCACACCCCGATCACACAACCCACTGAAACATAAAAAAAAAACTGTAAACTTTTGTGGTATTAGTTACATAATAACATACAGAAGTCAAGTATTTGTGGTTTCAGAAACATACAATGCCACCATTTGTTTTGGTGATCGGGTTTTCACAGCACATGGCCATCCATACTCGTGTCCTGACCTGCGTGAAGGATCCCAGCCCCCAGGTTGAAAACCTCTGCTTTACTTAACGTGTTCATTTACCTTGAGCTATATTTACCCTGATCACAAAGAGAGTCTCTTAAGACTCCACTTCCACTCTCTCTATTGAGTCTCCTCACAAACGCCTCGCCGTGCACAATGAGAGTGGAGAGCATTCAGTGTAACGAATGGGAAGATGTGTGCACAGTGTAATGGCCCGCGGGCCCTAATTGCGCCGATTGATTCGAGTTGCCGACTTCGACCATAGAATTTTTATCTGAGGAAACCATCTTGAAGGAGAGGCCAATGATGACATTTATTTTTCACAGTTAACATCTTTACCCCCCTCCCTCCCTCCACACTCACCAAGTTTACATTAGAGATGGAGATCACAAGATGTGCTGACTGTATGTATGAGCTGCTTATGTGTGTGTGTGTGTGTGTGTGTGTGTGTGTGTGTGTGTGTATCTCACATAGACCTCCTTTCAAAGCACTTTAGATGCTATTCAATTGATATGGCCATTAATGCGTGGAAGGGGAACCATTTTGGCGTGACTCTTGATGTGTCTGCATTTCACTGCCACGTTTTTTTTTCTTTCTTTCTATAGAGAGCTTCTATAGAAAGCTTTCTTTCTCTCTCTGTTCCGCAGCATTAGTAATTATCACGAGGATGCCTCCTAGCCTCACTGCAGAAAAAAAAAAACGTCTTTACTCGTCAGAGAACAGAGACGTCAATTTAGGCCCTGCTCCCTCTGTTAGTGCGGATTTTGAATTAAAAACATCCTTCACAGGTCGTCTCTTTGTACGCAGCCGTGCAGCAGCAGCAGGTTCTAGAAAACTTCAATTATTTTCCATTAACAGGGATACAATTGATCTAAACATGTGGTGAATGGGCCAATAGCACTACCTTAAAAGGAGGCGGTTTTAAGGGAGTGAAGTTGCACAGGCTGAGCACCCCTATGGATCAGCCCTCTGGATCTATACAATCTAGAGGCCCTCCTGCCTCAACCTGATTGAATACCACGCAGAGGGCCTGTGGAGAGACTCTAGTAACCGTATGCCATTGTCCAGATGCTCACCTACAGTCACCAAGTGGGGGTAAAGAGAGTGCAGGAGGGGGCAGTGGCACTATGGAGGGCAGACGAACATGTTTTTGACTTACTGCCAGTTCGGATCTCCAGAGGGGGAGCGATACGTTTGGCAAAGTGGATCTTAAAGCTAAAGAATCACACTAAAGAAGAAAGGGGGTGGTTATAAATGTGAAGACTTAAGTTTAGAGGAAGTCTGACTTCAGTAAATTGTACACAGCATGATTACATGTTTGGGCAAGTCCAATCTGATCATCCATACCTCATTGTTTTTGCATCGCAGATTTTATTGAAACATTTATGATAAAAGGAAACAAAGGTGATCTGGGAATCTTTTTCCAGGAACATTAGGGTCGAATGTTGGAAAGTTTAACTTTTTCTGGACTGATTGCACATATTAATTCTGCTCCCACCATTTGATGTATTCTTATGGGAGGATTTTATGTAGAAGAAATGGGCACTTTTCTCTTTTATATAGCAATTTTGCCCGTTGCAACTTTAAATGCTAAAGGCAGCTCCCAAATCAAAGTGCAGAATAAATGTTGGCATTTTCCTTTTGTGCAAACCATGAACATGTTACATTTGCAAGTTATGATACTTAGAAACTTTACATTTCTGACACGCTGAAACTTTGCAATTCAACAATGCTATGGGTAAGTTGTGGTATGGCAGAAAATGTTTTGGCTTAAAATGCCTGGTTTTGGGGGCCCTGCAGGAAAAGCAGTGATATCCTGGTTAAAAACATCCACTTTTTATGGCACTATCCCAGCAAGAAACAGTGATAGGTCAGAAAGAAAAAACAACTGCTTTTTGTACCACTATCCCAGCTGGAAATGCAGCTATGTCTGAGGGAAATTCTCCTCTCTGAACAGTAATGGACTTGGTGTGAGGTATCAGGTCTCTTTAATGCATGCAGCATGGAGAGAGACCCAGGTGTTCTCCCTCAGAATGTAGACTTTTATACCATACTGAAGCTCTGACCCCGGTGCACAACCAACAGCTGCACTCATAAAAGAGATTGCCCGCCATAAAACAGATTCACCAATACAAGAAAATTCTCCCCTGCCAGAAAAAAAAGAAATACCCCCAAGATTTAGGAAATTACCCTCTGATGTAGAGTCTTGAATAATTCCCACATTTGTTTATTTGTACATTTGAAAAACAACTGTAGAAAACACAGCGATATCTCGGTTACAAACAACCATCTTTCAAGCCATTATCCCGACAGGAAATGCAGCAATGTCTCAGTTCAAAAAACTGTTTTTCAAGCCCCTATCCTGGCTGGAAATGCAGTAATGTTTTGGTTAAAAAACAACCGTTTTTCACGCCACTGTAATGGCTGAAAATGCAGCAATGTTTCAGTAAAAAACAACCACTTTTCAAGGCACTATCTCTGCAGGAAATGCAGCAATATCTCATCAAGAAACAACCACTTCTTAAGCCACTTTCCCGGCTGGAAATGCAACAGTGTTTTAGCAAAAAACAACCACTTTTTTGGCACTATTTCTGCTAGAAAAACAGCTACAGTTTGCTACAGAACAGCCATGTTTGGTGCCTAAAAAGCCACTGGAAAACAGCAACAGGTCACTACAAAACATTCATGTTTAGTGCCTCAAAGGCTGCTGGAAGCACACAAATGACTTGCTGAATCACAACCATTTTTGTTGTTTCTTGGTCTCAAACAGTGATCTGCAGTGGTCTGCTGCTTGGCAGGCGCCTCGCCGCGGTAATACGCCATCCATCATCCCTTCTCATATACTTCATCACTTCAGAAACATTGATATGATAGATATAATTCTTGTAAATGTAGCATATTTGTGGTTTGCAGAAACACACAATGCCAACACTTTCCTCCAGCGACAGGGCTGCTGCTCCATAATCAAATCTGTGGATATGTTTGAGTGTGCAAGAATCTGAATAAAGGTTAAAGACAGAAGTACTAAGCTCTGAGCGCACACAGAAAGTAAGTGTCTGTGTGTAGCGTGAAGTAGCACAAATCAAGTCAAACATCGACCCTCCAGATGTCTTTTCGTAAAAACGCTTTTTGCAGCAGAAAAGTGTGGAATAATTTCGCAGTGAAAGGCTGCTACGTGTAAACATATTCATGAAACACCTGATCTTAGACTCTTTTCATGCCACCTATGTCTGAGAGCGTCTGTGTGCTGATGTGTATTTTGAAAAATATGAAAGGAGAAGAAATCAGACATCAAAAAGGGATGAAAGGAGCAGCGTCGAAAGTTGACTATGACAATCCTTAATCGCTGGGAAGAGGTGTTGTTGTTGTGGAAACAGGTTTATCCCGACACCTTGCCAGAGGTACAGAGGAGCAGAATGCTCAGGCGTGTAATTTCACAGCTCGCAGAATTCCTGGTCATCCTACCTTCAAAACGTAAACATCGACGCGTCTCCAATCGCATTAAGTTGTGAAGCCATCGGTGTTTCTTTTGAAAGGGCCACAACTGGAGTCGATGCCAGCAAAGGCTTCTCATACAAAGGCTCATTTTTCAGTGTCTCTTCTCGCCCTGGAGCTGTTTGCCAATCTAGCTCTGAATACACCCTTCACTGGCTTGAGCACCTTGAGGTGTGCTCATCTCTAATCATTATTTGATGACAGAAATCTGCAGGCAAAAAACCAGGAGACACACAGTTCCTTAGCAACGGGCGCCGGTAGTCCAAACAATTTCATTAAAGCGTGGCACCTCTTAGCAGGTGGGTGAGTGTTAGAGGAGATAAACATTCATGAGCAGATTGGCTGTGGTATTTGCCAACATCACAATTGATGATATCAATTTGTTTGCGAAGCAGCTCAAATATTGTAAGTGGATTAGGCAAAGGTGTCGGGGATGGTGAAGGAGTGTATCAGGATGTCTTTTTTCATTTAATTGATGGTGGGCAAAATGCAGCGAAATGTGATTTATTTTTTGTTTTGAGGAGAATTACTTTAATCCCCAAGCACAGCAAATACACAGCATATACATTATTGATACACATAATGCGGGAACGGAGTAATTTGTTTTTTTGAAACGTCTGCACACAGATCTACAGAATTTTGTTAACATTTTAGCATATGTCCAAGGGATGTCAAAGATAACAAAGCATTGTGTTTGAAGGGTAAGACCCAAAGTATACCCACACATCAGCTTCCACAATCTTAATAAAACTGCACTAAAGCCCAGATTGTCCATGGCCTGACAACCTGACTTTACCTCTGCTGTTTATTTTGCACTGTATTACCCTGAATGTCCATTGAACACAACTGCATAGCGTTGCGGTTGCCCCATGGCTCCTCCGTCACTTATCTATATATTGACAACATCTCAGAAATGGAGCGTCAGCAGACATATTTCCATTGTTATTTTGCTAAAAGGCCTCAAAACTCCAGCAAAACTAGGAACAGCTTTATTGCAATAATAATTGTTAATAATTTGTTACATTACTTGTTACTGGGAAAAGTAATATTATTACAGGTTACAGCCCTTTACTAGTTGTATCTGTATTTCCTGAATAGTGTATTTTAGCAAAAAGAAAAGTCAGTTGTGTGTGTTTTTTAATAGTGTAAAGGTGATATTGTCTGGGCCTCTTCTCAAAATGGCTAACCTGTTGAGGGTGGTCTGACTAATGGACCGGTTTTTGAAACAAGGTATAATTTAACAGATGCACCTGAGGTATTTCTCGAAAATACACACCAATAATTAACTCCTCCAGCATGAAAGGGACATCTCTTCCAACCTTTATCCATTCTGGTTTCATGAACAGGTGAGTTCCACCTGGCCTCGAGTTGACAAAGGTAACTGATTCTTGACTTTGACCTGGTCGCTAACAGGTAATGTGCAATCATTGACAAAAACTCATTTTAAGAGCAGTCAGGTGTCAAAAGCTGGAACTTTGTGTTCCACAAAAACGATGATGCCTCAAGTACATCATGTGTGGAGTCAGTGTAGTCGAGGGTCTCGGTATTAGACTGTAGTAATTGTTGCTAGATGTGTCTAAATTGAGGGTTTTTTGGAGAACTATAGAGAAGAACAGCTCTTTTGAATCCAGAGATCTGGTGCTCGAATGTCTGGGGCCATTCTGTACATAGCCTGGAGGTAATATATTGACCATGAATGAGATGAAAGGAACTTGTGAGCACAGAATGTGTGACATGATGTTTGTACATCCAAATGTGCTTCAAATCATCGTCACAAGATCAACAGAAGATGTGCCCAGATGTCAGGGAGTGTGGACTTGTTGCCCCCATATTCAGCTCAGTGTTGGCTTCTTTGTGGCTGAATTTCTGGTTAAGGTGCAGGACAAAGACCACGTCTTTGTTTTTTAGTGATAAGCAACAGTGGTGAATGATTTCTCAGACACATTGTACCTTCTGAAGACACCAGAGGAAAACATTTCAAGGTTGAACATGACTTTTAGGTGTAGGTAACGTTTAATAAGCTGCTGTAGGTTGTCTCACGCTGGATGTAAGGTCTTGTCCGTCTGTCATCTCTCTACTGTTATATTTATGGTAATGTATATCAACCAGTAGACATGTCAAACCTAAAGACAGGCAGTAGAAGTAATGTGAATAAAAGTGCATTGAATCCAATCTCCCATTGGGGTTTGTAAATATCTATTTAGCTTGAGAACTTTCCTTTACTTTGTCTAGAAAATTTTAAATCACCATAGTAAATTTAGGTTTCAGTTTGAGTTATATCCTCTCTTAATGGTCAGAATATTGGTGCACACGGTGGCTCAGTGGGTAGAGAGGCTCACCGAACACCCATTCATCCAGTCTTTAAGAATACTCTTTTTGCCAACCTGACACGCAACACCTCATTTCCACTAATGCATGTGTATGGAGACAAGGCAACTGGAAGTCCATTCAATTCTAAGGGAATCTACATGATATCCCATAGGCCTGCGAATTTCTTCCACGCCATAATATTTCGGTCCAGACCACATGACAGCGTGCTAGCTTAGCTAACAGGCTGCTAACTAGCTAACAGGCTATTGTCGTCAGTTCAGTGTCGGTTCAGCTGTGTTGTTTGTATGATTAAAAAGAACTTGTTTATCTAGTTTCTAAACATTGTGAATCTGAGTAAAGTTGGTCAGCTAAAATATGGTTATACGTTATATATACATTTTTCATAAAACATGCCACATAGTTGGCGCTTCCTGTTCTTGTCCCAGTAATGTTCCAAGCAAATATTCTAGACGACTGCATGGCAAAAACAGACAAAATTGGCCTCTTGCTGACGACTACAGGTAGTTTCTATCCATCCATAAAGAAACGCACTTCCTAGAGGCATCAGCCATATATTTACGAATCTACGGACACCAGTCACGAGGTGTAAGGCTTGGTCACAAACCTGCAAAGTGGGCAACTGCTCCAGCGTCCCAGAAGTCCAAAGCTCCAGGGTTTCTGTGTCTGAATTATTTTCATTTGGCAATGTGCACCACTACAGTGCAACAACTGCTTTTGTGCCTCACCTTGAGCTCCTGCTATGTGGGTGCACCCTGTGTCATTAAGTGCTTACTGATTGCATAATGCATTTTGTGTTTTAGCTAATTAATATCATATTATAGAAGCACTATTGCACTGTGAGTGGGAGGACTGGGGACTTAAGGGGGGCAGCTGCTTATTGTTGCCCTTGGGCACTGCATTACGCCTATGCTGGGTTACATTTAAGCAGAGACTGAACACTGTTGTATATTCAGGCACAACAAGGCACGTTAAGACACTTTAAGGTTGCACCTTCAGGAGAAAAATTGCAGCACAAGCCCACAAAACCTCCTAATGCCTCCATAAGCTGTCAGTTTGGCTCTGCACAGCACCTGCATGACTAATCCCTGTGCCTTTATTGCACTTTGTAAATGATGAATTGATACTGCCTATCGCTGCCTATACAAGCAGAGTAGGTATAATTTTTATGCCGCAGAGCTGAGTGACCCGCGGCTCCATGCATGTTAACGTATGAATTTACGATCGCCGTCTCCATCAAAGATTGACATAAATGAACTGGCATTGCTTCCTGCTCATGACCCTCCCTCCCTCCCCTGCGTTTCCCTCTGTCATCTTTTTGACACCTCCAAAAGATGACATGGAAATACATGTGTCGGCAAGCCTGACAATGAGGAGCCATAAAGCAATAAAGCAAAAAAAAGAGGAAGACGGGGACCTCAGAGTGTTTGTCACTGTCATGTCTATTGATTGATGACAAAGAAAACGATTGAGAGGTCCTCGACAGAGGGGCAGGAGGAGACAGACAGAGGGAATTTCATTTGTTGAGTCAAATATTCAGAAAGGAGACGTGCGCGGGCATTTTAGCCTCCCATTTCTCTTATTGTATTACATTAATCAAAGGGCTTCCGGGACGTTCATCTAAACCGATTGTCACCGTGATGTTCTGCAAGCAAAGTGAAAAAACAACAACCAAAAAAACATCTCTCAGAGATGTCTCTTTCCTGACAGTGGTATCAATTGTCTTGTCTTAAATGATCACGGCCACTGCATTACTTGGAAATTAACAGCTAGAATTTATGTGAGTGCCTCTCTCCTCGCTTCCTGCCGCGGCTGAGTCGCAGAAACAAATAATTGAATTGGTACAAGTACATAAAGCATTCCAGCGGCTAATGTAACAGGCCTAACTGAGTTAACGAAGGCAAGGGCACAGACAAGAGTGGGGTTATAAAAAAAAAAAGGGCCATGCAGATCTAAACCTTTTTCCTCTTTTACCAGCAGTGTTGTTCTTTCTCCGCCACGTTTTATCTCTCATCACCTTCCTCCATGTTCCTCTTCATTTCTCCCTCCCTCTTTAATTGGAAGTCTCCGCCTCAGTTGTGTATCACCTAAGATGCCGGGGAAACCCAAGCTGTCACAAAGTGTGCTTATTAAAATGGACTGGGAAAGATAAAAGCCTAAACTCCCCCCCTTTTCTTTTTTTTTTTTTTACGAGGCGGCGGTGACTGTCTGAGTGCATCAGTCGTGGCTGAATGAGACACTTCGACCCTGAAGCGGTGTGTTTACAAAAAACTGGGTGAATTGTCCCTTTATAATCAGACCCAAAATCACTTAATGCACCATGTAGCATAAATGCACAGGAATTTGTCTTGGAGGCAGCGGGGCAAAGACACACTGACAACGTATACAGAGACACAAAGCATACTTGAAGCACATGATGCTACAACGGATACGTTTGAAATTGCCAATAGCCAATGTTGTACTGATATTTAGAGCAGATATCGTAAGCATTGTACTGTTTTCATACAAAAAAAGAAGTAGAAAATATTTCCCTGAGGATATTATTCCTCTGGTGAGATTCTTCCAGGGTTAGCAGAGTTTTAAGGCGGACTGATAGTGATATGATTTAGTGCAGATATGAAGCTAGGGTGTATAAATCATTAGAAATAAAGCCCCTATGTATCTCAGACACATATGACATCATCCATCACTAAAGTGACAATGATGGAAAGGCATTTTATAGCCGACCATTACACAGTCATATTGCCTGAATGTACGTCCTATCTGAAGGCTGAATGTGATGTTTTATCTTCCGTCTGGTGAGAATGGTTTTTACTTTTACCTTCCAAAAGCTTCTGTAGCAACAGTTATCAAAAGTACAATAACAGCTCAACACAATGCATTGAAAACATCATTATTTTTAACCTTTAATTGTTCTGAGAACAGTGCTCTCTTTTCCAGAAATGTCCCAAAAAGTTCCACACCATCACATTTGGAAGCTGCCCATTATAATCACAGAGTGATCTGTTGGAGAAGGTGGGAGTCAAAGTTCTTGCTCATGAGCATCTCAGTCAATCACTTTCACCACCCAAATTCATACGGCTAGTTCAGACATTCAGACTAGACCAGACCAGATGTGTCCTCAAGGAAACTTGAGATCCGATCACTACACACATTTAGAGGTGGTCTAGGCCTCATATAGCCACATTTTTCAGCACTGCATACTCAGCGGTCAGACGTCAGATGTCCTTGCTGATCTGACAGACCACTGGATAAAAGAGACTATAGCCCCTTTTACACCAAGATCGCTTTGTGGGGCCGCAGTGTGTGGTTTTAGACGGCATGCTGGCATCCAGGAAGCAACAGAGGCGTAACAGGTGTGACGTGTAACACAACAGCCTCTGCTTGTAGTGTGACATATAACATACGCGTCTGCAGCGCTTTATAAAAAAATAACATGGCCGATCATGTCCTCTGCTCTGAGGGTAAGGAGCCCCTGGACTGCATTGTTTTCCCAATTTGCGGACATTTCAACTGCTTGTCTTCTTCTTTGAGTTAGCTGCTAACTGCCACCAGCTATTTTTTTAAATCTCCCGTGGTGGGTCGTACACATGACACATCATCCAAACGGCACTCCTGTACCATCCATGATCCCATCCTGCCAGCTATCTCTTTAACATAGATGCTGTTACAGTGCTGTTATTATATCATCTTTATCCAAAGCCGGCTTAGTTTTGTACCCCAATTCTGTGATTGCACCTTTCATACAGAACGGCAAGGTGGTTCCTGCCTTGAAGAGTCAGTGTAAACTGGGCTTTTCTAGTAGTGCAGGTATCAGAGCTGAAGGACCGCCTCTGGAGCTGCTAACACAGCAGCAACAACTGTTACAGGGTCTTAACAAACTCACAACTCAAATTTGTTGTTAAACCCGTCAGTAACAGTGAGCTGTGTGATGCTAACTGTTAGCCCTGTCTCCTAGTAGCAGTTGTCTCATGATAAACAGAGAGATAGCCCTTTTCCACCGACATGGAACTGGTTTCTTTCCTATTCCTGCACCCAATTTTGAATTGTCCAGAGGACTTCAACCAAAAATGAATGGGTTTGGAACCCAAAAAGTTGCTTCCCAGCTGGGACCAAAAGAATAGCAGGTTTTCCTTGACCTCAAGTGTGAACCATAACAATATCAGTGAGCGTGTCATATTCTACAAGTTAGAAAGAGAAGATGAAGAAACCGTAGAGACATTAAGTGAGAAATCATCATAAAAAAGAGTGTGCAATTGTCTCTTTAATAGTTGGACCGTGCTTGTTTTAGGATAAAACAAATATCTGTAATCGCAGAACAAAAGTTTACAAGTAATCATTGTGACTGCCATCTTGCTACTACTGTTTACTTCTGTTGTGCTTTGAGCAGCATCCCCTGTTGCTGATGCATCCTTGGTGACAATAGTTCTGCTCAAAACTGGTGAAAACTTGGGCTTGTTTGCCAGATAGCACCAAGGTTCTGAGTCCTGATAAGAACCAGTTCAAGTGCCAGAGCTAATTTGGTGGAAAAGGGGTAAGAGAAGAGAGAGGGGCTGCTAATCAATGCGCTGTGTGCAGCCTTACTATCAGATAAGATTTTACTCATTTCATATAAGGCGTGTAACACGACAAACCCTCTGCTTGTGAAAAACAAAAAAGGCATTTGGTCCTTGGAAACAAAAATGATTCAAATGTTGATTTGCATGTAGAGCAGGGAAAAAAATTCATTCTGGTGTCATGTGTGAACAGACAGACACTGCTATCCATTTGGGATCAGATCATCCAAGATGCATGTTATTACCACAATACACAACAAAGTGCAGCATAACTCACTGTCAGTCACCAGGGTTTGATTTCCCACGTAGCGCTGATGATGAAGGACGACAGACGCTTAGCAAGTAATGCTGCAGCATTTTCACCATCCGTCACAGCTTTATGAATTATAAAAGGTCCGAACCTGACTTTGTATCCAACCTCGCAACATCAAAGCAAGTGGAAAAAAAGTTACATCAGATATTTTGCTAAATATAAGCTCGGAAAAATTCTTTGAATGTGCACGGTGTTAGCTGAAATGTTACACTGCACATCTTGTGCATAATCAAGAATCAATACTTCATGGCAGCGTATCGCTATGCAACAGTGTGGTGACCCATTTGGAAAAAACCTCGAGTTACATCAAATTGGAGTTCCCCGAATGCCATTCCCCCGTCCACTTAACCAACTGCTGTAAATGTTGTACTCCTGAACAGCTTCTGTTTTTTGTTGATGTTTTTTTTTTTTTTTCGCTGCTGTGTATTTTGCTGAAGCTTTAGACTCTCATTAAATCAACTGAGGAACTGCAAGCCTCTACAAACATCAAATCTATAAATTGCACGGATGGTCTTACGCTAGGTCTCAGACAGCACTACCCTTTGATGAAAACTTCTGGGACAAAAACAGAAAAATAACTAGAGATTCTGAGGCAAGAAGAGAAAGTCTTGTTTTGACACTAAGATTAATTTACAAGTTTTCCCTCACTGGCAAAAAGAAGGGGTGTGTGTGAGGGGGGTGAGGAGAGAAAGAGCAGAGAGAGATGAGAGGAGCTTTTGATATTTATTAGGCCTGGACCTCACCAAAGACCTCTCCCAGGACTGCCGATGTGACAATTAAGCCAGGTTGTGCTTTGACACTGTTTCCATAGGCAAGTGGCCAAAGTATATCTCCAGTCAAAATATCCATGCCAGCTAACAAGCTTGTTCCCTCTCCATAGAGCCGAGAAGAAAGGGAGGCTGCAGCCTTGAGACATGAACAAAAGCAAAAAAAAAAAAAAGGAGGACGAGGGGGTTGGTGGTGAGGTTGGGTGTTAGAGGGTATAAGACAAAAAAATAACCCCCCTCCCCCTTCCAAAAGAAGCCGCTGGAGTTTGCTGAAGAAAACGGTGTCAGCGACTAGATGTGATCAAGGTGTTGTGTGCAGCTCGAAAATGTCCAACGCCGTCACGGCCCGACACAATGCGCAGCCAGATAGGAACCAGGCCCCTGGGTACGCTCTCACTCGCTTTTGTTCCGCCTTAATGACCCTGCCTTGATTCCATCCATAACGCTCGCAGCTCTCGCTACACCTTGCCTATTTAGCCCACAGTCATGTCAGCCCGCTTCTCCCATTGCTCAATCTTCGCCCTCATTTCACTTCTTTTTTGTTATGTGTGTGTGTCCACGAGTGTGTGTGTGTGTGTGTTTGCTGGAAAATGCTCTTGTCTTAGAGGAGCTCCCTGCCACACAATGGCCATCTAAACTCATTAAGAAAATTCCGTAAAGAGCCATTAACAAACGGGTTCTCTTTGGCCAGAGATATCAGGTCTAATTAGGTGACCGTTCTTGACAGGGTTGCAAAAACAAAAGGCGCGCTCGCATTTGAAAAGGTTCAGGTCCCGCAAAGGGCCTCACGTTTTTTTTTTTTTCCTCTCCTCCCTCTTCTTCGTCTCCCCCCACCGTAGCCGACTAATGACTGTGGGTTTAACAACAAAAAAGAAGAAAAAATACCTCTCTTCCCTGGGAAGGCGACGGGGAAAAGGTTCGCCATCCGCCAAACAAAAGCCTTTCCACTTCGGGACCTTTTTCCCCCTCGCCAGGTGACTCGCTGTCCTCATTTACGAGACAATGAAGCCACAGACAGACTTATTGTAAACACTTTGCATGGGCTGCTAAATGGACTGCCATGCCAAGCCAGCAACTCAGGCTTCAGAGCCTCCCGCGCCCTCCCTCCCTCCCACCGCGGTCCTCCTCTCCCAGTTTCAAGTACAGTGTGGACCGCTGCCGTTTTTGTTGTACAGGAATTTGTTGTGGTGACACTGTTAGATAAGTGCATCCTGGCACAGCGGGGCCTCAAATGTAGAGCAGATCATGCAACCCACAGTCAGTGATACATATTACCAATGGGACTAGATGGGAGAGATTTTTGTCAACATCTTCTGTCATTAAAAAAAAAAAACACATCAGATAGATTATTTGTGATTTTTCAAAAAGTAAAAAATGTCCTCCATTTGAAAAAAGTAGTCACAGATAAAAGAGTGTTTAAAAAACGGCCCCCTGCTTTGCATATAAGTTGACACACCATCCAACATCCCCTCCACCTCCTGATGAAGTCAGCTCATATACTACATCTCTTTAGAACTTTTAATATGATACATATAAAACATACAGATGTAACATATCCATGTTTTCCAGGCTAGCCAACTGACATATCTACTCAGATAGTATTTTGCTAGCTATAATGTCAGCTAGCAAGCAAGCTAAGATAGAGTCCAAGGTCTTACGAAATGATAAACGTTTGATTTTGAGAGATTATCAAAATGTTTGATTTATCATCAGAATTCATGTCATTGTTGAGTTTGACTGTCCATTAATCAATTTGGTTGCTTCACCTGTTCACCTATCATGCTTTAAAGGTCCAGTAACACTCATATCACTTTGCTTCAGTGTATAAATAAAGTAATTCTTTCACCATGTCCACTTCATACAGTGTGAGTCTGGGCCATGGCTTGGTAACAGCAGCATTTGGATGAACATCATTTCATTTCTGTTGCATAGGATTCAACTTTGATAGACTTTAAATTCAAAATTGTTCCATTACATAATTGCAAATGGTATTGACAGTGCAGACCTTTGAGGGAACAGAGAGAACCGGAGAGTCCAGGACAGAGGAAGTTATCATATGAGCTGCGTCCCACGAGCTGCGAGCAGTCACGACTAGAACGACTAAACACCCTAAAGCCGTGTTCCATACACGTGCTGACTTGGCTTGATTAGGTTTGACTCAGCCTGTCAGCCCAGTGCAGCAGGGATTTGCATCGCTGTCCAACAGGGCTACCCGCTCGAAGGTGTGACTTTAACTGATGATGCGCTTGGGCTTGAAAACACATGGAATGTTTGTCACAGGTGTCATGGTGGTCAACATTTAAAAATCATGATACCAGTACCAATACCAAAACCTTTAGAGTGATACCATTACCACTAGAAGACTTCACTGATACTTTTTCTTCTGCTTCATTCAATATCTATCACAGTAGTAGGGCCATACTTTGAAATGTTTTGGTGGCATCTGAGCACACTGAACTGCTAACTGTGTTTAATACACTGTGCTTGACTTCACCACACCACAGACTGTATGGGTTATAGCTGCTGTGCTAGCTAGCCAGTCAAAGAATGCTTGCTGTGATTGGCTGCAAGCAAAACCCTACAAATAGTCACTGTTTTTCTAGATGAAGGTACAAATATACATTTTTTAAATTTTTTTTTTCTGCTTTTCACTGTTCATGACAGGACAGATGCAGCGTAAAAGGGGAAGAGAGAATGGACGACATGCAGCAAAGGGCCATGGGCCAGAGCCGAACTCACGGCTGCTGCGGCAAGGACATCGCCACTGCACATGGGGCGCCTGCTCCACCCACCTGGCTACCAGACACCTGGAATACAGGTATGGTTTGACTGGAAGAATTTCAATACAACTTGGCTGTGGGTTATTTTGGTCGATACCTTAAAGGTACTGAATACTGATACCCAGCCCTATCTTGTGCAGTCGCTCCAAACAGGAAACAGGACTTGTCTTTCATCCACAGACCAAGCGCTTGCCATTCTTTGCTTTTTTTTAGACACAGTTAAAACCAATGAAGTATCTGTTGGGTTGCTGAATCATAATTGAATGTTGGCACTGAGTATTAATGACGAAGCCCATCTGACGTCACTGCAACCTGGTGAAAGGTGACACGTCTGGCTCCGAAAATGTTCCATCTTGGCCACGACTCAGCACAATGTGGTGTATTTGAAGTAGTAATAAAAACGCAAATCAATTCAGCATGATTTGAAAACTCTTATAGTGACTTTTAACACAATGAAATGTCCAAACAAGCCACTAAAGGGTCAACAGGTGAACTTGCTCCAGACGCGTTTTCTGGGCTAAGAATAAACCAATGTCCAGTGCGCATTATCTATTTGGATTTGGCGATCCATTCATTCTCAATACAATATACACATGCTCACCATCATGCAGAAGAGCGACAGCATTTCCATATGTAATCATTATGCCATTTGGCAATTTCAGTTTTACATGTCAATACTTAATGCTTTTGACCAGCTCTATCTAACTTGTGTTTAGATAAGGTTAAAATAAAATAAAACTATATTATGGCGCTAACAACGCCAATGTTTTTTTAAGTCGAGCCTGTAATAGCTAAACAAGGACGTCCAATTTTCACTTTACAGAAAAATAATCTTGCAAATCAGAGCAGAAAAGAAAAAGAAACATTATAAGAGGTGATAAATTACCATGCTGAACATTGGAGTAATGGAGCAGCAGTGGTCTAAAGGTTAGAGAAGTTGGCTTGTGGCTGCATGATAAAGTAGTATGACTGGGGAAAGTCAAAAATCTGCGCTTACCCCTTCTTCATTACCTTTTACAGGAGAAGGTAAATTGTGTTTATGCAAATACAGTGTTCCTCAATAAGTGAAGCTCCTCTGTTGAAATGGTTAAACAGGAAGAAAAAAAGGATGCTTGGGCATTTCCCATTGAGAACGACTCTTTTGAGCCCGGTGACCGGAATGTCAGTTGCTCTGTCATAGTGTATGGGACCATTGTCCATCGCTGAGCAGTTGAAAACAGCAGTGGAACTGTGTGTGAATGGGAGGAATCAAATAAAAGTCCAGTGGGTGGAGAGTTTAGGACCTTTAAGTCTAATTCTATAATGCCAAAGAAGAAGTGTACCTGTATAGGAAGAGACTGTTCGCTGTGTGTGGCCTGCTGGTCCGTCCCGTCGCCAGCTCTGTTGGCTGTCACTGTCTTGTCTCTCATTACCTCTTCGAATGAGCCCGGACATCAAGTGTGGCTCCTTTTGACAGCCACATCCCGATCTATTTACAGTCGGGACCTTTTGCAGCCCGAGTAATCCATTCATGTTTGAATGAAAAGATCTTTCACCTTAATGTGTTACATTCCAAAGACAGATGACAGTGACCTTTGTTCTGCTTTATATTGTATGTGGCTGCGTAAAATATATCGCCTCTGTTTTCACTGAGTAGCTCAGCATAAATAAGACACAAAAACTAAGACGTGGTCTTTTATTTACCCGGACATTAATGGCTTTTTTTGTTGTTCCGTGCTATGATATACTGAATGCACCATGGGAAAAAGGCCCGGTATCTTTCACAGTGTTTGGATGTTTTTCAAGGAACTGCTACAAACACTGTAAAAAGAGCTCCACTAACAGTGCGTTTATAAAGTACACCACTCTAGAAAATTGCATTTTCTCTGTTATGCTGAGTGTGTGTGTGTCTTCACACATTTGATTTTCCTTTATTCATTTTCAGCTTCATACCAAGCAGTAGCTCTCTGACTGTGCATTGCTCACGATAACACTTATTTTTGCCTTTTCATTATCGTCCGCTCTCCAGTTTCACACCAAACTGGTTTAGATTAAGATCTTTTAAGTTGGGGTTTATTTCCAGACAAAAGAATTTTCCCATGTTTACAACTTAATCCAAACTGGCCACATTTAGATGCACACAAGCAACACAGCAGTAACATGATTAAGGAAATGGCCCATGAAAAACTTTGATTATCCCACTGCCGTTTTGCTCTTATCTTAAGTAAAACTACAATCACACCTACAGTTTGTTTTCTTTGGTCCGAACCCGAGTGGAAAATGTAATTTGAGTTTAGTTTCACACCGCCCAATAACAAGCCGACCACGAGCTGTAAATAAAAGTCCTGTAGGTTAGAGATGTTGGCAGCAGAGGTGGAGGAGCTCAAATTAAATCCACATAAAGAAATGGCTGACTTTGTTCTGCTTGGTTTTCCATGCAGGCAGAGCTGCTTCTGTCTCCTTTTACCCATAATCCCCCGAGCTGTTTCCTGTAGTTGGTTTGGATTACGTTGTAACTTCTAACAAACCACATCAGAGTTCTCCTTACAGAGGGCCGAGACTCTTGCAGCCATCATGGTGCCATTATTACCAAAAAATGAATGAAAATACTGTGGCGTTTATAAGCATGCTCAGAGCATGCTCCATTAAAACTCAGCATAAGGTCACAGTAATACTCAGACGTTACTGGCGATAAAACAGTATGAAAACATCACAACTAATTGCATTAGGTGCACATGTAAACACAGCCGGTGTACAGAAACAGGAGTCATCTACAATCATAGACTGCATAAAATAATGGACGTAGCCACCCTGACGTCACCCACTGAGTTATGGACCGCTGCTTTCTGACCACGAGTTTGGCATTTTATTTCATTTCATATTTATAGCGTACTTGTTTTAGTGTCATGGTGTCAGTATTTTTATGAGCACCTCCATATAGTGTGCCGCTAAAATCTATTTTAAATGTACGAGTTTGTTTTTATATTGACATTCTAACTTATTCTGACTATTTGATGATGGTGCTCTTATGCTCTTAATTTTTGGACATGGGTTTCTGACTTTTTTTTATACATTTTTATTCTGAAAATCTTAATCTGGAAAGCAGTGTGTGCTTCAACTTGAAAAGTGCTACATAGACAAAATTATCATTATTATTTAGGCTGTCACCATCTTGGATTTTTGGAGCTAGAATCAACCATATTTGGACAAAACTGAGAAGCTAACCCTAACGCTAGCTACTAGCTTGGTTAGCACAGTGTATTTCCAGTTATAGTTCACTGTGATAATGCTAATGCTAATTACCATAATAATAACCATTAAAACAAAATGCATTTACAGGAAAAACTGAACATTTGACTCCTTTTACCAGAGCCAAACGCTGAATGAGACTTTCTTAGGCGACCAAAACACACTTACACTTCACTTTCGTGAACTGAAAGCACGCAGAAATCAGACAACTAAAGGCCTTTGTACACTACATCAGTTTTTTTCATCCGACATTGTCACACACAATCACGTTTTTTTTGCGTTTTTTAAAACCGTCAGAGCCTGTAGAGACATTTGACCAAGAATCGGTAACGAAAATGTGGCGACGGGGCACAGCCTCGATAAGACAGAGGACGTATTGCAAATTTTCACAACAAATACAACAATAAAACACATCAAAATCAGTATGCAAGGTTTCTGTGCATAACGGATTAAACAAACATATCTAGCAACAAACATATCTAGCAAAAAAAAAAACGGACTCAGTGTGCAAAGGCCTTAAAGCTGTACTCTTAATCTGGGGTTACGGCATTACGTTACATTACTTGCCCCATGGTAAACTCGTCAACAGGTGGCACCCACATGTCACTCAAAGGTGCCATGCCCTAAATCATGCATAACTTCAAGCCTTAATAACATTTAAACAGGTGAGTTATATAAAAGTTCATCCCCGTAACAGTTGTCATGAATGTTGAAATTAGCTACAGAGACCAAAACCATTTTTGTACCACGCTGTAAACATGTTTATTCTGCTGCTAAGTTCGCCAATTTATCATTGAGGTCAGTGGGTATTAACTTGCTCCTAGAGCCAGCCTCAAGTGGCCATTAGAGGAACTGCAGCTGTTTGGCACTTGTGCGTTGGCTTCATTTTTCAGCCCCAGAGGTTGCCATTTATCTACAGTGCAATATATAAATAACCCCATCATGATGAAGTCTTATCAATCGTAGCAGCAGACGTCAGCATCCTAACTTTTAGTTCCGAACCGCCCGATCCTACTTTTCCAATAATACAACTGGTCGGTGTCCTGTTGTTTCGCTGCATTCAAATGGAACCTGGAGCGTGAACGCGGTGCTCAGAAAATTTTCACCTACAAGGTCATATATACCAAAAAAGAGGGGCATACGTATAGAATTTTTTGGTGAACGTGGTAAACATGACACCATTTCAATGTAGTCCCCTACTGCCTGGTACATGCCCATGTTTGGCACACATCTAACTCCATGGCCTCCTTTTACCTTTCGTCTCGAAGCCCAAGCCAAGCTAACCTGATGACATCACGATGACACCGTTAGAGTTTATTCCAGGAGCATTATGCAAGTTTTTTCACCAGCTGACCTTTGATGGGTGAAATCAGTGTAGTTCCCCTCAGATTTCTTTGAAACAGTAACCACTTATGAAACTGATTATGTTGATAAAGCATTGCTTCATTCCAGCGTCACACCCTGCTGCTATTTTAATACTGTCAGTTTTAGATCCACTACATCAATCTTGTTCATGTTGTGCACACTATAACTGAAGCCATACATAAAATATACATTAGAGCACTACATGGAATAACTGGGGAGGAGCACAGTGTTGAAATAAAGGGAAAATCCATTGTCACACGTGATGTCAGTGTCATGGCATGCTGTTTGGACTACAAGATGAACATGAGTGTCGTATCTGTCCAGACAGTGACGATGACCTGAGCGTCCACACCCATTGCCTGCACAAGACACACACTTCTTTCCAAACAGATGACAAAATGACACACACACACACCCATTTCCCCTCACAAATCTTCCAGGAGACGCCTGCCCAGTTTTTAAATGATGAATTGAGTTGATTTGAGCGCAGTGATGACAAAGATGATAAAAAGGGTTTTATTTGGAGTTCAGTATCTCAAAATACACAGCACTTCCAAAATATGGGTGAATGCGTTATGGGCTGAGAACTGAGGAAACGAAGGCAAATAGTGACATCATGACCAAACTGAATGAAAACATCCATCACAGCTTACAGATGGACTTCATGGTTCAATATTGTAGCCTACAGTAACTACCATAGTTGTGCACACACAGATGGATAACAAATAATGCCCAAAACTACGAAAACAAGAAGTTGTAATCACCAAATGTTTCTTGTTTCAACACTGGAAAGATGGCCTGTTAATTAAAAGACGGATGTCTATGAAGTAGAAAGATGCAAATACTTTTGAAACTGGTGCCACATGACCAGAGGAAACAGAGACAAAGAATGCCTTTGCTAGAAGATTTGAGAACCCCCCCTTCCCATGGAGTCAAGACGCTGGTGGTGGTGATGAGATGAGCTTAGGTTCTGGATGTGAAGAGGAATGGACTTTTGATGAGCTGGTCCTGGGCTCTGCATAAGGTGACTGGAGGTGAATGGGGTGGATGAATGCGTGACGGTTCTGCCTAAAATGACAGCTGACAGGAGCAGAGAGGAGAACAGACGTAGCAAAGTTTGATTGGCTAACTGGGAGAGTGAACACCCATAGTCAGCTGCTTGGTGGAATAGGTCAGAGTGGGATAGAGAGGGACTTGTGAATGGATATAGCATAAAGAAAGTCTTCCTGATTGATCCTACGTTGAGCTTTATTTTAATGGTAAGCTTAAAAAGTGTTTCTGAAAACATTTGAGGCGAGAACTACAGTCACAGAATCTTGATCGGCCTCTGTTTACACTGTGCAGGAAACAGTATGGCGGCCACTTCCTGTTTACAAACTCTCATATTACAGCTAAACACAACACTAAAATATGTCTTTATAAACATTTTAGGTGAGAAATAGGAAGTGCAGTTACAAAGTTGTGATTTATATTCGATCAGCTCTGCCTAGTTTCAGTGTTTGGTCAGTTTTCAGAGAGGGGGTGAGTCTGCCTCTTGATCTGCTTCTACACTCTGGTGGCGGCATGGGTGGCAGGCAATACGAAAATGCTGAAGAACAGCCTGTAGTTCAAGCAACAGCCAGGCCCCAGGAAGTGCACCAGGCTTTGAAGCCAATTTTTGTAGTGGCCAAACAGTGGTACTGCAATCTCTGGGGTCCATCATGTCATGTCATTGGGCCCAAAAAGACTTTTTCCCATTGGCTTACACTGGGAAAGAGACATCTGAAAATCATTTGATACATTTTTTGAGACTCACAACCACTGCAAAATGACATTTCAAAAGTCTAAAAGAGCAGTAAGATCAAATCATTTTAGTCCGATTCAAGTTAGCGGAGTGCTAAACCGGAAGGTTAACCATTCAGCAGGGGACAGTAAGACCTTTGGCATCACTTCGTCCAAGATCTGCCGCAGATCATCTGGGTAATTTCGTATGCGGCAGTTAGACCATCTTGGCTTCAGCTCTACAGAGCAACTCTTGTAGGAAAGAACAGGGCCCTGCGTTCAAGGCTGCATCCAGGTGTCTTAATACATACAGCCCGGGAAGCCACACCACTCTGCAGTATGACATTTTATGGATCAATTTGTGTCATCCAACAGAGTTTCGCCAGGGGGAGGAGGAGGGATATCTAGGCACTGGTTAGATGGAGGGGAGTTTACCACATTTAATTTACGCTCATGTTGTTTTGATACAACACTGGTTGAAAATCGGTGAGGTATTTCTCTAAGTATAGTGAGTAATTCTGTCAGAATAGGTGCCAATTTTTCTCAGATGGGGACTTTCCTTTGAAAAAATCCAAATCACCAGTCTTACATGAGAATTATACAACTTGTTTTACTTTACTGACACACAAAGAAAGTATTCTACTGCTTGTTACTTTTGTAGCTTTCCACTCTAATAAAGTTAGTCACAGTCTATAATCCAAATCTGCGCTTGATTATCTCCATATTTTCATACAGTAGTTATGTTGTTGCGTCTTGATGGCACCATAGTGCTCCTCTCATGTTTAGCAGGTGCAGTAAAACTTTATTAATAAGAAAAATAAAAGAAAGAGAAATCTCTGGAGACTCATTAGATGATGATTCACACCAGATTTGCCCATACTGACAATAACTGGCAGCTCTAACCAGCAGCAGGACCGTCTTTTTGGCAAGGCCTTCTGCTTGCTCAACAGGTGCCAGGTGAAACCTCCCCAGCTGTCTCGTGGGTATTTCCTCTCTCCGAGCTCTCGCCGGTCAGAAATGTCTGCTCTGTCTCCGATGTCCCGGCGCCGCATTCCTCCTCGCCACAGGAGCCGCGTGCTCCTCTCCCCTACCTTAGCTGAAAAGGTTAATCACCAACAGGTGCTGGTTTATGTGCTGCTGGCTCAGCTGTTTACCTTCACGGCAAATGTGTTGCAGAAACGGTGCTTTGTCACGGTGGGATTTTTCTCCTTCCTGCCTGATGTGGGCAACTATGACACATTTTTTTCTTTATGAAAATGGATTGCACGAACACACATCACATCTTTGAGGTTAGAGAATAAAACAAAGTTGGGTTTAAGTTGGATTAAGCATGATGAAAGCAATGTAATGAGCCATTATTCAGGCCAGAAGAAGGCAATAAAGCCAGTATCTGTGCGCTTATATAAAGAAACCATAAAGAAAAAGAAGCTGAAATTAAATCCTGTCACACCAATTGAGACATTTCACTAACATCCACTGCCAGAGCACTGAAGCTTTGACTTTTACACTCACAGTTTCCTGTCATGTTGACCGTCAGGGTGTTAATATTCATCCTCCTGCTTCACTGTGCGTGAAGACTTTGTTTGAACACCTGAAATGTAAATCTATAAACCATCGTTCTCTGTTTTGGTGAACCTGCAGCCAACATGTAGTGCGCTGTAGTCTGGCTGTGTGTGTGTGTGTGTGGGTGTGTGTCCTGACGGTGGGTGGGTTATGCCACACACACAAGCACACACACCTTTCTTCCACCATTTATAACTCTCCTGGACTCCTGAAACTCTGTTTGCAATTTAAGGCCGCAAATTAGAAGCGTAAGTCATCTGTTTCCTATAATCCTCCTGTCAGACCAGGAGCTGGCTGGCCCCCCACATACACACAGGCCCTGGACGGCGCACACACACATGCGTACACACAGCCGTACGAGGATTTGCATGGATATTCATGCAGATGCATTGTGCACAACACAGCGTGTACACAGTGCCAATCCACACACTGAATACCTGAACCCTGAACTTGTTTTTTACTCTCTTGATCGCCTCTTGAGTTCAGAGTGTGTCTTTTTCTGAAAATGGTCCCACACTGCGGAGAAGACAACCGCCTCTACTTGGCCCGAGGATTTTTGTGCGTCATTTAGTTGAGGCAATTTGATTAAACGCTACTTTTACATTAGAATGTGCTCATGGTGCATATTCCTCACACAGGGCCCCTCTAAAAGACGGTAGATGTTCCAGTATCATTCTTTTCCTTCCCAATACCTATTCCAACACCTGAACTTGCGTATCCGCCGATACCACGTACCAACTAATGCTTCTGTGTTTAAAAAACAAACTAAAAACACAGTTGTATACCTCTAATCCATTTCCCTGTCAAAGAGCTAATTTATACTTCCTTTGCGTACGACAGTGGTGATCTATAAGGCCGTTAAATACATCCTGATATGTGGACTTCGCCATTTTCTAAACGTCTTTGTAGTCACCTACAGTCATATCTCACTTGATCTACACTTCTCTGCCCCCAAGAACTCCAGTGGTACTGCTCTATTTGGTCTGTATCAAAAAACATGCACAAATACCGATGAAATGAACGCAGAGTATGGACAGAAGGCTCAGTCTGTGTCCGTATATGTATCCAACGTTGAGTATAAATGAGCCCAACGGTTCAGACTACTTGCTCTCCTGGAAATATGGACATTATTTTTACTTCCTAGGGATAAAGAATATATGTAGCGGTGAGTTTGTCTATTTGCAGGATTCGAATTACAAGGTGTCGGTGGAGGAGGTCATAATAATGTACGTCTCAAGAGAGGCAGCGTTGTAGACTGTGGTGGTCAACATGTGGTTGGAGAATTCTTGTAGAAAAGACTCGCGCACACTGTCTAACTTACAAAAAATAATGATTTTAATGCTGCTAAGTTCATCAGACAAACGGTTTGCCTGATGAAGGTCTAGTCACTGAAATGTTGCAGAATTAAAACCAAGTTTAATTCTTCTTGTCCTTCTGCTATGCACCTGTTTGGAAATAGATCTGCAAAATGTTCCTTTGTTTGGAGTTATGGGGGAGAATTCTTGTTACTATATAACCAATGAATTCCATTTTGCCATTATTTAAATATCTTCGCCATCTTCTAAGGTCATTTCTTTTTTAAACCAAGCGCTACTGCCAACATGATCTCCCGTCGTACTACTACGTGCTTTCTTCATCTGTAAGTTTTTAGAAAATGTGCGTGACTACGGACAGAATTAAGGCAGAGCACAGACAAAAGCCTATCCCCATATCTAATATCAAGCATAAATGAGCCCTAAATTTCAAGTCCACAGCATTCCGCGTATTCTAAAAAAAGTGAATACATGACCAAGCTTGGGGGTTAAAGTTTGTTAATAAATTACATGGTATTGGATCACTGCATTGACTCAGGTGTTCGCCGGTGACTGATCCAGCACTCTAGGCAGTATTCAAAACATTTCCTGTATCAGTATCGGAATAAATCTAACAGGGCCAAAAGATTTACGGTACTTTTATGTTGCAAAGTTCTTAACAAATTTGCAAAGAATAAAATTTGTTGTTCGGCTGCTGTGAAACTGCGCCTACTTAGGGCAACAAAAAAGTTTGTCTTGGGTGCGTCTGTATGCACGTCAATGCAACTGGACTGTACAGCCACAGAAAGGCACTGTTGATAGTCAAGGACTGTAATGTTTGTTACTTTTTTTTATTTGCCTGTGGACCTTTTCGTGGTGGTCCAGCCCAGTTGAATTGGTGTGCAGGTGCCTCCTCTGCCGTCCTTTCAATCATTAAAATTACCACTTGACAGACAGAAAACCTGAGTTTTGAGTCTGGAGCCCTTCGACAGTTGCCCAGTTTTTCCCAGTTTGTATCCAGCCATGGACAGTATGGATTTAAAAAGTAAAATCATCCTCAAAAATGTAATATTTCATCATAAACTGTGTGTGTATATATTATAAATATGCATTTATTTAACCTTTATTAATATAGAGACATTGGCTGAGCACATGTGCCTTTTTAAAGGAACCCCTCTTCTTGGTTGAGGTGACGTTCCATGCTCAGTCAGTTCATTTTTTAAGCTCACTTCTGGTTTTGGGGCTCCTGAAGCATCATGCAGTCCCTGGAGAGGAGTAAACTATTGGCCAGAGTGCCAGAGCAGCAAAGATGGGATATACGATTTGCAGATAAATAAATACCTGTGGTTATTGCAGCTCACAGGCAGGGAGTGCCAATCAACTTTATTATATACACATGTACTTCTGTTCCTTTTCTTTATCCAACTTGTATTTCTAACAGCAGCAAGACAGCAGAGCATCTGTTAATGTGTAAGATTCGAGTCAAACAGCGTATCTGTTCCTTCAATAAAAGCAGAAAAAAAGATAGAATGTCATTTCCAGCTGTAGCGGTAATATATGTGCAGGAAGAAAAAAAACACCTGGTTCATCATGGATTCATCTGTCTGGGTGTTTCGCTCGGTGACATAACGTCCAATAGCTGCAGTGTGTAAACACTCGTGATTTTTAATACACTGAACGACTCTTTAAACTGTCAGGCTTCCAATTTAACGTATTACAGGGAAGCACAGTAATCTGCAGAGGTTAATACTGCGTGTTTATCTGGACCTTTCTGCAGTGTGTGAATCTGACGCGTGTCTGAGTGTGTGTTTGAATGTGTAGCAGTGGCTGTATGTGTGTTTTCCAGGGTGTTAAGTGAGCGTCTTTTGTTTTTCTTGTGTGTTCTCATGTGCATACCTTTGTGAATGTGTAACAGTGGCTTGTTCAGCGAGTGTGTGTGATAATGCAGCAGCTCTGAGTGTGTGTGTGTGTGTGTGTGTGTGTGTGTGAGAAACCCCGGCAAAGGTGACGTGTCCTACATGTTCACTGACAGCTTTATAGGCTCCGTGGCTCTGCGAGGGGAACAAGATTATGGGAAAGGAAACACACACACACACACACACACAAACACACACACACACTGACACTGTGGAGCTGGCTATTGTCCCAGATAGTATAGTCAGGTGAGGTCCAAGGTTCAGCGCTCATATTATTAACAGGGACAAGCTGGCGCCCAGTAAACACACCTACAACTTACTCAAGTGGAAAGCTGAATTGTTGAGGGTCAGCAGAGGTCGAGGGGGTCGAGTCCATCTCTGTAATTATCTGAGTGGACAGCCGCTTGATCCGCAGGGTCCTGAGATCTGGACAAAGTGTGTTTGGAAAGGTTTTTCATGGTCTGTTTCAAAGTGACTTTAAACCAGGCGTGTACTGCAGGGCTTTATCTTAAAGCTCCTGGTTTGGTCCTTTTCTCCAGATGACGAGTATGTCATCGGATCCAGATAATGTCACCAAGACACATGAATGTGTGAGATTTTGAGACTGAACGTAAAGCAAATTTTGGCATTTGTATTCACTCACAACAAATATGCAATGCACACACAGTATATGTACATTTACTGCAGCTAGCTAATTTTTCTCCAGGTCTGACTCATGTGTAGGGCTGGGTATTGGTTCTTGATAACTTCAAGGTATCGACCAAAATACCTGAGAGCCAAGTAGTATCAAAACTTCTCCAGTCGAACTTTACCTGCACCTGTTCCTTTTTGCACCAGGGAGTCGGAGCCACTCTCCTCCTGGCAAATGGGTCTGCCTGGTTAGCAGCTGACATCCAACACAGAGACATTAAATGGTCTAAAAAGATAACACTGACACCAAAATGTCTCGGCTCCGTCTTTGAACCCATTTCTAACTCATCAAATACTGACACTTAGTCAGTGGCTCTACACATCAACCTACAAGGCTCTAAGTACCCCTTCAGAGTCAGTTTTGGACACTCAGGGACAGCGTGTTAATTCAGACCCTGTTGCAGGCATTGTGTCTTTTAAAAATAAACTTTTATTTTCAGAAGACATGCTCAGTTTTCCACTCATTAAATGCATACAGTCTCTTTGAAAAAAAAAAAATTTAAACATAGGTAAATAAAATCTTTTTAGGTCAACCTCTTTGGGTCAAGGCAACAAAAGCACATGATTCTAACTTATAGTGACGTCACAACATTGATCACATACATCACGTGACATGTCACTAGAGTGGTATGCTACACATACTAGCACATACGTTGTTATTAAAATAACTGACTAAAAGCAAACAGTGGTCTCATGGGTAAAAGTCCAAAGTTTGTTTGACCTCCTCGATCCATCCGCCTACTCTATGTGGACATTTGCACTCTTTAGACCATTGCAGTTCCTCAGAAAGTCAGTGCATCCGACCCCGAGGGTCACTGACCACGACACATCCTCTCTCTGACCTCGTCACATATCGACGCTTGGTCATGGACTTTCCATGTCCAGATATGACTTAAACGATACTCTGGGTGCATTGGTTGTTGACGTTCTGAGACGCTGTGTCAACTTCTGCCTGTTTGCATACAGTCTCGTTCAAAATAAACACACTACGTTGGTACAACGCCGGGAATTGACTTTTTTTTTTTGCCTTCAACAACAAATGCATGTGGTTATGTTTAGGAAAACAGAACAGGGTTTGGCTTTGTAATCTTACGGGACACAAACACTGCTTTCCTGGGTAAAAGCCTGTGTTTGTTGGACCCATCCACCACCCCTACCACCTCAGTTGGACTTTCATCCCCTTAACTTTCTGTCAGTGTCTGATGGCACATGTCACTGCCCAGGATTTCGATGACTTCGGAGTGAGACCAGATTGCTGACCAAGTGTCGGTATTTAATGAGTTAGGACTGTGAGCAGGTGGGTTAACAACTGTTAAGTAACATTAGCCGTGTGATGCTAACAGTTAGCTGGACTCTTTCCAACTGCCCCCAGTGCAGAGCTCACACTCCAGCAGCAGCAGCAGCACAGTTTTTGACATGGTGCCAAGATGCAACCAAAACATTTGAAAGTATGGCCATACAACACGCCACTCTATTCACATTATGTGTATTGAATCAAGTAGAAAAAAAAGGTAACAGAAGCACTCTATTGGTATTGATTATCAATTTAAGGGTACAGGTATTGGTACTGTTGTCATAATTTTTTATCCAGCCCTACTCATATGGGAATTAACTCAACTTTTAATACTTATTCAGTCTAGGTTGTGCAGTTGTTCTGTGACCCTTTGATTCCTATTATTGCTTGTTTGTAATTATATACTGTAGATATATAGGCTTAGCTTAGCTGTTGCACTTGCAGCTGATTTATTTTGCAAAAGGGCTGGGTAAATTTATGGACTGCAGATTTAATATGCAGATGTTTGGAAAAAAGCTTGAGTACTTCTTTTTTTAAATCAGTCAGGTCTACTTCACAGTTTTCAAAGTGGGAATTACCACATGCTTCCCATTTTCTGCTCAGCATCCAAGAGACTCCAAGAGGGAGCGTATGCGCATCCAACATTTCTGACCAGGTGCGCGATACAATTGGGAAGACAATTAAACGGACACAATGTGGATCTATGGTCCTTGGTGGACCATTTAGGAACATTTGGGGCTCAGCTGTTCATCCAAGAACATACCCAAGGAGGAGAACAGGTTCAGTGCGATATTCAATTTGAGTCCCAGATCTGCAGATGTAAATCTAAGTTGATCTGGGGGATAAAAAGTAGAAAGCCACGCATTATCTGACTAACAACATCCTCACCATCAGTGCGGTAACTTCACAGCACACACTTCTGAGTAGTGTAGACCATTACTGTAGGACTTGGACATCAGTGATATCTGTCACAGATAGGGCATAATGGCTTTAGACCCTGTCTTGAAAATCTACATCTCACCGCTGTTAACCCCATAAGAAACAAGAAAAGCATTTGACTGCAGCGGTTGGAACTCCTAATTAGGTTGAAGTAGGTCTCTTTGAACCGACGGTGTAACAGAAAAAGCAAAATGTGAAACATTTTCGGCCTCATTATAAGTTATCTAAAAGGCAAGGGCTCGTGATAATGAGGGCCATCCAGTGGGATGCGATGCGGTGGGAAGAGAGTGCCTAATTGTGTCAAATGGCTGGAAGTATTTCACTTTGAATTATGGGAGAAAAGGGGGAAAATAAAGCAGAGACGCACAACACGGACACAGTATGCAGCATTAGTGTCAGGAAATAAATGAGGTACTATAGAAACTATAAGTGCGCGCATTTATTCAGGACGGGGTGTTATAAAGGCTGTTGTGTGTCTTACACTTTGTCAGACTCACACCTCCGTGTTTTGTCGCAATATTGCCAAACAGCATACATCTAATTTAGTGAGTCCACAGGCAAAATT
Organism: Cephalopholis sonnerati; assembly: GCA_019142605.1. Taxonomy (NCBI): domain Eukaryota; kingdom Metazoa; phylum Chordata; class Actinopteri; order Perciformes; family Serranidae; genus Cephalopholis; species Cephalopholis sonnerati. Next base: position 5,064,802 of record JAGQAX010000024.1, read on the forward strand.
AGGTGTCAGTGCTTTCAACTGGAACACCAACTTTTCTCATATATTTTTATTTTCTTAGGCAGAGTTTCAGAATTTGTCAACATTTCATCACAATTCTTGCACAGTGTTTTTTAAAAACAACTTTTGGGGGCAAAATGATGGAAAGCTCTGTCTTAAAGGGCCAGTCCACCTAAATCAGACATAGCATGTTTTTTTATGATCATTGTATTAAACTGGTGTTGTGCAAGTTACTGAATATTAGTCATTATTTAGAGTTACTTCCCTCAAAGTAATCAAATAACTTTACCAATTACTGCATATGAAAATAATTAGATACTTAGGTAAGTAACTTTTGCGTTGCGTTTTAATGTCTGCTTCAATTCCCTGACTACAGCACAGCAACTTTAAAAATGTATCTACAGTTGTCACTACAATGAAAAGTAAGTAGGGGAACCATAAAACACAACATATTTTGGTAGGCCTATTTATTGTGGCCATTGACAGGTCTTCAGATTAAGCTTCACAGGTTAGTTTTTAATACTGTTTTGATGAAATAACTGTTTCTCAGACATTGACAGTAATTTCTTATTGCAATAGGCCTAGTGAAAATAAAGAGATAAAAGCTGTTTACAAAATATTAACACTGAGGTTTATCCCTCTTCCTTAACATGAATTCAAATCTGCATATATATACTACAACTTACTACTGTAGGAGTAATTCATCCTTGATCTCCAGGAGGGAAAGGGCTCATTTATGCTCAGTGTTTTTCTTTCTATACTTTGGGTTCATTTCGTCCAGATCAGGACAAAATGGAACAGTACCACTGGAGATATGGGGACAGTGAAGTGTAGTTCAAGTGAAATATGACTAGATGATGCCAAAGACATTTAAAAATGGCAGAATGAAACAAATTGGTAACATAGTGAAAAGACTTCTCCATCCACATGTCGCAATGTATTTAATGGCCCCACAGATCACCGTCGACAACAACCTTTCCTCTGTTTAAAGGTACGACCTCCTCCACTGTCGTCTCATTTGTTGCTGTCTGAGACTTCTGACTCTGCCCTCTAGTGCTACCAGTTGGCTTTATTTAAGCCACAATAAAGGACAGATGGAAGTATCTGTGCAGTGTTGTTTAAACCCCTAGAAATGGACGTGATTTATTTTCGTACATAAAAAGAGTATAAATGAGCCCTAGTTCATGCCATTTATTGTGCCGCCATGAGTTTGGGTACTAGCCATGTCCTGGAGGTCCCATAGGTCTGAGGTATTCTGAGTTATTAATAACCTGGAGAAATATGCGTGCAATAGTCCACCTTCCACCTTCTCTTCCCCTACTTCTGTCTCTTCCTTTGTCTATCTAAAATGTGTACACACAAGATGAAGGGACTGAGTGCAGCTCTCTTTGTAAAGTATTTGTTCCAACACTGTATTTACCAACACAGACATGTTTCTTGTTGTTTGCCCAGGTTTTCAAATCCCTCTCTGAGAGTTCTGAGAGTTTGTATGGTATCTACGAATTAACGTAAAGTTACGTAATTAACATTAAGTTACAAAGATGAGCTTAAGGCAAGAAAAGTCACTGTGGTTAGGATGGCAAAAAAGAAACATGGTGATAACGTTCCTTAAAATGACTCAGAGAGTACTCAAAGTTCACATGATTCTGAACACCGGTCTCCTGAGGGAAGTCCAAGGGGAAACTCCTGTGCTGTGTCCACCATGTGAACCTGCCTCCTAACTGGTGTGCTTAGGATCGCTTCCTTCTTTACTCCCATCAGTGCACTGGTCATTTGATCGCAGCCTTCCAAAATATGCAGGTTTAAGCACGAATTACTGGCTCATGATTTCATGGGTTATGTACAAATTTTGGTGCATTACTTTTTGTGGGAAAGTTTACAAACGGCGCTTGTGGACAGCCTGAATACAATGAAGTTGAATATCGTGGTTTTTATTTTAACAAAAAAACATTTTAGCTTTTTTTGTTTAACTTTGTTGTAAGAGAAAATCATTGGCAGTGAGGTCTGTCGATAACAAAAACTGAAAATAAAAGACGCTCAACAAGGTAAAAAGAAAGTGTCTTTGTAGTGTTTCCATTCTGACAGAGATAAAATTGCAGCATCATGGCAGACAGACTGTAGAATTTGCAGACAAACATGCAATATAGAATCATGATTGCTCTGCGTGGAAGCAAATACAATGGCTGCCGCACCTCTCCTCATTGGCTGTAATAGTAGCAGGCTGCACCAGTAAACCATGCCTTTGAACAGTAATTCCAAATCAAGACAAGAGGTTAAGAGGGTGGGGGCGGCGGCGGCGGTGAGGGTAAAAGGAGGGGGTCTCATTGGTGAGATGAGAGAGGAGACGTCGCTCTGACAAAGGATGAATACCTTGTTCTCACTAGCTGACAGCCACAATAGAGCAATCATCACCAATCTGCCTTGTCGGCCGATACACATCACAATGCGCCTCTTGAAAAGGCTCATTCCAGCGACAGGAGTTAAAGTGCTTCATACAGGTGACAGTCGATAGGCCTCGCCATCTGCATTTCAAAGCTTCCCCGTCTCGTCAGCACAAGCATGGACGCTCGGCTCTCTGAGTTTTTTGGAGATCACTGGTTATGATGAGTCCAACAAAGCTGGAAAGTGTCCTCGATTCCCCTGCCAAAAATCCTGATTTATTTCTGTTTTGTTTCCTGGATTTGAACAAGAAAATACTGTTGTGTGCACCTGAGCTTTTATACAAAGATCATGTGGTTACAAAAGTCTAGTGAATGAAATAGATGGGCTGAGGGATACTGGAGTTTATCCCTGCATCTAGTAAGTAGATAGTTCTCATTCAGAGCGAGACTGTAGTCCTCTTGTCTAACCCTGAGGCTTATTTACCCCTGTTTCTAAATTAAATGGGTTGGATCGTTTGAGGGAAGAGCCCTTTTCAGTAGGTTACAAGTAATCGTAGCATCTGTCATTAAAGACCCAGAGAAATGAAAAATACATTTTTTTTTTCTAGTTTTAATCCCATGTCCTTGTGTTAATTGATAATGTATCTCTTGTTATATACCAAATATATCTCAATAAATCAATATTAGAGTATTTTTGCATCGTAATCTTTTTTAGTTAGTTATATATGTGGGCATTTACAAAGGTGCATCCAATCAAATGAGACTTTGGGCAACTAGCTAGCCACCGAACCTTTGTTGTGTTCACATTTTTAATTTCTCCTAGGTATTTGGGATCAGTAGGATCTGATAAGTGTAAAAAACTAAACATTGTCAATGGTAATAAAGTCCCTATATCCTCAAACGTGACAATAATAAAGTTCCAATGTCCTTCAACAAGCTGATGATAAATTCCTTAAGCCTTTAGACATGTCCTTTTTGATTTAAAGCATCTTAGCTTGTTACTTGTTAAAATTGGTCAAATTTGTTGCCATATCAAACTACAAACCTTATTAATCATAAATAAAGAAGTTTCAACCATAAAATGAGATCAGGTTTTGCACCTTGTCCACGTTTGTGGCTGCAGACTGACTTGGCAGAGCTGGCTGCCATCTTGTTTTTGCATGAATTCGTGTAGTGTAGTAGTGTCTTACTGCCATTGGACAGCACAAAAAAAGAGTCCACGAACAAGGACAACAGGTCTATGTTGAGCACAATCAACGTATAGGGTCCAGTAAAACCCAAAATGCGATGTCCTTGTATGAGGACACAGTGTTGGTCACAGGTAGGCAGTTTGCATCTGAGCACCTTGGTTGAGTGTGGCTTGACAAGGCTGGCTGCTAGGGCTAGCATCAGAGGGTGTTCAACCTCCAGGTTCACTGCTAAATTTTTTGCGTTGAGGTGATATTTCAGGCTTGAAAGTCTCAGAAAATTCCTTACTGCAGGAATTGTTGAGAATAGTGCTCCTATCAACAGTTCCATGTGAGCATTTTTTAAATGTAAATATTCCCTTAGCAGGGCCGAGTTGCATCGTGTCATCTGCCGCCATTATGTGACGAAGCTACTGTGGTCTTTGATGAAGCACCGGATCAGAGGGCACCAAGGAATGTGAATAATCAGCGGTCATTTTTTAAACCCATTATTTTATCTGTGATAATCAAAATTAATGTTATTTTTAAAACCCTAGTATTTACTTATGTATTTTAAGTCCTGGAGCAGAAATTAAAAGTCTCTTAGCTTGTGTTAACTCTGTCACAGACCTCATTTCAGGCATCTAACCAAAAGCCTAATAAAAAAACACTGATTTTGAGACTAGAGAACTGGGAGTGCAAATATGCTAACTCATATCTGGGTTTTGAGACTTTAAGGCTCCTTATTGTCCTAAGCCCGCCTACGTTTTAGAGGTCCAATCAACTGCAAGGCCTTGATTTAAATCCCTCTTGTAACTTTACAATGCTCCAATATTTAGTTTCACTGGGAAATATGTAGCTAAAGACACTCTTACTTCCATTTCACATGGACTTTAAACTTTTTTGTTGACTGCTTTCTGTCTAGTTTGGCCTGTGTGTTTCGGTAAAGTGCTTTGATGTGACGCTTGTCATCATCCACCTGTTGACCCAATCATCCAGTAAGACACACCTGCAGCTGAGTGGGTGTGTAAAAGGCCAGACTGGTGCCTTTGCTCCTTTTTGAACCTCAGGACAGACCTGTGTAGGTTTGGTTGTGTTTGTAACAATCAAGCTGTGTAACTTTCAGGAACCAATGAGGGCTTTTTATTCTAACTTCAATGTTACACTTGTTTCTACACAAGTAAGTCCCTCTAGTTTTGTTTTTTATACATTTAAAGTTAATTATCTGTCATGTACAAGCAGGGACTGCAACATTTTAATCCCTCCCACTGTAGGAGAATACTTTGGTGGAGTAAAAGTGGTTCTACATTTGCTTTCCCTGTCTGGAATGTCTTAAGATACAGTTCACATCAGAAATCTGTGGACAGGTAATCAGCCATTCATTGGTAGTTATAGACCACCTTGATGTTTTGCACACTTTGTACGATGAGGCAGCAACATATCTTTTAATTAATATTATTTTGCCTACATTTTGGCTCCAGCCCCTCTGGTAATAACGCTCGCTGGGAGCACCTATTTAAATACAGGTTTTAAATCTGGCTTTTTTACTTTTCCTTTGCTACCGCACACGCTGAGCTGTTCAGATGTGGCTCCATACTATAATACAGTGCCTCCACACAGCGTTTACTGAGTGATCCATGTCCCAACTCTGTGAATTCCCTTAAGTTTGACATGTATCCAGCCTTATGTAAATATTCATTAAATTTACTTCTTTATTGGGAGCCGTTTGGCTCATGGAATATATTTTTTTGGACAAGCTATCAGCCAGTATAGCCTGTGTTAAATCTAAAGGAGCTTTCTACAGCCAATCCAAACACATTTGGTCATGGCTTTGAAAAACATTACCTCTTACAGATATATAGTATTCCAGACCAGTGGGGAATATGGGTAAACATTAAACTACAGCTCTGAGAAGAGCGCAGCCGTGCCAGCGATGCTCTGGTGGAATTACCCCTGTATCCATGCGATGGTCCTCTGAGGGTTTGGGATATTGAGCTTTGCTTGCTCTTTCAAACGCACACAGGTACTCGTCATGCAGCTTTTGGTGAAATCCAAGCCACTGGATTGTTAGTATGGCCGTTTAATTCACATGACGTACAGCGTGCTGTCATGAGAATTCAAGTTTTATTTCATTTTGTGATTATTTTGGGAGGATTCCACAGGACACAGTGCAGAAAAAACCTTTTCAGTGGAAACTTTCTCTGTTGCACTTAGTGGAAAACCATGCTCCTTTAAAAGTTAGAATGTATGGCTTGCTGTCGGCATTCCTGTTCATCCCAAAGTTGCTGGATATTGTTTGGGTCAGGGCTGTGTGCAGGTCAGTCGAGTTCTTCGGCGTCAAACTGGGAAAACCATTTCTTCACGGAACTAACTTTATGTACAGGAGTATTGTTATGATGAACTGTTGACACAAAATTGGAGGCACACAACTGCAGTGGCGCCTCCAAAGGGAGGTCAAGGGGGGCCCATACCCCCCTGGCAAATAAAATTGGAAGCCAGCTTTGCTGTCTCTAAAGCACCTTTCTTACCGCAGAAAAAAAAAAACACGAACACCTGCTAACATCTGGTTTTAGTATTTAATGGCATTCATTCCTGAGACAAATGATTTGGCAGTAGTCTCGGGTATGAATCGGCTCCAGCTCTGATTGGCTCCGATAGGTAGTGATGGAAATATGCACTCCGGTGGACACATTACATTAAGCCCCTGAGCTGGCACGATACAACTCAATGTACTGTCCATTTCTGTCCAAGCAGTGTTCTAACATCGTTCCAAATTTAGTTGGCACAGAGCTCCAGAGAAAAAACAAATAAGTAAATAATGAGACATTTTCAGTGGCCTCCATGCTGCTTTTTACTGTTTACTGAACTATATGATGACGTTTCCATGACGTCATACGTGACACACCAGACGAAAAAAAAAATGGCAATGAGAGAGAAGTCTATTGCCTCTTTTTAGGTGGTTTTCCCCGCATTTAAATAACCTGCTTATGCATGCTAATTTTGGTGGTTTAAAGGGTATAAGAGGCTGTTCTGTGCTCATTTAATAAGCTAGTGTAAAGAGAGTGGTATCTTCTGAAACTGGACAATCAAGGCCATCCCTTGGTACCAACAATATCAGCATAGCTTGTCAGGAAGGGGGCTAAATAGCACCCCAAAGTTAAGCTAAATTTTGATGAGGGAACAACTGGCATGGCCATTTTCAAAGGGCTCCCTTGATTTCTCACGTCAAGGTATCTGAATGAAAACGGGCTTTATGGGTACCAACGAGTCTCCCCGAGTTGAGAAGGCTTGTTCCTGGTAAATGTTTTGTTTCTCCCTGTAGCATCACCAGCTAATTAATGGTCTGGCTCGCTAACTGATGGTTTATCAAACTTTGTTTTTGAATAATATAGCTCCAAACATGCCATGAACGCATCGTAAGAGCTAGAATGAAACAAAACAAAAACAAAATATTAAATTTGTCATAGGCATAGCAAACTTCAGACACACTGGGCTAACAGTAGTGTAGCATTTTAGTGCACACATGCAATAAATATAAAATAAAATGTAGACAAACCTCGCGCCTTCATTAGCTAAGTACTAAACCTCTTGTTGCGAAGATATATTTACGTTGTACACAACGTTTGTTTGGTTTCTCTTCTACTATAAGCAACAAACCCTTTCAAAATAAAAGCATGACTTTCCAATTTGACTGACACAATAAAAGCAAGTTATACAACCATAATAGAGCATGGCGAAGGTCATTTACACTTACAATAAATGTATTCCTTCAAACTAAAGCTGTATATTTGTCTTTTTAAAGAAAAAGGAAGACAGCAATAGATTGTCTCACATATAGAGATATGTAACACATTAAAACTGGATTATTGTGGAATTTAAAATGGTAGCTGTACTATTAGTATTAGTACATCAGCTGACAAGAAATGTCAGCTGTAAAATAAAAAGACAAAGTATATTAGTATGCGATTCCCTACATAGCTTTAAACGAGCCTATAAACTACTACAGTACAATCAAATTCCTAAATTCAGTTATGACTTTAGGTATTGGTGTGCCACCCCAAGATTTTCAGTGGCTCCATCTGGCCATCCCTATGAATCATTTCTGGGGTTGCCACTGCACCACTGCCGTAATGCTTTAGCCTAATTATGATGTCCACATACTTTTGGCCATATAGTGTATCATATTCCAACCCTATAAGTTTCAGTGAACTAAACTGCCTGTCTCCGTCAATAAAGTGGAAATAAATCAGGAACTTATGAGACATCACCTTCACTTTAAAATCCCAGGGAAAAACAAAACATCACATTTTGGCCGGCAGCGATGAGTTGGGATCTGTCCAACCGGAAAAGACGCCCAACAACCATGTAAACCTTCAGTCATACAGCAAACCTGACAGCAATAAAAATAGTTTTTTTGTGCTGTTGTGAGCCAGCTCTGTGCTTTGGTTTGAGAGCAAACACGTGCAACAAAAAAACACTCATGCTCTTTTTGGTCCCCTGTCCGTTCTCCACCTGCAGCTCTCAGCGGTGACATCATGGATTACCTCACCATGAGAACATGTTCACCAGGGACGTGGCCTACATGCCGACACTGGACTCCATCCCGGGTCGCCCTGGATGGACGCAGCTTGTCGCATCTCAATCCCTCCTGCAGGAAGCCTGGCTGCACAGTGGACATAAATCAGATGGAGTAAGTGGACTCAGTAACTGACCGTCATAAACTGCCTTCACATACTTAAACAAACAGGCAGGATATGCTATCCTCCTGCGCTCTGTTAAGCCACAGCCAGGAGAGCTTTTTACAGTCCTCTTGTAAATGTACTGAGCTGATGTTTTCAATTAAAGTCAGCTCAGAGGTGAGTTTCTACCCCCCGATTCATAAACCAACCTTAATAAGTTTTCATCGAGTCGTATCTCGCGAGTTGTTGTGAAGAAACGCGCTCTGTGAGGTGGAGGCGGTGAGGTCGGCCACACAAGAACAGGTCCAGCTGTGAGAGGAGGTGCAGGTTTGATGTTAGCTTTGGGAGGATGTACTCCTGCACATGTGAAATGAACTCACAAACACGCTCTTATTCCAAATTCTGTTAATCAGGGATTCAGGAGAAACTCATCTATTCTTGTGTTTGTTCAGGATGATCGCCAGAAACGTACACAATTTTTACTCAAGTCAGTCTGTTGTTTTTTTAGATTCCAACTCTTTCTTTTTATTTGTTCGGAAACAATAATACTTTCTGCGTCTTACACTTTATCTTTAGGAGATTCCCTACAGGTCTGTGCACTACACAGACAATACACCAAAGAAGAAAGACAATAAAACCACAGGAGGCTCCAAAATTTGAAAAACTGAAGAGATATAGGAAAAAAAATGGATCAAATATAAAAATTTAAAGGGACAGTTCACCCCAAAATCAAGATTACATATTTTTCCTCTTACCTGTAGTGCTGTTTATCAGTCTCAGATAGTTTTGGTGTGAGCTGCTGAATGTTGGAGATATCAGCCATAGAGATGTCTGCCTTCTCTTCAACACAATGGAACTAGATGGCACTCAGCTTGTGGTGCTCAAAGTGCCAAAAAAAAAGCACATTTGAAAAACTTATCAGTAACGTCTTGTTCCAGAAATCATGACCCGGTTACTCAAGATAATCCACAGACCTTGTTGTGAGCAGTTTCATGTAGGAACTTTTTTCTTCTGACTGAACGACACCCACCATCTGTGTCATCAATCCTTACATCTTTGGAAGAAAGAAAATAGTTCCTACTGAAGAGAAGGCAGACATCTCTACAGCTGATATCTCCAACACTCTGCAGTTCACATCAAAACTATTTAGACTGATAAATGACGCTACAGGTAAGAGAAAATATGTGTTTTTGATTTTGAGGTGAACTGTCCCTTTGAGTTAAAATACTCCTGCAGTGTGCATTACTGCAGTTTCTAACCTCAGGTTCCTGTATGGTTTGCCTATTTTCCATGTCAGTTCTTATACAGTGAAGAGGGGATAGAGAGCTGGGAGGAGGAACACCCCTGAACTCCAGGGTGCAGAGTTCTCTCTGAGTTTTCTTTTCACGGAGCTGCTGTTCGTCTATGAAAAGTGAAAGTCACTTCTGAATGTCAAGCACTTCAAAAATATGCAGCTTGATGTTTCATATTTTATGCAGAGGTGGGTCTGTCCTTAACATTTCAAAATAAGACATTTAGATGAGAATAGCTTAAGCTGTCTGTTCACAAAATAGAGCAGCTGATTCAAGAACTGGCAAGTTTGCCCAAACCAATCCAAGTCCTCTCTGCACCTTTCAGATGGACGCCAACATCACAACCAATGAGGTCGGGTGACTGAAATTCAGTGTCAGAATAGTGACAACACATGACATTGGTATTTGGCTGGTTTTAAATTGTGTTCGTAAGAAACCAAAATCTACCAAAGGTCTTGACATACAATAACAAAATTAAGGTATAGGTACGAAGAACAAGATCCAGTGTCTGCAAAACATTATAATGCTAACTTCCACTCAACGTGAAATTCTAACGTTGTTAAACATTTAAAATATTGTCAACCTGATTTTATTCCAACTAGAAGTCTGTCTGACATAAGAGTCCAACATCTTTCTGATTCCATATTGACGTCCGGTGCCAGATGGGCTGCTGCACATGAATTTGTCCTCTAAAGGGGTAAAGCCCTGAACAGAGCAAAAAACACCAAGCACATTTATAGACACATACCATAAAACTTCAATTAAACGCCCAGTCCCTTTCACTGGCCCAGTGTGGCTACACATTTTGACAAATAAACGCCTGTCTCAATTAGAGGCCTGGTCTGGTTGCCAAGTAGTCAGTTATTTTGGAAGTTCTTTGAATGTATAAAACTGGTCCTAATACTAATTAGCTGCTTAGACTTTGCATACAAATATAAGTGTTTGAACTTGTGTCAGTGTGGAGATGCTACACATCGTTAGCTCAGATAGATTGAAGCCTAATTTTTATACAAGTAATATTCGTACTGGTTTAAACAAACAATTTCATTGTATTTCCTTTTGTTTTCAGAGCAACAGTTTTGTGTGAAAGGAATTAAAGGCCTGTTCCAAATATAGGCCTGTTGAGTTCAGGGATTTAAGCAAATAATAGTCCGGGATATTAATTGAAATTTTATGGTAAGTAAGCTTGAATGAGAAACTTTGCAACCACGGCTATAGCAAGGTGGTCATAAATCCAAATTTCCCTAACTCGCAGGAAATTTTGGCTTGTTTAAAAACTTTTATTATATTTAGACACACAACCTTTCTGTTATAATTTCAATTTTAAAAAGAAATATAACAATAACATGTGTTATTGAAGGCTGTAACTCTTCCTCAAGTTGTAAAGTGAGATCAGATTCCTATAAAGAATACTGAGGACACAACCTTTGGTCCTTAATAGCAGCTATGGCCTGGCTTGTAACTCCCGTCTTAATCATTTTCATATTTTTGCAAAATCACATTGACTAGATGCTCCCCAGTGGGTTTAGACAGTTTTTACGGCCCAGGTGTAACAAATAAGTGGACGCTGGAGCCCTGTAGTGACAGAGCTGTTTATTTCATGATGTGCTGACTCTCAGCTCAGCACCTGCCCTCTTTGGTTTGGATCCTGCTTTAACAGGAAGGTTTTAGTTTTGTATTTTTGGCTAAATTTTATGTTATGAACACATTTTTTTCTGCTTCTGAAAACCTGACATTTCCATGATACAAGGTTTCCACCTGACAGCGAGGGTGTGTTCACCTTTGATATCCTAACAGGCATCAACACACACAGTCGGCCTGTTTTGACTGCATTCATCACCTTGAAAGCGTGTCTGCACCATCCTGCAGTCAGCTTTCACCTCTGCAGCCCGAGTCAAGACTGATGTTATTACCTTATCAAAGGTGGAGGTGTCTGCAGCTCCGGGGGGAAAAGGAAAGAGAGACCAGGAGAGGGGGAGAGAGGAGGGAGGTGGGAGGGGTGGACGCTTTCCTTTGACTGGCTGGCAGCCGACGGGACACCAGGCGTATTTATCCCTCGCCGCCGGCTTATCAGCGGGGCCTGTAAATCTACCTGACAGGTCTTTACAGGTGCCGTTAATCCCGCTGATTCAATTCATTTTGCTAACTGCTCGGATGCGGCCCCTCTCGGCGGGGAAGATCAAACCCTCGCTCCATTCTCGCCGAGTTAGTTTGTGTTGTCCTCGTGATGGAAAGCCAAATCCACTCTCTCTAACGTGGAGATGAAAGGTGTAAATGCAGCCTCCGTGGCAGTCAGATTATTCCTCCAAACATGTTTGTGCTTCTTTATTTGCTGCACACTGGCATTCGCTTTTTTCCTCACTGTTATTTACAGAAGAGAGATTTGCTGTGCAGGTATGCAGTTTTTCAGCGAGGCCCGGCTACACGCTCGCATTTATCTGTAGCTCGGAGCTGCCCTGTTACACTCCAGTCTTGCAGTACAGAGCTGTAAAGGTGCAGCTGCTGAGAGAAGACTTGATTCATTTCTTGTCTCTGGTGTTTAGTGTTTAAATCTTTAGTGTTATTTCAGATGCTTAAAAACTCTGCTGCCTCTCTGCCTGAAGAAAATGTTTTTACAAAACTGCTTTTTCTTTTTTTTCCTCCTTCACTATCAGCGATCTGTCAGACGGTGCACTGCAGTGTCTCAGTCTGTGTTCACACTGTGAGCAATAACATCCCCAAATCCCTGCTATCAGGGAAACAAGAGGATGACCAGCAAACATGTCGGAGGAGCAGGTTTTAAACTTTTCACCTTCAGCACCTCTCAGGTTCCTACGCTTCTTTGTTTCATGAACAGGATCTCTGGCCCTGTCCATGCAGAGATCATGCTACAGGGCTGCTACAAAGTCCTGTCTTTATGCTGCCTTAGCATTTTTACACAGAACCAAACCATGGTTGCATCATGCAGCTCCCGTGTGTCTTTGGACCTTATGCTAGCATGGTGTAAGCAAAAGAGGCGTGACGGGTGTTACAAAACACCAAAACAACAGTTGCCCCTTTTACACTACCAGATTTTCCGCAAATGTTGGACCATTTTGCCGGCAAGCGTTTAGACACACAGAGCCGGATTGGCGAGGTGATCCGAGGTTCTCAGTTTTCCGCCACGTAGGGGTAAACATATTGGCGGTACCGTTTTGGTTTAAAAAGAACGAGGCGCCCCTCTGCCACGGGAGGGGCTGTTGATGACACCGTACGTGCGACCCACTGGCGGTGGACTTAAAAACAGCAAACAGCTGATAGCAGGAATGAGCAGCTAGTAGACCTGAAAGAAACTTTAAAGATGAGCAACTGGGGAGACAAGGAATTGCGCACCCTCCTTGCCCTCGTAAACAAAGAGGCCATTTACCGTCAAATGAGGGGAATGGTGAAGGACGGGCCGATGTATGAGAGAATCGCTAAAGGACTGACCAGCCGCAGCTTCCCTCAGAGCAAGGCGCTGTTTACGTCACATGCTGAGCTACATGTTTTGTTACTTGCTCACGCCCCCCATTGCCTCGAGAAAGGCACATTCTGTATGAACAAAAGTAGGCAGGCGGCATTTTGCTGCACTCCCCGATTTTGTTTTTATACTGCCAATGCTGAACGAAGACTGATTGGGCTTTCCTGCAAATTTGCACAACTCCTATTTACAAAGGGCTACTGTTAGCATCTAGTGTGACATTTACCATCCATGTCAGCAGCACTTTGTCAGCAATAAAAATGGCATTAACATGACAATAACAATAATTTACCATCCCTATAATATGGCGGCTGATTTTGTCCTCCGCTCGGAGGGTAAGGAGCTCCCTGACCATATGTTGCTGTTTTCTCAACTGAAGACATTTTTGGCTGGTGTTTTATTTTTTGAGTTAGCTGCTAACTGCTACTAAATGTCTCACGGAGCGTCACACGCATACGACATAGAAAGAGTTTTCGAAATTTGCAGACATTTTGGGCTAGCTGGGTTAGCTGCAAACTGCTATTAGCTACCAAATAACACACAGAACATATCGCTAAAGAGTATGGAGCTTCTGGACCTTATTGTTTTCCCAAATTTAGGGACATTTTTCTATATTTTGAGTTAGCTGCTAACTGCTATCTGCTACTTTTGAAATCTCCAGCATCAAGATGTCACACCCATCTCGCCCATGGTCCCATTCTGGCGGCTGCCCCTTTTACACAGACGTTGTTTTGATGCTGTTATTGCCTCCGATGCAGGCTTAAAGGCGAGACAACTTTGTCCCCTGATTTTGCGGTGGTGTCTTCTATACAGAAAGGCGAGGTGGGACAACAGCACAAAAGTCCCGCCCTGACAAGGCAGTGTAAAAGAGGCTTCTCTCTATTGAATACAAGTGTAATTCTTGCCCTTCAAATCTTTCCAGCTCTCTCTACAACTTTAATCTGTGACTGCTGAATCATCAGCAGCTGGTCAGAGGAAAGAACCATCATCAAACTTTGCTGTCATGGCAGAAATCAGTTCTGAGAAGATGTTAAGTAATAGTTGGGCTTTCCCTTCATGTGTCCCACTCACTTTAAGAAAGGACAGAAGTCATGTACGGCTGCTTAACAGCAACCTTGCAGCTGTCTCGGTCAAGGATGCCTTAAAAGAAAAAGGTTTCAGAGCTGAAGCCGCAGAAACATGTTGCTTCTTTGTTTTACCTCAGGTTACCCTGCCTGGGTTTGCTGAGCTCAGCCATTTTGAGCAAGGCCTTCCTCGATCACACCGCCCTCACTTTACATCGAAAGTAAAAACCTTTCGTACCGTATTTTTACTTCCTTCCTAAATGCAGCTCCAAGCTTCCAGTCAGGGATTCTCCAAGGCCTTCTCTTTTTTTTGTCTGATCTTGAGAGGGGCCACTCACGAGGAAAAACAAGAGTAGATTCAATCTTGGCAGGTTTGCGTGTTTAAACGGAGCAGTCACCTCCGCCCGGCTTCCTGCTGCAAACATCAAGCACCAACCTTATCGTTTCCTCGCGGCGATTAGGCCGCTTCCTGGTGACTGCATCACAGGTTCAAGTTCATTTATGTTTGCTGTGCTTCAGAGCAGTGTTTCTCAACCTTTGGTGAGTCATACAGTGATTCCTGCTCAGATCAAAATGATGACCTTTTAAAGTAATCACGACTTTAATTGGCGGTTTCCCTCAAACGATACGAAATCTGTGACATCTGTCTGTGGCGCCAGGTGTAAACAGATCTTTGGTCTTTTTCAGATGCACATGTTTTTTATGATTACGCTGTATGAACATGCAGCTTAGACATCTGACTTATTGTAGTCATCATTTATCCTTTGCTATACAGTCAGAAGGACGTATTGGTTGGTTGATAATTAGAGAGGGAAGCAATTTGCGCCCAGCGCTGGGATTTCAACCAGCAACCCCTCCACTCGCAGACCTGTGTGTCCAACCTCCCGTCCATCGCTTGCCCCCTCAGCGAGCTGTTTTCCTGTGCTTTCTCCCCGTCTCTGATGGGACGTCCTCTCGCCGGCTCAGAGCTGCGAGGGGCGTTTATCTCTGACCCGCAGGTTCGGCCCCGCTGTCTCAGCTGCCAAAACAGCCCCATTCAACATTGTGCTGAGTTCATCAATGCTCCGCTGACACACACACACACTCTCTCACATACACACACACAGATACACTGTGAAATGCATACACACAGATGCACACTGCAAAAAATGTCCACCATAAACTGTAATCTAAGAAGTAGATTTTTTATACATATATATATATATATATATATATATATATATATATAATTTTTGAGGTGTTTTCTAACTGCTTCTAATTCACTTGTCAATCAGATATTATGGGCTGGCCTGTTGCATCTTCTAATTTTGGCTTTTCTGCAAATAAAGTTTCTGTAGGTGGCACTCTTTTCTGTTTGTTTGGCTGTGTGGGTCGATATTCCAAACAGTTTTAATTTAATTTAATTTAATTTAAATTAATTCTGTTTCATCTAATTTAATTTAATTGTATTTTATTTTATTCTATTTTAATTCTTATTATTTTATTTATTTATGTATTTATTTATTTATTATTTCATAATTTTTTTCACTAAAAGTTTAACTTTAATTGAGACTTTAATTCAGACTAACATCTCTATTTTTCTTGTTATGTCGAAGCAATAGTCCAAAGCCTAAAATATATATTTTTTAAATACATAAAACAGAGAAAATAAGCAAATCTCTATTACTTAATAATGACTTATTAATTTTTGCACATATTAGTTAATTTTACTTGATTAGTCAATCATTTCAGGACTTTCTGGGAATTTTTTGTCACTAACTCATTGAGGTTTTTTCATTAATTTTTTTTTTTTTTTTTTATGTCTTCTCGTGAAAAAGAAAAATATTTCAGCGCTTCATATTAAAGACAGATGACTTAGTGATGCAGATATTTTTTGTAGTGTACACAAAAACCCCACAGATCCCGGGCAGGAAAGAACAGGACAACCTCAGTCCTTTTGGCTGGATATCTGGGGACCTCTGTGACAACTCCACCGCCTCGTGCCTATCAACCTCCGACAGGTCAGGTCCCTCGCACACATACGCAGAGGTCCCAAACCCGCGACCTCTCCCCTGTCACAACTGTCACTTGACTTCAGCGAGCAGAAACCGCTTTTATCAGAGAACCTGAAGCGCTGCTCTGACAAAGCTGAGGAACTGCCAGAGACTGACCCCTGTGTATATTTAGCAGCAGCTTGGCAGTCGCCCATCCCAACTGTCGAGGCTGTCAGAGCCTCGCATACACACCAAGCAGCCCTCCTCCCCCCTCCCCACTTTGATTATGGAGAGAGGGAGTCGCATGGGGCGCTTTCAACGTTCGTTTAATCACATGCATTCAGGTAAAGGCATGTTTTATACACAATTAACACCTCCACCATGTTGGAGTGATGACTCTCTTCAGCTCTAACACCTGAAAGTACAACACAAGTGTCTTGTAGACTTACCGTCAGTGTTACATCCTCTGTAAGTACTTATTTGTTCTTTTAGATTGAGGAAGTAACTGTGTCAAAAGTGGTGTGAAATGAGCTGGCGAACAAAGTTTCCCTGGTGTGAAGTTTGAAAGGCCCTGCTCAGTTTTGCAGTCGTGTTGCATCATACATTTAAAGAGACATTTC
This sequence comes from Cephalopholis sonnerati, assembly GCA_019142605.1. Taxonomy (NCBI): domain Eukaryota; kingdom Metazoa; phylum Chordata; class Actinopteri; order Perciformes; family Serranidae; genus Cephalopholis; species Cephalopholis sonnerati. Next base: position 5,081,452 of record JAGQAX010000024.1, read on the forward strand.
GCAGATTATCGGCTTTCAAATTGCAAATTAGATGATCAGAAATCTTTCTCATGCACTTTGTCTCACCTGCGAGTTCTCACCGACTCTTCTTCTCTGCGTCTCGGCACTTCACGGTAACATTTCTACCCTCAGCCATCCTCCAAACTCGCAGCCCAAACCAGAGCCGAAGTTTTTGTTTCAGAAGTCCTTTAACTGCTTCTTCTTCTTCTTCGTAGACTTGTCTCTCTTTGTCGTTTGATGATTTTTTTAAGAGTGCTGCAGATGTCACTTCTTTTCAAACGGTGAATGTCTGACCATTTCATCTTTTATAACCCTCATAACCCCATAACCCTGCAGTCTTTTGATGAAGTAGGCCAGAGCAAGTGTCTAAATTAGACATTCAGCATCAATGCAAAATGAACGAGGGACCCCGCGCACTCTGAAGCATCAACTGGCTTGTAAAGATGTGATATCAAAAAGTTTGCCTGCTCTTTGTACTGCTTGCACTTATTTCTGGAGCCGAACATGGAGCCGCACATTACCATGGAGGAATGTTTTTGTCCTTTTGATGTTTCAGATGACGTCTTACTGCTTTTTTCTCCATATTGACACGGCCATATGCACCTGCTGCTAGATAAACGACAAGACCATGTGGGTCAGTGCAAAATAAGAAGATTTAAAGGGTTTATTAACAAACGTTCCACTTCTGAGAAACTTTTGTTTTGCCTTATCACTCAAATCCAGCATTATCCTCCAGCTCTGAGAGTGACTCAGGACTGTGTGTCATCCACCAAGTTACTGAGTCACAGTGCAGCTTGTTTTCTACAGCGAGGGTGAAAAAGGCTCCGGTGTATTAGCATACCTTTGTTTTCTATATCAAATTGATGCTATGTGACGTGTGATCATTGTAGTGTGAGAAAACGCATGAGGTCTCCCTGGCTTACCTTCGTCTCGCTAACCTTGATGCAATGAGCAGCGGTGCAGTGGTGCAAACTTTGAGCTTTGGATGATGTTCGAACTCGTGGGCACACATCCTTCAGCAAGAGGGGTGTTGTGAGTTATCACACAGCATGAGATGTCGTTGACTTCCTCTTCCAACACTAACTTTTTTCCTACTTCCTGTGCCACCTTTTCCTCTTCTTTCTTTGGCTTTTCTTCTTCCTCCTTTTTTATGCCTCCAGGTCAGCCATAGCCGTAGCTGGAGGCGTTATGTTTTCGGGTTGTCTGTCTGTTTATCCGTCCCATTGTTGTGAACACAAACTCTCAAGAATGTTTGGAGTCCACTTGGACTCAACAATGAACTGATTAGATTTGGTGGTCAAAGGTCAAAGGTCACTGTTACTTTGTCTGTCTCATTCTTGTGAATGTGATATGTCAAGAACACCTAGGGGGATTTCTTTTCTTTTCTTTTTTTTTTTTCTTCAAATTTGGCACAAAATTTCACTTGGATTCAACAATGAAGTAACTACATTTTGGTGGTCAAAGGTCAAGGTCAGTGTGACTTTGCATCTGTCCCATTCTTTTGACCGCAATATCTCACAAACGCATTGAAGGAATTTCTTCAAATGTAGCACAAATGTCCACTTGGAATCAGCAATGAACTGATAGGAACTTGGTGGTTGAAGGTCGAAGGTCAAGGTCACTGTTACCATGTCTAATTATTGTAGACAAGATATGTCAAGACCACCTTGAGAGAATTTCTTCAAATTCGTTGTAGATGTCCACTTGGACTCAAGAATGAACTGATTAAAATTTTGTGGTCAAAAGTCAAGGTTACTGTGACCTTACTTTGGTCTTTTTGCTTAAACTGAAGCATTCATCTGCAAATTCTGACAAAAATTCACACAAATGTCAAACAGGATAAAAATAATGAAGTGATGACATTTTATATCCAAAAGGTCAAAGGTCAGCTTTACTGTGACATCATGAATGGATAAAATTGTTGTGGCCCAAGGTAAAGGTCAGTGTGAACTTGCATCCATCTCACTCTTGTGAATGTGATATTTTTAAAAAATACAATGAGGGAACTTCTTCAAATGTGGCACAAATGTCCGCTTCAACTCAATGATGAACTGATTGGAGTTTTTTGGTCAAAGGTCA